>CM040422.1:147229292-147903007 GCA_022702705.1 Papilionanthe hookeriana x Papilionanthe teres | reverse complement strand
GTTAGCTCGTCTGCGTTCTTCTACTACTTTCGATCAATTTCGTGACTACTGCACCTGCTCTCGGTTTCTATGGCGTGCCCTCCTACCTTTGCTGGGGTGGTGGGCAAATGTATGACTACTTGCAAAGGCCCTGAATATTTGGTGTTTCCACAGGCTTTGCATGATGCTGCGACAGGAATATGTTCATGTCCTTTTATTCACCCTCTAGGGGAGAAAGATGGCTCTCCTACCATTATTTTTTTGGCAGGAAGAGGTTCTTGTCCTTTTATTCACCCTATAGGGGAGAAAGATGGCTCTCCTGCCATTATTTTTTCTGAGACTGAATTAAATGCATTGAATGAGTTTACCCTTATTGGTAAGTTTGCTTTGGGACATCCAAAAATGGAGTTGGTGAGGAATTTTTTTGACTCACTCCACTTTATTGGAGCTTGGAAGATGGGACTATTGTATGGAAGACATCTATTGATTCATTTAACAGTGGAGGAGGACTATGTTAGGTTATTTGCCAAGCAGTCTGTTTCATTGCAGGGACTGAAATGAAGATTGTAAAGTGGACTCTGGATTTTGACCCCTCTAAGGAACCTCTTGTGGTTCCTATTTGGTTCAGGTTTCCAGGCCTCCCATATAGATATTTCAATCAGAATATTTTGTTTCAAATTGGCAGAGCCCTTAGTACCCCACTGCAAATGGATTCTGCAACTTATAATAAGACTAGACTTGATGCTGCTAGGCTTCTCATTGAGAGGGATATTACTCTTTCAGCATAGAATTTGGGTGTGCTCTAATCAGAACGTTGTTTGGCAGGAGGTGGTTATGGAGGAAAAGGCTTATTACTGTCCTCACTGCAGAATGTTTGGGCACATCAGGGATAGGTGCTATGGGCTTTATCCCCCAACTAAGAGACCATTTAACTCTAAAGGAAATGTTGGGCCTTTTGTGTGTCAAAAGCCTTATTACTGTCCTCACTGCAGAATGTTTGGGCACACCAGGGATAGGTGTTATAGGCTTTATCCCCCAACTAAGAGACCATTTAACTCTAAAGGAAATGTTGGGACTTTTGTGGGTCAGAAGGCCAATGGTTTGGCTGACACTGCCCCCCCCCCCCCATCTGTATCCCTTGAAGAGCAGGAAATTTCTGAAGTTGGTCTTAGCCAGGTTAATGAACTGGTTTCTATTGTTACCCCTTCACTCTCTTCTGATTCACCTGCTGGAGAGGTGAAGCGAATTGAGACTAACTTAGTGGCTAGAACCTTGGAGGTGGAAACGGAAGCCCCGCCCCTTTTCTGTGGCCACTAAAGTTGTGGAGTCCGACCGATATATTCAAAAATTCAGCAGAAAGAGAAGAAATCCCAAATTATACCCATTGTTGCACCTACCATCCCTTCTATGAATCATAAGCATCAGTCCTGAAAAGAAGAAGAAGCAAAAGAAGAAGCAGAAAAAGAAGAAGAAGATGATTGACAAGTTTACACTTCTCGACAGAAGAAGCCTGGGGGTACACTTGGAGCCTTAATTGATGATATCTCGGTTACTCCTGACAATGGATTAGCACTTAAGAGATTACTTTCTAGATCGCCAAGAACGAGAACACTGCCTTAGCGATTTAGTTCTTAGACACTATTATTTGCATTTTTTCCTTTTTTGTCTTTTGTATTCCTTTGTTTGATTTGTATCGTAGGGGTAGGGCTTTATCTGTTGGGCCCTATCCTCAAATCTTCTGTATCCGCTTTATTTCAATAAAATAGGCCCTAGGGCTTTTGGAATATATATATATATATATATATATATATATATATATATATATATATATAAAGAAAAAGTCCTAGGGCCTAGTTTATTGAAATAAAGATGATACAAAAGAAAGTTTTAGGATAGGGCCCAAGAGATGGAGCCCTACCCATACGATACAAAATGCAGAGAAAGCTTAAACAAAAAGGATACAAAAGACACAAAAGGAAAAATGCAAGTAACAGTGTCTAAGGGCGAAGTCGCCTAGCCATTTCTCTTCCTCTGGTTCTTGGAGTGGATCGAGAAAGAAAGCTCTTAAGTGTTGTTCCATTGTCAGGAGTGACCGAGGTATCATCCATTAAGTCTCCAAGCATACCCCCAGGCTTCTTCTTCCGCCGAGAAGTGTATACTTGTCATTCTTCTTTTTAAGACTGGTCCGTCTGATCCATAGAAGGAAAGGTAGTTGCAACGATGGGTTCCAGTGTTTGTGTAGGACAATTTATCATTACTTGGGGGTCTCTTCTCTTCCTGCTGAATTTTTAATAATCCTTTCAGGAGAAATACAAGGAGCCACATCCTCCCCCCGAGAATTCGGGTCATCGGTAAGTGGATCAATAGCTGGATGAGAAATAAGAGGAGCTACATCCTCCCCCTTCTCAATGGGAGGAGTTCTTCATCAGATAAAAGCATGGGCGGCAGAAGATGGGGGAATAAAAGAACTCAAAGTATTATCAGTAGTCTTATGAGCAGAAGAAGCAAAAGGCAAGACATAAGTCAATTCTTTGGATTGGGGGGGGCTGAACCTCCTCGTTTAAGCTCGTGGTGTCAGCTGCATCATGGATAGGGGGGAAACCTGAAGAGGGGTGGGCGATGGTGATTCAAGATGCTCATTCACAGGTGCAGCTAATGGATCATAGGTGGTAGGTGGCCGGGAAATAAGAGTTCTTTGAGTAACTGCAGGCTTTAAATGATGATGCAATCTATAACAAACTATAGAATTGTGTCCAAACATACAACAATGAGTACATTAGTGTGGATGAGGCCCCATAATTATCTTCTGCCAATACCTCGTATGATGAGAGCCTATCCAAACTTCATCAGGGTAGGACTTTGTAACATCTCGTTCCATAAGAACATAGGCATCAGAAGGCCTAGTGCGGTCTAGAGTGAGATTATCAACTCTAAGAGGTTTGCCAAAGCCCGTAGCGAGATTGTAGACAATTTCATCGTGGAAATGATGATATTTCAAGCCAGGGAATGTAAGCCAAATAGGGATTATGGGAGATTCAGCTTTTGGATCGAAGTCGACGGTCTATTTGAGTACATTCTTGAAACGATTATCAATCTTTATGACTTTTTTAACAAAAATCTGTGTAATCAACATTATTGGACAGTGGATAAGGACATGTCGCCCGTCCAAATCTCCGACTTTCCAGCTACTAGTAAGTTTCATCAACTCAAAATCCTTTTTAATGATCTCCATTTTTGGATGTCCATATAAGAAATTACCCACAAGAGCAAAGCGGCAAGACGAGGCAATGATGTTGTTTTCTTCATCCGTGAGTAAAAGAGCAGGTTTACCGTTCTTACGGCCAAGCTTTCTAATAAACTGATGATCCTCTCCAAACTCCAAAGCGTCATGAAAAGACTGAGTAAAGTAACAAGAGTGAGCGACAAAGCCAGGGGCCGCACCACCGGAGAGGGCAGCAATGCAGGAACGCCCTGAAGCCATAGTCGTGCTTCAGACACTCCAGGAACAGGGGCAGCTAGCAGCCTCAATGGAAACCGAGCACAACAGCAGACGGGCGAAATCGTGGCGTTGCTGTCGAGTTGGACCAAGAAAGAAGTCGAAGGAAACGAGCACAAAACCTTCCCCTTCCCGTCTCCCGTGAGAGTCAACGTACTCGACGCAAACCGTGGCGTCGAGAGCGAGGAGGAAGGAAGACGAAAACCCCTGTCCCGTCACCTTCGTCCTCGTGCGCGAACCAGACGATGAAGACGTTGTCGATCCTTGTCGTTGTGCTCGACGAAGCCTAGGAAAAGGAGTCAAAGAAAGATCACCGGGAATCGCCATGGCGAAACCCTAGGAGATCTTTTTTTTTTATTTGAGAAAAGCTCAAAGGGCTAATTTTATTGAAAAGAAAGGATACATCAAAGTTGTATGAGAGGAGCCATAAGAGGACCCTACCCATTAGAAAGCAACAAACCATAAAAATCCCAACATAAGGGGATACATACTCAAATAAATTCTAAAACATACAAAACAAAACTAGAAGCTAGGGACGAACCATTTTTTATATTTTCTCTCTCTCTCTCTCTCTCTCTATATATATATATATATATATATATATATATATATATATATATATATATATTAAATAAACAATATACTATAATAATACGCAAGAGAAAATAAGAATTTTAATAACATCAACTTTAAAAAATTAAGATGTCTATAAATAATTATTTAGTTTATGAGATACATTAATTTTTTTTTAAAAAAAAAATTAATAAAAAAATTTAACCAAATTTGCTTATTGTTTAATTTTTTTTTAAATTTTAATTCACTAATAAAAAGGAAATGCATGTTTGACACCTTATCTCTTTTATTTTTAGTATAATTTAACTCAAACACCTTGGAACGTGTTCGATACGTCGCTAATCATGTTGTGCTTTTGTCCGTGTCTGGGGTGTCGGAGATTGCACGTCTCTTAATCATGAGTGTCCGTCATCATAGGTTGAAAGAAACTATTCTTGGTAGAGATGCTCGATGGCTATGATGACGGGTAGAATTGGAGCACAAATAGTAGCGTTAATAAGAAATTGACTGCATATGAAATGATATGGGATCTTTGGCCTCATTTATTGATGTGGATTTTGAAGGAAGTCATTAATATGAGCGAGAATATATTGACAATATGAATGTGACAATGGGGGCAGTATAAAGCCAATATGTATGAGTGAAGCAAGTACTATTGTAGGGAATTGAGGAGCATCATGTGTAACCTTCTTGGTAGTTAGTGTAGAGTTTGGACATCTCCATATGTTATGATTTAATGTATAAGCTCTAATGCGACATTGTAATTGTGGAAATAGTGAAAAGACAAATTCAAGGTATAATGGAGCGGGCAAGAGTATATAAATCTGAGGAATAATATGTATGTCTATTTGTAAATGCTGCGGAGCAGCAAAGGTAGAAAACTTTGTAGAGTCAGATGCATCTTTGATCTCATGCATAATCTCCTGTACAAACTCTTGACATGCCCACCTTATTCTTAGACACACAGTCGAACTGAATATATACCATATTATCATACAAGGAGGTGGAGGTAGTTGGATTAGTGAAGTGGAGATTTTGAGTAGCTGGATTGTGAATTAATTTGAGCATTTGTGTTCTGTTTCGGCAACAATCTAATGCAGCATTGGATATTTTATAATGATGCTTAACTTGATTAGAGGCCTAGTGATATTTAGGAGAAGATGCATCAAAGTGATTCAGCTTTTGATCTATAACATACCTAAGATAAAAGTGGGCATCTGCATTATCATATTGTTGATCATGATTTTGATATTGTTGACAATGATATGTAAAATTGCGATATGATATATCAGTATCATGATTTCGAATCTCAAGTATTTTGATTAGAATGAATGGTACCTCTTAATGGTAATCAGAAGGATTATGATAGAGAGCATGTAATGCATGTTTAGGATATCCGTGTTCATCATTATAATGATGGCATGACTGTCACAATAGTATGTGTGATTAATGATTTTGTTCAAAATTGTAGTGAACAAGTTGCTTGAGAAGATGATCAGGTGATGAATTTGTAGTAGAACATAAGTGGCGATGCACAAAAGCAGGTGTATGAAGTGAGGCAAAAAACAAAGGGTCCTGCATGCGAACTCAACTACCCGCAATTGTAATGTGTGGAAAGTTGTACACAAACAGTGGAAATAAGTGTGAAAATGACACAATTGAAGGAATTTAGGCACATGATTAGGCATGTGTAGGCATGCGTATGTGTATGATGCAAAATGCGACATGGATAGTCAAAAGGAGCAATACTATAGAGTTGGACTAAACTGGAAAGCACATAATATGAATTTGATTGCGACGGGCTTGGGTGGTTCGAGTAAGTTGTCATAAGGATTGAGTTGTGATCTCGGTTTGCGCAAGGTATTTTGCAGTTATAGTTAAGGATTGTGTGTTGGAATAGTTGTGAAGTTGCGGTTTGTGCAGGGTGTTTGCGGTTATAGGTGAGGATTGTGATTGTGTTGGAATAATTGTGAGGTCGCAAGTGAGATTGAATTCGAGAGTTGGTATATGTGATACATAAGGGGGAGTGTGAGTTGGATGGACTCGCAATAGTGTTGACGAAGCTAAGATTTTAATCTAATATCAAATCGATAGTGTACATTCAACAAACTAAATGGTTTAGAAAAAATGCTAAGAAGATTGATAGCTTAGGCTTCAAACTTTGATATTAAGGCGAGTCATATTAGAAATGATGCAGGTGTATGAATCATAAGAGTTTGAAAGATAATGTTGTATAAATTAATAGAATTTGAGATAGAATTGTAGCTCTAAAGATTATTTTTCATACTAAGATTCTTTATGTTATAAGTAATTATACTCAAATTGGTTTGAATAAATGATCACAAAAATTTTTGGAATGACCTAGAAACATCAATAACCTCCTGAAGAAAGAATTTTTATTGGAGGAGATTTAAATGAATACATTAGTAGAGTGGTAAAAAATTTTATAAGTATTTGTTATGACTATGAATTCAGAGTAACTATTGGAGAAGATAGAGCTATATTGAATTTTATTTTAGTTTATGATTTTTGTTATTGTTGATACTTTATTTAAGAAAAGAGATGATCATGTTATTACTTATAATAATTGATTTAATAAAACATAAAATGTTATTTCCTTATGAGAAAAATAATTCATCATGATTGTAAAGATTGTAGGGTTATTTCAAGTAAAAATTTAGATACCAAACATCAATTATTGGTTTTGAATTTTAAGATTAAGGGTTTAAAAATGAAAGATATAATGGAATATTGTCATAGAATTAAATGTGATGTACTTAAACGATATATAAAATTATTTTTATGAGCAAACTTCAATGTTTAAAGATTTGCAATATTCATGAATAAGCTATAATACTAAGTGGGATAAAATAAATACTATTAAGCAAGTTGTATAAGCTGTGTTTGGAGATTCAAAAGAAAAATTCTTATATATAAAAATAGTTGATGGTGGAATATCAATGCATAAGAAAAGATAAAAAAATAAGAAAATGTATTATAAAATTGGTTTAATATAAAAATTTGGAGAAATAGAAAAATATAAGAGGCCCATAGAGTGTTTAAGAGAATAATTTGTGATATTAATAATTTTGTTTTTAGTATTTTTGATAATAAATTAGATACCAAAAATGATGAAAGATTTTTGTATAAACTAGCCAAACAAAGTGATAAAAAAATAAATATTTAGTTCAAGTAAAGTATATTAATGATGAAAATCAAAAAATAATTTTCTTAGATGATAATTTTCAATTTAGGTGGATGAGATATTTTGATAAATTTTTCAGTGAAGATTATGAAAATACGATTGATTTTAGTGATATTAAAAGTGTAAATTGTAACAAGGTTTTTTATTTCTATAATCACATTAGTAGAATAGAAGTTAACAATGTTTTAAAGATAAATATGTGTGAAAGAATAGTAGGACTTGATAGTATTTCAATAGAAGTGTGGAAATATTTAAAAGATCTGACAATTGCTTGGCTTACTAAATTTTTTAGTATAATTTTAAAAATTTAAAAAGTGTTTGATGAGTGGAGAAAAAGTCTATTGGTTCTTATTTTCAAGAATAAAAGGGATGCACAAGATTGCAAATTATAGAAAAATATGTTCATGTGTCATACAATAAAATTATGGGTAAGTGTAATTGAACATAGATTATGACGGAATATAATTTTTTTAAAAAATTAGTTTGGATTCATGTTTGATAAGTCTATTATGTAAGTTATATATTTATTCAGTGGTTTGATGAAGAAGCACAAAAAGAGTAAGGATGCTCTATATATGATTTTTGTTGATTTTGAAAAAGCTTATCATAAGATTTCAAGAGAATTAATTTGGAGAATTTTAGCAAAAAAAAATTGTATCGATATTGCTTATATTCAAGTTATTAAATATTTGTATACTAGAGTTGTTACTTGTGTTCGAACATAAGGATTATTGACTAAGTATTTTTCCATTTCAAATGGATTACATCAGGGATCTATTTTAAGCCCATATTATTTTGCTTTAGTTATGGATGCTCTTATTGGACATTTACAGGAGGATGTACCTTTGTTTATGCTTTTTGCTGATGATATCCTTCTTATGGATAAGATTATTGAAAGTTTAGGAAAATTTTGAATTATGAAAGACAACTTTAGAGTCTAAAGGGTTTTGTTTGAATAGATCTAGAACTGAATACATGTAATGTAATTTTAGTATTAGTAGATGCCAATGTGTGATGAAGTCATTATAAGGAGTGAATGTTTTAGATATCTTGGGTTTATTTTTCAAAAGTGATGGTGATCGAGATGCTATTAGTAGAATTCAAGTTGGATTGTTGAAGCGGAGGAATGCATTGAGCCTATTGTGTGATAGAAATGTACCGTTTAGAGTTAAAGGATAATTTTGTAAGATGGTGGTGGGACCTGCAATGTTTTATGGCGCATAATGTTGGCCTGTAAAAGAGAAGCATAAAATGAAATTAAGTGTTGCTAAGCTTAGAATGCTCAAATGGATGAGTTACTTTACACTCAAGAGACAAAATGTGAATCGAATCTATCCATAAAAGGAATGGAGTAGCTCTAATGGCAGACATGATTAGAGAAAGTCGCCTTGGATGATTTGGTCGCATTAAAAGTTGGCCATATGATGACTCAGTTAGGAGAGTAGATGTTGTACATTTGACTTTTTAAGAAAGGTAGAATTAGACCTAAAAAGATTTGGGCTTGTTGTATAAAAAATGATCTTAATTTATGAAAATTAAATGAAAATATGATACTCAATAAGGATACAGTAGAAAAATGGTATTCATGTAGCTGACCCCATCTAGTGGGATAAAGGCTTGTTGTTATTGTATCAAATGTCAGTGTTGCCAACAATTGAGTGGGAATAAGCTGTTGTTGATAAGAGGGATTGTCGGCGTTGTTTTGTGCGTGAAGTGCCCGTAAGAAGCTGTCGGTCGCCGGAATCGGAATCCCGTCGCCCGCTTCGGAAGGATCCTTCAACGAAAAGAAAGGAAGTCAAACTGACTTCATATTTTTCATAGTTTGAATGAAAGAAGCGTTCTACACCTCAAGTCATGCACTTATCCCGAAAGACAAACACAAGACTTAAGGGTGAGGCTCGATCAAATAAACTAAGAAATATATGACGTCCGTTTGGTCTGCGAAACCAATTTATTTGCCGACAAATTCCCCTATTTAATATAAAGAATTAAATAGGGTTTATTTTAAGCTGGGTTCGGAAAATGCTTCCTATAAGGCAAGCCACTATAGTTAATTACATCTTAAATGACCGAAATCATCTAAGAATACTCTTGATAAAAATCGGAAATATTATCTTCAAGGAGGTCGAAAGGATGAGACTTTTCAACGAAATAAGATGTGGAGGTGTGCAAAGGAGTTGGCTCGAATTTGGAATGTAGGATCCGAAGGGAGAGGAGCTAGGGGATGTCGGAGGTCCGAAAGCGAGCCTCGATAACTTCTCGAGCTATCCTATGGTTTTGCTTTGACGACGACAAGCTCCACTTGTTGAAGACGACCGTCGCTGCCCACTATACTTAGCTCCGAGCTCCTTCTTTGTGAAGAGACTGAGTTTTCTAAGGTGGCAGGTCAAAATGTTCAATCGAGTGGCTACATGGTCGAAGTTCTTCTAAACATCCTATGCCAATATGTTTAAGTGTTGTACGATTTATAACGGGATATGTATATAGCACGAGAGTAACGATAGAAGCATGCAACGATATATAATGTAACGTGCTTAAACGGGATAACGTACGATAGCGAGTATGAAAAGTGACGACTAAACGATATAGCATGCGATAAGAAGTGTAAAAAAGTGATAATAAACGATATAGCATGCGATAGCAGGTATAAAAAGTGACAATAAACGATATAGACGTACGATAGCAGGTGTAAAAAGTGACAATAACGATATAGCATGCAGAAGTAAGTATAAAAAGTGACAATAAACAAGATAGCATGCGATAGACGAGTATAAAAAGTGACAGTAAACGATATAGCATGCGATAGCAGTATGACAAGGAGGTAACACGCTGCAAATGTAAAAACACCGTATACACAGGAGGCCGTTATTTTCTTTCGTCTAGCCACGTGAAGTGTGCCACATGAAAGCCAAGCAAGCAAAATGAAAGGTCGTCGAAAAACTCAAGAAAACAAAGTGACTGACCCACAACGGGAAAGCTCGAGAAAAGTAGTAAAAGTCACCAAAACTTCGAGAAAATCCTAAAAAGGACCACGAGTGCTCTATCAAAAATCAAATGAAAACCCGAAGAAAACCGCAAGCATTCGGGCGGAGCTGAGCTCGGAACCGCGTAAGATCTTGCTCGAAGGGTCGTCGAAGTGCTACTCGGTCACACGAGTGTATAAAGCCCGCCACTCAGCAAGAAGGGTGTCCAACTAAACCTGACTCAGGAGAGTGTTCCCCTACCCAAGACTGATAATCAACGAGTGGACAATATAGTTTTGAAATTTATATTTTTAGCATGCACATGGATTTCAGACATGCAAGAGAAAGTTTTATCGATTTTTAATTGTGGTGAAAATAAAAATTTTTTGTTGTGAGATGTAGTATCGTATTTTTATCAGATTTTGAAAAATATAATTGTCCACGAGTCGATCATTGCGTAGGGTAAATGATCGCTAACAATCCTAAGAAGGTACGGGTGCCCCGCTTGCCTTGTAGCGGTGAATGATACCGTCATCCTACGGTTCACCGGGGCCCTGGAGCGAGTCCTGATGTCGTAGGATGGGATATCATTCTACTCTATCACTGGCGTGCCTTTTGCATCATCGCCGTCATCGCCCCAAAACAAAACAAAACCAAAACCGACTCCGAGTGAAGCGGGAAAACGTGTCAAGCAACGAAAAGGGAAAAGAAGATTAACTCACCCCCGAACTTGGAGGGTCAGGACGGCGGGTGAGTTAATTTAAAATTCCCCTAACACATGTAATAACAAGGCGTTAAAAAAAACGAAATCCGAGTTCCCTGAATCGACCCCGAGGGTATCATTTTCTCGCTTAAGTACAATTACACCAAAAGGAAATTTAAAAGAGAAATCATGGAAAAGTCGATCAAAAGCTTTTAAAATCAGGCAAAAGAGAAAAATGGCTCGGGACAAGACGCGATTGCAAACATTTCCAAACCCATAAGAAAGTGAATGGACAAGCTTCCCGAGAACATCAATTTAACTCCAATTCATCGAATGAGACACCTAAGAAGTGGCCCGAAGCACAATGCTCGACATCTCCTCTCAAACAAGCAAGGAGCAACTATAGGTTCATCTTTATCAATCCCCAACTCAAACACAGCAGTAAACAAGGCCACCATCACATCAGCCACCAACAAAAAGGCTCTCGGCCAAGCCCCAACAAAAAGGGCAGCAACAAGTAAAGTTTCTATCCAGCCTCAAAACTCACAAATCACATCAATGGACTCACGGCCAAGCCCCAAATTGAACCCAACTCCTTCCATAAACATAGAGTTCAGTTTTCACCAAATGAGCACAAAGCCCGAGCCCTCACTAGAGCCAAACCCGAGCACGAACCTGAGCCCACAACAAGCCTCCAAGTGAATCAAATGAATTATCCCAACTCCAATTACAGCAGCCTTTTAAAAAGCCAAATTCAAACTTCCATTGGGCAAGAAACCGAGCCACAACAAGGCCAAGAAAGCCAGCCCAACTCCAAACTACAACAGCTCCAACACAAAGTTAAACCCGAGCCATAGCTGGGCTAGAAACCAGCATAAAATCAAGTCATAGCATTCCCCACTCAAAGCCAAAGCAAAAGAGAGCTAAGGGAGCCAAGCCCGAACCCGTATAGAATCGAACCCGAGCCAACAACAGACCGAAGAAGGCAGTTCAATCTCAAACCAGAACAGCTCCCAAAGAAAGTCAAACCCGAGCCAAGACAAGGCCAAGAGAACCGACCAACCTCAAGCCACAACGAGCAAGTCCTAAATTAACTCGAAGACCAGGCCAATCAGCGAGCCAACCCGAGCCAACACAACAGGTCCCAAAGAAACAAAACCAGAAAAAGACAGCCAACATATAATCGAAAAAATAATTCCATCACAAAGCTAAAGGAAACTGCCATATTAAGCATTCGACCAAACCAACAACATCGACTCAAAATTCAGGATACCACACACCCCGCTCAAAGTCGAAACGAGAAGAGAGGCTAAAAGAGCCAACCCGAGCCCATATAAGGTCGAACCCGAGCCAACCTCAATTCGAAAACAAGGATACAATAATGCCAATTGGAAACCGAGCCACATAAGGCCAAAATCCGGCTAGAATCAAGCTTAAAACAAAGAGTATAGCAAAACCTCAACCAAGCCTAATATAAGAGTAAATCCAGAATACCAAAGTAGGCTCTCAAATCAGAAATAAATCAAGCCAACCAAGCTCTCAAACAGGGCCAAAACAAGCCTCTTAAAGCATCGAAATAAGAGTTGCAAGTATCCGTATGTTAGAATAACCTTTCAAGTAAGAGTTAAGCCAAGCCAACCGAGCTTCAAGATGAGCTATAATAAAGTTAAAACCACACCTATCATGAAGCTAAAACGAACGTTTCCATATACTTAACAAATTAAAATGCAGAGCCTCAATACATTTATCATGAAAGTGAACATAGGGCTCCTTCAAGTTGAATCGAAACTTCACTTTAACATGCTATTTTTGTAAAGGAAAGCTACAAGGAGCAAGAAATGAACCCCGCATGTATATAGAATTAAATAAATACTTCCATGCCTCATGTCGAAGCTAAAGTACACGGGAGCCCTATAACATTCATCTCGGCATGCAATTAACACATTCCGGGGGATATAAGTCTGCGGCCGAAACCATAAACGGGAAAGAACCGCGCCGATCAACGAGGGCTACGGTAGCACAGGGCCAAATCGAAGAGGAGAAAGGGGAGTCGGGAAGAGTTACCGAGTGCGTAAAACACACAGGAGCAAACCGCAACGCAGCACAACAGCACCTCCCCTCCTCTTCACAGAAATTTCGGGCCAACCACAATCCCACCCCAAATGAGGTTTAAATAGGCAGAGGAGGGGAAGCAGAGGTCAAGAGCTCAACCTACAGGATCGGGCGCAAGTGGGACTGGCGGCAGATTGCCGCAGGAGGGAGCAGAGCTCGGTAAGGGACGCACGCATGAGGTGCCGCAAGTTGCTCGAGGGATAAGGATAGGATCGCGAGCGGCTCGAGGAGCAAACGACCGCCAAGAGAGCACGCTCGAGCGCGGGAGGGACGAAGCTTCCATGGAGCTCGCGCGGGAGAGACGAAGCCAACCGGTCGAGCGTGAGGAGAAGAGGCGCAGAGGATTCTCGCGGGACCGAGGCACGGGAGACGGGCTAGCCGAACGAGCCGAATGGGGGAAGGGTAGGATTTAGGGCTTAATTTTATAATTTAAAGGATTTAATATTAATTTATTTTAAAAAAAACGCCCCGAACCCTAACTTTCGCACTCGACGGGCTATCGTCGCAAATTTAACGTCGATTTTAAGCGAAATCGACATTCCGGACGCATCGGCGCAGTCCGTTTCGCTGTCCGAGGTCGTCTGGGCAACCTCGTCGACGAGCGCGTCAAAATTGCGTCGAAATTTGGTATCGTCGCAAAATTTTGACGCGAGCGCGATCGAAAGTGAGGTCAACAGGGATCTCGAGAGAAAGTAAAGAAGAACAAAACATAAAAGGAGATTGAAAATGATGGAAGAGTTAATTCAAAATCACGATAAAAAAAGCAAATATTATTATTGAAAGCAAATAGACGATTACGACTAACTCATTTGAAAGGGAAACTACAACAACAAGACTCCCATAAACCTGAAATAGCAACAAACACGACACAACACTCAATTAGAGGGTAGATCCGGAGGAGGGGGTGGTGGTGGTGGTTGGCGAGGGTCTAGAAGTTAGCTCGGGGATTGAAAAGGCGGTTGGCAAGCACAAAACAACAGGACAGTTCTTTTCCTGATGTCAGACAACAAGCAAGCAACAAGGAGTGGTGTGGAAGGGTTGCTCGGGGTGATGGAAGCGATGAAGAGGGGGCTTGACAGCAGTGAAATGGCTGGAAAGGGTGGTCCTGGGTTGCAACCGTTAGGGGAGAGGACTGCGACAATGGAAACAAACTGAAATGATGGAAACGGATGGCCGGATGGGTGGAACAGCAGAAAAAACAGCTTGGAACAGTTGTTTTCGGGCTGTGGCAGCAAGCGGGAATGACGACAGCATCGTCGGGGAATTCGTGAGACTGCAAGACAACCAAAGGAGGGCAGTCCTGGGGCTGCGGCAGTGAGGACGATGGCTCGACAGCAAGGAACTGCAGGGAGAACAGCAATTGCGGCAGTTCGAGGGCAGCTTAGAGTGACGTGGGGTGGATGTGGTAGGGGATAAGGAAGATAATCACAATCTCAGGTGAGAGACACAGTCGCAGCACCAGCCAATCTCTCGAATACAGCCCTTGAAGGGAGAAAAACGGACACTGGTGGCTATGCTAAACAAAACACACAAAAAACTAAATCTAAAACATAGGAATATAAATATCTAATAAGATGAGGTTCGGTAGACTTCTTGGAAGGGAGAATACCTGGACCGATTTGGTCCAGGTGAAATAGCTAGTTGTGCGGAACTGATTGCATGCGGGACGCAATCGCTCTTCCTCGACCTGCATCACGCGGGAGACGCTTCGACGTCTGAAAAAGAGAGGATATATATACTAGGGAAAAGCTCAATATTTTATAGTAATTTCATATTTCAATGATTTCATAATTCTCCAAGACACTGTCCATTGTATAAGTATGGTTTTTAATACTTACTACTAGAAGGACTCAAATCATTTAAGTAAAGAATTGAAATAACCTTATTACATAATTTAGGGTTTAGGATATGTGACAGAATACATGACGTGGCAAAATTTGATTTGTAGAAGAATCCAAAAATTGACATTTATTCAACTGGATGATTTGTCATAATGATGTTTTTGCCAAATCAATGCTTTGTAGTTGTAAGTATTTGAATGGCCATTATCTAATATCATACAAGAAACAATGAAAGGAGTTGATAAACCAATGTATAATCAAATGATTATGATGGGCTTTGTTCCTCAAAATTCTAGAGCAAGTATGTAAAGAAGAAAATTACATTTGAATGTCATTTTGTTTAATTTTGCACTATTTTAAGCCTGATAGGTTGTCTGGGGATCTTAGGTTCTTTACTAGGGTTTGCGATTTGTTTGAGGGATAGCCTTGTAAATTGTTTTCATGGAGAAGTTCAATATATATGTTTATTGGATGAAATAATAATTTTAAAATGATAATTTTAAGGAGTAATTGCCTGTGCGCAATCAAAATCTTTCTGTGTATATTTCACATCGTAAACTTCATATTTGCATGTGTAACATTCATATTTTCTCTGTTTTAAGTTGACATGAGTAGGTTAATCTTTGTCTTAGATTTGCGGTCAATGTCTAACTCTTTGTAATCTTGACAAAATATTTTTTAAAAAAAGTTAAAGCTAATCATTACTTCTGGTGTTATAATGTTTGGCCGCTGGATGCTTGATGGTTGGAGGAGATCTAGAGGCGGTTTGTTTAGCAGCTAATTGTTCCATTGCCTATATCATGGTGATTCAATTGGTGAACGATTGGCTTTTGGACCCATTTGGTGGTTCGATGTAGGTTTGAAGCTGTATGAGAATAACATGGGGTTGGAATCGAGGATGACTAGAGTTAATAAACTCCGTATAGAAATTTTGACGGAGTAAAACTTGAGTGGCTCTTTTGAAAGATGAATTTTAATTAGGTGTTACTTATGTAATGCTTCAAGATTAGTAGTATATGATTAAAAGAATTTTTTATGAAACATGTAAATGAGAAAGAAGTGAGTGCACAATATAAATATGTATAGTTTTTACTTTTTTTTCTTAAATGAGACTAGGATTATACATATTTATAGGCATTCGTATCAATGGGTAGAACTAAATAAGCAAAGGTATACATAGGAATATTTGCAAAGCTTCTTGTTTAGAATAGAAAGGCAAAAACTATCAAGTCAAAAAAAGGTTTTGTTGCCTTATGCAGGTACATTATCCTTTTGATGGTTAAGATCATTATACACTGCTAAGATCTTGATGTGATACGTTTGTTACCTCATCTCATCTTATGCATTGTGTTTGGTAGGCGTTGTGAAATTCTTAAGGCTGTTACCTCCTTAAACCTTCTCTCTCTCTCTCTCTAGAGAAAGAGAGAGTTTCCATTATCTGTCATTCATTATAAATTTTGAATGAGTAAGATTTCAAGCAGCTAAAAGGCAAAATTAATGATGGAAAAAGTAAATACTTGTTTTTGTAGCTACTTTGAATTATAAAAACATCTACATGACCAATACAAATATAGAGCAGCTTAATATTGATCTTTGGTACAACCCTACTATGATAAAAACTCATTGATTCACAACTATTTTTAATTGATAGGAATGTAAAAGCTTATTCATAAAAAAATGTAGAATGTGACCGTCTGTACAATAATGTTTTGAGTTCTATGTCTTTGTTGCTCTGTTTTGATTTACATCAGTTATAACGGCCTAAGCATGCTCATCATATTCATACTAGTAAGAAACTGTAGGTTGAGTCGAGCAATGAGGATGGCTATGGATTCTGCCATTGGTTATCTAGTTGGTGTTTGGTTTGTTGTTTTTTTTGCAGTTTTGTATTGGGTGTTCTTTAGATCCTGTTCTCCTTGTTTTTGCCCAGCCAGTTTTGAAGAGTTACTGTTACAATTCCTATCGATTCAGACTGTTAACTAATTTGAATCCTTGTTGCCAGTGATTTGCTATTGCTTCCATTTAGACTTTTGCAGAACATGTTTTAATTCTTTTGCTCCTCGTGGTCTGAATCCTCTGCATAAGATGGTTTGTCATTGCTATAGCAGAACTCCTGGTTTGGCTTTCCTTCTATACCAAAAACTCTACTGTAACTGAGATTTAATTCAGTGCCAGATGAAACTGGGATTAGTTATTTTACTTAGATATTTGGAATTATGAGAAAATTAGTAGTTATTTACTTGGATTTTTCATTATAAATTGGTTTCTAGAAATGTAAGTTTATGCTTGATACGATTCCAGGTTTCTTCAAAACTTACATTGTATTTTTAAATGTGAATTCTTCGAACATTTTTCCTACATCTATGTACTTTGTTATTGGTTTTTGTGTTCTTGACTAAGATTTTGCAAAGACTGCAATACACTGGTTTTGTTTTTGCAATGTTTATCCTGTTTATTGCATGAAATCTTTTTTGTTCTTTTATTCCTCTTGAATTTCTGTTTTTTGCAGTTTTTAGAATATTATTGGAACAGTATGCATCAAATGTGGCTGAGTTTTGCCAAGCGTTTGTGGTTTGTGAATTTTGATCTTTGACTTATTTTGTGGTGTATCTTATCCTAAGTTTGATTAGAAAATCCTAGACTCTAATACAACCTTTATCAATAATGCAAGCAGTACAAAGTTTGATGAATTCAACATTATTTGACATAGAAATTTGCATTCTCTCTGCGAACCAATTCAATCTTTGTGGTAATGGACGATGCTATT
Organism: Papilionanthe hookeriana x Papilionanthe teres; assembly: GCA_022702705.1. Classification (NCBI taxonomy): domain Eukaryota; kingdom Viridiplantae; phylum Streptophyta; class Magnoliopsida; order Asparagales; family Orchidaceae; genus Papilionanthe; species Papilionanthe hookeriana x Papilionanthe teres. The sequence goes on along the minus strand of CM040422.1, from coordinate 147,885,368 downwards.
TTGAATTATACTTGTCTCATAAAAATCGTGTAAACGTTCAGAGGTATTTTCAATTTCTGTACATATTCTTTACTTGTCTCTTCCTATTTATTTTTGTAGGTCTTAATGTTCATGATATTTTAACATTATATTTTGCCCCGTTTGTATCTTTCAGTGCTTGATGTAGAAGTTGGCTATATCTTTCTGATCAGACACGTTTGTTTTTATTTCTAAGTTTGCATGATTTTTTTTTTCTTTGCAGATATGGTCTTGGCAAACAAGTTAGTTATTTACGATCTTGAGAATCAAGTTGTTGGTTGGACCGAGTACGACTGTAAGAATCATGGAAGCCACATTAGATTGAATGTGTTTATTTGTATTTTTGAAAAAAAAAAAAATCATATTTAAGAAGAAAAATAGCAGCATCTTCTTTTCTAACAATCTCTCTGTTGTAGACCTTAATTACAAAATTGCCTTTGCTCGTGATTTCTGTCTGCTCGGCATCTAACACTCCACAAGTCCTGTCTTCCATGCATATTTGCCCTGTTCTGTTGCTTTGCATAAACAAATATCTATTTGCTTCTGGTATGGTGTTCTACATGGATAAATACTTGGGGCATTCACATACATAGCACACAATTCTTATATATTTACATATCTCACACCTAAACTTTCATATTTACACACACAACACTCAAATCCTTAATATCACATAAAAAGGAGCACTATTACCACCTTTTGAAAGTGAAATAAGGTTTAAAATAACAAAATGCTTTGTATGTAAATTTGAAAGTCTAGGTGTGAGATAAGTAAATACACAAGAATTATGGGCTACGCAACGCATGTAAATTTTCCTAAATACTTTTGTATTGTATGTTTGTCGGTCATTGGTTCCATTCAAAATTGTAACTGTTTTGCTCTGTTTTTGAAGCTGTGTAGTGTTTTGGAACAATCATACTTAAGAAGACTGATTCCCTAAACCCTAAACCCTAAACCCTAAAAACTCTTACTTGAATTCTTTCAGATCCCTTTATCACTTTCTAGGACTCTTCATTTATTAGTGGAAGGAATAAACCCTAATGTGCTCAGAACTCGTTAGAAAATAAGCCACTTTACTTGCAAGAGTGCTACCTCTTTGCATTATAAACCTATAACCTTCCCTTGTATAGCTGAACTCTCATCCAGAAATATAATTGTTTTTCGACAGTTATGCTTTTGGGAAATAGAATTATGCACGTCATGTTATTTTTATTTGTTAAACAGCACAAGCTTAACATTATAAGAATAATAATTTTTTAGTATTCATTAATAAATATCAGATGAAAATCATTCACAATTTGATCTACTAGCTTCATCTCATCTTGTCTTATTACAGGCTCATCCAGCATCAAGATTCAAGACGACGTAACAACAGCATTGTACGCCGTCGATGCTCACAATTTATCCTCCTCCACCCAACTGGAGATCAGAGGATTCATCGCATTCCTAACGGCAACTTTCGTGATATTTAATTTACTACTTTGAACCAGCAGAGAGAAATGATCAATAACACCATTTGTTTATTATTTTCTGATATAAAGCAATTTGTGTGCTCATTCTTGAGGCCCTGCTTTGAAGAAATTGATGTGCTGATTTGCCACAAGAGCCCTATTCATTTATTAAAATACGCCAATTATTCTTTTGATGGTGGATTTCTGAAGAAGAGATGCAGTTTTATTTCTTCTCCCTTGTGAGGGAGATCTGAAGGTAAGTGATTCAGTAACAGGCAATAGTTTCTTATTTATATTTATAATGGAATGTACTCATTCATTTATGTGGTTTCAATTGTGCTATTTATATTCGCTAAAGCCCTATGTAAACATTTATATTCTAAGTTCAATTTTCTAAATCATCTATATTTTGCTATTTGTGTTCTGAAAGTTAGCCAGTATCTGTACTGGATTATGCCCCATGGATTTGAAGTGCTGTGCCTAATATTTGTAACTTTTAACATCTGTTGTATTCTGAGATATTTGTGTGCCTATGAATTTTGTTCTTTAGGATTTGTGGAGTCTAATGTGTTTTATTCGCTGAAACTTTAACGTAGAAGACATATTTGTTGATTTTTTTGACAAGTATTATTACTTTTAGGGAAATTTATATGCATACCTCACAATTCTTATGCATTTACATATCTAACTCCTAAACTTAGATGTTTACTAACACCTAAAGTTAGTGTTCACTAACACCTTAGTATTAAAAGCCTATGCCTGAAAATGTGTATTTAACTATACAGTTGGGGCTTATATTGCACTAAGTGCAAAGGCCCAAAAGATCAAGTGAGAGTTTATGCTGCATTAGGCAGTCTATCTCGAAATCCTATGGCTTGTTTTATTCTAAGGAAAAGTTTTGCTGATGTAGAATATGAAAATTTAGGTGTTGGATATGTAAATATATAACAATTGCGTGGTATTTATGTAAATATCCTTTTTTATTACCTCACCGTAAATTTGCTTGCACTGCAAAACATGAAATGAAAGATGGTATTTTGTATTCATCATCACTGGAGATGGCAAATACATTATTTTGTGCCGCCGTCTATAAAATATTACGACTGGAATACTAAATGCTGGGCAGTTCACATGCACATCAAATCACATCATTATCTTTTGAGAGTGATGCATCATTTTCATATATAATTTTATGATGTCAAGGCGTTATAAAACTACATATCAAATTTTATGTGTTAAATATAAAAATACATACGGATAGTGTGGTATGCATGTAAACTTCACAAAAAAAAAAAATTGAAGTTCATGCATTAAAAGACAATTAAGTTTATTATTTTTACCTGATCCTTAATGATTCGTGTTATATTTTAATTAAGTGCTTAGGCGCACAATCCTTAAAATTATTTTATTTTATTGAACTCAAATTTTCTTGTGAGTCATGCGCAAGTAATGGTGCATAAAAAGAGAATAAAAAGAGAGTGGAGAGGAGATTTACGAATTAAGTATTATGATATTAAATTTTAACAATTAACTCTTATTACATTTACTGTTTTTTTTTTTTTATATATAGGGAAGTAGAATAATTGCAAAATGATAAATTTGCTCTTGATGTTTATTTGGTATTTGGATCTTCTTTGGTTGGCCTTTGGTCAAGTCCGTCACTCACGTTTGAGCATTGTTCATGCTTTGAGTATCGATCAGGCTTTCTTGACCTGTTATTTAGTCGATCGGTTAGCAAAGTTGGTTATCACTCAAGTTGATAGGCTCTTAGGTAGATTTCGTGTTGGCCAGCTAATTGCTCTTCATTTGGTTAGTTTCTTCTTATCTCGGATATTCTTGTCTCACTTGGATATTTTGATATGTGTTTAACTCATGACCGTCTGATATGACGACTTTTTTTATATATATGTAGTTTTTTAATTCCCTTGTATATTAGTAATTTATGGTGCAATAAGAATGAGAAAATTAAGGACACCCCCTATCAATATGGTGAGGATCCTCAACACTTCCTTCATTACCCTCAAGAGTGACTAGAAGGTGGCCGCGAGACTCGTGGAACTTCAACCCATCTTGTCAAAAATTAACTTAAAGATGATGTTCAGGGAGCTTTCAGTATCAATGAGTATATTGCTACTTTTGAAGTTGGTGATGAGAATAGTGAGGACGATGCCGTCGTTATAAGGGTTGTCGTTGGCAGGTAACTCTTCATTTGTGAAGGAGATCAATGAATATTGTGCGACATGTCATAGGCTGCAAAACAAATTTCTCCTCACCAAAGCCACTTCATACTAAGCGTGAAAGCAGTTTCGTCACCATCCCCTCAAGGATGGTGGGTACCACAACTGCAGTGTTAATGGCTTGAGCTCGAGCTGACTAGTTGAATTCTCATTCCACTTGGACCTTTCTCTTCCATCGGGTGGTTGCTCTGAATGTCATAAACTTTTTGAATTTCCTAAATTTTATCAGCTCTTTATTTAGGCTTTGAAGATGATGATATTCTTTCGTGTCAAGCCCATTGTCCTAGTTGTGTGTGTAGTATCTCTTGGGGTCTTGAAGGAAGTCCCATGCCTTCATAGGGAGTGCCTTATTGAAATACTCTTTGTATTGAATGACTTTCATTATCTTCACCATTGAAACCCTTAGAGCTAACTAAGGAAATTCTTGTGATGGACTTCTCCTCATACAAGTTTGTCTCTCACTCGTGATATCTATTATAGTTTTCTCTAGGGTGGACTCTCTTATCTGCCACTTGATGCTTTATAAGTGGGTGTGGATCCTCAAAATAAGCTCTACTTAATGAGAGAAAGTTGTTTCTTGATCTTCAACTCTCCCCATGTAAGCTTCTCTTTGGAGGGTGACAATGAGGTTACTTGCTCCTAGCTTGCAAGGGGAAGTTGCATTCCTCTGTTTATATATGATAATTGACATCATAAGTCTAGTGCATAGCAAAATGACCCATTTTTCAATCTTTGGGTGAGGGCTGCATGAACGACTATAGGTTATAGATCTTGGACCTCCATTATCTCTTTAGAAACAAGCGAAACAATTTTGTAGGGACTCACCATGTCCCTAACACAAACGCAGGACCTGTGAGCTTTTGTGGGGCTTTTGTGTGTTGGTGAATTGCACGATGAGCATTCTTTTGAATTTTGTCAGCAGGGTGATCACTCATAGTGGTAATCTATTGAATCATCGGAGGGCCAACTCTATCTGGGTTGTGAAAAACGGGCGACACATCAGAGCGCCATTTATCCTGAGTAGGCAACTGACTGATTCAAAGAAAGCAATGTGGTCGGAAGGGTGTGATTTGTCCTTGTTAAGTGTCTAAGGTTCGGATCTTGAAGAGCTCTGGTAGCTCATCCTCAGATATTTTCATGGAGAAGGCATTCTCAGGCTGCACATGATGTGGTCTTTTTGTCTTCGGTGGTCAAGCGGTGTTGAAACCCTTCCATTATTTGGTGTCTTCATTCTTCATGGAGGGTGAGATGTCATCGATCTCTTTGGTTGTACCCTTTCTTGTGTTGATGCATCCCTAATGACTTCTGTGTTGTGAAAAAATGACGACAATAAAGTAAAATTGGAACGAAAAATGCACGCAGAAAATAAACACCAGAGCGACACAAAGATTTACGTGGTTCGACAAATTTGCCTACGTCCACAGAGCTGCAGAGGAATTTATTACTTCGAGGAATTACATAGTCGAGCGCCTCGACGTATACAAGAAAAATCTCTATTTTTCCTCTCTCCCTTCCTCTCTTTCTCTCTTCCTCTCTTTCTCTCTTGGAGAACTTGGTTGTTCTTCATCCAATAGCCAAAAGAGGCTATTTATAGAATCAAGGAGAGTGGTAGGTGGGAGGTAGGTGAGCGGTAGGTGGGATGTGGTAGGTGAGCGGTAGGTGGGAAAGTAGGTGGGCGGTAGGTAAGCCCTCTTAATTAGGAAGCTAATTAACATGTGGTGGATCGGGTCTCCACATTACCCAACAATTCTCCCACTTGAGGCGAGACACTCACTGCACTTACCCTGTAGGCTGCATCATCTACCTGGATGTACTCAGAACTTTTCCTCGAACATGATATCCTCCACTTTCCTCGACATTCCTCCACCTCTCGCTTACTCGAAGTCTTTGTCTTCATGCCGAAGACTACCACGAAGTCGAGCACGACTTCGGCTTCTCACGATTAACACCCTCAGTTGACATATCACCGTCAACGTAGCCTTGTACCACCAAGCTTTTTCCTGGGTTGCTCTTGTATCTGCTTACGACTCCCACTGCATGAGCACTATCCTGCCCCTGCTGAAAGCTCTTTTCAACAAGTCCAGTCTTGTACCTCTTACTGCCATCAAGCGCAGTCTTCACCTTGTACACCCACTTGTTGTGTAATGCCTTCTACATTGGTGGAAGTTTTGCCAACTCCCAAGTCGATTCCACTGGCAGGGAATCCATCTCCTCCTTGGTCGGCTCCCAGCTTGCTCGAGTTCTCATCTTGCAAGATTTCTTCATAGCTACGTGGTTCTCCACCATTTTTACGTACAAGGTATAGTTTTCTCGCCTTTGGCGCTCTGCCACTTTTCAGAAATTGACCTTCTTCGCTTCCCCATAATGCACCTCGACTCATGTGTCCACGCACTACGATGCCGCGGATCTCTCGTGCTCTCTCGTACTGTAGTAGCAACGAGTGTTGAGTAAACCGGTAGTCGTATATAGTGTGTCGGTTTTCTTATCCCGAGCCGATACTAATGCTTCTTTGGTAACCTTCCAGAGTCTTATGCGAGAATACTACCGAATAACCGCCCTTATTGAGTTGCCCGACGGAGATGAGGTTTTTCTTCGACTCGGGAAAGTGTCGACTTTTTGCGAAGTCCATTTGCTCTTGTTAGGGAGTGCGATATCAACGTCTCCCATCCACACCACGTCCGGAGCTTTTCCATCGGCCGGATGTACCTTCCCGAAGTTACACGCAACATAGTTTCGCATTAACTCCTGGTGGGAAGATGTATGGAAGGAAGCCCCTGAATCCAGTATCCAGTCATCAACAGAACTGTGAACTGCCAGCAATAGCGCATCCTGTATTTCTTCAGTTACAACATTAGCGCCATCATTCTCCTTTTTCATAGGATTCCTACAGTTCCTTTTTATGTGGCCAGCCTTGCCACAATTCGGCGGAGTTGTCTGTCGACCGGACTTTGATTTTGATCTTACACTGTTTGAGTTTTTGTCTTGTGATCTCCCTCTGGAATCAACAATTAGTGTCGAACTCGAACCCGAGGTCTCGCCAGAATCTTTCATGTGCACCTCTTCAGCCAAATCAAATCACGAATATCATCATATTTCAGTTTAGATTTACCTGCAGAGCTATGCTTCGCCATCCTCATGGCTTCCGATTATTAGCGATGAAGTCAACAATATCGGCAGCACGTATCTCATCATCGAAATCAATTTCAACGGATGACGATTGATTTGTGATAGTATTGAAATCATTCGGGTGTTGAGCAACGGACACACCTTCCGCCATCTTCGAGTTGAATAACTTTTTCATCGAGTGCACCTTGTTATTCGCCGATGGCTTTTCATACATACCTGATAAAGCTGCCATGAGATCTGCAGTAGTTCTTTCCTTGATGACGTTGTAGGCAACCGATCTCGACAGGGTTAATCGTATAACCCACAGAACCTGTCGATCCAATAGATTCCATTCCGTCTCGTCCATCTTTTCCGGTCGCTTTCCTAGTAACGGAAGATGAAGTTTCTTCCCATAGAGGTAGTCCTCTGTCTACATCCTCCAATAAGCAAAATCTGTGCCATTGAACTTCTCGATCCCCGATGGCATCACTTCGTCTCCGCCCATCGTTTTTCTTAAGATCCGAACCTAAAGCTCTGATACCAGTTGTTGTGAAAAAAACGACGACAATAAAGTAAAATTGGAACAAAAAATGCACGCAGAAAATAAACACCAGAGCGACACAAAGATTTACGTGGTTCGGCAAATTTGCCTACGTCCACGGAGCTGCAGAGGAATTTATTACTTCGAGGAATTACACCGTCGAGCGCCTCGACGTATACAAGAAATACTACCACATCCCACCTACCGCTCACCTACCTCCCACCTACCACTCTCATTGATTCTATAAATAGCCTCTTTTGGCTATTGGATGAAGAATAACCAAGTTCTCCAAGAGAGAAAGAGAGGAAGAGAGAAAGAGAGGAAGGGAGAGAAGAAAAATAGGAAGCTAATTAACATGTGGTGGACCGGGTCTCCACATTACCCAACATTCTGGCATGTGTTCCTTGTGGTAATCGATCTGTTGGATCACAAACTCCTGGGTGCAATCCATATTATTTGCAGTCTCTTGGTACTATAGTTCTTCTCCTTAACTTGATCTTCTTATTATTTATGGCATAATTCATGCTCACCACTCCTTTTAGGGTATTTGATTCAAATTTATCCATGAATCGAACCTAAGAAATATAGCATAAAAGGATAATGAAATAAGAAAGAAACATAGGGGGATTCAAAAATTAAGTATTCTGATAGTAAATACCAGCAACTAAATTTATTACATTTACTATTCTTCTATTTATAAGGAGCTATAATAAATGACAATTAGAACCTTAACATTATTCTGGACGGTCGTTCTCCTTTAGTCGGCCTTTGATCGCGTCTAGGACTTGGCTTTGAGCGTCGATCATGCTTTGAGTGTCGCTCTGCCTTTGCCTAATCAACTCATGACTCGATCGGTCATCCAAGCTGGTTCTCTCTCAAGTCGATTGACTCATTTGTGGATTTTTGATCTGTCGGACGACTGATCCTCATTTAATTGGCTTATTCTTATCTTGGATATTTCCGTCTTACAAACTACTACAAAATCCCTATGTATTTATATATTTAGCATCTAAACCTTCATATTTATATTTACAACACATTGATGTCATAAATTTTGACACGAAAAATATGTATTTCATTCTTAAACAGTAAATACTAGTGCTCATTTTGACGTTTTCTTAAAGATTCAGAGCTATGCCTATAAATATGTAAGTTTAGAATTTAGATATCTAATTGTGCAGAATTATTTTTATGTGCTGGCACCAAACAAGAGCTTAAAATTTAATGCGATTATCTATACCCACGAAGTCAATTCTTCGATTTTTTTTAAGGCTAAATTTAATTAATACAACGGTTCACAATTAAAACGAATTTAAGTGACGATTACATTAAGCAAAAAAATTAATTTAATTTGAAATCAAGACAAATACTGATGCCATTGTTTCAACCTGTCATTTTATTGGGAGACATTAACAATCAATGCGCCAACAAGCAATTAATCATCACTAATTTTTGATTGATCAAATGGAAATGTTATTCAACCAAATAATACTTGATTGATGTGGACAACATCAACACGTTTATGTTGCCTGTTAAAATATGTTAAGAGTTTGTGCAGCCAATACAAATGATTCTTATAGTTTTACTAGCCTAAATTATTGATTATAATGATCTATCATTATCATGTTTAGAGATGTTGAGATTGAAATATAAGAAATTAGAGCATGTGGGGCTCCTTGTGCGGTGCTTGTTAATCAAAACATCAAAGGTTGACTGGTAGGTGGTCGACATTTGGAAGGTGCGAATATAAAGTTGGTTATGATGGGAGATTAGGCAACGAACGACAATAGGCTTTGGCACGGTCGAGAGTGTGCTTGGGGCGTATCTGCATATGAGATAACTGATGATGGTATGTGCTTGCATGCGAGGGTATGAAATGATTGGCGACAATGAAATGTGTTTAGTTGGCGCATGCTTTGGTAGATGCTTATGGATAGCTATGAGAAATGAATAAAAGAGTTTGTGTTAGTGATTTCTTCCCTAGGTTTAACTTTTTCTTTGATGATCCTGATTGTACGGGCGACTTGATCCTTCAATTATCGCGATGGTCTACGAATGTCTACTGGGCTCCTTATCCAATGGGCTCCAACATTGTCTTGATTGAGCCTAGGTGGTCTGGCTATCTTTTTATTTAGTTTCAATTCATCACAAATTAAATATGATTTAGTCTAAATAATTTTAAATCATTCTAATATTGCTTAATGACTAGATTAATTTTGGTCTAACTTGTTAGAAACTTTGATGTGTTATGCAATTTATAATGTAAAAATAATATCATAGATTCTTTAACCTTACAATGGCATGGTTCACCTCAGGTGGATTGTGCCAATCCTTATGACTTCATAAAATTCTTGGCCACCTTAGATATGTGCATTTTAAGATTTTTGAAATGAATATTCTCATTTCTACAGTCTAGGTCCTTTTACAGTTATACAAGATTACCCTTCCCTTCATTAATGCATTATCATATATCTTATCCCTTTATTCTAGACTTGAGATTTTTAGATGGGTTCTCCCATCTTCTTATTCTTTAAAATATTTAATTCTCTTGTACATATAGTTTCTAGAACCTTATTGTGATATGAACCCCCTTAAGGTGAGATTTGCTCATCATTTTTTGGTTTATTACAACCGAGGATTGAAACCTCAAGTTATACAATTTGCTATTAATTAGTTCAAGTTATTCATATTTTAAAAGAAAATCATCCTTGGTTAACATACTTGGATTTATCTAATTGATTTGATAACTTAGCATCATAAATTGGATTGATTGGCCACCAACACCAACTTAAAACATATTGAATATTATGATAAGTATATTCTTTTGCATATTAAAATTAGGGTGTAGATAGAATTTCACTTTACACATTTGATTAGTGAGTGATGTATTGAGAGGATGACAACGCTAGTTAGCTTATATTATATGTAATAGCATAATTCTTTTTTCTCCATACAAGTGCTTATTACGTATAACTTGTGTTAAGACAATAATAAGTTCATGAGAAATTTGTGTGTATTTTGTAGAGATGTATTTTGTGCATTTGTTTTATTTATGTATATTTTTAACTAAAAATAATTCTGTAGACATGTAGATGTAGAATGTTTCAAAAAAAAAACATGTGGATGGTAATCTAAATTGATGCATATAGAAGACTCTATTTATTATATTATACATGGTATAGACCACAAGACTTGGTAGTATATATAATAGAGCTTAATTGCTTTTATTTTTATCTTTTATATGGTGTATTCTTAACTGCAAATTAGGCAGGAAATTTTATTACATTTTGATTTAATTTTTTATGCCATGACAAATGAAAGTTTTTCTAGACTTATTTTATTATAATATTACTGACCTGGATGTGTAAAATAACATATCATATATTTTTAATCCTAATATTTAATGTGTCCTCTCTCTAAGCCCTAATTTTCAAAATAACTGACCATAACATTTTCATCGATATTAGATTTACAAATATTATTTGACTAACTACATTTACTATTAAAGTTATGCTTGACATAGACAAATAAATACCTCAAATTAACTTACACATGCAAGCCTATTGAGTATATACTATAGAGCTTTCAATCTCACATTAAAGGTCAAAGATCTAAATCAAAATTTTATTTAATCTTATTTCAATTTATACCTTACGTAATCAAATTAATTTTATTTTAATAATAAGATTTTATACTTAATATTAATTAATAGCTTCAATATTATTGTGTATCCAACATAAAGATCACATTGTCGTGATTTATATGCTTTGGGTCTAAAGGTCCACCACTTTCTAGGTAAAATTATAACACCACTTGTCAAGCTTTCTTAGCACTTTTTGGGGTTATAAGCTACAACACCCATTATGTCTATAGGTAGAGGATTATACCATATGGTTTGTTAAGTTCTTATTGATATATATTTGAAGCAAGCATGATTTCTTGATATCTTAATTATTTTGTTGGGCAATTTTATAATAGTATAGTCATCATCAGTATGTAATTATAAGTCTTACATTTTGATAAAATGATCAACTTTAATAAAGGCTTAAATAAAGTTATTATTTTTAACATTAAGCCCAACATAGACTTAGGCTTCCTTTATGCATCCTGAGCCTTGTAAGGTTATACGCCATTAGCTAATTTTTATTTTGAGATAATGTGCCCAACTTCTTACACTTTAAGTGATTTCCTTTCTATTATCTAAAAAAATATAAATTCCTTAATGCATTGTCATTGATATTTCTTATTCCATAATTCTGGATTTAATCTAGAGTTTTCTAAAGTTTTAAAAGCTTTAAGATTTAATTAATCATAATAACTTAGTTTTATGAGGATATTGACTTCATAACTAAATACGACATGTATAGCTTTGATTTTCAGCAAAATAAAGTTGTGTGTATGCGCATGCATGTCCATAGAGTGAAATCTCAGCCTCTAACTTCTAAGTTAGTATATAATCCTCTTATAAAGTATTTAAAAGAAAATTACATATAATTATCTGCCTTCCAATGAATTCATGGAGTTTTTTTTTCCTTTCTTCAAGAATATGCATTCTCATTTTTCTTGTAACATATTTTTTAAAGCCAGTTTAACTTGAATTGAGCTACAAGTGAAGTATTTTTCTAGTAGCTAGCTGTCATAAAGTTTGCTTTATGGGTCTCATTCTCTCATCTCATAACAATTCATTAAAAAATAAAATTCTAATACTGATGACATTAATGCAAGAGTGTGAATCGAAGTTCATTAATAATGAATAGTTAATGGCCTATCTCTAATAGATGAAGCTTTAATTTTATGAATATGGCTTGACAGTTTCCAATTAATCACTATAATAAAATTATTAAAAAATTCTAATGAGAGTCAAATCTTTTTACATGATGATATTCTTTTGGGGAATGATGGACCAATCAAATTTATTAGAAAAACTAATATGATACCTTTTAAGGAATAAACAAGTCATGATATTTTGATATATACATTTAAAAATGACCCCTAAAAAGTTTAATTGCAAAATTGACAGCTTCATGGCCATCCAAAATATGAAGTACTTCTATTAATTGATAACAATACATTGCTTACTAAGGAATGTGAATCTTGAAAAAGTATCTATAGTATGACAAGATCAATCATAAAACTAAGGACAACTTGTTCTGTAACATTATTAACAAAGTTCTAGAGGAAGTTCACTAGAAGCAGTTCTTGGCAATGCTTACTTCTCCTCATAAAAGTAAAAATATCAATTGGGAAAGTCAATATGAAAATTGGGCTCTAGCATAGTAGCATTGACTATTGTGTGGTATTACCAAAGTGATTTTAACATTATGATCACATTGATGTGATGAAAGATTCAATTAGTGTTGAAGGGGTCCATACTCATAATTTGTGAAAGTTTAACATTAATGAGATTTAGTATTCTAGTTATTTTTCCCAATCTTTTCTTATTATATCCTTTATAGATCCCAATCTTACTCTCTTGTGGAATTTAAACGATGGTGCACTATTATTTAGGTGTTCATAAATAATAATGGGTTATAACACAAGTATCTTGTTGAATGCTATTTACTAATGCCTAGTAGATCATATGCAGCTAAACATTCAAAACTTTTGGGCCTAAAGAGAGATCTAGCCAACTTCTTTGATAAAATAACACAAAATAAGGCGACCATTACGAATATAGCCTTAGAGGATGTCAAGTACTTAAATTTATGAAAGAAAGTTCCATCATACTCACCATGTCATCCACATACTGCCTCTACCCAAATTCTTTTCACCAAATGAACACATGACCGTCAAAGAAAATTTAGACTCCTTTTAAAGGTACTACCTTAATATGTGCAAGAGAACTCTTGTAGTTAACTTTTATCGAATAGAAAAAGGATGATATAAAATGATTGTTGAGTATTTAAAGAAGTTTGTGCTATCCCAAAAATTCTTTTGAGTTCAATGAAAAAAGGAAGAGACCTCACAGTGTAGAAGAAACCATATAAGAATGTACAAGATGGAGCTAGAAACCATGGAACTCCTATTTACTTTTTGGTGGCAAAAAGTTCAAGAGGGACAAAGGGAGTGCTTATAGTGCATTTAAGGGTATTTTGGTCTTGAAAATGTTTTGAAAACTAATTTCCCAAATAAAATATAAACGGGTTACTTGTCCAAAGAAAAGCATTGTGATGAAAAATCTCAAATTTTATTATTTATGAGTACAATAATTTGATTCAAATAATAAATAACAAATATCGTAGCCACATTGGTCAACATGAAATGCTCATGTTATATATATTTATATATAAATCATTAAGGAATTGTCTGAGATCAATTTTACGTATTATTATTATATTTTTTTATTATTATTTTAAAAATGTTTAGATTTTAATTTTCACCAAAACAAAATTGAAAGCCAATAAATGAAGAATTGAGCATTCAATATGTATTTAAATTTCAAAGATAAGCATATAACCAAAAGCATCTAACAATAGCTAAGTAGCAAGGTCCAAAGTAGAATCCTTTTATGGGGGCTTTAACATACATTTCACCCAATTCTTTTGTATTTACAAATCTAACACCTACATTTTAATTTTACATTTATACCACTCAAATCATTCTTATCACATAAGAAAATCACCATTTTAAATTTTAAAAAGCAAAATACGCCTCTTCATACATATATTAGTTCGCCTACATGTATAAAAATTGAAACTTTGGCTTTATATATGTAAATACATAAGAATTAAGTGGTATATATATGTAAAACTTCCTCTTATTTATTTATTTATTTATTTGACCTGACATAAGGCTATGTTTGTGGGATCCTCACCATGCCTTAAGAAATCAATGAAGAACAAAAGTATTGATAACATTGATTTGTCCTAATATGAATCTCAGGTTCCCTTCTCAGAGAAATTTACAAAGACTAATGAAATCTATATATATATATATATAAAGTGATTTATTTGCTAGATTTAGGAGCTAGTATGCTTGTTATATTGTCATTTTATGGCCTATATGATATATAATAGTCCATTGTAAGAAGCTTACTGAGGACACAGGCATTACAATCTCTCTCTCTCTCTCACACACACACAAACACGATAAAATATTGCATCCGGTCTCCGCATGCATGCGGAGGCGAATGGCGGGGTGCCACGTGACAAGTGGGCCCGCCACCCCATACACTGGCCAATCACAGTGTATGATAGCGGGGCCCACTTGCCACGTGGCACCCCGTCATTCGTCTCCGCACCTTCGGATGCAATATTTCATCCACAAACACACATGATATACCCTTACAGTCTCTCTCTCTCTCTCTCTCTCTCTCTCTCTCTCTCTCTCTCTCTCTCTCTCTCACTCACTCACGCACACACACACATATAGCCTTACAATCTCTCTCTCTCTCTCTCTCTCTCACGCACATGCACATATATATACATGTATACCTGTGTGCTTACATATATAAACTTTACCTCTTATATTTATACAACTTAAGATTTTCATATCACATAAAAATATCAATATTATAAATTTAAAAAAAAATGAAAGACACATTTCATGAATAGATGAGATGACATATATGTAAAAATTGAAATATATGTGTCAGATATGTAAATATATAGTAATTAAGTGGCATATATGCAAACATTCCTATAATATATTATGAACACAAGCACTTTTAGAAATAAAATTATAAAGGAAATACATGTAAAATATGATAAAAAAAAATCATCCTTAATAAACGAATTAACAAAATCTAACCCTTGGGATTAGCTGCGTATTTTAATAATGGAGTCAAAAGACAAATTGGCTTGTTTCTACTTTCACGTTTCCCACGCAACTCTAAGCACGTAGTCGCAATAAGATAAATATAAATGAAATAAATAATTTATAAATTGAAGAACAAGTCATAGCGTTCAATTCCAATGTATATATCATCTACGTATTAATTAACTTACAAGCAATTAGTATTTGGTCGCTTGAAGAAATCATTAATGAGGAAAATATGAGTCTAAATATGGTTTAAATATTTAACTAATTCATGTTAAAGTAATAATCATATATATATTTTTTAATTATGAAAAATGTTTTCGATCTTATTTTTTACATTTTTTTTATTGAATTATGATTTGTTCGTGAATTACACCTAAGAAATATACTGGAAGATGAGAAGGAGACAGAGAGAGAAATGCAAAGTATTGAGCAGTGATTTGATAAAGGTGTGTTATCATTTATTCATAGAATGATTCACTATTTATAGAGAAATGAGTATAATACGTGAAGTTATATTTATGCTCATGCTTTAGTGGAAACTGTACAAGCTATTATAGTTATTTTACATATGTAGGCCCAAAGCCTCACTGCTCCTAGGCTTGGTTGGCTACGCTTGCGAGCCCTTGGCAGGCATCGTCGGCTCTAAGCTTAGTAATTATTGTTGGATAGCTATGCGAGCAAGGCCCGCTGATTAAACTAGTTTGGTAGAGGTTATCGGTCGTCTAGGTTTGATGTTATTGGTTGGTTGATCTTTTACTGACAAAGGTAGAGGTTATCGGTCGGCTAGGCTTGATGTTATTGGTTCGTTAATCTTTTACTGACAAAGGGGGTTTAGGTAAGACAAAGGGGGTCGGTAGGATTGATTTGATTAGCTAAGTATTGCCAGTCAATTGATCATGTGTGGTCATCGACTCTGGATCCCTATTGAGGATCTCCCATTGACAGGCAAAGCTAGGCTATCGATAGAGAATGAATCACCATAGTCCGATAAGTAGTCAGCTTTAGACGAAGAGATCATGAATGATGATTGAGACTCGTCTATTAATTCTTGATGATGTTCAATTGCAGGACACGAGGGGTCACCCTCTCCCTGGGGGTTGATTGTATCATTGGGAATGGCTTGAATCCCCCTACGCTTTGTTTTCCTTTGAACAACCCGAATTTGGGCAGCTCGATTGTCTTCGTTAGGCTTGGTCTTGATACTTCCAATCGAACAATTGGGCCTCCGAGTCTCCTATTGGTTGACCCTCATTTGGTATATTTTGTCTCGTTCACACCGTTGGATCTCCTCTAGAGTCGTGCCTTAACTTTTCCTGTGTACACATTTAAATTTTTGGTGACTAATATTTACATTTCTTTAAACACCCTTTTCAAATAATCAGTAGGAAGAGCTTAAATTAATAAGAGTTTTCAATTAATAGATTTCTAACATTCCATTCATTAGTGGTGTAAAATAATCAAACATAGGAATTTTCAAAATTCTAGCATTTGATTGGATGAAAATGAAAACCAGTGCAAAATTTAGATGAATATGAAATTCATTCGATTCAAACTAGCGTGTTTTGTATTCATTAGATCGTGACAATTCCCAAATATAATGTAACGTACCGCTTGTTATCGTTTCCAGCTGCATGTTGGTCGTCGACAACCAAGTGCCACCCGCCCAACATCATCGCCCCCAGCTGCCAGTCGCCTCCCGTCGCTATCAACGAACACGTTTTACATTAATTACATTTTTTTTAACTTTATACCAAATCAAACAAATTCAAAATATTTCAAATATGTTATGATATATCCTTTTACAGAATATTAATTAATTAATTAATTAATTAAAAGTTTTGGCTAGGAGATAAGCACAGCTCTTTGTATACTCTGGTTTATGTCTTCATTTGAATCTATGGGCCCAGTTTTCTGAACTGGTATATTTGCAAAAGACCACTAGTGGACAATTTGATGTTGAATGGAAAACCAAAATATCAATAAATATTTATTGCAATATATATATATATATATATATATATATATATATATATATATATATATTTATTTATTTATTTATTACAATATAATTAAAAGTAGTATGCCTCTAAAGTTGGATATGAAGTGAGCTGGTTGGCACATAATTGATATAATGATATTCAATCCATAGACTTTGCAAGTTGTTTCTATCTTATCAAAATTGCATTACTTTTTTTTTTATTATTTTTATTTAACTGAGAATCAAAAAGAAAAATACTAGATATGTATAGAAAAATTTTATCTTGAATTTAAGGAAATTTTTTAGTTTTTAAGGCATTTTTTGATGATGTTATGTATTATATTAAAAAAATGTGACTATCATCTTTTAAATTGATAACAAAGTTGTTGTAATCTCATAAAGATATATTATAAGTTAAATATAATTATATTATATTATATCTTGAGAATAATTTAGTTAATTGGAATGCTATTTAAATCATGATATATGTATGGCTCTTGCTAAATTGAACTCAATAGTATTTCTCAATTAATATTGCTTGAGATGTATCCCATCATGAAAGAATTTGTGGGCCATTGATTAAAAGTGATAGTTTTAACTTTAGTGATACAAATTAAGCCACATATTTTATGTTTATCATTAATCATTCAGAAATAAATGTTGTGTGTCGGAAGATTCACGGTGTTAAGTGTGATAATTTGATGTCTTAGAGATTCATGAAGATCCAACATAATAATAAAAAATAAAATAAAATAAAAAAACAGAAGATGCCAGATTTTGTACGTGAAAAATTTCTCGAAAAGAAAAAAAACCACAACGTTTAGCCTACTAAAAGTAATCAATTATAAGATTATAAGTACATATGTTCACTCTTTTTCTGATTCAAAAAGTTGAAATTACAATATTGATAATCACAGATACACAATAGTCATCCAAGTTTAATAGCTATAATTGAGCTATAACAAATTTATGTTTATCGATAATAGCAATAGTGGGTCATAAAGACAATAGTTGATTGCTATAAAGACACTAATTTGTCATAAAGACTGGAGTCGGTGGATGTGATAGTATCAGTTGGCCATAGATACCATAGTTGGATGTTGTAATGGAATTTAGCTAGATATGTCATAGTTGGTCACATAGGTTGTGGTTGGTAGACGTAGCAACATTTGTTGGGTAAAGAGGCTCCAATTGTAGAAGGTTGCAATGTTATTAGTTGACCATATAGGCCTAGTCGAAGGTTGTAATGACAACAATTAAATAGATATGTCGTAGCGAAAGACTGTAACGTCAAAATTTGATTATACAAATCGTAGTGGAATGTGGTAATGATAGCAGTTAGCCACAAAGATAGTAGTTGGAGACTATAACGTCAGCAATTGATCACACAGGCATAGTGAAAGGCTGCAATAATAATAGTTGATCACATAGATTCTAATAGAAGGTTGCAATGATAACAGTTAGCCATGGAGGCCATAGTGGGATGCTGCAGTGATAGTAGTTGACCAGATAAGACGTAGTGGGAAGCTACAATAGTAACTGACCACATATGTTGTAGTAGGTCGCTTTAAAAGTATTAGTTGGCCGTAGAGGCTATAGTGAAAGTTTATAATGGCAACAATTAGTCATGTAGACCATAATGAAAAGCTACAGTAGTAACTAACCACATAAGCTATAGTAGGTCGTTGCAAGAGCATCAATTGGCCATAGAGGATATAGTGGAAGACTATAATGATAAAAATTTGCCATGTATGCTATAGTAGGTTGTTTTAAGAGCATTAGTTAGTCGAAGAGAGTATAATAGAAGGATGTAGTGACAGTAGTTAGCCATGTAGTTCGTAATGCAAAGTTACAATAGTAATTGACCACATAGGTCGGAGTAGGTCACTATAAGAGTGTCATTTGGCCACAAAAGGTGTAGTAGAATGCTATAATGATAACAGTAAGCTACGTAGGCCGTAGTGAGAAGTTGTAGTACAAACTATCTATATAGGCTATAGCGGGTCACTGCAAAGTGAAAGTTGGTCGGCTATAGTGGAAATTTATAATGATAAAATTTGACCACATAGCATGTAGTGGGAGTTACAGTAGTAACTGGCTATATAGGTTGTAGTATGTCACACAAGAGCACCAGTTTGCCACAAAAGGTGTATTGGAAGGAAATAATGATAATAATTAGCAATGTGAGATGTAGTCAGAAGCCACAATAGTAACATGTCAAATTGGTCGTAGTAGTTCATAGTAAGAGAATCAGTTGGCCATAAAGGATATTGTGGAAGGTTGTAATAACACTAGTCAGCCACGTAGGTTGTCATGGGAAGTTACAGTAGCAACTGGTCACATAGGTCATAATGGGTCCCTATCTCCCTGGACAAATGTTAGTTGGTCACAAATGAAAATTGTAAGTAATAGCATCACTTTGCCATATATGTCGTAGTTGGTACTACACGGGTTGGTGGCTGCAACCCTTCTCTCATATCTTATTATTTTATGTCAGAGTTAAAACTTGCTGGTATACGATGTATTAAAAACATCATTAGTTTGGATAAAGTCATTATATTCTGAATACTACAGTTGTCATGTTCATCTCCATCAGTTATCACTTGATCCGTAATGTGGCATTAAGTGTTACACTGTATTTGAGGTACTTCATTATACTATATTTAGGATATTTCATTACATTGTATTTAGGATAATTTGTTACGCAATATTTAAAATACATTGTTGAATAGTATTCAAGAATACATTATTACATAATGAAAGACGATAATGGTGGCAAGCAACGAGCGGTCAATGATGGCCGACGAGTGGTGGAAGACTGTGGTTGTGGCTACAGATGTCAGAAGTTATCATCAGATCTTTAGTTTAGAAAAAAACTAGAATATGACTTCTTTTTCTCTTCTTCTCCTCCTCCCCTCATGTAAAGAGACGAGATCTATTTACTGGCTCCAAAGGGGGGCATTTTGGTTCTTTTGGGGAACAAATCATGTAATCACCTGATCGAATGATCCACATTGATCCTTATTGATGATCTAAATTATTTTAACGATTTGAGGGCCTTAATGACCCCCTAATTTAGTGATCTTATGCTCGTTGGATTACTCTCATGGAGGTGCTCAATTTGATTATAGGCACACCGAATTTGGAGTTCATTTAGCCCATTAAATAACCACCGGAAGCCTTCCACTGTGTTTTAATGGCTTGTTCTATGCTTGATTAGACTTAGATTGGACCGATTTTTTGTAGTTGAAAGAACTGTATCAGCAGTCATATAAGTAAATAAATATCTATTTCGATGCTATGAGATGGCTCATTTATAGGATTCAATCTGACAACACAAATCAATTCAATATTTTTTTGGCTTTTGGATCCTCCATAAAGGGATGGAGGTATTGTATGCTAGTTTTGAGTCTCAGTGAGACACTCATCTTGAGGAAATATTAAGAGACTTTGCTTCATGTATGGTTTAGGTATGAAGCAAGCATCATGTCACAACTATTACAATTAATTGCTAGGTAGCCACCCCATGTTGAACATGATCCATCATTGTCCAAATGAGCCAAATATCACGGTATTTTTTATATGAGATAGACTAGGGCATGAACTAGCATACTTCTGAACTGTTGAGATGGACATTCAGCTTAGTATTACTTGGATTTGTTGAATATCACATTTAGAAGGCATTTTCTTTTCTTATTCTAGACATGTTCAGGTCAAATGTTCATTCTCAATATTTGCTAGTTATTGTAATTTTATAATAATTTTTTATTAATCTATCGAAGCAGTAATATTGTAAAATTTTATAAAGGGCTGAAGGAGACCACTAAGCCTCAACGAGTCAATATGACAGGTTGTCTACACATAGACTTTGTGGTGAGAGAAGTTTCGTGTAAACAAATCAACATTTTGAGTTTCTTAACCCGCAAACATTGATGAAAGGTGTATTAGCTTTAAGTATATCATTCACAACTCCTTTTAAATAACACTTTGCAACATTTTTATACTAGAAAAAATTGATAATTATGTCTATGAGCAATTATGGGTCACGTTCGAGTCTAGCATGATGAATTTGATGGTTTTCTATAGAGCCATGTCTGTCATTTTTCACTTGTACATTGCTACATGCACAAATTTTTTATTCTTAACTTTCCACTTCCATTTCTTTAATTTTTATAGGTAATTTGACAACTGTATGGCTACTACATATGGATAGAAATTGTAAAGTAATGCACAATAGGAGGATCTACTATATGGCAGGCTAGTGTGCCAATGATATTTTGTCTTCTCATATAGTGACACTTACTATAGAGAGTTTCACAATAGAATGTGTATGTTCCCAAAGTTGACATGGAGCTGACAGAAGCATATTTGTATTGATGTTTGGGAAAGGGTGATACTGACTAGGTAAAACTTGCTGACACATTGAGATTTGGGATGAAACAAATCCTTATTCTACTGCATAGGATAACTCAAGCAAAAATTTAAAGAGAGCATTTACATTTCACATATAGTGGCATTAGTCACTGGGCTTATTGCACATTCTTATAAGTTCTACAAACTTTTCAGAAACATTTTACCTAAAACCCTCTATTGAACACGCCATGATATGCCTTAAAATTTGTTGCGATAAAACCTATTTAGCCTACTTTTTAATAATTTGATTGTTGTATGACTCCACTATCTAGAGAGTGCAAATGCATTAGAATCAAATCTAATTTTACTCTCTTGAATTCAATGTGGAGTTATGATTTACTTTAGCAATTTTTTTGTCACTCATGATGAGAGTGAAAAACAAATAGTGATCAATAAATATAAGAAACAATGTAACCAAATACAGTAGTTGGTCTACCCCTCATATATACTATATAGAGATAATGTTAACAGAGGATGTAGGAGCCTCAAAATTTTCGCATATGCTATTTTCAGATCATTCACGTACACGATTTCCCCGACTTATTAGATATGACCATCATTTATAAACAATCACAATTTATTCCTTCATAAATTTTCACACCATGAACTTCTTGGGTAACATTATTTAACATCTCTTCCACATCACAACACGATGAATGGTTTTAGATGTACATTGCCACACTAACTTTTCATAAACAATAATTTTGGGGACTCATTATCAGTTCAATATTGTATGAATATTTTTCATGTCATATTAAGAATGATAGTTCATGCGATATCCTGTCTGGTAGTCCATATTGATGATATAGAAGGATGTGCCTGAGTATTGAAATGGGTAACAACATCTCGTACGAGACAGACCGCAATATGCTTAGGATTATTATGCTTGTGTTTAATAAAATCAAAATTTTGATTCCATAATAGAATTCTTAAAAAGGATGTACATTAAAAAATATATATTTTTAGCTTAAAGGGCAAACTTTTCTATTAAATTACTCCTATTAAATATATCATGAATTTTATGAATTAAATGAAATAAATTAATTATAGTTATGCACACATTATTATTTTCTTATAATTATTGAAAATATTTCTTAAATATTTTAATATTCACAATACTAATTTTAAAAAGCTATCAAATAAACTCTTCTTAATATATTAATATACATAATACTATTAAATAATTTTTTCTTATATTCATGGGTCATAACAACAACAATAACACAAGGAAGGACAAAATATGGGGACAATGCATTATTAATTATTATTTAATTATTTTATTAAATTTCATCAATTTTAAGTTTTTGCCATCAAACAAATCCAAGTGAACTACTTCCCTACAAATGATTTTAGGTAGCAGGGCTGTCAAAATAACTCATTGTTTGTGAACAACTTATATTTGGCCCGTGAAGTAGCTCATGTTCTTTTCATTTTTTAAGCAAACAAGCTGAACACAAATAAATTTTTTGATCTCAATTTATAAATGAGGTGAACACAAATAAAGATTTATTTGTTCATGTTCGTCTCGTTTTGGCGCTACATAAATATTAATTAAATAATAATATTGATTTATAACATTTTCATATTAATATTTTTTTTATTTTAAAAAATGTGATATAAGAAATGTTTGTGGTATAAGTACACAAATAGAATTTTGGCGTTAGATATGTAGATACATAGGTATAATTTTTTGTGTAGATTTCCTCTTAACATATGTTTAGTGCTATATCAGTGGGAGTATAATCGTCAAAAAATTCTTCGATCACGAACAACTCGTGTTCGTCTCGTTAAATGATTCGTTCGTTAAACAAACGGGTCGAACAAAAATAATTTTTATAAGTTTGATTTGTAAAATGAGTCAAACACGAATAAAAATTTATTCATCCGTGTTCAAATAATTTTAGATTGAAATAATTACAAAATTATATAATAATATTTATTTAAATAAAATATATATATAACAGGAACCCGACCACTTTGCTTTTGCTTTTATAAAATGGCAAAAGATAAAGTCACGGTGGGACCGCCTCCCATCATATCACTTAGGTTTAATCCCATATATGTGCGAAGATTTTTTTCAGAGCCTTAAAACAGTTAAAATATAGAAAAATGCAAATCCAAGTCAAAATAAAAAAAATAAATGAAGAAAATCTTTCTCGAGTTGCTCACAATTAAATTTGAGCAATAACGAGCTGAACATTAATAGACTCATTACGAGCCGAATTCAAACACGATCCGATTTGAAAAACGTGTTAATGCATATCCGTTAAACACGGACGAAACTTCAGTCCGCACATACTCGACTCATTTACAACCCTAAGTGGGAGAAATTGCTTATATGCTTATAGTTGTTAAAATATATGGAGGAAATAACCTCCGTCATACATGTTCTAAGTTTCCTGAATGTCTACTTCTATCGAGCTCTCAACTCGAAATTCTCTTATCCTCCACACATTATCAATCCATTAATATCAGTCGACATCAAGCTCGGCAAAATACTCGTCCCCTTCTCATGGGAAAATTATTCTATATGGACAACGTACACAGCGCTGTGTACGAAATCTCCAAATAACCACCTAATAACCCGTGAATAACATTAAAATGAAACTGCGGGGGTTATTGACAGGTTATTAGGAAGTTATTGCAGCGTTGTTTGAGAAATAACCTCCCAATAACCTCACACTACCTCGAATAACAGATAAAAAGTATAAAATGAAAACGCGGAGATTATTGAGGCGTTATGAGGAGGTTATTCGCTGATTATTCGGCATAATACTACAATAACCTGCTAATAACCTCCCGATAATCCTAAAATACACTTCACGAATGTTATTAGATGATTATTCGACGGTTATTCGAGCATTCCGTACGCAGCGCTGCGTACGTTGTCCGTATGGAATAATTTCCCACATTTGAGATCCAAGCACGAACTCTTCAACTTCACATGTCTCACCTTAATGGCTTCGTTCATTTACAATGTCTTTCTCGAATAATTGGCTCGGACTAATTTTTTTAGAGTTTTAATTTTAATAGGCCATTTAAAAATATAAAAATTTATCTCAAGAGAATTAATTTTATTACAAGAGTTTATAATCACTTTAATTAATGAGTTGATAATCTATTATTAAAAAAAAAACGTGTAAAAAATGGGGCGATATTGGTAAGTATGTAATCCCCCAATTTATAGGCGAGAAGGGAGGGAGGATAGAGAAGAAGGAAAGCTGAGAGAGAGGAAGAATCAGGAATCTGGAATGTGGTTGATGGAGTCAAGCTCTTGGATGATAGGTTTGAATTCGAATGCATGATACAGATCTCTCCCTCTCCTGCTCCCTCTCCTCAGCCAATTTTGGAGTACATTCGAAACGCGCCAAATTTGCGCTACTCCAACCCAAGGTAATCTATGATCGCTTTGTTTTATCAGTTAATGCATCTCATGGATTGATTTTAGAGATCTTACCTCGATGTGAAAGAATCAATTTTGATTGATTTAGTTGTGCTTTGGCGATTTGAAGGCGGATCTCTTCTGATACTGTTGCTTCGTGTGGGGGAGAGAGGATTCTGAAATCGCCCAGTAGGGTTTCGTGTTGATTTGATTTTTTCGACGGAGCCTTCAATAGGAAGCGGGGGAGTGGGCTGTCTGGCTGGTCTGGAGTGCATACTAGGGTTATTCAGGGCCCTGCAGATGGGTTCCTGTATATCGTCGGAGGGCGGCAGAGGTGACCGAAACAGCTTAGCTCCGACATCGCCGGGTCCCGGGTTGCCATGTGTGGGATCGAAGAAGGTGAATAGGGTTGGGAGGAAGAGGCACGGTTCTTCCCGGTATCCACACTTGGAGGCGAATCATGGCGAGGATCAGATTCACCGAATTCCTGGAAGAATGTTTCTGAATGGCGCGAGTAGTGAAGCGTCACTCTTCACCCAGCAAGGAAAGAAGGGGACTAATCAGGATGCCATGGTTGTTTGGGAGGTATATTTGTTTGTAATTATCCAGCTTTTTATTTGTTTTGCCTTGATCCTTGCTCATTTAGTTTACTGTTTTAAAGTGTTTTTTTTTGTTAAATTTTTTATTTTCAATCACTTGAGATGCTTGGGAACAGTTCGTATTTTTATTTTCTATTTCTGTGCTGATCGATCATGGAGTTTAGGTGCTTCGAGATGGTATTATGCTGCCTTCGATCTTCAGCTTATTCTAATTAGTCGATCAGTTTACTTCCGAAATTGTATCTAACTTTGGGTGTTAGATATGTAAATGCATGAGAATTGTGTAAATTTCACTTTTTTATCTTCAGCTGAATGATGCTACTTTTGGAAAGTTTCAACATCTGCTTTATGCTTAAAGTCATATATATATATACGTTAGCCATGCATAGGTTTATATGTTTACAGGTGTTATAAGTGTTAATATCAAATTTAGGGTCTTAGATATGTAAATACATGAGAATTGTGCGTAAATTTGCCCTTCTCTATATACTATTAATCATTAGGAAACGTTTTTACTTTTGGAATGTTTAAACATCTGCTTTAGGGTTAAAGTCGTATATAGACGTGAGGCATGCAAAGTCATAAAGCTGGTTGGTGGAGTTTTTGCTTTATAAATATTTATTTTCCATTTTTTATCTTGAGGTGATGTTCATTGTACATGCGAGTGGTTTCTTTTTTGTGGAAAAATATTTAGGTATCATTTTTTTTTTTAATATTTAGGAGTCATTTATTTTGAATTTGGTGATTTCAATCATTTAATTTTCGTCAGCAAAATTAATAGCTTATGCCTCAGGGTATTTATGACTTAGATTTTTTTTTTTAACGGTTTCTAATGAGTTTTCATAGTGGATTTTTGGATGTGCTGTTTGTCTCAGCTGCATATGCAGATCAATATTATTAATGAGGCTATTAATTATTTATCAGTGGCTCTGTTTGCAATAATAACGATGCTATAATCGGTATTTAATGCATATTTGAAAAAAATATTTTATACTAAAATATTCTATCCATTTATATATTTACGAGTAATAAATTTAATAGCAGTAATAATTAATAATGAAAGTTTGTTATAATAAGAGTTGATAAAATAAAAGTAAATGAGATCTATAATAACTGCTACAGTTGTAATGATATAGTTAGTAAAAGAAGAAGAAGAACAATAATAATAATAATAGTGATGATGATGATGATAATGATAATAATAATTAAATGATAAAGTTAATAATAATAAAATTCATAATAGCAAAAACAACTTCATGGTGTCTGAGAGAGAATTTAGCAATTTAGCATTTGATTAAAGCCTTCAAAACCTTTGATAAATAAAATATGGCTCATAGTAGGCACAATGTTTTTTACATTGAAATTTAAGAAAAAAAAATTTAATGGTCCACTTGAAGTAGTTTCACTATTTAATTAGAGAGTTATGATGGTCGGCCCTTTCCTGTTGTTAGGAAGGATTGGATACTAGGTTTCAACTATGGTTGTGGTTTCATGTGAAGGTGTGGAGAATATTGTAAAATGATCAAAGGTTGTTGGAGTTGGTCGACTATAGAAAGGTGAAGGCGGGCATTGTCATCTGCTAAAGTAAAAAGGGAAAGATGAGTATCATTGGTGTTAGTCAATGGTAAGTAGTAGCATTTGTCCAAAGCAGATAATGCGATTAGCCAATTGTGAGCGGCGGATGTTGGAGTCAGTCGATATTTGGCAAATGTTGGTGCTGGTTAATGAAGCTTTGAAATTCTTTATGAGTCTTTGGTTTATGCTCTTCTTGAATCTTCCCATAATGTATTTAAGCAATGCCTATTTTTATATTTCTAGACGATATTATGATCGTTCCTGTTATAAATCAAAACACACCTTGGACTGTTTGAATTGATCCACTTGGTTATGCAGTGTTTTTTGGACATTCTTTTGCCTTTATAAATTTGGAATTGGTTGTTTCTTGGTTTGTCATACTTGTCAAGGTGCTTGTTTTGACTATAATCACACAATTTAATTTTCGTTTGAAACTCCAAATGGCCTCGAGAAGTTTCTAATCATGCCTCTATGTACATGATTTGAGTTTGTCATATTTGTCTTCAAAATGTTATAAACACCAAGGGATGTTGTAGGTATTGACGTTTTCTTATGTAGGTCTTGGTATTATCTAAAGAGGCTCAAAATTTATTGCAAGAGGCATACATGTGAGGAAAAGCAATGGTTCATTTTGCATACCACAAGACTAGAGGATTCCTTTGAGAATGGGGTCAAACTTCTTTGTTTTTGGACTGATTATATTCAAGGAAAGGTGTCGATAATTCATAATTCCTTTAGACAGTCTTCTATCTTCCTTTAAAAATCGATTATTATTTGGAGGGATTGAATTTAATGATAGATATGTGAGCTTCATAATCTCTGCGATGACTTTGATTTTCCGCTTAAGTGTACTCAATTGTCTTCATTTGAATGGATTAGATCCTAGTAAAAGTGTAGTATGCGCATTATTTTTGTAGTGAGGATTTAATTCTCCCATAAAGTGGGCTCAATTGTTTTTGTCTGGATGGATTAGATTTGAGGAAAGGTTTTTGAGTATCATAATTGCTGTGATAAGGCTTTATTCTTTCTCTGAAACATGATCACTTATTTTCATTTGGACGGATAAGATTGGAGAAGAGGTACCTGAGGCTTATAATTGTTATGGGCCTTGTGGCAAGGCTTCAAACCTTCTTTGAAAATAAAAGTAACTATCCTGATTTAGAAAGATTAGATTCGATTAGAAGTTTATGATGAACTTCCATTAACGAGGTCATCTGGGGGTGGCACTGAAATGGGGTTCTTCTAAGAAAATTGCTTGCTTGATTGGAACTTGAGTTTTGCAATTTTGATCAGTTTGAGACGATTTTTATTAGTTTTCCTTTATTTTTAACATATTGCTTTGAATTGTATTTCACATGTTTGCACTTCTCCCAAACAAATTTCACATGGAATTAGGTCATTTTAATTTTTTTAAAATATTTTCGTTTGATGATTTCCTGATATTGAAATTGTGATGTTTCTTAATTCGACGAATTTCTGTGGTCAAATCAATAATTAAAATAAGTTTGAATTTTTTGAGCTTGTTGGTGACATTATGAGTTTAACTTCATGATTTTTTTTTCGTGACATGGTAGTGTCATTTAATTGGGCAGAAAATAAAAAAAATCGTGATTTGTCGAATCTGCCATTTCACTGATGACAAACAATGAAAATTTTATGACTTGTAAAAATCTTAAAATTGGCTTTTTATTTTGGATACTTTTATTGCAGTGTATAATTTTCAGGAAAAATAAAGTTAAAATTTCTTACTAATAAATTTTCCATAAAAAATTTTGAAGGGGTTATTAGTTGACAATTGTGATACTTCTTAATTTGATGGATTTCTGATATGAAATCAATAATGAAACATTTCAATTTTTTTTCCGTGTTGCTAGGATCATGGGCTGTCTCCACCAGTTTTCTCATGCAAAAATAGTATCGTTTAATAGGGTGGAAAATTGAAAAATCATGGTTTGTAGAATTACGGCTAAACTGCTTGTAAACTTTGAACATTTTTTGTCACTCGTACACTTATCGCAATTTGCTATAATTTTTTTTTTATGGTCACTCTTGATTTGTATAAATTTCATTAAAAATAATAAAAATTTCCTATAGTTCTTCCTTGCAAATATTGAAATGGTTATTGATTGGCAATTCTTGCATCTTGTTATCATGTAGAAAATCCATTAGTACGTCAAGCGAGTTTTTTAATATTATTATTCCTTAATAAGTTTGAATTTCCTTAAAATAAGTTTGAATTTCTGTGAAGTAACTATTAAGGAATATAAACTATAAGTAAAATAAGTTTGATTTATGTGTTCGATAGATTTTTTTCATATATATATATATATATATTTATCTTTTAATCTCATATATATATATATATATATATACACACACACACACACACACACACACACACACACACACACACACACACACACACACACACACACACACACACACACATATATACTTTGGTTAGAAAAGGGGAGATCATATATCTCTTGAGGTATGTTTCTTTAGAGGTCTTTTGGAGAAATAGTGATTTTATAGATTACTTGCTCTCATGGAGATGTTGAAATGATGTGTTATGCTAAGTACCCTTTGAGGCATTTTTTCATATTGGCATGCCATTCACGAATTTTTGTGTATACCTTGTCTACCACTTGCCCTAACAAGGTTTTTTCTTGAGGGCTTGTCCAATGTTAGATATCTTTTGAGATTAGGGTTTTAGTGGAGATTTTTTCTCTTCAACGATTTCTGATAGATATTTTTAGTTAATATAATGTTCAACACTAAATATATTATAAGATTATTGTTTTTTGAGATTCTTAGTTAAGGCCCTATATCTTACTTGCTCTCATAGATGCTTTTAGTAAGAGCTCTATCCGAAGCTAGTTACTTTCCAATACTTAATAAAATTTTTAAATGAGTTAAGATGATGTGTACCCCTTTCGCTATATAAAGTTAAGAAAAATGAGATAATAATAATTGCAATTAGAAAAATTTATTGATAGTTAGTTTGTGTTGCATGATTTGAAAAGAAAGATTTTGGAGGTCTACAAATGATAATATATAAAATGTAATGATACGATTTAAAAGCTAACTTTTGAATTGCTCCTTGGAGACAGGGAAGACATCTTAGTAAGATAAAAACTCTTCCAAAAAAGCCAATAAGTTGATGCCTTTAATTTATTCTTTAATATAAGTGCATTGCTCTATGAAGTAGCTGAGACTTCTATGAAAGTCACGGTATGAATATTTTTTTTAGGATTCTTTCAATGGACGAGACTGGTTTATGGCTTTCATTGTATAAATAAGGTATAGAATATAGGCCTTTGCAGCTTGAAGTCTATCACACTCAGTTTTTTTTTATTGGGTGAGTCAATATGGTGCGAGGGGTTTCGCTTTTTGATACTTTAAAGGAGGAGAAGATTGTTTGTTTGAAAAGTTTTGAAATCTAAATAATTCCCTCAGAGCTGGCATTTTTCTTGACCTTTTGGAGCCACTTATTGTAGGATAAATTTTTATCATAGTTGTCAAAGGTAATGGGATTCATTCATTGGTTTGTTGGATGTAATATAAGAAAGTTAGTGATTGGTTTCCTCTGCATGGGGAACTTAATCCTTAAGTAGGGAATATAAAAAATTGTCATAAAGTTGCATAAGAGAGGTTTATTGAATCTTGCTCCATAGATTAGATAAAGTTCTGCCATCATGAATTGAACTACTTGATTTTTTGCCACAAAAGTGGTTTACATAATGTGAATTAACAAGTGATTATGCCAGAAACTCATGTAGTTTATCTTCCAAAATCATGAATATTATGAGAATGAGGTTGAAGCTTATCATTGGTTAATCCATATTCATGAAAATAGGGAGGGGATATAATACCCATCGACTGCATGTGTCAACCATAACTTTTGTAGTACTTGTAGGAGGCTCCTAATTTTAGCAAAAATGTTAAGAGAATTTTGATGCAGATTGTGTATCCCATCAAGGTCAATGTCATCAGAAATACTTTTATTATTCTCACGTGCATCTCCTTGAACATGATAATATATAGGCTGTGGTTTTACTCCTATGATAGTATTGA
This sequence comes from Papilionanthe hookeriana x Papilionanthe teres, assembly GCA_022702705.1. Taxonomy (NCBI): domain Eukaryota; kingdom Viridiplantae; phylum Streptophyta; class Magnoliopsida; order Asparagales; family Orchidaceae; genus Papilionanthe; species Papilionanthe hookeriana x Papilionanthe teres. The sequence continues at coordinate 147,854,231 of CM040422.1, read as the reverse complement.
TGGTTTCAATGATTTCATTATCTAGGGTCTGATGATCTACTTTGTCCTGAGATTAGTGGTATGTAATTTGATCCTGTAAATAGCTGCTCCTGGCTAATCAAACATTTAACAATTTTCTTTAGATGAAGGTATTTTTCTTTCAAATGTTCTTTTGAACTATGAAAATGATAACAGGAGTGAACCTCATCGTTTGGGTTTTCTAAATGTTTGACCACTTGAGATGTTCAACATTTTTTATCTTCATGCAAATGTTATCTCTAGATGCACTTGGTGGTTATTGATAGTTGGTGGTTGAAATTATTATTGTTGGGACCATTGAGGTTGGTGATGAGCCAGGGTATTTTGGCCACTCCTATTAACTACATTGAAGAGGCTAGTTAGCCTCTTGCTATGAGTTTTTACATATATAGTTAACTCAAATTATTTTTGATGAGCATTACTCAACCAAAATTTGGGCTTCAATACGATGAGTGATGTTAGTATAGGAGTGGTTTCTGATTAGATGTACCATGATAAAGGCCATTGTGGAAGAAGTCCCAACTCTTGGAATTGGAGATTCCCTAAATGTATTCTTCAATTGATTTTCTTCATTTTAGTGGTTCTCTGAAAGATTGTAGGAATTTTTTATGATTCTTTCATTTATAATGAACATATTCACAATAGCTTGGTAAAATTTAAAAGCCCTAAGTACTACTTTTGCTTGGATAATGAAAATGATGACTTGAGGTAAGTGATCACTCTCCTGAGTGCACTAAGAGAAAGAAGATTATCATGGAATATGAAGAAGAAATGCATAACTTCTAGCAAGGTCCTCATCGAATTTTATTCCGTGCACCTCTCTAGTCATTGAACTCATGCCACCCCATATCTTTTTCTTTCAATTTGATTTTCTTACTCCTTTCTCTTTATATATATATATATATATATATATATATATATATATATATATATATATATATATATATATCTGCGTTTATGTCTTTTGATCAACCTCTCAACTGTTTTAGCACCTCACTTGTCATGTGTGGTGCGTAGCACCTCCCTTCCAGCCTTACTTGATTTCTATACAAGTGTTGCTTGCCAATTTCAATTCATCATCTTAATAACAAGAAATAATGTTGTCTTATTAATGTAATTTTGCATCATAATGAGTCCATTTATTTAGTTGAATTTTTAATCTTATTTTAATGTCGGTTCTACTTGATCTACTAAAAAATTTACTTGTTATTAATATATCTAGATAATAATATATGATTTATTCAGAACAAAATCAAATATTATTTGATGAAAGGTGATCCAGTTAATTATTAATTATTCCTAATTATTAGCCCTTTTATCAACAACAACAACAAAGCCTTAATCCCACTAAGTGGGGTCGGCTACATGAATCCTTTTTCTCCATTGCGATATTAGCCCTTTTATCAATTAAAAAAAAACTTTCTAATAATCAGGCCTCAAGTTATTTACATTTAATTAGTTTAATTAGTTTTTTAAACAAACTTAATTAGCCTATTCATCATATTTAATTATGTTTTTAATTTTTTTGGATCATTGCAGGATAAAAAATTTGCCTTTTTTTTATTCAGATAGCTTATTTTAAATGAATTTGTGAATTTTGAGTCCTTCCGATTGTATTCCTTTTCTCATGATAGTGGAAATGTTTATCTTGTCCTTGCAGAATTTCGGTTCAAGGACAGACACAGTTTTCTGTGGGGTTTTTGATGGACATGGACCATTTGGGCATCTGGTAGCAAGGAGGGTGAGAGATTGTCTCCCTCTCAAACTGAGGGCCCATTGGGAAGTGAATTTGGGAGGTGACGAGTTAAGGCAGAACAGCATTAGCACAACAGGGAGCTTGACCTCAGAAGAAAATGCATCTATAGTTTTAGATGACGATTTAAAGGCTTCCAGTGATTTTGAAGAGGAGAAGCTTCCGGAGGTCTTCACCACTTTGAAGGAGTCATTCTTGAAGGCATTCAAGGTCATGGATAAAGAATTAAAATTGCATCCAAATATCGATTGTTTTTGCAGCGGTACAACTGCAGTCACCGCACTGAAGCAGGTAAAATTTTCTTTTAAATATTATTTTTTTTTGGAAAATTTACATTTGTAGCACACAATTCCTATCTATTACACATCTCAGACCTAGACTTTAATATTTACATACATAGCACTTTGCTTCTTTAAACCTAACATGAAAAGTTGTATTTCAATTTTAAAAAGTGGTAGTAGTGCTATTTTTTATATGAGATTAAAAACTTATGTGTATATATGAAACTTTAGGTGTGAGATATATAAATGCATAATAATTGTGTGCTTTTTATGTAAATACCCTATGGTGAAACCAAATGATCTTTCTGAACTTTTTTTTTTCCGGCATGGATCTGCTCTGTAGGGTCAAGATCTTGTCATTGGAAATGTTGGAGATTCAAGAGCTGTTTTAGGTACTAGAGACCATAATGACCACCTGGTTGCAATTCAGTTGACTGTAGACCTCAAGCCGAATCTTCCAAGTATGAATTTCAAATTTATGTTCTGTACATACTCCGTTAGCGTTCACAATTTCTGAGTTTTTTTCACATCATTTATATCGGATTGAAATGGCAATATCTTATTTCTTGTCTATCTGATGATATATGTGATTTATATCAAGAAGATGATAAATATTTAGCAAATCCGGACATTTATTTGGTGTGCACTTTTCATGAACTAGCAATATGGTTGATTCAATTAGAAGAATACTTCGGTGGAAAAGGTTGTTTTGATGTTCTGAAAGTTCTGGCAAGGTTATTCTTTTTCTCCTACATAAAATTTTCACTGGTGATAAAACGTGAGCTATGCTCTGCTAAATATATTGTGCTTAACATTTTGGTTTTCCAATACCCCTACTTCATAATAACAGAATATAACTGTATTTAACCCCTGTGATTGTTTTTCTGGACCATCACCTGTCATATGTCCTAATAGTTGAGATAAGGCTGGTGATGATCATGCTGGTAAACTATTCATTTATTGGACTATAATAGTTTGTATTGACTCATATTTCATCAGAATCTATCTCAGATTTTCTTTATGGACCATATTTTTCTGATTACATTTTTTGAGAAACAAGCTCTTGGTTCAGCGGATCAAGATCATTAAGACTTTGTTGGTTTGTAGCCCTTGGTTTAATCCCATCTTCATGTGACGGAAATGTGGTCTTTATTGAATGTCCTTGCATTCTCTTAAAGATTTACTAGTATTTGTCACTATGGGTTTAATTACTATAGTTACTAATAAGAATTGAAGAGAACTGATTGAGTATTTCATTTCAACATTTATATTATATTTATACAATCTTTGGAGGCAATAGGAAACATATGAAATTAGGGAGTAATATTTACATTATAATCATGTTTGCCTACAAATTGATGAATAAGTAGAATAATTGTTACATAATAATTGGAATATTCAACAGATTGATGAGTGAACTTTAGGAAATTCATGAAAGAGGAAGGAAGGGTACAGGCCTTGGTGAGCGTCAGAACCACCTGGCGGAAATTATGCAAGATTTTCTATCTCTAAAAGCAAATGAACGATTGCCATCCATTCCAAGTTTGCCTGATAATTTATGTAAGTATATTCCTGATAATCCTTTGGAGAAAACATTAGCAATTTAGTCGTCTTTTGTAGAAGTATCAGGTGCTCATAGAAATCTTTTTCTATTTTGTGCCTTGTAAATGACCTAATTTTCCTTTTTAAAAAGCTTGTCAATCGATTGTGACCACTTTATATAGTTCTTTTCATTCAAATATTATGTTGAATGGTTGTTTTAAAATTCTCTCATTGGATTTAGATTATTTCTCTAAATACCAAGAGAACTCAAGACCAATGATATGTAGGAATCTTTATTATTATCTATGAAGAGGAAAACTGTGAATCTATTCACTAGAGAAGAAAAAAAAGGAAAGAAATGCAACAATGCAATGATGAAGGCAATGAGACCAATTTGTGGTAATACAATGATGAAGGCTGTGATAACGAAAAATATCTGTGACAATTTAATAATGAAAGCTGCAGTTATAGAAAAATAAGAGAAAATGGAGAGAGTGCGGGCAATAAAGGCAGCGGAATTATGGTAATATACTGATTAAGACTATGATAATAGAAATACAAAAGAAAAAACTTTGGGCTCTGATGCCATAGCAAGAAAGGTTTGATTATTTTATTCTAACATTTGTAAACTATTTATATATTTCTTAGAGAGCTTTAGTAGGAAACATAAAAATGAAAACAATAATTTTAAAATTAATACAATAGTCTATAGAATGATAAACAGGTAGCACAATTACAAAGTTATAATAGATCGCAGATTGATGAGTGGGCAGTGAAGATCCATAATGAGGTGGTAATGGAAGAGGATGGCGTAGGGAAAAATCTTTGTGAGTATGGGTCCTGCCTGGAGGAAATTTATGCACTTTTTCACAATTACGAAGAACCTAAAATGCCAAAAAAATCTTGCTGGATGCTAATGCAAGTACTTGTTAAATTAATGTTCCTCATGCTTGTCATTATTTCATAAATCTTGGGGGGTTTCATCTAGAGTTGTGGCTTACTCTTCTCAGGAGTCGTAAGTGATAAGATTCATAAATTCCTCAAATTTGTTGATTTAATATTCTATTAACTGCATTGCTCTGTTCCCATCTCTATGTTGCATGATTCCACTTGTTTGGCTCACTCTAAATTTTTGTCTGAATTGATGAAAAATTCCTTTACAGACAAATTGGTTCTCAATGCAGCTCATCCTACTTTATATCTACTCTTACGAGGATTCTTTTTTTTCTTCTTGGATATAGTAAGTTTAGGATTTCATAGAAAATATTGGTTGTTTCATGTACTGATTTGAGTAAAATATTTGTTGTCGAGAATTAGTAGATTTATGGGGATACTTATTCTAGTTTACTATTATATCTTTTCTTTGCGGGGTTGGAAACATTTACAGAAATTATGTTAACTTTAGGCTCAAACATTTTGCAGCTGTTTCATCTTATTTTGCTGAGTGGCTAAATCACGTTGAACAGCATAGTATTAATTCAGGTACCCATGTACCTAGAATATCTACAAGGGATCTTATAGCAACATCCTAATAGGCATTGGACGAACACTTGTACATCCTCATGTGTGCTTTTGGATAGATGCATGCAAACGTGAATATGTGATACCGGAACTAGTAGGGGAAACAGGGGAAACATCAAAAACAATCTTTCATTAACATTAAAGTAAGAGTACATCATGACTCGAACGGAAATAATAACTCACAACATGAAACGACACCAACAACACTCCTAAATGTATTCTAATGAGTGATGGAGGTCGGCTAGTGGGATGGGGATGATTGGAAGGGGTAACGGCAGCCACAAGAGGCTAAGGGAAAATGTGGAACTGAAGCGACAACAAGTGTGAAGGGTTCTGGGTAGTCAACAGAGATCGTGTGGTGGTTAGGAGAAGTTTGAAGTGGTTGGTGGCTAAGGGGAGTGAAAGAGATAGGTTGCATCATGACTCGAACGGAAATAACAACTCACAACATGAAACGACACCAAAAACACTCCTAAATGTATTCTAATGAGTGATGGAGGTCGGCTAGTGGGATGGGGATGATTGGAAGGGGTAACGACAGCCACAAGAGGCTAAGGGAAAATGTGGAACTAAAGCGACAACAAGTGTGAAGGGTTCTGGGTAGTCAACAGAGATCGTGTGGTGGTTAGGAGAAGTTTGAAGTGGTCGGTGGCTAAGGGGAGTGAAAGAGATAGGTTGGGGAGGATAAAGGGGAAGACACAATTGCCACCGCGGACGGGATAGAGCCGGAGCACCACTAGCTCATCGGATACCGCCCATGAAAGGGGAAAGAGACTCCACACGGGATATATGAAGCTATACTCAAACACAATTATAATCTAACTCCCTCATACCCAAAGACAACAATTTATAGACTCCTAAAAAAAGCTTCTACATAGAGGAAGAGAGTGTGAAGCCTGGAAAAATCCAGAAAATCCAAAGTCCACTGTTTGCACTCATCTGGATCGTGCATGTCCGTGATCCCGCTTGCCTTCACGTGTGATCTCGGACTCCCGCGAACTATCATGGGTTCCCGAAGCGCCCAGGGTTTTGGCCCTGCGGGATCGAAGTGCGCCCCGCTTCGCGGCGCACACACCCCGCATTAATTTGTGTGTTTGAAAATATGTTTTTGGTGTTGTAGCTGTTGCATTGTATTACTAGACATAGATTTTATATATTATATGCAGACCCAAAAATTTTATTTAGATATGTGAAAATGTAGCTATGGATGGTCTTACTGGGCATTTACAAGAGGATGTACCTTGGTGTATGCTTTTTGCTGATGATATCCTCCTTGTGGATAAAACAAGAGAAAAAGTCCAGGAAAAACTTGAATTATGGAGGTCTACATTGGAGTCTAAAGGTCTTCGTTTGAGTAGAACTAAAATTGAATACATGGAATGTAATTTTAGTAATAGTAGGTCTAGTGACAGCAGTGTAACTTTGGGTGATCAAATTATTAAAAGGTGTGAACGATTTAGATATCTCGGGTCCATTGTTCAAAGCGATGGTGATATAGATGGGGATGTTAATAGTAGAATTCAGGTTGGTTGGTTGAAGTGGAGGAATGCGTCCGGCCTATTGTGTGATAGAAAAGTACCGCTTAGACTGAAAGGAAAATTTTATAAGATGGTGGTGAGACCTTCAATGCTCTATGGTGCTGAATGTTGGCCTTTAAAAGAGAAGCATAATGTTAAGTGTTGCCGAGATGAGAATGATTAGGTGGATGAGTGGCTTTACACTTAGAGACAAAATGCGAAATGAATATATCCGTAAAAGGGTTGGAGTTGCACCTGTGACGGATAAAATTAGAGAGAGTCGCCTTAGATGGTTTGGTCACATTAGACGTTGACCACTTGATGATCCGATTAGGAGTGTAGATGTTTTAAATACAACTTATGTTAAGAAAGGCAGAGGCAGACCTAGGAAAACTTGGGCTTATTGCATAAAAAATGATCTTAATTTATTAGAATTAAACGAAAATTTGACACTAAATAGGACGCAATGGAGAAAAAGGATTCATATTGCCGACCCCACTTAGTGGGATTAAGGCTTTGTTGTTGTTGTTGTTGATGTGAAAATGTAGCTAAAGGGTCGATTTTTTGGTTTTGAAAAGAAGAAGCTGTTCGTCATTTTAAATTAGTAGGTACTTAATTTCGAAGCATCACTACATTGCTCCGCTTGAGGTTGTAACTTTTGTGTAGTCTTTTGTATTAATTCTTGTGCAGTGTTTAGGGTTTGCATTAGTGTTTATTCTTTGTTCATCTAAATTGAGAGTTTCATTTACTAGCGGTTATTCTACTGTGAATTAACTTTTGATCTGATGTTGCTTTGTTGATATCCCATGGTTTGGAAAGTATCACTTTAAACGTAATTCCTTTAAGAGCAAATGTTTACATAGTAAAGCATAATAATATGTTTGGTCAAATAACTTTGAATTTTCTAATATAACAAATAGATTCGATGGTGGAAACTCAGCATGTTTGATTCTTGAACATATCATTCAGAAATTTCTGTTCCAGCATCAGCTGTTCATTTGATATGTGTGAATATCATTCTATCTGTCATCTTGTTAATATTAGCTTTGTTTCGGTTACATTCTTTGCTAGTTACATTATGCTCTTGATTCTTTTATAGATTTCTGGAAATTCGTCTTTTTGTGATTTGAGAAACATGCAACTGTTACTCTGGACCTCGGTATAAGCTTTTATAGAACTTGCGTGGACCTGCTTCATGGTTCATGGAAATTTCACAAATTTCTCCTACAGATTCCGGTAATTATAGGATATCTGCCCTCTACTTGATCTATTTCACAAACCAGACTTTAGGATATTAATTCAAAGACATCTCATGGTTGTTTTTGACTTGTTGCACTGTGGATTCAGGTCTTCTAAGGAGAATTTGATCGCTTTTTTCCCCTCTTTATTATTATTATTATTATTATTATTAGGATTATTATTATTATTTGTTTGCTTAGAGTAGTTGAAAGGTACGAGGGTAATTTTAAAGCATCTAATTTAGGTTTTAGGGATTAAAAGAATTCATTAAACAAATGTGAAGATTTGGATGAAAACTAGTTCATTTATAGTTAGTATAAAAGGATTTTCTTGAAGGGATATCTCATCTGATTTTCTAAAGCTAGACTGAAGAATTCACCAAGAAACTGATTAGAGACTGGTAAGCGTTCAAGATCAAAGACTACATTCTCTAGTTTTGAATTTTTTTTTCACAATATATTTTGGAGTAGTGAAGAGAATCACCTTTCTGAAGATTCTTGAATTGTTTAACAAATAATAAAGTTTGTTGACTTGGCTTGTCTATTCTGACATTAATGTTAAAAAACTTGAGTTTCACTTTCTTTACATTTATACTTTTGGTCATCTTAAGATTTGAATTGCAAGCCTTTATCGGACGATTAGCAGTATATGACACAAGGATCTCAATATACTTTAAGGATAACAACTGGAAAATAATGCTAGGTTAAAAAGGAAAACAAGGTCTTATTATTTCTAAGAAAGTTTAGCTATTTCAAAGCCGAGCCTCATGAATCCTCAGAAAGCGAAAGAGCCAAATATATATTTAATCCTATAATGCACTATACGCCATGCAAAATGCTAGAAGCAATATTTCTTCTTGTAAGATTGCTAGATGAAAGAAATTCAATTGAATCTGAACTTTGCAAAAGTTTCATTTCTCTTTATCTATCTGTATTTTTTTTGTTTCCTGCTTTTTGATATTTCCTGGTGCCCTTGTGAAAAAGATCTTGCTCATTAAGAATTTATATCATTACTTCCCTGATTCAGTGTAGTGTGGTGAAAATTTTAGATCAATAACTTTACTGGCTGAATAGATATTCACTAGTTAATGGTGCTAAGTTTATGCTTGATCCCAGATCATATGGTATGGAAAAGGGCAAAATTGCCTCAACTGATAATGTGAAAAGCTACTATAATTTTTCATTCTGTTTCTGATTTTTTTTTTTTTGGATTCTATCCCTATTCCGCATAATTTGAATCACACAATCATCTCATTAATTGACAGGAGAAGCAGAGAGAATCAAACGATACAGAGGAAGGGTCTTCGCTCTTCGGGACGAGCCAGAAGTCGCACGGGTTTGGTTGCCAAATTACGACTCCCCGGGCTTGGCTATGGCTCGTGCTTTCGGAGATTTTTGTCTCAAGGACTTCGGTCTGATCTCCGTGCCCGAAATGTCCTATCACCGCATCACCGAGAAGGACGAGTTCATTGTATTGGCCACCGATGGGGTAATTCAATGAACTATAATCTTGCCTTTCTGTGTTTCTTCCAACTAATGTGTCATTTTTTATCTGTTACTTCTCACGAACAAAGCGTGCTTGTTCTTTTCCACTCAGATCTGGGATGTGCTTTCAAACAAAGAAGCGGTGGACATTGTAGCTTCCGCCACTGCTCAATCTTCTGCCGCCCGTTCCTTGGTTGAGCATGCAGTTCGTGCATGGAGGTTAAAGTACCCAACCTCCAAAGTAGATGACTGTGCCGTCGTGTGTCTATTTCTCAACTCGAATGATCCCAAGATGAATGAATCATCGACAAACGCACCATTAATGGACATTGTTAAGCAGGACCCATCCACACCAAATAACTCGACGAGTGTCAAGCCTTCAGTCACCCTTCAAGGTGAGGACAGCAGGTCTAGCATGCCTGAGCAGCTTTCTGATGAGAATAAGGAAGATTCGGAAGACATGGAAAATGAGGATTGGTCGGCATTGGAGGGCGTGACGAGGGCGAACACCCTGTTGACCCTACCGAGGTTTGCTGAGGATGAGAAGCAGCAATCTGCTGCTGCCAACAAGGCTAAGAAGTAAAAGCAGCTGATATGCTCTTTTTGCTCTGTTGATTTTGGGAACATAGTGAGAGCAGTACCGACTTTATTAGTGTGTCCGGGTGTTCTCTTTCTCCATCTTCTTCTTCTTCTTCTTCAATGTTCTTTGTATCAGTCGTGAGTAGGATTGGAGTTTTAGTAAAATCCCAACTCAGTCATCAATGTGATATGTCTTGAGCAGTACCACTTAGAAGTTCTTCATTTGTATTCCTCAGTTAATATTAAAATATTTGTCTTTATATGGATTTATTATTTACCCCTTTTTTTCCAGTCAATTTTGGATTCATTTCTCCAAATTTATCTTCGCTTTGGTTGCTTGAACTGACTTAAATCAAACATAATTGAACAATTTGTTTGTCTTGATTTTTGTTTAGCTATTATTACTGTTCCACTAAAAGTTAAAGAAGTTGATATATATATATATATATATATACACTTGGGTTGGGTTCAATTTATTTTGGATTGATTTGGTTTTATGAAAATTTAAATTTTAAAAAATCGAATTAATCAAAAGTTTGATATAACTGAATCAACTAAATTGCAATTTTATTTAATTTAAATGGTTTGAATACGAATAAATTGAAATTTTGATAATTGCATATCTTTTAAGTATGATATCAAATTAATTTCATCAATCCGGCATTTAAATTTAAAATTTTCAAAATTTTGATTTGCTTTAACAAAATGAAAATTGAGATCAAACTAATAGTTAAAAATTGAATGATAAGATTTTTAAGTTTTAAAAATTTAATTATCTTTGAAATTGAATTGAATAAATTAAATTCATTCAATTTATATTGATTTTTTTTAATTTTGATTGACTGTCCGTTTAGAGCAGCTTATGAGTGCAACGGCATTTTTAAAAACAATGTATTTATTTGACACTTTTTGAGTGCGTTCAGGAAAAAAAGATTTTTTTTTTTTTTTCATTAGACATCCGCGTTCAACCGAAACAAAATTCGGAGCTGCCCTCACTCTTAGGGCTATCAAAATGGCTCGTTGTTCGCGAACAACTCGTGTTCGGCTCGTTAAGAAACTCGTGTTTGGCTCGTTCGCTAAGTTAAAGAGCCGAACACAAACAAAGATTTGTTCGTTCGTGTTCGGCTCGTTTTGGCTCGAAATACTATTCTTCAATTATATATATATATATATATATATATATATATATATATATATATATATATATATATATATATATTAATAAGTAGTATTTTTAAAAAATTTAAAAGATTTATAATCAATTAAAATTAATAATTAAGTAAATATAATAAAAAATATTAAATTAGATTCAAATAATGTTCTAATATAAACTATAATTCTTAAATTTTACCTCAACTCTTAACATCTTATAGTTATGTGATTAGGATTGTCAAAACGATTCTTTGTTTGTGAACAGCTCGTGTTCGGCTCGTTAAGCAAACGAGCCGAACACGAACAGACTTTTTGAGCTCGAAATATAAACCAGCTGAGCTGAGCTGAGCCTGGCTCGCTGCTCCTTTACACCCCTACTCACTCTCGCTCTCGCTGCTAAACCCACGATCCTTGCCCTTCCTTCTTCCTTCGTTCGCGTCGGCGAGGGCTTCCGCTCCCGTATTCCGCTGCCCTGCCCAAGCAATCGCGATCAGCTCTGCCTAGTCGCTCCCGCTCCCTCTTCTCGTAGCAAAGCCGTCTACTTCCGTCCTCTTGACCCTCTTCTTCTCTCCCTCTCTTCCACCGTCTCTCCTGCTTCTACCACTATCGGTGCTATGGCACACTGGGTTGTTGGCCCAATCATGAAAAAACTCATCAACGCTTGCTCTGATTACCTGCAAGATCAATATAGACGGCAGAAGGGCCTGAAGGAGGAGCTTGAAAGGCTGCAATAAAACTACCCCAAGTTGTCGTCTCTGCTTTACATACATACCATCCAATCCTATCTATAATTTGTGAGATGTGGATGGTATGGATGTAAATGCCCATTTTTAAATTTTTAAAAAAGGTCCAAGCTGTCGTCTCTGCTTCTACCCAGGCACAAATCAGAGATCGAAACCCAGCACTCAGCAGCTGGATCTGGCAGCTACGAGATGCCATTGATGAGGCAGATGATGTTCTGGATGACTTTTGAGTACGTGAAGCTTGAAGAACAGCTTACCAGAAACAAGAAGCAGCGAAAGATTTTAGCAGCAAAAAATTTTAGCTGCAAATTATCATTTTGTTATCACTGTTTTTGCCCTGAAATCCTGAAGCTTTACTGCAAAAAGATTTCTCAAAGCAGTAGTCAAATTACATCGCCCTGTATATAATAATCTGATGGAGTTTGCTGCCAAAATGGGTATGTTTCTTTTTAGTCTTTATATTTAATTTCATGATTTATTCTCTTTTCAGTTTTAACTTGTTCTATTTTCAGTCTTTAAATCAAACACTTAAATAGTTAATCCAAAACAGGGGCAAAATAGTCATTTATCCAGAATCAACTGTTTTCCAAACGCAGAAACCAAACTGCCAGACAGCTTATCCGATCAACTGCTTATCAACAGATTATCAAAATAAGCTGCTTATCTGGATAAGTTGGATAAGCTGCAGTTGCCCCAAACAACAATCAATCTATTTATAAAAACCTAAAAAAGAAAATTTATTAATATGCATATCTAATATTATAAGGGTTCATTTTGTTGCTCTATATAGATAATATATTAAAAAAACTAATTTTATTTTTTCTACATTTAATATACGAAAAATTAAGAGAACTTCCGGACTTTGAAATTAATGTTAATATTTAGCTTCTTCAAATCAAATAATAAATCATATTAAATTCATTATTCCGTCCGCACGTCCGTACGGCCAATCACTGGCCACCACATCACCCTCCAAACACCAATATGATGACATGGCCGCTGATGGTTGACCGTCCGGACGTTCAGTGTTTGGACGAATATTTTCATCCCTCCCCAAAAATGGTTGTTTTGATTTTTTCATAAAAGATAAATAAATAAATCAAACATCCGCCAACCAACGAAATGAACCCTCAAAACCATCACTTAATCCCCTAAATATCAGTTTTCAAACACAAATAATTATCTAAGTACATCATTTCTTTGAACACAACTTTTGGTGCATTTACATACATACCACCAAATTCTGATATATTTACTTATCTAATTTATTTTTTACATTTATACCACCCAAATCTTTCATATCACCTAAAAAAATACAATTATTATCACTTTTAAAAATTGAAATACAACTTTTCATGCAAACGTAAGATTACATATTATGTAAAAATTGAAATTTACGTGTCAGATATGTAAATACAAAAGAGTTAAGGGTTACATACATAAATCTTCTTTTTTCTTTGTAAATGCATAAGAGATGATATCATAAAATAGAAGCTTTATTGAATTTCAATAAATCAGGAAGACATATTTGCAGGAGGTAATGCTTCCACAAGTAAAATGAGAAATCTATATGAGTTATCAGATAGCTGCAGCAGACAGCCATCTACTATAAAAGGCCAATGCCTCCTGTGGCTTGTACTCTGCAACAGTATGGCCCGAACCCTGCATCATGCAATACTAACATGAGAAACAAATTTTACTTACATACCACTCAATTCCGATGTATTTACATATCTAACACCTAAACATTGTCTTTTTACATTTCGACCGCCTAATTCTTTCATATCACATCAATACCGCTATTTCTATCACGCATAGGTAAAGTGGCGTATATATAAAAAAATGAAGTTTATATATGTGTAAATACATAGGGAATTGGGTGGTAGGTATGTAAATCTTTCTTTTTTTTTTTATTGCAATAACTACATTCGAGAGTTGATATACCTTTACTGTGAGGAAAGTGAGGTTTTTGTCATAGCCTTGAGTGAACCTGCAATCAGATAATTTTTTTTGGAAAATTTACATACATATAAACTTTAGAGTCATTGACATTGAAACTTGCATATGAAAATGTGTATTTCAGCTTAAGTAAATTAGTAATGGTAGAAAATGCTTCTAAAGAACAAGGAGAAATGAAGAGTAAAGATGTTAACGAACCCAGAAACTTGTCCTCCAGCATACCATGGCCGCCATGGATCTGTAATTTTATATCCCAGTGACCTTGTCCATGCTTGAGTACCAGTGAAGGGCACACACATGTCATGGTCACCACTGCAAAATGTTTTCGAAGGCATGGTTCAAAACAAGAGTAATCAATAAGAAGGTTAAGGCCAACTAGGCTCATCCAAAAGCCCAAATTTGCCATTAGAACTGGAATTTGAGAGACAATTGGCTGTTCTACATGACAAAAACTTTTGCAAATCTATTATATGCTAACATAGATACAAAATAAACTTGCTGGTTCAAACGAATAAAATATATGATACAGATTTAATGCATCTTTCTTTGTAACTTGTTGTGATAAGTGGCCAGAGTTGGGGGTTCTGTGTGTACCCTACTTCTGACCCCCCTAGTTATACTCAACTCTAAGAATTCCATTATCATTTTCCTACTTGTTAATCTTTTTTAAATACATAATGAGAGCATAAAATGATTCCAATGAATTTGACATTGGCTTATTTGCTGATCATGAGGTATCTTTGCAAAATTCATATGACATTATCTTGGAACATATTTGAGAAAACAAAATAATAAATACCTAAAAATTAGTGCACGATAACCTTGGACAGTCAAGTTCTTGTGATACTTGATCATGCTTCCAGCATCATGACTGAAATTTATATTATCAGTGCATAGCTCCCAAGGACCCGTCACACTTTTCTGAGACAAAAGATGGCAAAACTACATCAATTTCTAGATTTTAAAACCAAAGGAAGAGCAGGACATAGTCATTAAGCTCCCAAAGTTTACCGGCTGAGCATGCAGTGCACTTCTTACTTCTTCATCATTCAACCATAAAGTCGCAATCTCGTCATTCTGCAGACACATAAAGATGATCAATCTTTTTTTGGGGGTGCAGATGTGCTACATTTTACCAATCATATGCACTTGAAATCATGTTATACAACCTACTGTTAACAAAGCACGGCACGGAGAAGGGAAAAAGGCAACAATTACATTTAACAATGCTAATTTCAAATATTGCAGAAGATAATAACTACAACATAATCAAAAGGAAAGCCAAAGATGCCTAACAAGTAGAGCAAAACAACTTCATTTTATCACAAAGCCACAGTTTTAACTTAATATTAAACATTCCGAGATGAAAAATCAAAGAGATCCATTCAGAGATGAAAAATTCAAGAGAGCCACTGTATATACCATGCATGGAACAGACTGACTTCCAAGTTCTGGCCATGTTGGGACATGCCCCTCCATGACGGGAGCCCACAAAGGCCAAGCACGACCAAACATCCTTTTCCTCACTGGAAGAGGCCTATCGGTCTCACCAAGCCTACGGAAGCTTGATGGCAATTTTCTTCTCTGAGAGACATGAGAACTTGCAGTACTATGATAGCATGGTTCAAGAGTGTCATATATGTTCAGGTCCTGAAGGTCCTGATATGGGTAAAAGTATTTTAAATCCAAAATTCATAAGATTTCAGTAGCTTTTGTAGAAGCATTATTACCCAATCAATTTCGCTCAGCTTTTCTTCACATAATTGATTATTTGGATTCCAATAACTTCCATTGCATGCAGCATTAGTCCCCTGAAAGATTTAGAACTCATTTAAATTATATAAAGGATAAGATTAGTTTGCTAACACTTCCAACATCTAAATTAAGTTAACTACAATTTTCATCAAACTTCATAAGTTAAGATTCGTGATAATCATTCAGAGAAGTTATGAACCTGAAAGATATCATCTGATATGAGACCCATTCCATGAGCAAATGGCACAAGAGCATTACCATCATATACTGTGTCAGTGACTCCATTTCCAATCATGTAGCCCTAGAAAATGATAGATAAACCTAAAAAACTATAATAAAATTGAATTGTGTCTAATGATACACACAATTGTAAAAAAATAAGCTTGCTAAGAAACATGAGCGCACTGAAGGTTCTAACCTTGAAGTTTATGGTGGGCTTAATTCCAGCTTTTATCCCTGTTTTTAGTAATAAAAATAAAGAAAATCAAATAAAACAATAGAATTTCATGATAGTCATATCAAAATTCATCATACCTCCAGCAACCTCAGCAGCCAGAGTGGGAACATATACCCCAGCATATGATTCTCCAGTTATATAAAATGGATTTCCAAGGAACTCTGGATATAGCTCAAACCACTGATGACAATAATTTCAAAAGAAAAATGATAGACATTAATCTTATAAACAAGGCATCTAATCTCCTTCATTAACAATCATTAACAGTAAAGCAGCTGGAGGACTGGTTTACAGTTTAATCAGTCCAAAAAGGCAGTTTGATCCGATTTTAAAACTATAGATTAGAAAGAATTACCTTCAAAAGAAATTGGTGAGAATCAGAGGCAGTCTTAAGATCTCCAGTAATGTAATCTGACTTATTAAGAGAATATGACAAACCAACACCAGCAGGAGAGTCCAAGTAGATAATACTAGAAACCTGAATTTTTTTTTTATAAAAAAGAATAAATTGTTAGTTATCATATGACTTTAGCCAGTCAACTCCTAATAGGTATCCTCAATCAAAAAATAAATTGAAAAATAATAGAAATTTTCATCAAACTTCACAGAACATAAATAAACATGAAATATTTCACCTTAGACCAGCTGTAGGGATTCAACAGCAGCTCAGGTAAGCTTCCAGCGTTCACCCCTGATTTGAAATTGAATGGACCTATGCATTTAAGATTAAAAAACAGATTCAAAAGGATCCATCATCTACCCACAAGCCGTTCAGCTCTAACTTCTAAGAACAAATATATTAATTCAACTGAAAATCAAACCACAGAGAATCCGTTATATAAAACTAAAATTATAGACCAAGTTGCTGACACAGAAAGAATAAAAAAGCAGCGTATTATTAAGTAGTAGCCTTCATACAGTATAAAATAGCAGAATTCTAACCTGTCCTTGAATTGACATCTCAACTCCCATATTGCCAATCGAAAGAGTAAAAAACAAAATACAATCCAAACTGAAGAATATTAAAAATGTAATAACACCTAATCAATTTTAGCAATTGTTGATTCCTCTGTAATCAACAATTGATTCAGTCTAGAAAAGAATAAATAAAACAGCATTCACAATGAATCGATTCCAGGGCACCACTCTGAGTAGAACTCAAACAATAAAAGGAACTAAAAACCATTACCATGCTCGTAGACGAAGCCATCAAAACTAGAACAGCCTGGTCCCCCGTTGAGCCAGAGAACCAAGGGATCGTTGACCGGATTCCCCTCCGACTCCACAAAGTAGTAGTAAAGATTCTTCCCATGCTTCTCATCAATGGTCACATACCTTCAAATCCAGCTCAATTTTGAATACAGACTCTACTGATAAAAATAAAAAAAGAAAGAAAGGGATATCGACCAATACCCAGAGTAATGCTTCGACGGAAAGGTTCCACTGAAGCCGGGAAGATGGGAGACCAAAGCGTTCTCCGGCAGCGCAGAGATCACTGATACAGTGGTCAGGAAGATCAGCGATAAGAAGCGGAGGATGAAGGAAGCCATTGGAGCAGATGAGAATAGAATGCTCAATTTAGTGAGAGAGATTTTATAGAGAGAGAAAGAGAGATATCCGTTTTGTCCAAAGAAAAGGAAGTAACTAAGAAAATTGACAATTTCTGCGAAGCCGGAGGACTGCAAATGGAAAATTTATTAGGGCGATAGGAATAAAGAGACGAAGTTTGATGGTGACTATTTCAGTTTCACTGCTTTTCGCCATGGGTGCTTTCTACCCGACTGGGAAGTTGGGATCACCCCCGCAGAGAAGACAATTACGTGCTTATCATATATATTTCTTAGGTATTTATACTTGATTTTTGTTATATGATATTGTAATGTGTGGACGCACAAGCTATTAAAAAAAATCTCAACGTCCATGAAGGGTCTATATGCAAGAATCTCAATGTAATTTTTAAAACAAAAAAAATATCAAATTTCATTTAAGAGTAGTCCAAAATTTGATTTCAACGAATATATGTTAGACTGTCCGACTCGATGAGATGGACTTAACAGTATCAAAATTGGATTAAGATGAGTCAAATCAAGCGTAGATCAAGCTAAAAATCATATTTAGAAGCTTTCTAGGCATAATTGGTAGGTCAAAAAGATTTCAAACATGACAAACTTATATTTAAATTGAGCGTTTTGGCAAGAGGAATTCAACGAGCTCGGGATCTCCCAATTTTGGCATCAATATGGCACCAAAATATCCATCAAACTTTGTTCGATCAATGGGATCTCTCTGAGCTGTCCGATGAAGAGTGGATTGGATTCCTTTATTATTTGTAACACGGAATCTATAAATTGAGTTCTACCCTTCTTATGAGAAGAGGATCTAGATATTGAGCAAGATCAAGTCAAAAACCTGCACAAGAGGGAGCTGCAGCCCAACTAATGCACCGCAAATTCGAAGCCTCTAGCCACCACCGCCTTTGCTCGATGTCGCCTCCAACCAACTTTGCTTGCGTCTGCCTCCAGCCACAACGACGGTTGCCGCTGCTCTGACCAAAATCTGATAGTCACAACCCTTGTGTATCTACAACCACTAATCGTTGTCGACTGTCGCTTGTTTTCCACTACCGACTACCATAGACATCTTGTTCCTGCAACCGTTAGCCAAATCTGATCACCACTTGTCGGTCACCATCAACTATCATTGGCCACCAGCTGAAATCCCTTGTAAAGTGAAGACACAATGTGTGCTTCGAAACCTTAGCGTACATTACAAAGTAACACGAACCCCCCTTAAGATGCAACAACACACCCCAAAGACTTTGTAACATTAATGCACCCTAAAGATGGTGGCTTCCTCTGTATCACTAAAGCTCCCTCCCTACAATTCCCCACTATGACTTACGTGACCAACTACTACATACATTATCCACAGTCCATGCAGCTCCCGACTTAGGCCCTTGCGCCCTACGGACATCAATACAGCTCACCACTACAACTTACATGACCAACTACAACTTA
Organism: Papilionanthe hookeriana x Papilionanthe teres; assembly: GCA_022702705.1. Taxonomy (NCBI): domain Eukaryota; kingdom Viridiplantae; phylum Streptophyta; class Magnoliopsida; order Asparagales; family Orchidaceae; genus Papilionanthe; species Papilionanthe hookeriana x Papilionanthe teres. The sequence goes on along the minus strand of CM040422.1, from coordinate 147,835,214 downwards.
CGTGACAGAGAGCTTGTGTAGCTTCTGACTTGGACATTCTACGGACATCATCACAGCTCACTGTTACGTCATACGTGACCAACTATGATCTACATGGTGCTCCTGTTGTGGCCCTTGCGGCTTATGAACGTCATCACAACTCACAACTACGACCTACATAATTAACTATTGCCTACGTGGTTCAAAGCTCATGAAGCTCTCGACTCCGGCCCCCGTGACATACAATTGACATCACAGCTCACTGCCAGCCTACGTGGTCCACATCTTGTGCAAGTTCAAACTCCTGACCTTGCAACCTATGAACGTCATCATAGCTCACCACTATGGCCTGTGTGACCAACTACAACCTATGGGTGCACATCTCGTACAAATCTCCACTCCCGCGGTCGATAGAAGTGATCACGACTCAGCACAACTACCTATGTGACCAATCATGAGCCACATGATTCACAGCTTGTGCAGCTCCCAACTCGGACCCCATGACCAATGAACATCTTCACTACTCACCACTATGGCCTACGTGATTTTACAACTCGTGCAACTTGCTCTCGACTCTAGCCTCTGTGGTCTACGGATGCCGTCACAACTCACCACTATGATCCATGGCTCACAACTCGTAACTTTCTACTACATTCTATGTAGTTAACTGACGCTGAAACCACGTAGTTTTTCTCCTTTTTTCAGGGTTTTCCACGTAGAAAAATCAACGTGCCTCCTTCTACTTCTCTTTTCAAGTAACTAAGTGTGTGCTCATTCAATACTAAAACGCTAAATTCTGCAAACCTTTTGGCACGCAACACTATATATAAAGACACACACACACACACAAACGTAGAAAAATTAATTTTATTAATGTATTTGAAATTAATTAAAATTCTGAATATTATATAAATAAATATTAAATTTTGATGTAAGAAATATAAATTTATAAGAACTATGTGCATGCATAAAAATCTTTCTTGGGTATTGATTATTTCCATAGAATTAAAATCGTTTAAGCAATCTGCAATCACTGATTTAAAGGCAACGTTGGACTTGAAGAATATTTTATAGTTGTAGATGTATCGAAGATGGAAAAGCTTCCGAAGAAGTTAGGTGCCCATGACTTTTCTATCACTCCACTTATTCCTTTAATTTTATTTTTTAATTTTTATTTTAATGTTCATTGAATCTTAGAAATTATTTTGGCATATTTCATTATTTAGATTATATTTTATATTTTATATGGTGGCTTCCTCTGTATTACTAAAGCTCCCTCCCTACAATTCTCCACTATGGCTTACGTGACCAACTACTACATACATTATCCACAGCCTGTGCAGCTCCCGACTTCAGCCCTTGCGGCCTACAGACATCAATACAGCTCACCACTATAGTTTACATGACCAACTACAACCTGCGTGACACAGAGCTTGTGTAGCTTCTGACTTCGACAATCTACGGACATCATCATAGCTCACTGTTACGTCATATGTGACCAACTATGATCTACGTGTTGCTCCTGACTCTGGCCCCTGCGGCCTATGAACGTCATCATAACTCACTACTACGACCTACATAACTATCACCTACGAGGTTCAAAGCTCATGAAGCTCTCGACTCCGGCCCCCGTGACATATAAATGCCGTCACAACTCACTGCTATGACGTACGTAAGAAACTACAACCTATGTGGTCTACATATTGTGCAACTTCCAACTCCTGACCTTGCGACCTATGAACATCATCATAGCTCACCACTATGGCCTGCATGACCGACTACAACCTATATGGTGCACATCTCGTACAAATCTCCACTCCAACCCCTGCGGTCGACAGAAGTGATCACAACTCACCACAACTGCCTATGTGACCAATCGTGAGCCACATGATTCACAGCTTGTGCAGCTCCCGACTCCGGCCGCCATGGCCAATAGACATTTTCACAATTCACCACTACGGCCTACGTGGTTTTACAACTCGTGCAACTAGCTCTCGACTCCAGCCCCTGTGATCTACGGACGCTGTCACAACTCACCACTATGGTCCATGGCTCACAGCTCGCAACTTTCTACTACATTCTATGTAGTTAACTAACGCTGAAACACTCTTGTTTTTTTTTTCTTTTTCCAGGATTTTCCACGTAAAAAAATCGATGTGCCTCCTTCTACTTCTCTTTTCAAGTAACCAAGTGTGTGTTGTGTTTTCATTCAATACTAAAATACTAAATTCCGCAAATCTTCTGGCACGCAACACTATATTCATAGACACATACACACATATATAAAAAATTAATATTATTAATGTGTTTGAAATTAATTAAAATTTTGAATATTATATAAATAAATATTAAAATTTTGATGTCAGAAATATAAATTTATGAGAATCATGTGCATGCATAAAAATCTTTATTGGGTATACATTATTTCATAGAATTTAAAATGTTTAAGCAATCTACAATCACTCATTCAACAATAATGTTGGACTTGAAGAATATTTTATAATTCTAGAGGGATAGAAGATGGAAAAGCTTCTGAAGAAGTTAGGTGTCCAAGACTTTTCTTTCACTCCACTTATTCCTTGAATTTTTTTTTTTTAATTTTTATTTTAATGTTCATTGATTCTTAGAAAGTATTTTAGCATATTTCATTATTTAGATTATATTTTATAATGAAATATTTTTATTAAAATATGGAGAAATAATTTTTATCTAATGTAAAATTCTATATATTAAAAAGCACAATATATATATATATATATATATATATATATATATATGAAATTCATCTTTAAAGTAACAAAAAACATTTTCTAGGTGTGCATAATTGTAAATAATCTTGAAAATACAGAATAAATATTATTCACTATTAGTTTGGATGATTTAAATATAAAAGAACTTAAAACTTTCAATATTACATTTATTCGCATATGAACTCTCATATTGATATTTGTAGCATTCAAAATATAACAAAGGTTTAAAAAATGACACATCTAAACTCTCATATTTATATTTATAACATTCAAAATATTAAAATAATCTAAAAAATAACACATGTATTAACTTCATTAACTATGTGCCAACTCCGGTAGTCAAGGGTCCTACAACCTGATGGATGCTTAGCCCCTCTCTAATGACCTCATTACTCAAATCATCTCCATCCAAAATTAGCTTAGTCATGCTACATCTTGTGAAGCTTCTTGGATCAAACAAAGAGCCAAATGCTTTATCAAAGAATTGAGAGCAGAAAAAAATTAAGCTTCATTAGAGAGATTAAATCTACTTAATGATTGCATAAATATTCAATAAGGTATTGTTAATGATAACATCTCATATTTTTCTTCTTTACTCGGCAGCCCTATCTCTCCACCTTGTACTGCTTTTCATATTCATGTTGGTTTTGTTCCAACCTGAAATAGACATGCTTTAAAAATGAAGATATTAAGAGGGCCTTTTTTCATACTGGAATTGACAATTCCCTAAGTTGGATGACTTCAATTCTAAACTCTTCAAGGATACTTAGGACATAATGGGTCTAGACTGTATTACAGCCGTAAAACACTTATTCTCCACATTTAGATTGCCAAATAAAGTTATGCACGCTGCCTTAACTCTCATAACAAAGACATTACATGCGTAGAAACTTACTAATTTCAGGTTGATATTCTTTTATAATATCTTATACAAGGTTATTGCCAAGCTAATTGTATATGAACTCAAAAAGCACCTTATCTAACATCATAAACCCTTCCCACGCAGCCTTCCTTCTGCGAAGAGACATTGCAGATAACGCCACTCTAGAAATGAATTATTAAAAGGCTTTATTTCTTCCTCCCACCAAAAAAAAAAATCTTCTCTGAGATCGTCCTCATAAAAGTATTTGATATATATTATGGGATTCTATATCAATTCATTGGTTGGATCAATGCAAATACTACTCATGTTCACTACTCTATTATCATCAATGTTGAGCATCAGTGTTACTTTACATCCACTTTTGGCCTTAGGCAAGGCTTCTCCTTGTCCCCTTACCTCTTTACAATTGTCATGGATGTTTTTTCTACAATCTTAGATCCCTAAAATAACATATACAACCTTAATAACTCTGTGGAAACTATCGGTCATCTTTTTTTTGTCGATGACCTTGGAGATCAATTATCTTGCCCAAACTTTGCACACCTTTTTCTGGATCTTCAACCTGAAGGCACTTAAATCTACAATATGTTTTTCAAAAATTATTAATCAAATTCTCAAGAAAGCTTCATATTTTTCTTGCCATAAACCCCTTAGAGAGTTAGCCATAACTTAGTTGATGGAAGCAAAAGCTTCTTACCTTTGCATGTAGATTTCAGCTCATCAAATCTAATATCTGAAATTTCCTTCAATATTGGCTCAGATCTACTTCTATCCCCAAAAGTACTAAAAATATATATCCTCTATCATAAATAATTTATTACACTTTATTGACTCTAATATGTACATGCACGCCTTTGCATGACATACCACAACAAAACTGAAGCATCTGGGAGGACTGGATCCCCCAAACATCAAACTATCAACACTACTTGCAAGACAAAAGTGATTTGGAGACCTTAAAATATAAAGTCTATTCTCTTAATTTGGTGTGCTAACATATTTGGTTCTTTATTAAATATAATAAGAAGAAGTTATTTCACTTTTTAGAATAAGCTTATAAATAACTAGAAGGAGTTATTCGAATTTTTAGAATAAACTTGTAAAAAAAAATTGGGCAGCTTGAAAGTTATTTTATTTTCAGATTGATAACAATGGGAAACTTTTCTTCTCTTATGACCCTTGTCTAATGGTGTTTCTTTGCTTGAGAAATATGGTGATCAGCTTTTTAATTGTTAAATTTTCCTAAGGATGTGTGGTTTCTAATGTCATTAGCAATAATAGTTGGAATTTACCTTCCACCCAGTAAGCCCCTATTGACTGTAATGATGCAATTAGTAAGATTCCCAAAAAAGAATCCCCTACAAAATGCCTCTTGCTTTCTCATAGGAATCTCTCATCAAAACACTTATTTCTTTATTTGCAAATATCATTCGGCGGCTAACTAGTATAATTCTTTATATTTGAAGGATATCTCATTGAAGTGTTCTTCTTTTTGTTTTGAAGATCCTTATTAAAGGGAATAAAACTCAAAATATTCTTCTTAATCAGGGTATTATGACTCCTAAGAATTATGTTCTTTGAAATAACGACTATGACTATGAAACTCTCACTCACTTATTGTTTTATATCCATTCTTCATTATTAAGGAATACATCCATTTTGAACATTTCTTTCACTTAAGTTGCTCAATTAATCAATTGCTTATTTATGTTAATATAATACTTTGCAAGGTTAACAAAAAGTTTTTCTTATTTGTTGTGCACATTACTTCCTATTTTATCTGGCTTGAAAGGAATTTCATAATTTTAAGGGTTGAAATAGACTCAATTGAGTTAATTCATCTTAAAATTAATCATGTTATTAATGAAAAAAGTAGGTGGTAGTTTAAAGATGATATATCTACTACAAAAAGAATCTCTTCACACTTTAAGATATATTATTATTATTATTATTTGTGTTATGACTTTTCTAAAAGTTGTGGCAGATGCCCTTCATGCTTAGATTTCTCTAGTTTGAAAACTTTGTTTCTACTATTTTTGAAACTTTATAGCACATTAGCTATGGCTTCTTCTAGAATTGTGCTGGACCTTTTACTATCTAAAAAGCTATAGGTTGTTGGGAATTTAGTTGAATTATTGCTGACATTTTTTATCTTTTGGATTTTTGTTCCCCATACCTTTTGAATTTCACCTTATATTTATATCATTTGCTAGAATAAGTTTATAAGGAAAATTTTTTACTAATTGTGCCACTTTTCATGGAGTGTTTATCTCTCGAAATGTGGAGAACGTTGCTTTTATTTAACAGGAAATGGAATTCAACCAAATGCTTGGCTTGTTGGAAGGGTTTCCTTATTTTGGATCAATTGGATCCTCTCTGGAAGAGCTATGATGATTTTCACAACTTTTACAAAGGGCTCAACCAACGTACTGGGGACTATGCAATCTACTTATTGCCTTCTAAGAACATATTATTTCACTATCTTCTTCATGATCTACTAATGGGATCTCTACTTTTGTGGATCTCTAGACTCAAGAACATATACTAGGCTTAGGATTCTATAGCAGAATTTGTGGGTTTAGGCTAAATTTAGTTTCTCTAATTGTTTGGATGGAGCCTCATCTTTTTGTTTGTGGTCTTTTTTGAGCTCTTCCTCTTTTTGTGTCTTCACTTGAGTTCTTTTTTTGATGTTTTTGTGTTATTAGTTATTTACTTTCTTTTGGTTGGTTCCATTCAAGTTTTTTTTATGCCACAGTGGATCACCCTATTTTTGTATTTATTTGTTAACTTCTAATACAAATTGAGTGAGGTCATCATTAAAAAAAAGAAAAAGAAAAAAAAACTAATGGTCGTCATTACACCAAATTGAGTTATTTAATTACATTTTTTATGAAGTCTTGCGACCTAGTATCAACCCACTATTAATCCTCATGATGTTTATAGGTTCATTCGTGCAACTACATGAGTGTGGGTTCTCTTCCCAACACTTCCTTCTACAAACTTTCAAAAAAAAAAAAGAAATCATTTAATAAAAAAGTTTAATGTGCATGGGATGTTATATATTTGGAGCGAGTAATCATTCTTCCTATATATTCAATGCGTGGAATGAAACTTTCAGTAAACAATGAGTTATGTATGCCCTTCGTTTTATTTCTTTTGCTCTCTTATTAGCATACTCAAAGTCATCATAAACTCTATGCAAATCAACCCAAATATATTTGTCAATCCATAGGGACTATTTCTAGACTTTCAAAGCAATGCAAGCAAGTTTTAAAAGCAACTTGAGCCTAGATGCTTAAATTTATTTTAAAACTCATCAAAATACTCTCTCTTCAAACTTTTATTAAAATATTCTTTTAAGGTACATAATGACAATCAAATTTACTATTTATGTCATTTCCTATTTTTTTCTTGATAAATTCTTTTATGCCAATACAAAATTGATGGATTCCAAAGAAGCTCAACAAATATGGTTTGATAAATCTCATTTATTTATTTATTTTTTAAAAAAACTCGTCTAAAAGTATTCGATCATAAATTAAATCAAGTTCAAGCTAAGTTCAAATCAAATTCAAATAAATATACATCTAATAAAATCAAATTAATCAAATTTAAGTTGAATCTCAACAAAATAAGTTAAGCTAAAGGCTAGTTTAGATATACTAATTATAAACACTTGGACATAAATAATCTTAGACTATGCAAGCATTCTAAACTTATTATGTAAGAGCTTTAGTTGTCAACCAAGGTGTTAGGTATGGCTCATATGCCTAATACTAATAAATGTTGGAGTGGAGCGAGCAAATTGATGAGTTATATTATGTGGGTTGAGGGTGTGGAGGCAACGCCCCGCGGTTCAGTACAGAGGTAATTTGATAATTACATATTGTACTTGATGGTTTCCTCTATTTGTTTTTTCTAGGGTTATAAATAGGGCTTGTTATAACCCTAGGGAGGTATCCTGTATTCTGTACTCTTTTCTGATTAGTGAAAAGAAAGTCGTTGTTCTGCTCCCGAGGACGTAGGTATCTTTGCCGAACCTCGTTAAATCTCTTTGTGTTCTCTGGATTGCGTCGATTCTTGTTTTCTTCGCCCTAAATTTCTCAACACAAGAGAAAACACTTATGTAAGACGTTCATATGCAGAGCTATGTCCGGACAATAGCCGCAATGTATTGATCACAAGTGATAAAAAGAATCACTACGATCAGTACCTCACAGTCGTCCGAATAACAACGTATGCAAACAGTCGTCCGAATAACAACGTATGCAAATTATTTTCTCAACCAAGAGATCTAAATTATAAAACTTGGAATTTATATTATTTGTTTGTTTATGATTTAATTTGCTCGGGTGTCCCCATAAAAAAAATAATAATAATAAAAAAAAATTAACGTACACGCAGAAGTGATTCACACTGATAGAACATTTAGAAATATTATATGCTAAAAAAATTCATCCGCCCGGAACGAACTACCGTACGCTTCGGTCGCATAGGATTTATTATACGAATTGCGGGTAAGATCGGAGATTTCAGAGATTCCTGGGCCCCACAGGAATGTGCCTACTAACGAACGCGGGCTGCCTTATAAAGGCAAAAAGATAAATAAATTAACAAAAATAACCATCGCAAGTCACGTATTTGCCTGCGTGCGCCAACCAAGTAAATCATATTATATATATTTTTTCTTTATATTCTCTCTCACGTATGTATTTTGGTTTTGAGTGTTCTAACGTGCATAATAAATAAATATATATATATATATATATATATATATATATAAAGGCAAGATTTAAATATTTGTAAAATATATATACGCATGAAAATGGGCTATCCAAATACATGGTTTCTATAGATTTAATACAATATAATAACATGTTGAATCCCTATATATCCGGGAGAAATGCTCAAGAAATAGAACGGTAGAGAAACTGAAGAGAGAGAAAATAATAGCACATTATTTGTGGGAAAGACTCTTGATTTATAGGATACGTTCAATTATAAGTACAGATTATACAATTACGATACATAAACTTGACGGGGGTAGCTTTGACCGTACATAAATGATACTCACAGAGTTCCTAAGTAGTTTATTTACTCATCAAATCTGATGGCTTCTGGCCGACCTATCTTCAATCTGGGCATCCTTAAGAAATATATCTACTGATTTGGACAATCATTTGGCTGAGTGGCAATTGGGCTGGGTGGCCACTGGGCCGGACGACCATTCAATAATGGGCGTGGTTGCAGGGTCAGTTGAAACTCCTTCTGCACTTGACAACAGAGAGGCCAACGCTTGTCTATTGCCTAGCGTTCTCAAGTCTGAAGGGTATTCCATCAATACAAAATAAGCTTTGTATAATGATAAAGACTTTTTTTTTTTTGCGTTGGTCGAGTGCATGGTGGCTGGAGTAAGCATCAAGGAAATCCATTATAGATTATATGACTACTACGTCCACCAAGGTGTCCATCTTCGATTGGGGGTATGTGTTCTTTGGGTAAGCAGCGTTGAGGTTGGTGAAGTCGACGCACATCCGTCAGTTGCTGTTAGCTTTCTTAAAAATCCCAGATGTTCGAGAGCCAAGTTGGTTACTGGACTTCACAGATGTAGCTGGCATCTAGCAACTTCCGCACCTCCACTGTATCGATTCAGCCAAAGTTTTGACGCTCGACCGGATCTTCTTCCGAATCAGCCAAGAGTAGGGGTTGATGTTCAGTCGGTGACACGTTGTGTTGATTGAAACACTGGCCATCTTCATCGTGATCCATGTGAACTCCTCTCAGTGCTCTCAAGCACCCGTATCATCTGGTTTCTGAACCCTGTATCGCAGTGTTCACTGACTAGGAAGATCATATTGATTTTTCATCAGAGATGGTATCTAGAGGGAAACCTCTCTAGTTTCGAGACCCTCCCTTCCTCTAGATCTGGATATCGAGCAACTCATGGCCAAAGTTCAAAAATGCTCGCAAATAGTAGCTCCTAGATCGCTCCAAGTTCCCCCGAACCGTAATCACCTTCTCATTGCCCGAGAACTTTACGACCACATGGTAGGTAGAAGTCACTGCCCGGTAGCTATTCAGAAGTGTCCGGCTGAAGTGAGCACTGTAGGTCGGCGAAGATTCCACCATGAGAAAGTCCTCCATGTTGGTATACTGCTTCACAGGTTTTCTCCAAGAGATGACTACGGCGATGAGGCCTTGTGCCTCCTTCCTTTCTCCAGAGGGGTTGAATAATGGGTTGACCGGTACAATCAATTGGTCAGCCTTCAGGCCTATCTTTATCAGACATTATTCTGAATAGGATGTTCATCGAACTCCCTGTATCAACGAGAATGATCCCCACCTGATAGTTGTTGATTAGTGTATTGACGACAATCACTTCATTGTAAGGGTTCCCCTTCGGTGGGAGATATGCGTCTGTAAAGACAATTGGTAAATTGTTACGTGTATACTATATGATACATCATACCTTTCTCGAATGCGACCTCTTTATGCTGGAGGGTCAAGATCCTACTCCAAAGATAGATGGGATTATCCATACTACATGGACTTCATTTGCCTGGATATGCCCATTTGTGGGTTCTCTCAATGAAGCTTTACCCTGCAACTATGTATCCACGCTGACTGCAACGATTCTTTTAGTCTCCTAGCACGGATGAGTTCCTCAATCAAGTTTCGGAGGTGACGACATTCCTCTGTGTTGTGACCATGTTCATGGTGGTACTGGTAGTACCGCTTCAGATCTCATAAGACCAAGGCCGCCTTTAGTGGCAGGGCCGGTTTGAAATAGTCCTTTCTCTGGATAGCTTATACTATTTTAGTCATTGACATGTTAAGGGGCGTCAAACCTTTCATTTTTTGGTAAACATGAGGTTACTCGTAATATTTAGCCGACCGTCTGGTCATGGTGCCCTCAGTTTTTTTCATACTGAACTCGGGGCTGAGAGTTGTTGTTTTGGTGACAAGCAGAGGGCTGATTGTCCTTCGCCTTCTACTGTTATCCTCGTTCTTTCCGCTTCTTCGAGGGATGGTTAGGCGATTCCATCTTTCCCTTCGAAGAGCCTTGGAGGTCTTCTTCTCTGAGTATGTGTTTGTTGGTCATCTCTATTACCTCTGCAAAAGTAGTTGGTTTGAATATGTTTAGGTCATACCTGAATCGCTTGCTCCAAACTCCTCACTTTCAAAATTGTTCCTGCTATATCAGGCTTCAAGTCTCTATCTTCCAACATCTTGTTCTGGTAGCGGGTTATATAAGTCTGGAACCACTTATTTTCTCCTGCTTGAGGTTGAGTAGGGTATCCGAGTATTTCCTTGGTTTTTATACATTTGAGAAGTGCAAAACAAATAGTCTCTTAAACTCGTAGTAACTTGGGATGTTTTTAGTCGGCGAACCGCTAAACCACCGAAGGGTCCACTCCTTCAAGGTGGTTAAGAAGAGATGACACATTATGGGATTATCGATCTGGAGTAGACCGACTGATGATTTGACAGACTCTACGTGGTCGATCGGGTCGGTCCTCCCTTTGTAAGAATCTAGGCGAGGGATCCATGGCTTGGGTGGCGATATTGCCACTTTGATTTGGCAAGTAAAAGCTCCTCCTACGAGCGATCAGAAAAGTACTCACATCTGCTTTCCTGTGCAAACGTAATGGTGTCAATGTGTTGGGACTCGCCTTGCTGGTCGCTGACCTGGTTGTCCTAAGTAGGTGGGTTCCTCGGTGGCGACTTTTGGAGAATGTTTCCTCTGGGTTATTGCTGCCCGGAGGACCTCGAATTGTTCCATCTTTAGGGTCATTTGGGCTTGCAGGCCCTGAACCTACGCATGGACATCCAGTTGTGCAACATCATTATTGGGTTCCATGTGCACTATGTCTCTTTAGCAAGCTTCTCCTTCATAAACTTTTCCACTTTTCGTCTGTGTCATGCTCCTCGCTCACCGCACCACCAACCTAGCATGTTTTTATTGTGAGCACACCACGAGATTTTGAATCAAAAGAAGAGAGAGAGAGAGAGAGAGAGAGAGAGAGAGAGAGAGCAGCCATGTCCTCCAGAGGAAGCCAGAGAGAGTCCCTTTATTCCTCTCTAGACCTCCTCTTTAAAAGAGTATAATTAGTATAATTAAAGAAGGTGGGAACCATTATAGTAACCACCCTTAATTGATTTAATATGTATAATTTGAATTAATGACTGTTATAATATTGACAAAATATGATTTATAATGACTAATAAGTTTAAGTAAATACTATCGACCGACGGGTGACTGATCGTGTCGGTCGACAGATTAAAATCCACCTATGCCGAGAGAGGGAAATTGGTTGGTCCAATATGGTCGACTGCTTTGAAAAGAGGTTTGGCCGATTGGTTCTCCGAGACCTATTGCTTAGGTCGGCCAGTTGACTGATTGGTCGACCTGTTTCGTTGGGGGAGTCGTGACTCACTCGCTGTTTGGCTCAAGTCTTACAGGACCTATATCTCGTCTGCTTCATCGGTGTTATGATTTGCGGTTTGTTCTCTTACCAAGATTAAGGAAATAAAGTGTTTTTCCTACAACAATTGGCGCCGTCTGTGGGAAAATCTCGACACATCTTGGTCGGAGGAATCACACCCAAGAAATCGCAGCAAGAAGAGGTGTTTGGTGGGGACAATGGGTTCCACCAAATTCGACATCGAGAAATTCACGGGAAAGAACGACTTCGGCTCGCGGAGAGTAAAGATGAGAGCCCTACCGGGTTCAGCAGGTGTCGCAAAAGCCTTGCAAGGGCCGACGGCACTCGCCGGCCGACATGACGAGAAAGAGAAGATCGGCATGCCGGAGAAAGCTCATAGTTCGACAACCTCGAGCTTGGGCGACAAGGTTCTGAGGGAGGTGTCGAGGGAGACAACGGCTCAAGCACTTTGGGCCAAACTCGAGGTACTCTACCTGACCAAGTCCCTGGCTAATAGGCTATTTCTGAAACAGCACCTATACTCTTTCAAAATGCATGAAGACAAATTAGTCTCGGAGCAGATAGACGAGTTCAACAAGATCATAGATGATCTCGAGAACATCGACGTCAAGATGGATGACGAGGACAAGGCGCCGCCGTTGCTAAACTCTATTCCTAAGAGCTACGAGCGAGCTCAAGGATGCGATGCTCTATGGAAGGGCGCAAACGATTACTCTGGAAGAGGTTCAATCATTAATCAGAGCCAAAGAACTTCAGAAGAAGCACGACATGAAGGAGGAAACCAGTGGAGACAGTCTGATGGTTAGAGGAAGATCGAGCAATAAAGGATATAAAAGTGACCAGAGCAGATCAAGGTCCAGAAGAAACGTTAGAGGTCAGTCTTCTAAGAGATCCTACAAGTGCTATCATTGCCACAAGGAAGGTCATTTTAAGAAGGACTGTCCGGATAGAAAGAAAGGCTTTCGAGAGAAGCCTAAAGATTCTGGAGAAGAAAGCATAGTCTCGTACGGCTATGATTCAACTCGAAGCTCCGGTGATCACAAAATTTGAATCTAGCAAGGAGTGGATCCTTGACTCAGGGTGCTCCTTCCACATGTGTCCTCACAAAGACTGGTTCGAGACACTACAACTGACAAATGGTGGATCCGTTCTACTTGGAGATAATAAAGCCTGTAAGGTGATCGGCAGCGGGATGATCAGAATAAAGATGTTCGATGGAGTCGAACGGATACTCGCAAGATGTCGTACGTCCCGAACTTAAAAGAAATTTGATTTCTTTAGGGACGCCTGAGTCGAATGGATACTCATTCAAGGCGGAGAATAGCCGTATTAGAGTAGCTAAGGGCTCTCTCATAGTCATGAAAGGAGTCGAAAGAATGGGCTATACTCCCTAGTTGGAAAACGCGTGATCGGGAACTTCTCAAATGCAGCTCAATCGAGCCCGACGGATCCGCACTATGGCACATGAGGTCGGGGCTCGTAAGTGAAAGGGGCTTACGAGAATTGTCCAGCGTAACCCGTTATGCGGAGATCGGGTCAACGAACCGGAATTCGTGAACAATGCGTACTGGGAAGGCCACCAGGGTGAAGTTCTCCACCGGAATACATACATCAAAGAAACCTCTTGATTATGTACACGGTGATCTATGGGGCCTGCTAGAACTCGGACTCATGGAGGAGGAAGGTACTTCATGTCCATCATCGATGACTACACCGGAAGGTATGGGTCTTTATCCTAAAAACAAAGATGAAGCTTTCAACGATTCGTGGATCGGCTAACCTCACCGAAAATAAGATGGGAGCAAGCCGAAGCACTGAGAACCGACAATGGCTTGGAGCGTCGAGCAGCTTGAGGAGCCGTGCAGGAGGAATGGCATCACGAGGCACAAGACGATCCGAACACTCCTCAAAGAACGACCTAGCCGAGAGGATGAACAGGACTCTCCTAGAGAGTAGGTGCATGCCGCTAAATGCGAGTCTACCCAAAGTTTCGGGAGAAGCCGCGTCAATCGCTCGCTACCTCATCAACAGATGCCCATCGACAGCTATCAACATGAAGACTCCTTTAGAGATGTGGTAGCTGTCGATGGGCATCTGTTGATGAGGTAGCAGTGCGGCTGATACGAGCTTCTCCTGAAACTTTGGGTAGACTCGCATTTAACGAAGATGCACCTTACTCTCTCTAGGAGAGTCCCGTTCATCCTCTCGCCTAGGTCGTTCGTCGAGGAGTGTTCCGGACCGTCTTGTGCCTCGTAATGCCATTCCTCTCGCACGGCTCCTCAACCGCTTCCGACAGCACTCCAAGCCATTGTCGGTTCTCAAGTGCTTCAGCTTGCTCCCATCTTGTTTTCGGTGAGAGTTAACCGGTCCCCGAATCATTGAAAAGCTTCATCTTTTGTTTTTAGGATAAAGACCCATACCTTCCTGGTGTAGTCATCGATGATGGACATGAAGTACCTTCCTCCTCCATGAGTCTGAGTTCTAGCTGGGCCCCATAGATCACTGTGTTGTGATTTGCGGTTTGCATCTTTTTCGTCTTGGCCAGATCTTCCCTCTCGCAAGGCCTCGGGCGGATCTTGTCGCTGCCTATACGGAGTATCCGACAAGTCTTGCTACCAAGATGATTTGTGCCTTACCCTTGGCGAATCTTGTCGCTACCGAGTAGGGAACCACTTCAGAGCTTTAACCTATCACGAGTTTAGAGATGCGGTTTCTCATTCGTGGCGTTAAATTATCGGTCAATCACTTATTCCGGAGAGAAGCTTCATTTTCTCAACAGTTTGTTATCTTCGAGATTCATGCCAGTAGTTCTTGTCTCTACAATGGTCTACACAATAATTAATAATTCTCCCTATATTATTACTAGAATAGTCTTGCAACATGTGCTCTCTATTTCTCCACTTCTTTTTTATGGCACTTTGTATAGAATATCTCCTGGTTCTTTGACACGCTGATAGTGCTTCCCCCTGACTTTTATCATTATTATTAGTATGAAAATCTCACTTAAGAAAATAAGTCATTGATTCAAACAACTTTTCCCGTTTTTATAAGTTTCATCGAATAAGATGGGTAGATTTGAAAATTGACTATATCTTATATCTTAATCTATTCAATTACACGCAAAGTCTGCTTGACAAATGATGTGTATTGACACGATTTAGAAATTCAAAAATAACACATGAATATTAAATTGTATAAATAATAATATTTTAGATGTTATGCATGTTAAGTATCCCTTATTGATATTGGTTTTTATAGCACATACATCTTTACAATATATATTAGAAAAAATGTGTGTGCACGTGCACACCGAAAATGTGTTAATGTTGATCTTGAAGAGATCAAATGGTCCAGAGGATGAGAGTACGATGAAACAGGCCCACTGATAGAGGACCAAGAGGAGCACTTATTCGACCAGATGCAGTCAACTAAGCAAAGGTCAAAACTAACAGAGCCATGACGAGGACAAAAAAACGACCGAGTGATCTAAGCCCGAACAATTCAAACTGAAATGAGACAAATAGACATTCGATCCAACCACTACAAGAAAATCAACCCAATACAGCAGTCTAACTTCTGGTAGATCTGATCAGATGAAAGATGCAGTTCCACAATATCAATAACTATCCCACAGACACCATCAAGGCTCCTCATTGGGGTTGAGAATTAAAAACGCATCAAAGAATCTTATCGTCATCTCTTAAGCTCTCCTTGTTGAGGAGCAAGCTACCTATCTAGTTATGATGATTTACCCTTTACTTATAGTTCGGTGTCACTCTGCTGGAGGAGTTCTTCGCCAGGGATCAAGGTTTGATAGTTATACTAGATCAACCAATTCGCAACATCGACTTGCCTAGCTAATTGAACCAGTCCTGACAGCATAAAGCCAATAAAGTTCAGCGAACTAAGCAAGAGAGTCGTATAAAGACTGGCTCATACATGTAAAATACCTAGAATACATTGTACAACCCTCATTAACGCAAAGAAGAAAATATAACATCACTATATTGTAGTCCCCTATAAATAGGGAGATAATTTCATAAACAAAGAATAGCTGAATTAGAGGAAAAAAAGAAGGAAAATGTCAACATGATTGACGCAATTTATTGTTCATTAATTCTCACTACTTTTTTTTTTTAGTCACTATTTCTTGAAGTGTGATTGACGTACTGACAAAATATAATATTTGGTTCGTTAGTAAATCACATCACCAACAAAGAAAAAGTCGAGGAAAGGAGATTTTTGAGCTCAGAGAACAATGAAGAAATAAAATAAAATTGGTCTTTTTAAGTGTCAAAATTTTGAGTTACATATCCTTATTTTATGATGATTCTTTATTTTTAGAGGAATTACTTTATATGTTATAAATAATTATTCATCACACATATTATATGAGTAAAAATTTCATATAAATGTTTCTTCCTCGACTTACATCTGCAACGTTTCTGTCGTTCAACTCCATCATAGACATACAATGGTTGATCTCATGGATAGATCTGCCAACTCAGTGGTAGAGTAAGTAGGGTTTTCTTAGTGAGCACTTGAGTTGCTTCAGTCTAGTCAGACATTTGTATGCTGATCATAGACGAGTTATCAGGCATAACTCCCTCACCGAGTCAATCGATCGAATTAATTTAGTTGAACTATCTAGCCCGCTTGACGAGCTCTTTTACTTTATCAACTCGAACTAGGTCTTAGGGCTTTTGGCCAAACATCACTTTAAGATACAGTTAATGTTTCCCATAACATTCACAATAATGATTTTCTTAAAGAAAGCAAGTCACTGTCTAAGGAACTAGCAAGATGCTATATATTCATCCTTCCAAAATTGTGGCTATTTATTATTATATGCAATCATTTTTTTTAGCATTTTCATTCAATTTGGTTAGAAGAGAATTAACTTAAAAGAGGCTGTGGTCCATTCTATATTGATTGTACAGAAGAAAGGTGTGGCAAGCAACATGCATTCCCTCTTTTATTTAGATAGATGTCCAAAATAGAAACTTTCACAAAATATATATTAACTGTAACACAACTCTTTTGGCTATAAGTATATTTCACATTGCTAATACTAAATGTGCTATTTATCAAACATTTCCTATGCCTTATTTTCCTCCTTTGGAATCTAAATAAAATATTTTCAATTTCTAAGGCCAATAAAGCAATTTTGAATTGCTATCAGATCAGATCGTTGATCACTCAGAAATCGATTCAAATTTTGGCTCAGATTGAGATTAGATTAAAATAAACGAGCCAGGATATGAGCTGAAACTTCGGATCGAATATTTTTTCGAGGCAATTTCGAGTCATGCATGGATCAGCTTGAGCTGACTCGAGATCCGCTCTTAGTATTTTTTTATTTATAAAAATTATATATATATATAATGCTTAGTAGAATTGAATATAACGAGACATAAGTCAATTTCAAACCAATTTCGAGCTGGAATGGATTGAGTTAGTTAGATTCAAATTTGAATCGGATCAAGCCGATTAACTCAATTTGAACCAGTTAGTTTTGATTTTGATCCGGATTAAGCTCGATTCAATTTTTACTTGACTCGGATAGAAATTGAATATACTGAGCTACGAGTCAATTTCTAAACAAACTAAGGATCTGTTTGGGGCTATTACAGCTTATTAATAAGGTGTTGCACAACAGTCGTGGAGGGAAGTTGATGCCGATAAACTGGCTGTCTGTATTTTTTGCAGTTTCAAAACAGCTGTGTTGCAGTTATTTCTTAACAAATATTTATTCTGCCCATGTATTGTAATGTTGTTTACAACATAACTATTCATATAAGTACATTTCATACTTGAAAGTAAATATCTAATGCAGAACATAACAAAATAAAAATAGATATCTCACTAAACAATGAATAACATGACTACCAAAATTAAAAAAATGATTATTAAAATAACATTAATAATATGATATTATTATTTTTAAAATGCAAATGGTGTATGTCACGAGATAAGTCATCTTCAAGAGAAACTCTTCAAGCTTGATTACTCTTGGTGGTGAATCGCCGCTTTTTTGTGATTTTTCTTGGGCACCTGCAAAACTATCTCCTGTAGCTATGTGGCTTCCATAATGTAAGCAGAGAAAATTGTAGTCCGCAGTAGCAGGGCAACGCTCTGGAGGTACCGAAAATCATGAAACCGATCTTTCCTGAAGGCTTCAAATCACACACCCTAAAATATGACACTAGTAAAAATTAATAATATAAAAGTGATCAATTAAAGTTTTATGAAACTGTGAGGTCCTAGAGAACACAGTATATAAACTAATGAATCTGTTACCACAAGAAAACAACATACCTTATAAAAATGGCTCTTAATTGCCTTTAGCCCGCGTAATTTTGAGCTCGTATATGACACTTATGCATATCATTAAAAAAAACTATTCAGAAGAACCTTAAATTCCATACCACTGAATAAAGAGAGGACTTGTTTGCTTTTATTGGGATCCACATGTGACACCAACCAATAGGGACATACAAGCTATTAAGAAGAACTCATAAGGTCAAACATCTTATCATAGACCTCAAAAACCCAAAGAGAAAAAATATATATGCAATATTTATGATACATATATTACCCATGATTGCCTCATCGACCATCTAAGTGAGAAAAAATACATGCACAAGGAAAAGAATATACATTACTTGCATAAAAAATTGATACACATAAGAGACAAATATGTAAAGGGTTATTGCTAACACCTCTCGTGAAGTTGTCATAGTGAAGTCATGAAGTCCATGATTCATATGTAATTCCTTCAACAGATTGATGAATATTGTGAGTGTCATGCGAAATATATTGTTAAATCTCGTTTGGTGACCTACAACCAACTCCGCAACCCATTTATCACCAACGTGTGAGGATGTCATGCAAGGAAAACATTCTATGTATGAGTTATAATACTCATACATCAAACATACTGCAACTCTCCTTCTGTGTCTTTCTTTATTTGTATTCATGCTATTCAGTGTCGATGTGGCTAACACATGAGCATCACTGAATTAGCTACAATCATATAATTATTTGAACAGAACCATGTGAAAATAAATTTAGAGAAGCAAATACAAAACATAACGATGAAATATAAAAAAGCAAATCAACTTTAACATCATCACAATGAGAAAGTAAAAAACCAATAACAAATATAAAATGTCCAAAGCAACATAGACAGAGGCCTATCCAATAGCAAATATAAAAAATCCCACAAGAATATATTGAAAATTAAGTGTACCTCAAGTGTCATTGTTCTCATGAAAATAATGTAAATAATGCACCCTACGATAAGGGGTCATTGTCATGAAAAATGCTCTCTGATTCGGGTATTCAAACAACTTTATAGAGAACAAATACAATAACATATTCCCATAAATTTCTAGAGTTGCCTCCCGAATTTATATAACTAGTTGGATAGATGTTGCTTGTGATGGTCCAGGATCATTAGTGCTTGAAGCCACCGATTGTAAAATCAAACTTCTACTGAAAGCGGCTCCCTATTTTTTCTTCTTCTCAACCCTAATTTGTTTTGATCAGCTAGTGGATTCAACTTCATTGAGGTTCAGACTAGGGCCTTCTTTAGAATCACCTGTTGGATAAACAACTAAGTTTTCATTGATGCCACCAAACATTGCCTCACTAGGGGCGCATGCATTATTGTTTGTTGTAACGACACCACCAAACATAAAGTCTAACTTCTCTTCGAGCTCAAGATCGATGCCACTGTGTTTAAATTTTCTTACAGCTGACACCACCTATAGATTCATATGAAATGTTGATGCATTTGAAAAAAAAACTGAAAATTTGACAAAATTGGTGGAAGATTCAAGAATGCTCACCCAAAATCTCTCTGCCCACAATTCCTTCAAAACATCAATTTTTTGCTTTATCGGATCCCAACCCAAGCCCATGGATCCTCGCTTCATTTCTTTCAAGATTTTCTAATCCTTTTTTAGTTAATACCATTTTTCTTAACCACATTTTATTGTACTCCATGCCCATACTTTCCTTGATTTTTTTTCATAATATTTTATCACCCTCCTTGTTTAAAAAGGTTATCGACCTATTTCTCAAGTTGACCTCTTTGAGAAAAAGGTTGCAAATATTATTTTTTATCTCTATCCCACATTGTAGATGCACCGATCTCTTTTGCCTTAAACGATTGTATTACTGCCATGAAGAAAACTAATCAACATAAATTTTTGCTCCAAAAATTTATTTACCGCAACTCAAAAGAAAAATATAAATGTCACAATATCATTACCAATGTCTTTCCACAACACACCACTACACCACCTACACATCACCATTACTAACACCTCACACACCAACACCTCCACACACCAAACAACAAGATACCAACACATCAACAACACCACTACCACCATCTTCACATACCAACACCTCCACACACACCACCACCACTACCACCTCCACACACCAACACAAACATAATCACACATCAACCACCACCTCCACACACCAATCACCCTACACGACCACCTTCACACACCAATGCATCAAAAAGATTGGGAGAGAGGCAGCCCCGTGAAAATCGCGAGAGAGAGGGACATTAGGGCTAGACTGGCGAAAGAGAAATAGGCAGTGGGGTAATGCGAGGTAACCCTTTCACAACATAAAAAAGGAACACGGGTTGCGAGGTTGATCCCGCGACAGCATTTCCTCCTGATTAATCTCGAGAAGCAGTCGCACCGTACTTTCCAGAAGGCAGACCCAACTTTCTAGAATCGCGTCGTGGCAAATAATCCACCCCAAAAGAGCAGTAAATCTATTTGAGCCGACCCCAGACTCAAAATCAAACCGTTAACACCTCAATCTCTAGATCTTTACAAATTGATTTTCTAACATAATTTTAACAAAGCAATAAAAGCTTACAAATATTGCCAATTATATCTCTAACAAGGTGTTTGCTTACAAAAAAAAATCTAGTTAGAGGTGTAATTGAGCCAAACTTATTAATGATCTAGATCAGGTTTGACTCGATAAATGACTCGTGAGCTGAATTTATGAGCTATCAAGCCAAGCTTGAGCTAACAGTAGCTCAACACATCATTTCTCGACCAGGTTCCTTAGAAAATATTAATAAAAATGCACTTAAAATATATTTAAATTCAAGGGCTAATGTATAAACTTTATTAAAATATTTTAAAACAAGCTTTAATTTTTTATATAATTTTTTTTCTCCCATAAATGTTCATTTATGCAAGCCATCTAAGCTTACTAGATCTTACATTTATTCAATCAAGAGTTTCTTGAACCGCATATTTTTATAACGCACCGACTATTTCTCCTAAAATAATGATTTAGCAATTTTTGTCAACCTAGTTGTGTTTCAAGGAGAAAATATTACATCAGGACTTCGCACATAGAGTTACATGTGAAGTCCAATGAAATCACACCACGTTGTGCATGGGCAAAAAAGAAAAAAATTACCCGATAATGTAAGGAATATTCCCTCATTATTATTCCGCGTTATTCAGGTATTCTTATGTGTTATTCATATGTTATTGATGTGTTCTTGTGTTATTATAACATCGAGAATATTCTCATAACATAATATAACTGAATAATACACAATAACATCTGAATAACTCACAATAACACCTGAATAACGCGAATAACACGTTGTAATATTCTCCAGGTATCGAAGAAATATATATATATATATATATATATATATATATATATATATATATATATATATATATATATATATAATATCATCACGCACCACGCTAGCATGATTTTATTCGACTCCGCACGTAGTCTCACGTGCAGAATCCTGATATACATAACCTATGATGGAGACATTGATATGAGGGAAGAATCTAATGAGTTAAAGGCATTATTCTTAAATGAAAATAATTATGTTTATTATATTAACTATTTTTCATACCAATAACAATTAGTTTTGGTATTTATTCTAAAAAATTATATTTAAATTGTCCTGTTTACTATGAATTTAAATTTGATTAATATTATTAGTATTTCATATAAACGTCGTAATCAGCTCATAAAAAAATAGAAAAGAAAAAAAAAAGTAAATCAAGAAAATGCCTTGAGGAAAATAGAGAGTGAGAAAAATGTTGCAAGAATCTTAAGGCAATCCAACGGCCAAGCATGATAATGATGAAAGGAAAGATTCGTCAACTGGCTGTCAACCCCTCAACAACAAATGTTACAGAAAATGCCCTACTAGCATCGGATATTTCTGACGATAATCGTGCATTCTTCTGACGTTATGCCCGATTAGCGTCTGATTAGAGACAAAATAATTATGTCGTTAAAAGAGTACACTAATTGATTTTGCGTCCACACTTGCGTAAGTTTTTTATTTGTGCCTGTCTGAATTTGTGTTTCAAAATTCCGTCGCTATAAATTTTTTGTCGAAAAAACAGGGGATGCTAGATTAACTACACATTAGCATTGAAAATAACGATGCTAATTAGTATCAACATTGGCGGATGCTAATTAACTCGATCAAGTGTTGTGGGCGCTAATTAGCGCCGACAAAGTTCGACGCTAAACTGTCAGATTAGCAACGCCAAAAAGCGAACGGGTTATTGTAGATATTAGCATTGGAATATTTTTACGCTAATCCGAAGCAAACCTGTAAGTAAGAAAGAAAGAAAAAAAATCAGAACGATTAGATTTTCGCATACATGCACAGAACACACACAAGCAACATAATATGAAACTTTTCTATCATAAGACCGATGAAAGAAATCTCTAACATATCGAAATAGTGATTCCAAATTAAATTAAAGATTAACAGATCAAAGTGTTCAGAGTTCACAACTACATAAATTGAAATTTTTGTTAAACAAATATAAAAAATATATAATCAGCCTCTATGGCGGGGGAACATTAACAAACACATAATAAAAATCATAATCTTACTCCTCATCCTCATCTCGCTCATCCTCCTCATCCTTTTCGGTAGCACTCATATGTCACTTGCCCCGGCGATCAAAACTCTCCTTCAGGCATGCTAGACTATCTGCAATCATCTGATTGAATTTACACACCTATCGGAGCTCTTTATTCATCATCATGACCCGTTGACAAGCTAACGAGCTAGGGCTATCCATGGTTGTACGAGAGCGCTCGACCTCAAATGCTATCTATTTTGCCCTTAGGCCATACATCAGTGAGAAATCTGGAAGGAAATATGGTGCAGGTGTGGAAGGTGGTGCCTGTGAGGAAGCTAGTGTGGGAGGAGGGGCAACTAGAGGGATGATCAGAGTGGCTACATGAGTTTCGTATATCTCAAAGTGAGTGACGATTTTCTTTAGCCTTTGATATGTGTTCTCCAAAGTCCTCTGAATGCGGGGTCTCTCTAAGGACTGAGCATTTGTCATCTATAATAGGAAAAAAATTAGAATTAGTAAGGAGAATTAATATGTAATATAAGATAAAAAAGTAAAAACGGAATAGTATAAAATGTCAACATGAAACATGTCATAACTATGCATAAAATCAAGAAAAGTACTAGGACAACAATAGTGTAAGAAGCAAAAGTAGAAGTAAGAAGGTGAAGAAACTAATCATATATGTATGTATACATGACCCGATTTTTGTATTTCCAAATACATGAATTTATTACCACTGTTAGAAAATTTAATTTCTGGCAAAGGCGCGAAATGTTAGAAAATTTAATTTCTGGCAAAGGCGCGAAACACTTGACCCGGAATAACTTGCTATATAGATGTGTACCAAATTTTAATTTATGGCAATAGCATTAAATAAAACTTGATTGCTACTTGAATGCTAGGCCGTTAGTGATTAATACTTTTTAAATATATGATTATATAGCAAAATATAATTTTAAAGGAAAATATTTTATATACTTTTTGGTACTACGCAAGTATACGTATCATTTCAAGTAATAAAGCGGCTTTAAACAAAGACTCTAAGTATCGATCCCACAGGGAAAAGGGTAATAAATTTTTAAATATTGTATTTTAAAATCTTTTTGTATTTTAATCTAACTATAAATTACTTTTAATTTACTAGATGCAGATAAAGAAAACAATAATAAGAAAATGATTTTGTGAAAAAAATATAAAATAAACAACTTTCTTCTTTTCAATTAATCCAAGATTTTTAAGATAATTTAATATTCGTTGGAGAATCTATTTTATAGTATTGTGTCAAATAAAGCATTCCTATTCTTTACCCATTGATCCAGTGCGAAAGAACATCAGCTAATCTACGATCAGGTCCGGATGTATTGTTAGTAGAATGGGTTAATCTATGCTCACACTACTAGATGTCCAAGGGTGGCTATGGTCGGCCCTACTAGTGACCCTTTCCTTATCTATAAATCAAATTATAAGAATTTAGTCTGTCACTCTAAAAATTTATCAATTCTACGCCCTTTAAATCTTATCTTCCTATTTATTTGCACTTCACCTTGAATAGCCCGCGCATGGCCTTCGACTACCCAAGGATTCATGTGACATCTACAAGTTAAGAGTTCTTCTCCTTCTAGGTCTCAAAACTCTTTAACAGGTTTTAACAATTTAAATGGCAAATTTAAAAAATAAAGTAAGATCAGGTATTAATATCATCACAATGTTTTGAAAATACTTTGATTTTCAATTCTCCATCAAATTTAATATTATTTTATTTATCTTTTCATAATTAAAGGAAGAAAGTAAACTAACTACTCAGAACACATTGAATATAAACAGCAAAACATAAACTTTGAATCAAAAATAAAATACTTATCTCAAATATTCCTTCTAAAGATCTTCTCGATTCCTACTCGACTCCACAGCAGTAATGAACTCCAAATGCAACAACTTGAAAATAAACTCACTAAACTAAATAAAAGTGGCCCTCTATTTCTCTCTCTATTTCTCTCTCTAAGGATGAGAGATCCTAAAGTGGCTAAGAGATAGGGGATACAATGGGTGCGCCATTTTCTGAAGGAGTGGACTCCTATTTATAGGCTTCAAGGGTCGCCTTGAGGCACCTCTTCAAAACATGTCCAAATTCAATGAATCTTCTAGAAGGTCTGTCTGGCGCCTAGGCGCCGGACACCGCGTCCAATTCTTCGTACCTCTTCACTTTGGCTCGCACCTCTTCGGGATTAAAACCGTTTTGGAGCGTCCAAATGCAATGTATCACATGTCCTATTATCAAGGAACTACTGTCAGTCTTCTAGAATGTCCAATAACCGCTCACTCCGTCAAAATAACCGTCCAAAAGTCGTCAAAAACTTGACAGTTTCTGTATCGAGTCTGGCGCGTAGGCGCCAGGACATAATTTTTTATAATTCTTGTATTTTGCTCCATTTTTGCTCCTTTTTGCTCATTTTTTACCCTTTTTCCTTTTTTGGACCTTTTACATCACCTACATCAAAAAACACAAAAATACATTTTATTAAAGCATAATATCCTTAGAATTTGATAAAAATCAAGGCATAAAAATAGGTATTTTTTTTCATAGATCAATACATACCTTTTTTTAGCTTGTTTCATTCGATGATCCGGATGATGAACTTAAAATTTCATCATCAATCTCATCATCATTTTCATTCATATCTAAAGGAACTTCATCATGATGCCCCATGGTGTCCTCTAGAGTTAACTCATCGATTGAGCAAATCTGAATAAAAAAATCAAACATAGCTGAATCTTCGTGAACAGGTTCGATAACATTTTGCATCTCAACAGCTTTTCGTGATCTATTCTTCTATACAATAGTTTTCTGCGTATGTTGTCCTTGATCGCAGTAATAAGAATAAAAATTAGTAGTCTACTGTAATAGGTATGCCTCACATATCGATCACTTTGAATGTACTTTATTCATAACTCTTTTTTAATTTATTCAGAAATCTGCACAGTTGAGTTATTTTAGAAAAAAAAAACAAAAAGATAGTAGTTCACTCTAAAATAAAAGACTTACATTTCAAAGGGATACATTCACATGTATTGCCCCCAATATAGCTTCATAGCACAGATGTATGGGCAGATGTTCCAATGAATCAAAAAATAAGGAGATATCTATTCGAGCCCCCATAGAATTAATGGAATCACCTCAAGACTTTTCAGATAATCAACATTCAAAGCGTCTACGCACAACTCTTTGAAGAATGTATTGATTTCAATCAGTTAATTAAGTTCCTGATTTAGCGTGTATTTAATGTAATAAGTAAAAAGTGCTACATGAAAATATGACAATCTTGACTCTTCATACCAAATATTTTCATTGTTCTCATATTAGTAGATCGGTTTACGTTAGAAACACAACCACTCTAAAACTTCAAAGAATGCAATCACTCAAATATTTTCTTTAGTTGATCCAATGTGAGATAATATGTAGATTTGGGCTTTACAGTTTTACCTGTACTTGGCTCTTGCAGTTGTAACCCCCTCCTCTTGTAATACTCCCATAGGTCCATTCTTTCTTTGACATTGTCTTTTGTTTTTCTATGATATCTAGAACAATATTAAATATATTATCCAAAAAATTCTTTTCAATATTCATAACATCTAAATTATGTATAATAAGGTTGATCCTCCGGTATGGAAGATCCCAAAAATAATCAGCTTCATCCAATTATGTGTAATGCCAAAATCTAGAAGAAGACTCGAGACTAGCTCTAGTCTCTTAGTGATCTTTGACACTTCATTGATCATCTACAATATATCGCTTTCACTTATTATTGGGGGTGTACTTGTTCTTTCAACTCTATTTCTGAAATATGCATCTTTATTCCTCCAGCATGAGTGATCACGTGCTAATACCCTTCGATGACAATTGAACTAGAAAATTTTCCTTCCATGCTTCAAAGTGAATGCTTTGGACATGTCCATGCAGTAGGGACAAGCCAATTTTCTAACAATGCTCCAACTAGATAACATCCCATAAACTGGAAAGTCATTGATCATCCACATAAAAGAAGCTCTAAGATGAAAGTTTTGTTTTGTTGCAATATCAAAAGTCGACATCTCAGTTTCCCACAAAACATGTAGCTTATCTATAAGAGGCTGTAAGTACATGTCAATTTTACCATTTGGGCTATGAGGAACTAAACTCATAGCAAATTATATGATGTGATAATAACTGGCCAACATGAATAGTTGGTTGCACGTGGCTGTAAGGTGTGAACCCATTTGAACATAAGCCAAGCCTAACATTGTGTGATTATGCTACAAATTCAGGATAATTGAGATTGAAATGCTTCCAAGTTTCACTAGATGAAGGATGATTCATTGTATTAGCGCCAACAAATTTGGTATTATGTCATGTCATGTAAGGAGTTGCACACCTAGAAGTAAACAACCGTTGAAGACATGGAAGGAGATGAAAATAAAAGAGACATTTGCAAGGAATATTGTTTTGAATTTTACTCTTTCTCCCCCTTAGTTTGAACCTACAAGCACTGCAAAATCTACATTTTTTTCTGTGGTGCATCTTTCTTGTAATATAGCATATAATTGTTAATGTAGAAATCTATCATTCCAAATAATAACCTTAACTTCGACACTAACTTTTTAGCTCTTTACAAATCTTCTGGAACTAAATTATATGTATTGTTCGTCTCATTTAATAGTGCTGCTACCTAATTGAAGCATTCCCTGTGCATATTAAAATCAGATTCGATACTTAGCATTCTCAGGGCAACTGATTGCTCTGTATGTGAAGTGCATCATTCCCACAAAGGCTGTTGTGTAGCATTTAATAGTTCAAAAAATTGGTGCGCCTCACTGATAGTTTCTTGAGCATCATCAGGCACACTCACAATAATATAAGCTATGCTGGCATCAACAATCATTTCCTCATACAGGCCAGAATCATGAACCGTTGGAGGGGCATAACTTGATGAGGCTCCAGCATGAATATACTGAACAACTGGTTCACACTAATAATGCGCAATCCAACACCAATAACCAGGTTTAAATCCCTTACGGTAAAAATTCAACTTCATTTCATTAGGCGTAAAATAATCTTGGTTTTTGTGCTTCGCACAAGGTATTAGAAGGTGTCTTCTTAAAGGTAAATAAGGAGCTGCTATGTCGCCTGTACGAACTCCTCAATACTAATCAAAAAATAAACAAACAAACAAACAATGCCTAAGAACTAACACACTTTTTTGCGACATTTACATAAATAGAACAAAATTCTTATAAATTTACATATCACACACCTAAACCTTTGTATTTAAACAAATAGCATCCAAGTCATTATTATTTTTTTGGGCATTTACACACATATCACAAAATCATTATGTATTTACATATCTCACCCTAAACTTTTATATTTAGACACACAATACTCAAATATTCAAAAAAAAATTTGAGGCTCTTACATACATAGCCAAAATTCTTATGTATTTAGGCACATTTCACATACCACAAGATTTTAATGTGGGTGGGCACAAAATTCTTATGTATTTACATCCTCACACCTAAACTTCCATATTTAGGCACAGCATGTTTTTTGGAGGCATTTAATACATAGCTAAAAAATCTTGTTTATTTACATATATATCTTATGTATTTACATTCTAACACCTAAAATTTTACTTTTAGGCACAGACTCTTTTGGGGGAATTTAGATACTTAGCACAAAGTTCTTATGTATTTACATTCTAACACCTAAGCTTTTATATTTAGGCACATAGAATTAGTTGGGAGAATTTACATACAGAGCACAAAATTCTTAAGTATTCACATATCTCAATCCAAAACTTCTATATCTAAGGACAAAACATTCAAAGCTTATGCAAAGCCATCAAATCTTAATGCATTGCTTAACTAATGAAAAAATACGAAAAAAGTTTAATTGCCGCCTATCTATTTTCGAATCTAACACTTATGCATTGCAAATCTTACAAACAAACATTAAAACTTATGTAAAACCGAAGCTTGGAAATGTGGATGACGATTTCTCACCTTAGAGGAAGATTGAGCAGAGAGAGCAAGCCGAAAAACACTGGAAACTAAGGTGGGAGACTGAGGGGTGCCGGAGGAGACGAACGCCAGATGGGGAAGAAGAATATAGGGGGGTGTCGAGTGCAGTTTGGAATTTGGTGTTTATTAAGGCATTAGTGTCGGAATTAGCGGACATTGGAATTCCGCTAATTCCGACGCTAATATGTAAATTTAACGTCAAGCTATGCCGAAGCTAATCAGAACGTTAGCAATTCGACTCAACTTTTCTGTGTCGAAAGTTTTAATCTTAAAACTACGTGCTACGCTAAAAGGATGCAAATCAGACACTAATTTTGCGTCAAAATTTTATCTAACGCTAATTTTGACGTTAATCCGCAGGTCTCCGGCAGTCAAAGGAATCTGTATAATCAAACATATGACCGATTGGCTTAAGGTGGGACGATCGGCCTAAAACCGACTGATCAAGCCAAGGCAAGTTGTTCAACCAAAGACGTAGCAATCAGCAACAATCTACCAACCAAAAAAAACTTACCAGTCAGTATATCTGGCACGTGTGTGATGTATTAAAATAACCCTCTCATAACTAATGATTAAAGAGCATAAATATAATTTTAAATCCTCAACCTCTATACTTATAAATAAGGGGTCATTTTTTTAGAATAAAGATAACGCGTTTTTACCATTCACTACTGTCACCTCTCTCTATTACTCTCTTCGCTTTAATGCCCTATTTCTTTGGTGCGCCTCCCGAACAAATTTGAATCCAACACGATGAAGTTCATATTACAAGTTAGTTCTGAGATTGATGATAACATTATTATCAATAGTTAAATCATTAGAAGTTATTAAAGAGGTTGACATAACTCTCGAATGAATATGAGATGTATTCATATTATTAGAAGCAATCTAAATATTTGAGTTATTTATAGCCTTCAATTGATGAAAATATTATTTAAATCCTTTTTGAACTATTAAGAGCATTATGAAGTAAATATCAAGATATTGTAGATGTTATATCCATGATTCATATATATAAAAAAAAGAGACAAGCATGAGATAACAAGTGAAGATTTTTTATTAATATAAGATCTTTATTTATGACCAACAAAAAATAATTATATGTCACATAAATTATAAATGGGTTGCTTAAGAATGTTCTCATCGCGAACGTGTATTCTGTCCGGATTTCGGACATAAAGATACGTCTGAAGTCCAATAAAATCACGCCCCGTGAAGTGACAGAAAATAAAACTCAGCCAGTAACATTATAGGAATATTCTCCCTGTGTTATTATTGCATTATTCAGGTGTTATTGTGTCGGTATTGATGTGTTATGTGTTATTATAACACCGGAGATATTCCCAGAACACAATAACGCATCAATACCACCACAATAATACTTAAATAACGTAGAATAACACAGGAGGAATATTCTACTGTATACCCAGATCACAAGAAAAAAAAAATTATTTTTTTTTCACCAGCACGTGGCGTGGTTTTATTGGACTCCGGACGTATCTCTACGTCCGGAATCCGGACGTAATAACTTTTCCCTCGTCGCAGGGTTTCATACATCATAACTTTATACTATTTTAGAGTTGAAATATCCTACAAATTTGGTGATATGCAACTTAATAGTGGCAAAACTATAGGGCTTATCTTGAATATCACAATTTTGAATCTTATTAATTTATTTGATGCATTCAATAAGTACAAGTTAATAAGAATGAAAACAGATCTATTAAATATAACTATTTTAAAAATCATTATAATTAAAATTTAAGCTGAAAATCATAAAATTATCTTCAAATAAATGAGCTAATAAAAATAAATTAAATTTTAAAATCAATCTTATTTATTTATTTGAACTTGCATATGCAAATGATTTGAGGGTTGTTACAAGATGCGATTCATGCATGGGGGTTGATTTGAGATTCGTGCGAAGTTGACTCTGTTGCCACGTGTAGGGCTGGTAGGCTAGACCCATTTGTATAAAGATTCCACGATATTCTCTCTCTCTCTCTCTCTATCACATTAGATTGTAGGTTAATTAATACACAGATATGATTGCAACGTGGAAATATCTCTCCCACTGCATTATTGAGAGAGAATATTTCCTTATAAAAATACAAGTCTTTCTTTTAATAAACGAGCTCTAATTTTGGACTGATTCTAAGATGTCAAAGTTAAGGCATTAAATTAAATATAAATGATTGGAAAGCTCGAGTTATATGCTACACAAGCTTGATGACTTGACCTATAAATGCGTCTAAATTCAGTGGTAAAACTTGAATATGGTTGTGCGAGGAAAAAAATATTACGTGCAGATGTCAGCTGGTCTGGACAGTCAATCACGTAATATGACCACCACGTCGTATGAGGTGTATGACAATGCAAAGACCGGTTTGCAAGTGTTCAAACGTGTGGTGTCCGGATGCAATATTTTCTCCTGGAGAGGCTGTGGCTATCCGTAAATTTTTACTAAATTATTTAATATCATATAAAACACTAAAAAATATATACTGAAATTTACTTACTTAATAATAGTTTAATATTAATTATATGTTTTAATTTAATAATCATATTTATAATAATTTTAATAAAAAAAAAAAGAAAAAAGAAAATTTTTAACATAAATAATCATCACCTCTTGATTTTTATTTCACTTCTCCCTTCAAATTTGACTCCCCTGCCGCCTAACTTACGCCTAGAAAATCAAAGACTTCCAACTCTTTCATCATCGATCAAAGTTTACACCAACAATTTTGAGTTTTATTAAATTTCTGCTCTATTTAAAAATATTAAAATTTATTAAATTTTAGATTATTTGAGCTAAATTCAAGTATCATATATTACAACAAGATTTATCTGATCTTACTTGATCAAAAGAAATGAAGGATGTAAACTATCTCAGCAAACTTAAATAGTACTTAGACTATATATATATATATATATATATATATATATATATATATATATATATATATATATATATATATATATATATATATATATATATATATATATATATGAATTATTATTATATTATTATATAAGAATAGTAAATGCCATGAGATTATGAATGAAATGATCTAAACAAATGTTGTTATTTTTCAATACCTGCCTGTTTGTTATGGTCTTAATACTTTTAAACTCTTTGGTCAGATTGTGGAAAAAATATTACATCCGGACTACGCACGTAGAATTAGGTGCGGAGGCCAATCCATGCGAGACACGTGGAATCCCGCAATAATGCGCAATAACACGGGAATAACACGAAGGAATATTCCTCGTGTTACTCCGCGGTTAGCGCTGTTTTGGGCGGAATAATACGGGGAATAACACGGGGAATATTCTTTGTGTTATTCCCGTGTTATTCCGTGTTATTGTGGTGGTATTGTAACACCACCACAATAACACATCAATACTACGCGGAATAACACGGGAATAACGCGAAATAACACGGGGGAATATTCCCGGTATTACAATACTACCGCAATAACACATGAATAACGCGGAATAACACGGAAAATATTCCCCGCGTTATTCCGCCCAAAACAGCGTTAACCACGGAGTAACACGAGGAATATTCCTTCGTGTTATTCCCGTGTTATTGCGAGTTATTGCGAGAATCCACGTGTCTCGCATGGATTGGCCTCTGCACCTAACTCTACGTGCGTAGTGTGGATGTAATATTTTGCCCAGATTGTGACACCATAAACCTTAAACCACATCCATAGAGAGAAAAATATTAAAAAAAAATGATTATTGTTGCTAGGAGGTAGAGTTCACCTGATAATGAAAGTGTGCTGCAGCGTAATCCCGACATTGATGGAGAAAGAGGCATCATTGAATATCTATTATTTAAAGTTGACAAGCAAATGATCATGAATATTAGCAATTAGTGGTTAATATGACCATCGAAGGAGGGCCAAGAGCAAGAAGGAAGATGCATCCAACCATGAAGCCATGGCTTGAGTTCACCATCATTGACCAGCTAGATGTCTATTTCGTAGGAAACCTCAGAAAAAATACAACAAAATGATAGCATAAAAGTGGTTTCATATAGTAAGGTATCCCAATCCTCTTGACTTTAATAATAAAGGATAAATTTATGTTAGGATACCATGTCCTAATGCCAAATCATGAGTACAATCATGACAAAACTATCATGAAAATCTAATAATTTTGTCATGTGATCTAATAATCCAAAGCATATTTATCCTTCAAATTCAGTAGAATGTCTAATCATATAGATATATTAGGGGATAATACATGATGCATGAAATCAATGACATGTACGATAAAATTAGTCCCATCCTAATATAAAACATATCATGATCTTATAAAACTTCTCCAAAAAACACATATCTTTCATGTTTCTCCAAATGCACATATGCTTGTAAATAATTTATTCCCATAAACATTCACTATAAATTATCAAATAAAACAGTATGCAAAGATAAAAAGCAAGCCAAAAAGGCCCCCCAATACCAAGACAACAAAAATTTGAACAAATAGAGCAGCTAATGATTGGTAGGCAGTAGAAAATGAAGCCTAAATTTTCATGTCAGCTTATGAATAGTTTTCATGTCAGCAGCGACATGTAGAGTACCTTTCTCCACATGCTCCCACCACTTCATCAGGAAATTGTCGACGACTAGCCTGAACCAAGGTGAGAGTTTTACGCCCTCCTCACCGGCGTCAGCTTTCCTCAGCAGCTCCTTGAGTTTATCCTTGTCGACATACATAATGTCGGCAACTTCTTCTGGATTTGGATTCACATTGACATCACGAACAATGAACAGCAAATAATCAACTGTGATGGAAATAGGTTCTATGGTTAATACAGGAAGGAGGAAGGAATGCAGGATGGAAGATTAGGCGTGTGAAGGAAGTTACTTACGTTCATGCTCCCCCCATTTTCCATCTGAAGGAGCCTTATAAAGCATGCGCCCGAGAGGAATGAACTCATCCACAGGGACGTGTTCGGGGGGAATGCCCAGTTCGTCAAGCAGCTTCCTTTGTGCAGCGTTTCTGACACCTAGGTAGGGTGAAAAAGGTATGATTCCATGATAAATATATTTGCAGAAAAGAGAAAAGATTAGAATGCTACACCTCAGCTGATCCCCCTAAAGATAAACAGTGGTGCAGCCGAGGTGGACGACAAAATTAGGACCACAGTTGGTGGGAATCTTGGTGGGAATTGTGTCTGACTGAGTCGTCCACCTCTGCTGCACCATTACTTGACCGAAAGGGAGATCAGATGGGGAGGTAACAAAAATAGTAAAATTTTTTATGAATACCAAGGAAGTTCTCTTTGATGAGCTCTGATTCACGATAGAGAGGATGGCTGCAGCAGGTGTTTGTCCAGACTAAAGGAAAAGTGACTTTTGTAGCAGATCTTTGCTGTATGGAATGAGAACAAGTAACGCTTTTAAGCCTTCTTCATGAATAATGCTAACAAGAAGATAAAAAACGGTGATATGGCGATTTAAGAAGCCATAAATGTTACACCGACCTAGGAAGAGAAATCAAGTCATGAATTGATACAGATATTATGAAAATAAATTTCATTGTACTCTCTTTTTAGGCATAATAGAAAGAGGCAGAGTGGATATATTGCACTTTTATTGGTGAGGACAAGACAAAACATTACTCTATCCATCCACAGAGTAATTAAACGAAAGTTCCGTTATATACGTCAATGGTTCTTATCTTATAAATTTCTTCAGCTTGAAAAGGATAAAGCCTAATGCAGAAGGAAAGATAGCTACCTTAATAATAATTAAAACTGCAATAATGAAGCAACAAATATATACCTGAAGCAGCAACTCATAGTTCGAATTGAACAGGAAAACGCTAAAAGCCCTGTGAAGCAAATTTTCCTTTTCAATCTTTTCCATCAAATGGCCTATACTTCAGCAGAAGGGTTCATCAATTAGCTTAAAACCAGCAATGAAATTTAAAATTGTTATGAGAGTAGGCTGACGACAAAAATATTGGACAAAAATTGAATGCTTCATGAATCATCAGTGTTATTTTAATGCTTTCTTACCAAACAGAAATAAAATTGAAATCGGTTATACATTTACTTATTATTAATAAAAAAAGAAAAAATTCAGTATAAATACTAGTAAAAAAATGTCGTGCTTTTCAAATGATAGCAAGTATTACTCATGTTTATAACACACTATACATTTAAACCGTACAAGGCACAAAGAAACAGAGTTATATCTTCTACATTCAACCTAGAAAATGGGCAATTGAGCTCTAAAATTTATTAAGAAGCAGCTTGGGATTTCACAAAAGCAGAGGCCTAGCCTTAGATTTAAACTAATGATATACAGACATTTCAAATGCTATTTTTGTGATAACTCTTAATTCTTGATAACTCATGTACCATCCTTCGAATCTTTTTCGAGATATTTCATTTTTTTAATCTAATTATCTCCTATCATCCCAATCTCTGGGTTTACCTGCGCTTTATGAGCTTTTTAACCTTCTTTTGCTTTTTGAATTATTCAAAATCATAAAATATAATTTCAGCGAATTTATGTTTTTTGTGTTATTTTTAATAAAATATCAATTGATATTACATTAAGAATTTAATTAAATTGTTACAATTCTTAATGTAATTTTTCATTCTCACATTTTACAGCACAAAAGAAAAAAAAAAAGAAATTCTTCATATGATAGTGCATGATTTCAAAACAAAAATTCGATGAAATTTACTATTAAAGATCATCAACTCTTTTTCTTAATCTGAAAGCTTTAGCGCTTTAAGAAGGTATTTTAATAGTTTATGATGTTGCCTCCTTATGATTGAAATTATTTCTTATTTTTCTATTGATTTTATATACACTTAAGGAACTTCTTCTTTTTATGATTCTTAAGAACACTGCTAAATAAAATCATTACATTTAATCAACTAAATCAGATGGATTGATCATTTTAAACTTATGCGATTGATGATCCTAAAATTTATTCATAGTAATATATCAAAAAAAGTGTTCTTTAAATATGCCTCTTAATATTTATATTAAGGATAGCAAACTAATTTATCTCCTCCTCTCTTTCTAATCTTATTCTAAATTTTTTAGGGCCTTTGGTAAGGTGCTTTAATAGTTTCTTATCGTTTCATTTTGTGAATACAAATAGGTATCATTCTAGCATTGATTTCCTATATAATAAAGTTTTGTACAATATATAGTTATATATCAATTCATTCTAAAGTTATATACATTTAAGGAATATTCATTCGTTTATGATTCCTAACAACGTTCATGAACATAAGCTTTGCACTAATTAATTAAATTTAATGGTTTGATCATTAAATTTATTTAGCTTTCCAATAATATAATTGATTATCCAAACTTCTATTTTAACAAAAATAAAAGATGAGATCATTAAATGTCCACTCATAACAAATATTAATAACAATAATAAAAAATTCTTAATAGTTTAATTGCAATTCAACATTACCTTGTAACGTACTAATTGTATACCTTCAATATGCACAGGTATTTTAATATCTATTGTTAAATATTATCATTATACCAAATGACTCTTTCAACAAACATATAATATAGTTTTTTGCCTTAACATTTACTATATTCATAATCCAAATAAAATATTTTTCGCAAATGACTTCACCAAAGATTGATTTTAATCCAAAAAACAGATGCCCACTTATTGTTACTAACTGATAGCATGATTAGTTCACCTAAGTTAATCAAATGCCGTTGTAGCAGATGGATTACGATTGTTTAATCAAGCTAAAAATAAGAAGTTAACATAAAACACTTAATATCATGAAATATATCAAGATTGAATAATCTAGTTATAGAAATGTAGACTGAAATGTTCCTCATTTTCTTATTGGACAATAAAAAAGTATGTAAGATTGGCGTTTGGGAACCATTATTTGAGCATGTTATGTATCATGTCTTCTTAAATTCCCTGTTGGTAATAAAAAAATATTTCAATACTAAATTAAATAAAGGTAAATAATATTAAGCCTTATAAGCATTTAAGTATATCAATAAATTAGCAAACGACCATCAAAAAGTAGTTGAAATTCTTCTCCGATTTAATATTTTGCTTCTTATCTTATTCTGAAGAAATTTTTTATAATAAGTATACAAATTTGACTGTAATGAAGAATTAAAGAATTTTGATTTTAATTTCATCATAGGCTAATACTATTAAAAACTAAATGGAGAATACATGCCTTTTATTTCGTGTTCTATTGAGAAAATCCTTGTGTTCTAATTTAAATTCTGTCATATGTTTCTTTTGAGTCACCTTCTGATTAAATAATTTCTGAGTTTTAATCCCTTTCCCTGCATTCATTTGTGTGTAGATGAAAATAATTTATCTCAAATTAATCCTTTTAGAAAGGGTATTTTTCCTTGATGAAGGTGAAGACGTCATTGAAGAGGGCAATGGAGCTAGCACTAACGACGACCCTATTGTTCAATGCCTTAACTTCAACTAGTGATGGTTGTATTATTAAATTTTGCTTCATTATATTAGTGATGACATTTACATAAAGAAATTTTGCTTCATTATATTAATGGTGACATTGGCATGAAGTGTTTTGATGTTTTTCTTAATATTTTGAATGTAATTTTAATATATCCAAAAATAATCTTTATCACCATAAAATTTCTTTAATGATTACATACTTTATTTTCTGATATCTTTAAAAGAAAATAGTAAAAATATACATTTATATTAAAAATTTATGAAGTATTAACAAAATGTGGTTATGATTAGTTGTGTCATATTTTTTGCAATTATATCATGTTGAGTGTCCTGCCCCCGTGTCTGTGTTCGTGTAGAATAAGGTCCACATTGGCATGAAGGGACCGCGGCTTTCTAGGAAGGCACGGATCACAACGTGAAGCCTCAAAACACAGTCACAATTCCAACAAGCTGGGAAGTCGAAGACGCGCTCGGGCATGCCCTAGGAGTGAACCGACGACACCTACGACTGCTTCATCTTCGTAGAGTGGTTCGAGCGGCTCAGTGGAAGGTAGGGGTAATGTGTTCGTGAAATCATAGCATTAGAGGAGAAAACTTTGGTTCTATATGCATGAGAAATCGATGAAGGCTGAGGAATAATTACATTGAGGATGTGAGAAGACAGAGAAAGTGCGAGAGGTATGAGTAACTTCCAAGTACGCGATCAGCTTTGACTGTCTCGAGCTCAGGTATGACAAGCGCCCA
Organism: Papilionanthe hookeriana x Papilionanthe teres; assembly: GCA_022702705.1. Classification (NCBI taxonomy): domain Eukaryota; kingdom Viridiplantae; phylum Streptophyta; class Magnoliopsida; order Asparagales; family Orchidaceae; genus Papilionanthe; species Papilionanthe hookeriana x Papilionanthe teres. The sequence continues at coordinate 147,796,978 of CM040422.1, read as the reverse complement.
AAGGGAGACCTGCAAGTGCTGCAACTGAGGAGAAGTGGGACACCGGAGCAAGCTTATTCTAAGCCACCCAAGGAGAGAGAGACGGACGGACATGGATAGTCGAGAGACCATGGTTGTAATTGTGGGGGCAAAAGGGGTGAAATAGGAGGCTACCGGGCAAATCTGATGCTAGCAGAGAACGAGAGAAACAATGGTAGTCTTTACCAATGAGGATCAAGAGTTTTAGAGATGTTGAGGAAGCAGAGAGCGACAAGTAATGTGATTGAAAATGCCTCCACCATATCGTCATCCAAAGGGAACACTGCTAGTTTGCTTACTCAGCCAAAGATACTTATAATACACATGCTCTTGTCCCACCACAATATCACCAGAATGGATAGTAAATTCAAGTGCATCTCGACATGTGACAGGTCTCGCTAGTGAGTTCTCTTTCTATACTCACCTAGCAGTTCCAAAGAGAAATTAGACCGCTGATGGTACAACATAGCCTGTGGTTGGTAAGGGTACAGTGAAGTGTACTAATTCTATGACTTTGTAAAATATTTTGCTTGCTCTTTCCTTTTCAGTGAACTTTTTATCAATTAGTGTTATTATACTCAAACTAAGATATATTGTTTTATTTGATATCCTAAAGACGATCTTTCGAGAGAAGGGGACTAGCCGTAGAACAAGGACCAATATGTGGCATAATGGACTCTGGTATTTGGATAGAGAAAAGATGGACTCAGACTTTACATTCATTGTTGAGAATGCTGGAGCAGGAAGATCTAAGAGCAGTGTGGAGGATGTGTTATTGCTATATCACAAACACATGAGACACTCTTCATTTAGTCTATTGAGTTATTTATATCCATCCTTGTATGAAAAGGTAAATAAATAAAAGCTAGTGTGTGATGCTTATGAGTTTGGTAAGCATACAAAGAGCTTTTATGTTAGTTTTGGCAATATGAGCTATTGTGTTTTTGATTTAGTACATTCAGATCAATGGGGACCTTATTCTACAACTTCGATGGATTATTACAGATTTTTTTGTGAATTTCATTGATTGTTGTTCTCGTGTTAATTGGTTATATATCTGATGAGAAACAAAAGTGATGTGTTTGTCTGTTTTAAAAACTGTCACAGGGCGATTCAAACTCAATATGGTGTTGTAATGAAAGTACTGAGGTCTAATAATGGGACAGAGTATACCAACAAGGCATTTGGGAATACTTGTCATCCAAAGAGATACAGCATCAAAACACATGTTCATATACATCGGCATAGAATGGAGGAGTAGAGATGAAAAATAGACATCTTCTAGAAGTAGCTCGAAGCACAATGAATGTTTCAAAGCACTTGTGGGGGCAAACAATTTTGACAGCGGCTTAACTGATCAACAAAATGCCCTCGAGTGTTAGATTGGAAATCTCCTTGTCAGATGTTGAAATGAGATAATAGTGGGATCCTCCCATTAAAGGTTTTAGATGTGTATGTTTTGTGAAGGACAACAAACCATCAGTATAGAGGATGAATCATAGAGTTGTGAAGTTTTTTTTCGTGGGTTATTTTGCTACCCAGAAGGGGTATGTTTGTTGGAGTCTGATAGAGAAGAAACTGTTTGTGACCATGGATATGTCCTTTAGAGACCTTGAACCATACTACACCCTGGAGGTGTCTCACCCTTTGACGACTTGATAGATACTGGAGGTATGAGGCGTGAGGGGGAGGGTAGTGATGGTCAGGAATTGGTGTATGTGAGAACGATGTCTTGTCCCGTTATGTAGGAAAGATCGGTTGGGGAAAAGCTGAAAAATTAAAAAAAAATGAGCCAAAAGATGGAAGGATTCAAGATCAAAGTGAGCTGAGAGTGTATGCAAGGAGGAGGCAAAATGAGGGAACATAGCCTGCCGCGTCACTAGTGTCATGAAGTCTCTTGTCCCGGTCTATCCTGACTCCTGAGACACCTACACCTTCCACTTCAGAATCTGATTACCCAGGTGATAAGATTCACCTCCCTTCTCCTCCCACTCTCATGGCTCCTCACCCTTCTCCCACTCCCATTGCTTTAAGGAGGACCTCTGCAGCAATGCGGGTCGTTCACCTGATTATTATTCTCCTGGTTGTTTTGGTTTCTCACATGACATTGCTCAATTTGTCTCGTACTATAACATATCGTCTGCATACAAAGCATTCATTGCATCCTTGGACACTGTCTCTATACCCAAGTGCTGACAGGTAGCTAAGAAGGATCCAAGTGGAAGGCTGTCATGCTAGAGAAACTAGGGGATTTCGATTATAACATGACGTGGAGATAATACCATTACCAGTGGGGAAAAGCGTAGTTATGTGCAAGTGGATCTTCACAGCAAGACAAAATCCAGAAGAAAAAGTGGAGCATTACAAGGCATGATTGATGGGGAAAGAGTACAGTCAGATATATGGCATTGACTATGACGAAACCTTAGCACCGATAGTTAAGATGAGCACAGTGAGAACATTGGTTTCTATGGCTATGAATGGTGGGTGAAGGTTACACCAACTCGATGTGAAGAATGTTTTTTTTTATGGTGTGTTACTGGAGAACGTGTATATGGACATATCACCAGGATTCGGTATAAGTAAGACAGTGGGCAAGGTGTGCAAGCTCAGAAAGTTGCTTTATGGCTTGAAGCGGTCTCCTCGAGTCTGGTTTGAGAAGTTTAGAAAAACTACGATTGGCATGGGATATTAATAGATCAATGTCGACCATACAGTGTTCTTTCGTAAAAAAGGTGGTCACATCACTATGTTTGCTGTGTAAGTTGATGGCATGATGAGATAGATTGTTCAACTAAAGGTTTGACTGTGCAAAAAATTTGAGGTGAAGAACCTTAGACAGCTCAGATATTTCTTTGGGATTGAGGTGGCTCGTAGACCAAATGAATGGTCTTATCTCATAAAAAGTATGTACTAGATATCTTCATAGAAACAAGCGCATGTTGGGATGCAAGCCTGCAATCTCTCCAATTGATCAGAAAGTCAAGCTGAGTATAGTGGCAGGAGAGCATGTTGGACGTTAGAGATACCAGAGATTGGTGGGTCGTCCAATCTATCTGAGTCACACGAGTCCCGATATCTCATTTGTAGTGAGCGTGGTGAGTAGCTATATGCATGATCCAATGAAGGACCATATGGACGCAGTGTATCAGATTATGAGATACCTGAAGTGTGCACTAGAGAAGGGGTTGATCTTTAGGAAGAATGGACATATAAAAATTGAGGGCTATTGTGTTGCTGACTGGGCGAGTTGTGTAGATGACATAAAATCCACCTCAGGATACAACATGTTAGTAGGGGGCAACTTTGTCTCTTGTAAAAGCAAGAAACAATTGTAGTTGCAAGGTGAACAGCAGAGGCAAAGTACAGGGCAATGGCTTGAAGTGGCTGAGAGCCTAGTTGGTCGAGCTCAAGGTGGATCAAAGAACTAAATGAAGTTATAGTGTGACAAGTCAGCAATCAGCATTGCCAACAACTTGGTGCAACAAGATAGAACCAAACATGTGGGGATTGATAGATTCTTCATCAAGGAAAAGCTAAATAACGGGCTACTTGAGGTAAGCCATGTAGCCACTGGAAAGCAAGTGGCTGAATGCTTCACTAAAGGACTCAGTTCATTAGATTTGTCTAGATTATGTGACAAGATGGATTTAATGGTTATCTTTTGTCTAGCTTGAGGGGGAGTTTTGAGATTTATATCTTATTTTGAGGATTTTAATCGTAAATAGAAAATATAGAAGAAGTCAAGGAGTTATTTCTATAGAAGCCCAACTCATGAATGAAGATATAGAGAATTTTTACCAAATGTATTCATTTCTTCAGTTCACATGCATTGTTATACAAATAAAATCAAAATTCAAAGAGTGCTTCTGACTCTCAGATCAGACAAACTTAGTTGACAACTCAAGCAATATCAAGCGAACTACCAAAAGCATAAATTATGCCTTCTGAGCGGGAAATGATAATGCACAAGTATTTCCCTACTTTAACATCTCCATCAATTTTCAATTATGGCAGAACTAGAAGACTAGGTACCATGAAAGGAAAACCTTAATAATGGAGTTCAAAGATTTTAGCAGTCAAACTGCAATTAGGAGTCTGCGCTTGGACGGCATTTCAACCAAGATATTGATCTCTTAAAAAAGGCAAAAGTGGGAGAAAAATAGATGAAAAGTTTCCACATGGCAGTAATCATAGCTTGTAAATTGAATTAGTTTAATTATGAGAGGTGATAAAGAGAGCATTGCAAGCTAAGAATATAATAACTCATAAAATCTGAGGCTTAAAAATGGTTAATGAAATTTATAATGTTGATTGGAAAGATGAGCACAGCTCTATATTTATATGAATTAGAGTAGCAGTTTTAGAAATGAAAAGAGAAGAGATGGAAGGAAAAATACTTATTAAAAAAAAAAAAAAAAAAAAACTACAAAAAAGGAGCAACGGTTCTTTATTTTGTAAAATCCAAAAGAGTTCTCATGCAACTTCAAATATCTATGAGAGCAAATTGGCATTCAGAGTAAATAGTTGTGTGAAATTATAAAAGCTCAGCAGACTACTATGAATTTGTACATATTAGCATTCCAATAAGGGAAGAAAAGGAAAGCCAATATTGAGATGCTTGTCTGATCGTGACATACAGTAAATTACAATCTGAAAAAAAAAAAAAATCATCAAGGGGCCATTTTAGATTACCTTTTTTTTCTCTTTTATTTTAAGTTATTTTTTTTGTTTGTTTACGAATCAATTTGAAAAAGAAAAACATGTTTGATATTTTAAAATTTTATCATGTTTTTCAGGACACTCAAACCTGAAGTTATTTTGAGTGATGTAAAAACAAGTTAATTTGATTTTAAAAAATAAGAATTAAAAATATGTTTAGAACATACTAAAAAACATACTAAAAATGAATAAATAAATAAAATTTGTCCCAAAAAAGGCCAAATACTATCATAGTCCTAAATTATCTATAATTAAGATTTGAGATGACATTATAATACCGTATCAATTTCTAAAATAATAATAATAAAATAATAAAAAAACACAAAGCCTATTTAGTGTTTTTAAGAAACTTGACCCTGTTTATTTACCATATAAAACATGAAAAAATAAAATAGCTCAAAAAAGTGACCCCTGTTTTTCTCTCAAGTGTTAGACAAGTCTACATACAGAAGCAATCAAGAATGTTTGAGATGGGGATTCATCACTTACAGTTGTATTTAGACTCATGACCAACAACATTGTCATGCTCATCCACCAAAATACACCTGTAAAGCCACACCAAGCAGATTAGCTTAACAATAAAGAGAGAAAATTGTTCACTCAAAAATCAATATTAAGGAGAGCAAAATTGAAGAGATGATTTTGTTTTTGGACATTGCGAACAATAAAATGGTTGAATGCTTGAATTTGCTGTATGTGTTTAGGGAGACACTGAAAATAACTTTTAATTGTCACATTAGATTCAGTTGCTTGGAGATCAACAAAGCCACATTAAATTTACTATTTATTGGATAGAAAAATAAGGGAAAAATATCAATGGATACCAAAATACATTGTTATAAACCATATTCTCCTAAAATTAATAAAAATACACATTCCAACTGAATGTTTATGATAAAATCAAATAATTAACTTGATCTGAAGATTCCAATCAAATAATACAAATGTTCATTTTTCCATATGGTTACTAGCAACAAAAGCTTGGAACACGAGTACGCGGTGCTCTAGAGCTAGAAGTGGGTGTCACAGCGCCATATACAGGTCCAAAAGTAGAGCGCTCGGCACCCCAACATCCGGAGGTCAGCGCCCCAGCGCTCATAATCACATTCAGTCAGTTCGAGGCCTAAACTTTTGTCTTCGCTGCAGGATATGTGTGTTGAAGTTGGATTTCAAAATTTGTCTTGTGCAAAGAAGAGGAATGAGTATTCTTGAGTTAGAACAGTATAGAGAGATTTAAGTGTGGTGTAATTTATATTATTTTTCTCATTTTCATATTGGATTTCTTGATGTGGTATGACTTCGTAGTTTTTTCTCATTCTCGTGTTTTTCCATGTTAAATCTTGGTGTTCTCTGTATTTTATGTGATTTCATGATGTGTGTGCTTCTGTTGTAAGTTTTGTTTTAGCTATCCCAAATTTATTTTCCATGTATCTCTTCCCCAACAAGTAGAATCAGAGCGGGATTTTTAAAGATCTTTGTAATGGCCGAGAAAGCGAGGTACATGGTTGAGAAATTCAATAATTCAAATTTTAAATTCAAATTGAAGATTTGTTATATCAAAATAAATTATATTTGTCATTGGATGAAATCATTAAAAAGTTGGAATTGACGGCTCTAAAAGAAAGGAAAGTTCTTGATTGAATAATACTATGATTGATCTGACTTTCACTTTCCACATTTGTTACTTTCAACATTATGAATGAAAATATTATTGTTAATATAATGGTTATACTAACAAGAATGTATGAGAAGCCTTCGACATCAATCAATGTCTTTTTGTATGGGGGGCTGTCCTCCCTATTTCGTATTCAGGGGTGATGCCCCAAAAATTTTTTTTCCCGGTATCGAGCTTTGAAACGCTCATATGTAGTGCCCCAAAACTTGAAACCAGAGTGCTCGACGCTCCAGTGTCAGAAGTGGGCGTTACAGCGCCCAACCCAGGTTCATATATAGGTCCAAAAAAAAAAAGTACTCAACACCCCATGATCCAGAGGCCAGCGCCCTAGTGCCAAGAAGGGGCGCCGCAGTGCCCAATTGCAATGACTCAGCGCCAGTAACCACATTCAATCAATTCAAGGCCTAAAATTATGTCTTCGTTGCGGTATCTATGCATGCTAAAGAAAGATTTCAAACTTTCTCTTGTGCAAAGAAGATGAATTAGTGTTCTTGAGTTCCAACAATGCATAAAGGTTTAAGTGTGATATAATTTATACATTCTTTTCATTTTTCATAATAGTGGATATTTTGGTCTGGATCGGCTCCATAGTTTTCCATGTTAAATCTTGGTGTTTTTTGTATTTTCTTTGATTTCTTGTTTTTTGCTCTTATATTCTAAGTTTTATCTTGTATCGAAAATTTATTTTCCGCACATCTCTTCCCCAACAAGTGGTATCAGAACGGGGTTTTTGAAGATTTTTAGTTTGAGTGGGAGCAATGACTAATGAGCAAGATACAAGATTGAGAAGTTCAATCACTCGAATTTTAATTTTGGAAAATGCAAATTAAAGATTTGTTATATCAAAATAAACTATATTTGTCATTGGATGGAATCAGTAAGAAGCAAGAATCAATGAGTATGGAAGAACGGGAGGTTCTTGATCCAATAACATTAGGTGGGGGGTGACCCTCGGTTTTGGACTCAGGGACGATGCCCCCAAAATATTTTTTTTCCTGTATCAGGCTCCGTGGTGCCCAGATGTAGTGCACCAAAGAATGGAACTCGAGCGCTCGATACTCTAGCACCAAAAGTGGGTATCACAGCACCCAACCAAGATTCAAATAAAGGTCCAGAAGCAGAGCACTGGACACCCCAGTGTCAGGTGGTCAATGCCTCAGGACTAAGAAGGGGCTTCACAGTGACCAATGGTAGCGCCCCAATGCCAATAACCACATTCGGTCAGTTCGAGGCCTAAATTGAGTCTTCACTGTGGGATCTGTGTGTGTTAGAGTTGGATTTTGAAATTTCTCTTAGGCAAGGGAGAGGAATGAGTGTTCTTGAGTTCCAACAGTGTAGAGAGATTTGAGTGTGGTGTAATTTATACAAATCTTCTCATTTTTTATAGTGGATTTCTTGGTGTAGTGTCTGTCTATAATTTTTTCCCGTTCTCGGGTTATTCCATGTTAAATCTTGATTTTTTCTGTATTTTTTTTTGTGATTTCTTGTTTTGTGCGCTTCTGTTCTAAGTAATGCTTCGGATATCTCAATTTTGTTTTCCACGTATCTCTTTCCCAATAAGTGGTATCACAAAGGGATTTTTAAAGGTCTTTGGTTCAAGTGGGAGCAATGACCGACGAAGCAAGGTACAAGATTGAAAAGTTCAATGATTTAAATTTTATTTTTTTGGAAAAAAAATAAATTGAAGATTTGTTATATCAAAATAAACTATATTGGTCACTAAATGAAATCACAAAAAAACTCGGAATTGACGACTCTGGAAGAGTAGGAAGTTCTTGATTGAATAACACTAGGTTTGACGTGATGTTCACTTTCCTTATCTGTTACTTTCAACATTATGACTGAAAATACAATTGTTGATTGCTAAAATAACAAGAATGTATGAGAAATCTTCAGCTACAAATAAAGTCTTTCTGATGAAGAATTTATTCAATATGAAGATATTGGATATCAGTTTAGTTGTTAAACACTTGAATAACTTTAACACTGTACTAAATAGTTTTGTTATATTGGTAACAATTTTGATGATGAGGTATCGCTATTATTACTCTTATCCATTGTCAGATAGTTGGGATAGACTACTTACTGCGGTGAGTAATTCTTCAAGTAATATGGAGTTAAACTTTAATAATATTGTAGGGTTTGTGCTTAATGAAGAAATTTGCAAGAAGTCAAGCGAAAAAACTTTAATTCTACTATGAATGTTGAAATTAGAGGAAGAAATCTCGATCAAAATACAAGCAAAAAAAAAATTCAAGTTCATGAGAGAAAAGCCCGTGTCAGGGAAAAAAAAATAATACGAATGTTGGAACAGCGGGAAGAAATACCACTTTAAAAGGACTGTGAATCTCTGAAGAAGATTGGTGGTGGTCCAAATAAAAAATTTTCTACAAATGTCTCCACAAATAAAATCTAAGGTGACTCTTATTTTGTCCCTAAATCATACTAAATCGTAGATGATAGATTCATGTGTCTCTTTTCATGCTTACCCCAACAAAAAAATGTTCAAAAACTACACCCAAGATAATCTAAGAAATGTGTATATAGGAGATAACAAGGCTTACAACATTAAAAAAATTGTAATGTTGTTATTAGGTTATTAAATGAATCGGTCTGGAAACTGAATGAAGTTAGATATGTTTCATATTTAAAGAGAAATTTGGTTTCTATAGTCAACTTGCAAGATAAAGATATTTGACCACTTTCATAAGTGATTCGTAGAAGGTGACAAAAAAGACAATGATGACGGCTCAAGGCAACATTATAGGTACCCTTTATTTGATCAATGAGATGTTTGAATTTATTGGAGTAGCTGAAATAAAGGTTAAAGCAAGTCTCTGACACCATAAACTTGATCATTTGAAATATGTATGAAATCCCTACTTTCTAAAAATAAACTTCAGTATTTAAATTCTATAAATTTAAATTTTTATAAAGATTGTGCTTATGACAAGAAAAAAGAATGTTTATTTCTCTAAAAAAGGGTCAAAATTAAAATCTAAAAAGCTGGAGTTAGTTCATACTGATGTATGAAGTCCTATTCTAATTTCATCTATTGGAGATGCTCAATACTTTGTCACTTCCATTGATGATCACACCAGGAATGTATGTGTGTACTTCTTGAAACAAAAATTTGATGTGTTTAATGTATTTACAAAATGAAAAAACATAGTTGTGAATGAGAGATTTGATGTTGACATGTCTCAAATCAAATAATGGTGACGAATATTGTGATCCGAGGTTCAAAAGTTATTGTGTTTTAGAAGGAATCAAATATGAGTTCATTATTCCAAGTGCACCAAAGTAAAATGATGTTGTAGAGCGCATGAGTATAACCATCACAATGTGTGCTAGAAGTATGAGATTGTATGTATGTTTCTCAAAAACGTTTTGAGCACAAACAATGAACACTGCAATTTATCTGATCAATCGTGGCCCGTCAGCACCTCTGAATAAAGGCGTACTTGAAGAAATTCGAAGTGGCAAACAGGTAAATCTATCTCACCTGAAACTATTTGGTTGTTCGTCATATGTTTATGTTGATGCAGAATCTAGAAGCAAACTTGATTCAAATCTGTCAAATGTACTTTCATTGGGTATGATATTAGAATTAGAAATTCATTAGGAGAAACAGAACGCAAGATTATCCATCAGTCATTTCTGGAGACCATTTCAAATATGTTGAGATAGAGGACTCCAGTGATCACGAAAATGGAGAAAGAAAATGTGCTCAATTTGATGAAGCACAAGAAGTTCCTCAGACACATGTTAAAATATCCAGTAGAATCACATGATCAGTATAGATGTATTAGAATATTAAAATATTAATATGCACATTTTTGTATTAATTGTTTTGATTTGTTATCCTTTCTCCCTTTATTCTATTTTTATTTCTTTCCTTACTAGTAGATCCTGTAATGGGTATTTATACCCCTCTTTGCATGAATAAGAGATACCTCGGTTCTATTCTCAAAGTTAAAATGGTATTAGACCTAGGTTCTAACCTAGCTGCTAAGTCTCTCTCCTAATCATTGGCCGACAGATCTCCCTTCAACCATTCAATCCAGATCCTCAGTTCAGGCATAGGTTCTTCCTCCAAAGGCTAGGACTAGCTCTGCAGACCGGAGGACTTCCTCTACAAGATGTCGCGGTTGTTCCACAATGTTGATTAGTTGCTGGAAGTAGCACCGTACTGCGTCTTCCTTGAGCCAATCGCGTCTTCCTCTGCAGCGACAAGGTTCTTCCTCCAGCGGTTAGTCGTTCGATCCTACTTCCAAAAGGATCCTTCCATAAACAGATTCTCCCTCCTGCTGCAGCCAGAATATTTCTCTGTCTCGGCATCCCAACATCTCCTTTGGCTCAGTCGGAATCATGGTAGACTCTACCCCAGAGGCATCTTCCGACAATGTACTTGAGGAGGATCAACACCAACCTCAATTTCTCTGCAGACCAAAGGACCGAAAAAAACATCAACTTCTTGATCACAACTCATAAATCGAACGGCTTTAACTTTCTCTAAAGTTCCCAATCGGTGTCTCTGTTCATCAAAGATCATGGGAAATTCAATCATCTCACTAGTATAATTCATGAACCTCCAAAGACCGACCTCGTATATGGAGCTTGGAAAGTGAAGGACTCAATGGTCATGTCGTGGTTGATCAACTCCATGGAAACTTCGATTGACTAATTATATATGTTCCTTCAGCTAATGCCCTCTAGACGCCAATCCGTGATACCTACTCGGATGCATGGAATTTCAGCCAATTCTATGAGGAATCTAAGAAAATCCGTGAGATAAAACAAGGATCCTGGGTCGTGACCCAGTACTACAATGACCTAGTTGATTATGGATGAAATGTGACATATATTATAACTACACTTGGGAATCTCCCTCTGATCTAGCTTTCTTCCAGAAAATTGTAGAAAAGAACCGCATGCTCTAATTTCTAACAGGCCTCAACAAAAATCTTGATGAAGTCCGAGGATGTATCCTTGATCGGGATCCTCTTCGTTCGACTCGTGCTACTTTCAATGACATTAGTCTCGAGGAGAGCCAGAGAATTGTCATGCTTGGTGCTTCTACTTTGTCGGTCGAATCATCCGCCTTCGTCTCTAATAGTTCTCAGCCCAGGATTGGTCATCCCACTTGTGATTATTGTCACAAGTCCAACCACACTCGTGATAAATGATGAAAGATCTATGATAAACCAACATCCAAACCTTCAGCCAAATCTTCCGCTGCCAAGGGTCTCACCACGGCATCTGAATCTAACATGGTACAGCCTGCCTCTAACCAGAATAATATGGAATTCTCTAATTCTTTTAAAAATCAAATGAAGCACTTAATCAAGTTTCATGAATCCAGCCCACTCTCTTAAAGTCTGCCGACCTCCACATTCTTCAAGGTACCAATTCTATTACACTCACTTCTTTTGTCTCTTCTAATCCATAAATCATTGATTTAGCTGCCACGGACCACATAATTATAGGCGCTTAAGCTTTCTCGACATACTATCCTTGCTCGGGGAAAGATACTGTTAAAATTGCTAAAGGGTCCCAAAGCTTCATTGCTTGTAAATGATTTGTTGTTTTGAGGAGAGGTCTAACTATAAAATCTGAGTTACATGTACTTTTATTGAAGTGTAACATTTTATCTATCAATAAGTTGGCATATGAAATTGATTGTATTGCTCATTTTTTCTTTGATATATGTGTCTTGCAGGATCATCATTTGGGAAAGATGATTGGAACTGCTAAGTGGGTAAGCGGGCTTTACTTCTTAAAAAAAAACACAGAGAACGAGGTCACTCTACACCGACTTGTAATTTATCTTAGTCCACTAAATATGTCATTATGTTGTTACACTATCATTTGAGTCATTCTAGTTTCCAATATCTAAAACATTTGTATGTGTTAATATTTACTAATAAAAATTTTTCTAATTTTAAATGTGAAACCTGTCAGTTAGCTACAAACATCATTGGGTTCCTTATCGACCCCAAAATTACACGTCTTCCTCTCCTTTATCTCTTATTCATAGTGACTTATGGAGACCCTCTCGCACTCTCAGTTATACCAATAAATGATGATTTTTTACTTTGATTGATGACCATACTCGAATGACATAGATCAATATTTTAAAAGATAAATCTGAAGTTGTCATTTTCAAAAACTTCCACACCTTCATTTTGACCTAATTCATTCTTATTCAAGTCCGTTAGACTGACAATGATCGTGAATATTTTAACTCTATATTAGGAGAATTCTTGGTAAGGGTATCATCCATCATACCTCGTGTAATGACACTCAACGAAATGGGGTAGCCGAGAAAAAACCGACATCTCGTCGATGTTACTCGTTACATTATGTTTCAATCTAATATCTTAAAACGTTTTTGGAACGATTTCATTCTTACCGCCAATTATCTCATCAATAAAGTTACCTAAAAAAATCACAATTTTCATACCCTTTAATCATCTTGAGATCGTGCTTTCCTAGCAATCAGGCTTTCTCCACTTTAGATTCAAAAATTTTTGGATCCACTGCCTTTGTTGAGAACATGGCCACAACTCGGAGTAAAGTTGATCCCAAGTCCATAAAATGTGTTCTCTTCGGATACGTTGTCACTCAAAGGGGTATCGTTGCCTTGACCCTACCACAAATAAGGTCTATGTGAGTGCTAATATCTCATTTTTTGAAAGTAATACCTACTTTCCTAACTCAGCCTCCAGTGAGGAGGAGCTAGAGTTCTTATACACGGTTCCTTACCCTACTCCTGTGGATGTTCCCCCCGTGTCACCTATCATCAAGGAACCCTCTGTTACTTTGGTTCCACCCACTTCTTACCACCAAGGAGTCATTTGTCCCTTTGGTTTCACCAGCACATCCTCCTACTTTCCACGTCTACACTCGACACATACATTCTGATGCACCTACTATGGAGCTCGCTAACCCCTTGCAAGACCTTGAATCCCCTCCGAACGATTTTTGGAGCACTGCTTTTACTCAAAATGAGGAAGTTAAATCCTCTAGTAAGATAAGCAATCAGACATGCTCTATCTATGGCATGGCAAACTATGTCTTTCTTCACAAATTATCGCTAACCTACAGAGCTTTTGCTACAGCCCTGACCAATCATCAGCTTCCATCTCGTATTGAGGCTACCTTAGCAGACCCAGACTAGAAAGTTGTCGTCATGGAGAAGATGAATGTTGTTCAGCGGAACCATACTTGGGACATTATTGATCTTCCTCGGGCAAAAATATAGTAGAATGCCGATGGATTTTTAGCATCGAGTTTAAATTTGATCGATCCTTTGAATGCGACAAGGCACGGTTTGTCGTCAAAAGATACTCACAGACCTAAGGAGTTGACAATGAGAAGACATTTGCTCCAATTACTATATTAAATATCACGCAGATCCTCTTATCCCTTGCAGTGAATCTGGATTGGCTCTTTAATCCAGCTTGACGTCAAGAATGCATTCCTGAATGGCGATCTTACAGAGAAGGTATACATGCTCTTCCTTTAGGCTTTAACTCTACTGCCTCCTAGGGGCAAGTATCTAGGCTACAAAAATTCCTCTATGGATTAAAGCAATTACCAAAGGCATGGTTAGGAAAACTTAAAAAGTCGTTGGTGGGTGATGGATTCACTCAGTCTTAAGGATCGTACTCTCTTCTTCTAACATTCCTACAACGACCAAGTAGCTATCCTTGTAGTCTATATTGAAGATATTGTTCTTGCAGATATTGATCTACCGGCATTGGAATCTTTGAAAGGTATTCTTGCATCTTCTTTTGAAATGAAGGACTTGGGATCTCTCTGGTACTTCTTAGGCATGGAAGTTCCTCGGTTATATCAGAGTATTTGTCTGTCTTAGCTGAAATATGTGATTGATCTTTTGACATAAAACAATCTTCAATTGTGCAAACCAGTAGTTGTTCCGATGGATCCCGATGAAAACTTTTTGATGCTTCTAATGCAATTCCTATAAACAGCTCACTATCAGCGCCTTGTAGGGAAACTCATCCACCTTGACCATATACGCCCTAACATATTTCACGCAGTTTGGATAGTCAGTCAAGTCATATATGATCCCTATGAGCACCACCTCCAAGATATCCACCAGATTCTCTAAAATTAAAAGGAACGTCGGGCTCAAGTTTGTTTTTCTTTTGTATCACAACTCTCATTCTATTGTAGTTTACACAGGTGTGGATTGGATCGAGTCCATTATGATCGGCGATCTATCTCGGGCTACTGCTCATTTGTATGTGAAAACCTAGGCACGTGGAAAAGCAAGAAGCAATATGTAGCTGCTTAGAGCAATGCGAAAGTTGAACTTCGGTACATATTCCTATAAATTTGTGAAGCTCTCCGGTTATGCATCATGCTCTACAAACTAAATATCACAATCTCCGCACCACTACAGTTGTTTTGTGATAAAAAGTCTATCATTAGCATTGCTCACAATCTAGTCCACATGATCACACCAAGTATATTGGGATTGACCGTCACTTTATTAAGGAAAAGCTCGTTTGGGAAAATTTGTGTTTCGTTTGTGTCACTAGTGGCTAGTTGGCAAGCACTCTCACAAAGAACCTTCCGTGACTACTGTTTGAGGATCTCAAATCCAAGTTGAACATAACTGACATCTATGCTTCAGCTTGAGTGGGAGTATTAAAATATTAGAATATTAATATACATATTTCTATATTAATTGCTTTGTTTTCCTTTTATTTGCTTTCATTATTCCCTTTATCATGATTTTATTTATTTCCTTGCTAGTAGATCCTATAATGGGTATTTATACCCCTCTTTGCATTAGTAAGAGATACCCTGATTTTATCTCAAAGTTAACAAGACGTATTCTTCTTCTTTGTACTATCTAATGTTGACTAATAGTACTGAAGCAGAGTACTACGATTAGACCACTCAAGTTGGAGAATCAAAAAAGTAAGAGTTTGTCATACATGATAAGATGCAGTCATTAATGTCAAATTAGATATGAGAATTGACAGAACTATCAGATAAAAAAAAAAACACTGCACAAAAAATGGGTTTGCATACTTGAAGAAGTCAAATTGTAGCAAACATTACAAGATAAGATTTGTTGTGAATGATTTCATTAAAAATAAGTTGACTATACTAAAATATTTTCTCTTGTAGTGAAGATGATAACTCTCAAACTTATGTTGAGCTTAGTAGTTGAGAAAGATTAATATCTAGAGTAGATCGATGTAAAGACAACATTCTTACGTGATGACTTAGAAGAAGAAATGTATATGGTGTAACCAAAGGAATATGAAGTTCCACAAAAAGAACAAATAGTTTGTAGATTGAAAAAGAGACTTTATGATTTGAAGCTGACACTTTTAATTATAGGAGCAAATATAGAAGATCAAGGACTCGAATAAGCAATTATCAAGGGAGTTAAAGATAAAAGATTTGGCACCAATCAATAAAATATTTGGTATGAGAATCAATAGAGAAAAGGTTGCATATGCTTTAAAAATACCTTACACAAAATCTGTTTGTACTTCCATAGGTAGTCATTTTAAACTATCTAAGGAACAACTACGTGAGTCTAACGTAAAGCAAACACATATGAGAAAAACACATTATTTTTAATAGTTAAATATTTGATGTATGTGATGATATGTAGAAGATAGATATTGCATATGTAGTGTGAGTGATCAACAGGTATATGAGTCATTCAGGAAAATATCATAAGGAGGCGACGAAGTGGATTCTCTCATATACTTCTGTGAAACAGTCAACAAGACACTTTACTATGAAATTGCAGACATTAATCTACAATGATATGTATATTTAAATTTAGTAGTATTTATTGATGGTAGAAGAAGTGCAGCATATTATATATTCATTTTGAGAAACAAAACAGTGAGTTGGGTTTAAAGATTACAAAAGATAGTCGTTCTATCAACTACAAAAGCTGGATATATTGCTATCATTGAGGCTAGCAAGAAAATAATTTGGTTGTAAGGTTTTATGATAGAACTTGGTAAGAAATAAGAGAATGAAAATTTCACAGTAAAAGTATAAGTGTTTATCATCTGGCAAAGAACACCACATTTCATGCTAGGATGAAGCACATTCAATTAAGCTATCATTTCATATGTTCATTCTTAAAAAATTGTCAAGAGAAAATACACAAAGGTCAGAATCCTGCAAACATGTTGACTAAGATTATAATGTCATAGAAATTGAAGCTATGCTTGGTTATGTTTGGTTTCAGTTAGAGTTTAGAAAGATTGAGACATGGTTGAGCCACACTAAATTGTAGTGCTATGAAGATGTTACAATTTTGGAGGAGCAGGATTAATTCAGTCTCCAAATGAGATAATATTATTATATGAAGTCTGATTGTATTGATCAATTGTTCACTTAGAGTTCTCAGTTTCACCATTCATGGTAGCACCTGGATGCAGTGCCCCGATGCTTGTAACCTGAGCTCTCGATGCTCCAAAGACAGAAGGGGTGCCACAGCGCCCAACAAGGTCTAGAAATAGAGCACTCGACATCCCAAACCCAAAATTCAGCGTCTTTTTGCCAAGAGGGAGCGCAGCAACACCCAATCGCGAAGTCCCGATGCCAGTAATCGCATTCGTGTAGTTCAAGACTTAAAATTATGTCTTCACTGTGGGTCTGTGTGCGTTGAAGTTGGATTTTGAAAAGTCACTTCTGCAAAGGAGAGGAAGGAGCACTCTTGAGTTCCAAAAGTGTAGGGATGCTTGAGTGTGGTGTAATTTATGCAATTCTCCTTATTTATCATAGTGAATTTCTTGTTGTGGTGTGACTTTGTGGTTTTTTTCAATTCTCGGATTTTGCACGTTAAATCTTGGTATTCTTTGTAATTTCTGTGATATCTTGTTTTGTAAGCTTTTGTTCTAAGTATTTCTTCGGATCTCTTTAATCTATTTTCCATGAATCTCTCGCCCAACAAGTTGGACAGAAGACATGAAATTAATTGTTGATACTAAAGTGAATAGACAACCAGATAACTTCAAAAAGTTCCACCACTTTTAAGTCCAAAAAAATTTGCAAAGCTAAGTCAATTTTTATATGACACATCAAATAATTTGGAAAATTACATGACCAAGTATAGTATTCATCACAATGTGATAAAAGACTGAGTTGCAAAAGAGAACCAATAAAATAAAGTTGATAGAACGTATAATAGGCGGACTTAACGGTAACTTGTACGGGAATCAAACAAATTCATAAATACAAAATCAAATTCTGTAGCAAAATCAACATATCAGTCCCAAGCAAAAACGACAAAGCCTTGTCTGCAACAGTTTAAGGTTAAAACCCCAAATTGCACCACGCCGTCCTGTATACGAAAAAGTAGATTTTCTTTGAAAAAAAAAAAAACCAATTCCTAGACTCCAAGCACCAAATCTAATAGATTAGATTTTCTACAACAGTTTTACCACCGCAGGGATCAAACAGCTATAACTGGAGATGCGACATACTAAATAGGGAGGAATCAAAATGCAGTTTTCCCAATTCTGAGAAGAGTGACGTGGTTCACGTGAAAGGGTTAAAGTTAATCATTGCATCATTATTGAAAAGGCAAAGGAATCTAAAACTCGTAATTGCTTCCTTGATCTAATGAGCCAACTTTTACAGAATAAAATGAATTCAGTATTCATTAAGATACCAAAAAACCAATCTAGCATTTGAAAAAATGATGAAAAATTAAACCATATATTTCCATGAAAAACGCCATTCACGGCCACTAAAATCTTACTCCCCGATCTAAACTAAATAAATAAATACAATCAAACCCAGCCCGATCTGATAAAATCCAAGGTATACAAAACCTCTACAACAGATCAACCACCAATAATTCTCAGAAGAATTTCAACACAGAAGCAAGCAACAGAAAAGACACAAGCAAGATGAGTAAAGCGAGCTCACTCGTCCTCGAACATCAGCCGTCTCTGGGTGGCATCCATCGCTGATTCTTCGTCAGAGACGGCAGTTTCAGTCACTGTTCCCATCGAATCAGTAACGATTGTCGACGGCGAAGGGAGGAAGCGATCAAGAAAACGATGAGTGAATCGATGGAGAGGAGATCGAAGGGCTGAGGAAGGGAAGCAAGCGCTGTGTCTCCTTGTTATATAAGAAGAGGAAGAGGATAAAGCGGCCCTTAGTTGGAACTTGGGTGATATGGCCTGGATGAGAGAAGCTGACGCAAACATTGGCTGCAGATCCTTCGGCCTGTGGCCTCGAAGACGTTGAGCGAGTTTATTATACTGTAGGGATGATTACATACAGATAACTCAAAAAAAAGTTATTACAAAGCAATCCTTCTCTTTGATTCATTTTTTTAGCTCACCCAAATATTAAAATTTAATGATTAATTTGTAAAAATCAATATTTTGGATGGTTATTTGAAATTATTCCTTTGTGGGGGAACCAAGCTCAAAAGTATGAGTCGAACAAAATTATGTGCATTCATGTTCGGCTCATTTTTACTTGAAACATATATATAAATATATAATAAGTATTTTTTAAAATAATTTAATTGACTACAACGCCATAAAGATTGATAATCAATTAAAATTACTAATTTAAAAAATATTGTTTTTTTTTAAAATGAATATTTTTTATATAAATAATGAGATTTAAATCTCGCCTACACCTTAACATTTTTTGAATTGTGTGATTAGAATTGTCAAAATAGCTCATTGTTCTTGAATAGCCCGTGATCGGCTCGATAAGCAAGCAAGCCAAACACAAACAAATTTTTTAAGCTCGGCCGAACACAAACAATGATATTTTTTAACAAACAGAGTATGGACTCGTTCAAGCTCCACTCATTTACACCCTTAATGACTGCACGCATGACTAGGGTTGTCAAAATAGTCTTTTGTTCGCGAACAGCTCATGTTCGACTCTCTAAGAAAACTAGCCGAACACAAACAAATTTTTATGTTCGAAATATAAATGAGCCAAACATGAACAGTAATATTTTTTAACGAGTCGAACACGAGTTGAGCCCAAACTCGCTCGTGTTCTGCTAGTTTACACCACTATTTGTGGGTGGTTAGGTAGGAATCTTCTGTGCTGATGCAGTTTTATGAGGATTAATTATGAGATGGATATTTTTGAAAAACAAAATTATTTTATTTGCAATTTTAAAATTGAAAATTTGTTATGTATGACAGATCATGGAGGCGTCAGTAGAAAAGGACGAAGAGGATCTGAGCTGTGATGTAATCTCGCTGGAAAAGGAATCCACATGAAGAAGAGGTGAAATGGAGAAGGGATCTCACCAACAAGGACGCTAAAATGGTTAGGGCTGACAATTTGGCTTGTTGTTCGCGAGCAGCTCGTGTTCGGCTCGTTCGTTAAGCCTAACAAGCTGAACGCGAACAAATTTTTAAGCTCGACGAGCCGAACACGAACAACTGTTTGTTCGCTCGTGTTCGGCTCGAATCGCTCGAAATAAAAAAATAATTATATAATTATTTATATAATAATTTATTATATATATTATTTATATATTAATATATTATATATATTTATATTTAAGTTTAAATCATAATTGCTTTGTGTGATAGCATAGTTATCATGCTTCGTTTCCATTCATTTGATCCGAGTTTGAATCCGCGCTAGGCATATATTTTTCCAATTAATTTTAAAGAGCCAATTTCGAGCGGAACACGAACAAGAATATTTAATTCGAGCCGAACACGAACACACCTTTCATGAGTCATTTCGAACACTAGTCGATTTCGAGCCGAGCTAAGTTCGAACGAGCTGAACACGAGCCAAGCTTGGCTCGTTTCGAGCCTAAAAATGGTGATGTAGATGATATATTTAATATTGAGTTTTGGTATTAAATATATAAATAGAATAGTTTTTAAGGTTTTTTATATCTGAATTCCCAAGGAAATGTAATTTGGTTAAAGTGAAAATGGTTTTTTTTTTATCTAAAGCAAAAATAGTTAAATCATATATTTCATAATGTATTACTCATTAGTTTAAATAAAATATATATGATATTGCTTATTTTTTGGGGAGGAATCAAGCTATATTTTGAGGTTGAGCAAATATTATGATTTATGTGTCATCACTGAATTTAGCCTTTGGTAAGAATCTCGACGCATTTTTTACTAAGAAATATTAAAACTTGAATTAAAAATCATCTTGAGCTTCGATTTTAGCAAATTTGTAGTCAAACTGATCGACTCTACGAGACAAACCCAGCAACATCAAAATTGTTCAATCTAAGTCAAATCAAACTTAGTCAATCCATTAACCTACTTTTGAAAGTTTTGGGCGGTCAATTAAGGGTCAAATAGATTTCAAACCAGACAAGGTTATACATGAATCAAGCATCTCAACGAGATGAATATGACGAGCTCAAGATCACTCGATTCTAGCATCATTAAGATACTTAAATATCCACAAAATGTCATCCAATCAAAGGAATTGTCTTGGGTCATCTAATGTAGTAGTCAAGATTCATGCCTTATTTACAAAGGATGTCATAATTTATAAATAGAGCCATATTGCGTTCATGAAAAGGGAAGACCTAAACCAAGAGCTAGAGGGAGAGATGGATCTAGAGGAGAATGAGTATAATCTCGAAGTTGTTATTAATTCAAAATTTTAGTGATCGCTCCTATAGATGCCAACCTCCGTCGGCCACCACTCATTAGTCCTCGTGAACCACCATCAGCCACCTCTTGCTCATCACCATTGATGAACCTTGTGAAGTAACAACACACATTGCACATTGTTGCGGTGTAATGACACACCTCAAAGACAGTGTAATGACACAACCTAAATCTAGCATAAAAACATACCCCAATATAGGTAACGAATAATGTTGTATTGAAGAACTAACAATGGCTTATGACCACCATACTCATGATACACTGACTTTCTTCAGCATGTTGAAGTTCTCTCCTTGCAACATCCTCGTATGACCTTCATGGCCAATTGACACTCTTGTAGCTCTTTAATATGTCCTAGATGGCAAACTGGTGTCATTATATCCTATTAATATAACCTATGTGACCAACTACAACCTACATAGCTCACACATCACATAGTTTTCAACTCTAGGCTATGTGGTTGCAGATATTATTTCAGTTTACTACTATGGCCTACGTAACCAACCAAGGCCAATATTGCTCATAGTCCATGCAGCTCTTAACTCTATGTGGCCTAAAGCCATTATTACAGCTCCCAACTCTAATCTGTGTCTTACTAATATTATTGCAACTGACCGTTTATACATTTTTGTATTTTAAATTGAATGAAGCTTTTGATCATTTTTGTTTACATATGTTTTTTTTGTTATTTTACCTTTACTGTGGTATTTTCTTGTGATAATTGTTTGGTAATGAATGTTAGTATTTGTTGGTAAATCGGATTTTTGGAAATATCATTTGTCATTTTTTGATATATCACAGTTCGATGCAAGTCTTACTCTATTTTTCTCGTTTACTCGGTTGGGTTATTGTCTTGGTTTGGTCACACTTTTTGATAGGTCTTAGGTAGATCTTGTCTCTGCCTTTGCGTGGTAAAGACCGAGACTCGCTGCTGGGGTGATTTGCATCGTACCATTCACGAATCTTGTTGCTACTAGATAAGGAGCCACGTTCAGAGCTTTATCCACTTCAAGCTTAAAGACATGAGCTTTTTTATTCTTAGTGTTGTGGGTCAAAATGTATTAGAATACTGAACAAATGTCTATGGTATCGCTTTCAATTTATTTTATGGTATTAATTCTCGACTCGCATCGTACACTTTTTCAAGTCTCGGTTCCTTGATCAAATCATCGCCTCAGTCGGGCAACACTTTTCGTCATGTCTTAGGCGTGTCTGATTAATGTTTTCACGGGGGTAACCACCGAGATTCACTTCTGTGGTAATTTGTGTCATACCCTTCACAAAGCTTATCGCTACTGGTTAGAGAACCACCTCCATAGCTTTATTTGATTCAAGCTTGGAGACGAAGATTTACAATGCATGAGTATTGTGGGCTATCCTGACAATCGGTCATCTTTGGTGTCAATGTCGACATTTTTTTTATTCAAGTTCCCTAAGCATCAATTAAGCTTGAGTAAATTCTAAAAAGATTCATGTTTTTTTCATAGTAAAAGGAGTGTATGAGATTATAAATGATAATTCCTTGTCATCAATTAGCAAGTGTGCTCAGAGTCAACCTAGCATTGTCGAGGTGCCATTCGGCCAACCTTCCCAGAATGAGTTTTCCAATCGTTTGGAGTTGGCTGTTCTTTTTGTGGTTCTGGCCTACGAGCCAAAGCCTCTCAAAAAGACATCAAAAAAAGGTTTTGGCTCTGAGATTTGTCATTGTATGAACTCCTTGGTGTTCTCCCAGTTAGGTGTGTCTCTGTGGTGTGTTTCTCCTTATTGGTATCACTTCCCTTCCAGTTGATAGCATGTGAAAGAAATGGAGTGGTAGCAACCGTGTGGGAGAGGTAGACAGACAGAAGGAGAGAGTGCATAATGACTTGCCCATCTGGGGCAAATGGGGGTATTCCAGGACTCTTGTGACCCATTTTATATATTGAAAGTGAAGGTTACACGGGAGAATGGGAGAAACTCTAAAGAAAAAAAGGTCTAGAGTGAAGAGTCAAAAACCCTTAACACATTATCTTGTTTCACAGTTTATAGAAGATAGAAGGACAAAAGGTAAACTTACATACTATACCTCTGCTTTAGAGAGGTTTTAGATGATATTTTTGTCTTTTTGCATATATGGACCTTCTGGTCAGCATGTCCTTGGTCGGACAACAAAGTTGGTTTCGGTGGCTTTCTTCTGGGCGTCGGCCAACTTTCATTATGACAAGCCTATTGGTTCTTAATTGGGGTGGCCGGTTGGATTTCGATTGGCCGGTCGGCTTTCGAGCGGCCGGTTTGCCTGATTATTGTACTTTGGTATCTTTGGGGGCGCTATTGAGAGAGCTTTGCTTTGATACTTTTTGGAGATATTAGACCTTTGCTATTTTGTTTCCTTCATAGTGATAGAAGTAGATGACTGTCCCTAGTTGGCTTGGGTGGCTCTTTGGTCATCGGATAGAACTTTGGTCAGTTAGCCCTTTGGCCTGCTGGGCTTGCTATCAATCGGTTAGGTCTACCTTTGGTCAGCTGGCAACCCTTCGGTCGGCTGGGTTGGCCATCAGTAGAACATATTTTGTGAGGTATTGTAGGATGATTCTCATCATATTTCCTTTGCTCTGGACCGTTAAATTGTCTCGAGATTCATACAGACATATCTATGGTGTACATATATATATATATATATATATATATATATATATATATATATATATATATATATATATATATATATATATATATATATATATATATATATATATACATCATTGATAACATCAAATGTAATTTTAACATTTAGATTATAAACTCGACATCTTATAATACATAAATAAAAATTTATATGAAAATTTGTACGTAAAAATAAAAAAGAATTATGGATCGCATTGTCCGATTACAAAGATCTGATATTATGTGAATGAGTAAACTTTGGGCAAGTTCCTGTGTTGGTTTATCTCCACGTGTAAAGTATAAGAAACATTTTTCTATTCGTTGAGCGCCCTAACTTGAGTTGTTCACAAAAATAAAGTATAATTTCAAATAATTTTAAAATAATAAAATATGCAACCAAATTAAATTTTGTTTGCATTTGATTTGCTAAATAAATAAACTCATAAAAATTAATCAAATAACAGGCAGGTTGTCTACTTCAAATTCAAAATTTTTCTGATTTATTTATAAGATAAATAATTACTTATGTAATAAGTTTGTTCACAATGTAAGATTTTCATATTCTATATAACTAAATGATATCTCAAAAGATATCAAACTTGTTTATTAATTTCAACAAAATATAATTGTTAAAACTATAAGCGGAAGCGAAATAGGATCATACTTACCTCCAGCCATAGCATACACGTGCAAAGGAGAACTCTCTGCTTACACGGTAAAGTTGTGTTATAGATTTTCTAAACTTTTCTCACTCACAACCCGATGGTGAGGAAACAAAATTATGAGGAGCAAGCTTAGAGACCAAAACATTAAGCATTACATCTATTATAGGCTCTGCCCATCACAGAGATCTACGGTCATGATCCCATCATAGAGATTAACGGATGTGAGCAGGGCATATGAAGGGTGGCATATGAAAGGGTTGAACTTGGACTTAATATGGACCACATTCTAAAATTCATTTCCCTTGAAAATATAATGGATTTATTTCTCTTGAAAACACAAAGGTTTCTAATGAGAATTGTAAATAATAAAAATAAATAAATAAATAAATTAGGAAAATGAATGAAAATCCCAACATTCTCCCACTTGGTCCATATAGTTTAATACACACCATATAGAGAAGCAAAATATATGAATCATGGTGATAGGTCCTCTTATAGTGAGTATTATCTTCCATGTATTACACTATATCAAGTCTCAATACTAACCCATATGACTTAATGAATAAACTATATGTCTATTCTAGGTCTAAACCAAATGATATTTCTCATAATAAACAAATATGTGCACAAAATCATATGAGAAAATATCAACTGAATAAGAGTTTCATTAAAAATAAATAAATCAAATTATGGAACCAAGTCCCATTCGCACTACATGATCCTTGAAATTCTTTGGTGGCATGCCTTTAGTCAAAGGATCAACGAATCATCAACTCAGTGCTAATGTGTTCAATGACCACTTTATTTTCCTTAACACATTTTCTTATGGCTAAATATTTGATGTCGATGTGTTTACTTCGACTTCCACTTTTATTGTTATTAGCCATAAATACAGCAGCTGAGTTGTCGCAGTACAACTTTAATGGCTCGAAATAGAGTCCACGACTCTAGCCCAGATATGAAACTCTTCAACCATACACCATGTGAGGTAGCCTCAAAACATGATACGAACTCAGCTTCCATAGTGGAAGTAGCAGTCAAGGTCTGCTTAGCACTTTTCCAAGATACAGCTCCACAAGCTAGCATGAAAATATAACCAGATGTTGATTTTCTGGAATCAATGCAGCCAACATAGTCTGAATCGGAGTAGCCAATCACTTCCAAATTATCAGTTTGTTTGTACATGAGCATGTAGTCCTTTGTACCTTGAAGATATCTCATTACTTTCTTTGCAGCTTTCCAATGGTCAATACCGGATTACTCCGATATCTTCCCAACATTCCAACGAAGAATGCAATGTCGTCCGGTACAAACCCGAGCATACATAAGGTCGCCAACGAGCTGAAGCATATGGAATGTTCTTCATGTGTTCCCGTTCGAAATTATTTTTCGGGCAATGACTCAAATCGAATCTATCGCCCTTCACAATAAGTGCTATACTTGGTGAACAATTCTTCATGTGAAATCTTTCTAGAACTTTATTGATATAGGCCTCTTGAGACAAACCTAAAATACCTCGAGGTCTTTCCTTATGGATCTTAATGCCAATAACATAAGATGCCTCACCCATATCCTTCATATCAAAGTTCCCAGAGAGGAATTGTTTGACTTCATAAAGTAAACCCTTATCGTTGGTTGCAAGTAAAATATCGTCCACATACAGTACAAGAAAACAAATTTTACTCCCACTAACCTTCTGGTATATACATTGATCCATGATGTTCTCTTCAAAACCAAATGAAGTAAAAACTTCATGAAATTTCAAATACCACTGACGGGAAGCTTGTTTTAAACCGTATATGGATTTATTTAGCTTGCAGACCAAGTGTTCACCATTACTAGAGGAGAATCCTTCTGGTTGTTTCATGTAAATCTCTTCCTCTAGATCACCATTAAGGAATGTCGTTTTCACATCCATTTGATGTAACTCAAAATCAAAATGAGCTACCAATGCCATTATTACTCGGAGAGAATCCTTTTTAGATACAGGAGAAAATGTCTCCGTGTGTCAATTCCTTCCTTCTGAGTGAACCCTTTGGCAACAAGTCTCGCCTTATGTCTCTCAATGTTGCCTTGCGAGTCTTTCTTTGTTTTAAAAACCCACTTACATCCAATGGCATTTACACCATTAGGAAACACAAAGAGATCCCAGACTCGCTTAGATGCCATAGAATCCAACTCATCTTTCATGGCATTATGCCATAAGTCAGATTCCTTAGAACTAATGGCTTGTGAAAACGTTTCAGGATCATTTTTGGCTCCAATGTTGTAGTCTGATTCTTGAAGATACACAAAATAATCACTAGGTATGGCTGATTTTCTTTCTCTAGTAGATCTTCTTAATGTTGTTCAACATTCTTTTCAAGTGCATGTTGATCAACAGGTTGTTCAACAATATCTTGTTGTTCCTCATTAATAACTTGATCTACTTGATCTTTATTAACAGCTTGTGGAACTTCGGTAATTGATTGTCTAACACTTGTTTGTCCTCGAGGAGTGTGAATGACAATCAATCCGTCACTTGATCTAGAGGGTTGAGCTTTACGGTGATCCTTTTCAGAAATAATATCCTGAAATTGATCACTCCCACTGATCAAGTCATTCTCAAGAAATATTGCATTTCTTGATTCCACAATCCTAGTGTTATGAGATGGACAATAGAATATATACCCTTTAGACCTTTCAGCATATCCAATAAAATACCCACTAATGGTCCTTAGGTCTAACTTCTTTTCTTGTGAGTTGTAAATTCTTACTTTAGATCGGCATCCTCAAACACGCATATGTCACAAACTTGGTTTCCAACCTTTGAATAATTCAAAAGGCGTCTTTGGAACATCCTTGGTTGGAACTCTGTTTAATATGTACGCAGCCGTCTTTAGAGCTTCAATCTACAAGAATTCAGGGAGTTTCGAGTTACTCCACATACTTCTCACTATGTCCATTAAAGTTCGGTTTCTTCTTTCTGCCACACCATTCTGATCTGGAGAACCAGGCATAGTGTGTTGGGCAACAATCCCATGCTCTTGAAGAAACTTCGCAAATGGACCAGGTGCTTGTCCACTCTCTATGTATCTTCCATAATACTCACTACCTCTATCTGACCTCACAATTTTAATTTGCTTTCCACTTTGATTCTCTACTTCAGCCTTAAATACTTTAAAGGCATCCAAAGCTTCATCCTTAGAACGAAGTAAGTAGAGATACATATATCGTGAATAATCATCTATAAAGGTGATAAAGTATTTTGGACCAACTATATCCATGTCTGGACAACAAATATCTGTATGTATGATCTCCAATAGGTTTGTGCTCCTCTTGACACCCTTTTTAGACTTATTAGTTTGCTTACCCTTTATGCAATCTAAACAAGTCCCAAAGTCAACAAAATCCAAAGTACAAAGTACCCCTTCATTTATCAAACTTTTAATTCTCTTAATGGAGATATGTCCTAATCTCTGGTGCCACAACATAGAGGATTCCTCATTCACAACACATCATTTTGACCCAGCAGTAACATGCATAGAATTATAAGCAGCATCATTTTGTAATTCAATAGAATAAAGACCATTGGACAAAGTACCATAACCAATAACTTTAGATTCGAAAGATAAACTAAAACCAGAATCCAAGAAGTTAAAGGAAAAACCCAAAGGTACAAGTCTTGAAATAGAAATCAAATTCCTAGAAAAACTTGGAACATAAAAAGTTTTTTCCAAATGTAAAACAAAACCGCTGCTTAAAACCAAACTGCATGTGCCAATGGCTTCTACATGTGAACTCATCTTGCTTCCTGAATAGATGCATAGTTCATTTCCCATTGGCTTCCTTAGGTTTTGCATACCCTGCAAGGTATTAGAAACATGGATTGTAAAACCGGAATCAATCCACCATGTGTTATGGTTAACACTAACCATATTAGACTCATAACAGACAAAGAAAAGTTGAGTACCTTTCTTGTTGAGCCAGTTCTTAAACTTAATGCAGTCTTTCTTCATGTGCCCCTTCTTCTTACAGAAAAAACACTTTGACTCTTTCTTTATGTCCGGTCGAGGAGGAATCTTGCCCTTTTCTTTATTTTTGGCTTGATCCCTCTTCCTCTTTCCTTGAGTAGTGAAATTCACCTTTTCACCCTCTTCCATTGCCAACCTACCTTCCTCTTGAACACACATGATCAATAGCTCGTTAAATAACCATTTGTCTTTATGTGTGTTATAAGAGATTTTGAAGGTCCATATTGTTGGGGCGGAGTGTTTAAAATGAAATGAACAAGGAAAGATTCTGACATTTTAACTTCCAAAGTATCAAGCTGAGCCGCTATGTCCCTCATGTGCATGATATGATCATGCACACCTTTAATTCCGGTGAGCTTCATGGATGAAAACTGCATAATTAAGGTGTTGGCCAAAGCCTTATCAGATGTAGCAAACTGCTCATCAATGGCTTTCAGAAGGTCCTTGACCTTATCATACTGCTCGACAGAACCACGAATACCAGCAGATATCTTAGTCTTTATGAACATCACAGAGAGGCGATTGGATCGCTCCCATTTTTCATAAAGATTAACAACATCCGGAATGCTGGTTTCAGTAATGGCAGGTGGTTCGTCTTTTCTTATAGCATAATCAATATTCATCCATCCTAAATGGAGAAGAATTTTCTTTTTCCACACTTTATAGTTATCTCCCTTTAATTCGGGAATATCACACTTAAAATCAGAAATGTTCGCAGGTTGAATAACTGCAAAATTTATCAAATATATATGCTCATTAAACAAAAATTTAAGACTTAAACAAAATGACATGTTTTACCAATGTAAGTCATGCTCAAATCAACGAATCTAATGACATAGAATTTGTTTGTGAGCTAAAATCCTACTCAATTAGATTCATTTAATAACTTTATGATAAAACTATCAAATTATGTTCTATTTATTAATTCCTCATGGGAAGATTAATAAATATAAGTTGATATTTCATCCTAATTAATCATACAAATATAACAAAATTCCTGTGGGTAGATTTCATTATATCTCATATGATTAATTACAACTAATGTTATAATATGATTCATGAACTTAATATATAATTTTAATTAACTAAAGATGCTGTGGCTATTTCTTCATTAATTAAAATTATATGAATCAATGAATCAACTATTATTAACTAACTCTTTATTAAGAGCTAAACATTTGCATATAATCATATATAATGCAAATAAAATGAATAACAATGCATAAATATTATTTAACATAATTTTG
Source organism: Papilionanthe hookeriana x Papilionanthe teres (assembly GCA_022702705.1). Taxonomy (NCBI): domain Eukaryota; kingdom Viridiplantae; phylum Streptophyta; class Magnoliopsida; order Asparagales; family Orchidaceae; genus Papilionanthe; species Papilionanthe hookeriana x Papilionanthe teres. The sequence continues at coordinate 147,767,335 of CM040422.1, read as the reverse complement.
CATGTATAATAACCATAAATTTATACATAAAAATTTTCAAGAAATAAATAAATAATTTATGCATAAGAGTTATTCAACTTTAAACCAAACAAGTTCTTAATTATAATTTTAATATGAAAAAATTATATATTGAATATTGTATGTTTAATTTAACACAAAATTAAACATATAATTTAACAAAATAACTAAATAATTTAGACACATTAAAATACAAAAAATGACTCATAATTAATTACAAAATCAATTATGTGTGAAACAGTTCATAAAATCATTTAGAACTTGATTACAACATGATTTCCTATTTATTTTGGAAAAAACGTTTTATTTTATTTTATTTTATTATTATTATTATTATTTTAAAGCATTAGAATTATAACGTTTTTAATCCAAAATTGGGCAACAAGCATGGACATTAACCTTATGTCCAACCATGATTTAAACTTGTGTAACAATAATTAGATACATTAGAAATCAATGTTCTTAAGGATTTCTAATCATAATATAATCAATCAATTGCCCAGAATCGAAATCACGTATACGAGTATATAAACAAAGTGAAACAGAGTAAGCAAGGCAGAGGTTAAGCTCGCTATGATACCAAATGTAAGATTTTCATATTCTATATAACTAAATGATATCTCAAAAGATATCAAACTTGTTTATTAATTTCAACAAAATATATTTGTTGAAACTATAAGCGGAAGCGAAATAGGATCATACATACCTCCAGTCATAGCATACACTTGCAAAGGAGAACTCTCTGCTTACACGGTAAAGTTGTGTTATAGATCTAAACTTTTCTCACTCACAACCCGATGGTGAGGAAACAAAATTATGAGGAGCAAGCTTAGGGACCAAAACATTAAGCATCACATCTATTTATAGTACCTGCCCATCACAGAGATCTACGGTCATGATCCCATCATAGAGATCAACGGATGTGAGCAGGGCATATAAAGGGTGGCATATGAAAGGGTTGAACTTGGACTTAATATGGACCACATTCTAAAATTCATTTCCCTTGAAAATATAATGAATTTATTTCCCTTGAAAACACAAAGGTTTCTAATGGGAATTGTAAATAATAAAAATAAATAAATAAATAAATTAGGGAAATGAATGAAAATCCTAACACACAATAGAAAAAGAGACCAATTTTGCCCCTCATGCAAGGTAATTATTAAATTAAATACATTTGATATATCCAAGATGGCCCAAGCTTGGAGATATGGTTACCTGTTGGTCGACGTTGATGCATCATCGATTAACCATTATCAACCATTATCATTTGATCGTCATCGTTCAACAATTATTATAGATCGTGTCGTACCAGAACAAAATGTACGTCAAGTTAATATTATATTATCAACTTAGTTATCATTATCTTCTCTAATTATATCAAATAGGAAAATTTTATATCCCAATTAACATAGGGAATGATCTTATTTAGGTTATGTTCCTTGAATTTAGCCCATAAGATCTATTCATTTATCTATCTAAATAAATAATAAATGTAATTATTGTGCTCCCCTTTTAGAGAATTGTATTGCTCTGCCACCACTGAAATATATCTTGTATTTAATCTCTAATGATTTCATGACTCTAATATCTAATCTCCTAGCTATTGCATATCACCAACATCTGATATTCTAGTTATAATATCTATATATCAAGCAATCTCTTAATTATTACAAATCTTAATATCTAATTTTTTTAATTACAATACATACATACATACATATATATATATATATATATATATATATATATATATATATATATATATATATATATATATATAACTAGATATAAGTATATATCAAGCTAGCTCATATATATTACATATCTTTAATATCTATTCTTCTGATTATAAAATCTATATATCATGAAATCTTTTACTTATTACATATCTATTATTTAATAAAAACAATCAACTTAATATTGTTTTTCAAACTATTAAAATGTTAAAAAAAATAATTAAATAAAACTAACATAAAGAGCAAAATAATTTCAAAATAATGTACTTTAATATATATTCACTCTTCAAAACTAAATTTAAAAATGAATTTAAAATGTGGTTTTAAGTATTAACCATTTTTTAGATTATAAACTATAAATGATTCTTAAATATTTGATTTTTTTTAAACCAATTATATGTCTAATCTAATTTAAATATTAAACTTTTAAATTTTACAAATTGATATAAAAAAAATTTTTCAATCCCTCTAAAATAATCCCATTTTATGTGAACAAAAAATATTTTTTATAAAATTGATCTAATAATAATTATTTATTTATATATATATCAATGCATACTTATGGAAGAGCCTTCTTCCTCTTCCTACTATTTAAGTGGGTCTCAATAAAATAAAATCTCATAGATTTCTCTCTTATTGACCTTCACCTCTTTCTCATAACTTTCAAGAATTCTTTAAACAAAACATTATAATAATAACTCCTTCATTACATTTTATCCCTAATGACAGAGTCAACAATTGAATCTTTAAGAGATTGCTTGATTATACACAAAATCTTAGAAAAATCGCATGTTGATAGGACGTATTCCGCCAATGCATTCGGAATGCCCAAATTGCCTAGCAGAAGTTGCTTGATGAAAATGATAAGCAGCAAGTGTGATGCTGCGTGGATCAAGTCTGAATCACATTGATCGTCCATGAAAGCTGTCTAAATGATGCTCATTCGTAAAATGGATTGATCTCATGTGTTTTAAGCATCAAAATAATCTAAGAAAGAATCTTTCATGACAAATGACTCAATACAATGAAATGATTATCCACAGACATATGTTGCACAAATTGCATCTCAATTGCCTTGAAGACGATTGAAGTTGTTCAAATGTGATATGATTACATAAGAAATAGTGCTAATGCATTCAGAGTGTCAAAATAATACAAGGAGGAACTTATTTTGATTGAAATGATCAAGTATAGTGAAAATAGTGGACTACCAACATATTTCATGTGATTTAAGCCCAAATTACTTCGACGTCTGTCTAAATTATTCACAGAATAATTGATCAAAAAATGAGGTGCATCAACAAATTTGGGGCATCAAAATAATCTACAAATAATGCCAATATTGTTGGGGTCTCACACACAAACTAATACCTGGCAAATTGAGACCTGCAAAATGCAAAAAAATTTGCATGGGAAAATGAAAATATGGTACAAATTATTAAGACAAAAATTTCTTATATATTTTTTAGATTATATTATTATTGTAAGAGAGACATTATTAAATCTACCCAACAGCCCAACCCATGATATTGCCGCCGATCCAACCTCATGAAACCTCATCTGTCTTTGATCATAAAAGAAACAAAGTGAAGATAACAAAATATATATGATTGACTTGTCGTTAATAAATTTTATCATTTGGTACTGATCTCAGGATATTTGGCATGAATATTGAGTTTTCTCTAATAAGAAATATTTTGATTCAAATTAAAAATCATCTAAAGCTCCAATTTCAGTAAACTTACAATCAAACTAACCGGCTCAATGAGACAAACCCAGTGATACCAAAATTGATCTAATTTGAGTCAAAGCAAACTCGGATCAATCAATTAAACTACTTTTGGAAGTTTTGGTTGGTTATTTGGGGGTCAATTGCACTCCAAATTCGATATTTCTATAATCAAGTCGAGCGTCACGATGAGCGGAATCAAAAGAGCTTAAGATCACCTAATTTCGATGTCATTAAAACTATCATATCATCAAAAAATTTCCTAAACTCATGGGAAATCAGTGTGGTTTGTTCAAGGTTGGGGTGCTTATTCGCTGAAGCAAGAAAACCCTCTGCTCATGGGCCTATAAATAAACTTTTACTTTTCACTTGGAAAAGAAAAAAGGAGGAAGAAGAAGAAACTCATTTCTAGTATTGTTATGGACTAAAGTCTTAACAATAACTCTTGACCTTCGTAGTCGTTGGTCGCCGCTCCCTGGTAACTGTCGTTCGTCACCGGCCTCCGACTATTCACTAGGTGGACTTTGCAGGGTAATAAAATAACTTGTAGAGTAATGACATAGATTGAGGAGTAACGAAGTATCTTGTAGATAAATGATGCACATGTAAGAAATTCATGTGTGAACTTTATGACACAAATTCCAAAGATACATAATAGCCAAGATCTTTTAAATTTGTGATTTTTTACATATCTATAATAAAATAACTCATACCTGTATTCATGACGAAGAAATTTGATCTTGAAGAAAAATTGATCCTGAAGAGATGGAGTTTCTCTCTCTAATCCCTTAAAACTTTCCGTACTTTCCGATGAGAGAAATGTACGTGGTGTGTTGAGTAGAGAGATGACTCATTCTCACTTTCATGCTCTATTTAACCACCATCCATCAAGAGGTTACTAACCAATAGGATTTATGACAATTTAATAAATTAATTGATTTTTATTATTAAAATCAATGACATAAGTTAGTAACTTCTATTCATTTAGGGGTTACACGAGTTAACAAATAAATATCATAAGTTATCATAAGTTATGACATAAATAACATAAGTTTTCATGAGTTATAAAAATTAATAACTTAAGTTATCATGTATTATGACATAAGTTATAAGTTAAGAAATTAAATAACTTAAGTTATCATGAGTTATCAAATTAAATAACTTAAGTTATAATTCATTATGACATAAGTTATGAGTTAAGAAAATAAATTACTTAAGTTATCATAAGTTATAATAATAAATAACTTTTATTATAACATAAGTTAAGAGTTAAGAAAATAAAAAACTTATGTTATTATGAGTTCTAAAATAAATGACATAAATTATTGATAAATTATTAAAATGAATGCGAGTCACAAAATTAAAATTTAACATTCTCCCACTTGGCTCACTTAATTTTAATAGTGCGTAACATACTGCATAAAATGTAAAATAAATCCTTCTTTATATTGGTTAAATCATAAATTATTTAATAAGTACGAAATTAATATGAATTATGGCGGTTGTGCATCAATTTATCGACACAGTCCTTCCATGTATCACAATATCAATTACATACTTAACATAATGAGAATTAACATCATGGTCCCATAATGTCTATTAGAAGACAAATCTTGTTGAACATCAAGCAAAATAAAGTGTACACTAACGATAAAAACAAGATTTATAAATATTAGAAACAAGAAAAATTGAGCTCAATGTGTCAAAATACAAGGAGCATAAAACTAATAAAAGGTTTTGGTAATGCTCATTCTCTCGACATGTTCGTTAAATGTCTTCGGTGGCAATCCTTTCGTTAAAGGATCTGCAATCATGAGATTGGTGCTAATATGCTCAATTGACACCCTATGTTTCTGAACTTCTTCCTTAACGGCAAGTTATATTAATTCCATGTGTTTAGCACCTTTGGAATACTTGTCGTTTTTGGAAAAGAAGACTCACTGCGGAGTTATCACAATAAATTTTTAGCGGCTTGGCAATACTGTCGACAATTCCAAGTCCTGAAATAAAATTTCGTAGCCATAAACCCTGAATTGTAGCTTCGAAGCAAGCCACAAATTCAGCTTCCATAAGTAGAAGCAACTATGATAGTCGCTTCGCACTTTTCCATGAGATTGCTCCTTCAACTAAAAGGAACGGATATCCAAATGTTGATTTTCTAGTATCAACACATCCAAGAAAATCGAATCGAATATCCTATCACTTCAAGATCTTTAGATCTTCTATAAGTGAGCATGTGATCCTTCGTTCCTCGTAGATACCTCAAAACTTTCTTTGCAGCTTTCCAATGATCTATTCCTGGATTACTTTGATACCTGCCCAGCATCCCGACAACAAAGCTAATGTCTGGTCTGGTACAAGTCTGAGCATACATTAAGCTTCCAACAATAGATGCATAAGAAATTTCTTCCATTTGTTTGCGTTCCAAATCATTCTTTGGACACTGCATAAGGCTGGAATTTATCTCCTTTTCGAATCGGAGCAACACTTCGTCGAACATCCTTCCATATTGAATCTCTTAAGAACTCTTTCGATATATGTTTTCTGAGACAACCCTAACAATCCTTGTGATCTATCACGAAATATTTCAATTCCAATCACATAGGATGCCTCACTCATATCTTTCATTTCAAAGTTCTTACAAAGAAAATTCTTGGTTTCATATAATAAACCAAAATCATTAGTAGCAAGCAAGATGTCATCAACATACAGAATGAGAAATATGATCTTGCTCCCACTAATCTTTAGATATATACACCGATCAACAGTGTTTTCTTTAAATCCAAAGGACGTAATGGTATCATTGAACTTAAGATACCATTATCGCGAAGCTTCGCTTAAGTCCGTATATTGATTTCTTAAGTTTACACACCATGTGTTCTTTTCCTTCAACCGAAAATCCTTCAGAGTTGACTCATGTAGACCTCTTCATCTAAATTCCCATTCGTAAAGGTCGTTTTCACATCCATTCGGTGTAACTCAAAATCAAAATGAGCTACTAGTGCTATGATAATTCTAAATGAATCTTTCTTAGAAACTGTAGAAAATGTTTCTTTATAGTCGATGCCATCTTTCTGAGTAAAACCTTTGGCAACAAGTCTGGCTTTATATCTTTCAATATTGTCATTCGAGTTGCGCTTAGTCTTAAAGACCCATTTACACCCGACTCTTTTACAACCTTCAGGTAATTCAACGATATCCCGTACTTTGTTGTGCTCCATTGATTTCAACTCATCTTTCATCGCATCTAACCATTTAGAAGAATATGCACTTTCCATGGCTTCGTGAAAATGAAATCGGATCTTCATCGACTCCTAAGTCAAATTCGTACTCATGTAGATAAACCACATAATCATCGAAATAACGTGACCGTTTTTGTCTTCGAGACTTTCTGGGTGCTACTTCATGTGGTTCATCTAAAGTAGGTTCATTAGTGACAGCTTCATTATGGGGTGTTTGATCATTTATTTGTTGTTTCGTAAGTTGTCAAACTGTTCAACAACCGTAGAATAACAAGTCGAGAAGAAATTCTGGTAAAGGAACTCGAACCCTAATTTCTTGGATCTCCACTTTACGTGGTTCCAAACTCCCACTAACTTCACCATTTTCAATGAACTTAGCATTTCCAGACTTCAATGATTCTTGTACTATGGTTAGGACAATAAAATCTATACCCTTTAGATTTTTCTCGGATAACCAATGAAATAACCATCGATTGTTCTCGAGTCCAGCTTTCTTTTCATGTGGATTATATATCCTTATTTCTGTCTGGACAACCCCAAACACGGAGGTGCCTTAAACTAGGTTTCCTTCCCGTCCACAAGCTCAAAAGGAGTCTTTGGAATCGCCTTACTAGAATCCCGTTTAACAAATATGCAGCGGTCCTTAAAGCATTCATCCACAATGATGAGGGTAAAGAAGAATTACTCATCATACTCCTAATCATTTCTATTAGAGTACAGTTTCACCTTTCTTCAACACCATTTTGTTGTGGTGTTTCTGACATAGTGTATTGAGCACATATGCCATTAGTTCGAAGAAATTTAGCAAATGGACCCGGACATCGTCCGCATTCATCAGTAACTTCCATAATATTCACCCCCTCTATCGTACATGATAATTTTCACTTTTTTGTCTAATTGTCTCTCAACCTCGCTATATACACCTTCAAGGCATCTATAGCTTGAGATTTTTGATGCAATAAATAGACATAACCATAACGTGAAAAGTCATCAATAAAGGTGATAAAATATTTTTCTCCACCAAAAGATGGAACATCAAAAGGTCCACAAATATCGGTGTGTATAATTTCAAGGAGCTGTGTGCTTCTTGTGGCGGCTTTCTTAAGTATGTGGTTTGTATGCTTTCCTTTAATACAATCCACACAGAGGCCAAGATCAGTAAAATCTAATTCATTAAGAATTTCATTTTTTACTAATCTTTCAATTCTTTCTTTAGATATATGACCAAACGTTTATGCCACATATAAGCTGAATTTTCATTCATAAAACCATGTTTAGTACCAATATTATGATGCAAAGTTATCAGAGTCTCAGCGAAAATGCTATCAAGTTTAAGCTTATATAGGCCATCACAAAGAATACCAGAACCTATAAGATGATTGTGTTTAAATAAACTGAAACAATCATTTCCAAATTTAAAGGAGAATCAAGTTTAGACAGTGAAATCAAATTACGAGAAACAGAAGGGACATAAAGTGTTTGAAAAAGGTCTAAATGATGTCCAATATCTAAAATTAACCGGTAGGTTCCAATGGCTTCAACTGGTGCTTTGACTCGGTTTCCCATGAAGACAAACTTTTCATTCGAGTTTATGATTCGGGTTGTAAGGAATCCCCGCATCGTATTAGAAACATGAGTGGTACAACTGTAATCAATCCACTGTGTATTATAAGGAACTTCGCCAAATTTGATTCGAAACATACGTAAACACAAGGTTTACCTTTCTTTTCGAACCAGCTTCGCGCTTTGACACTCATTTTGATAGTGTCCGTGCTTTCTGCAAAAGTGGCACTTAATTCCTTTATGTTCCTCTTTCGTGAATTAGGACGTAAGACACATTAACCTTTAGTGGTCCTTGTTTCGCCCTTTCCATTCTTCTTTCCAGTGTTTCTTTACAGCCTCTTCTTTGGTAACCCATGAGATTAATGGAGTGATTTGCTCCTTTCTTAAGCCTTGCTTCCTCTTGAATGAGCATACATTGTAGTTCATTCACATTCCACTTATCTTTCATGGTGTTATAGTTCATGTGAAATGGACCATACTCAGAAGGCAAGGAGTTAATGATAAATTGCACGAGGAAATTTTCATTCACTTCTATTCCCAGGGTCTTTAGTCTTGCTGCTATGTTCGTCATTTCAACGACATGCTCATGCATAGTACGAGAACCATCAAATTTCATGTTGGTTACGTACTCAATAAGTGTCCCAAGCAAGAGACTTATCGACAGAGTCGTATCGAGAACAATTCTCAGCAAATTTCATAAATTCCTTAAGCACTTTCAGTGTTAGAAAATGTACACTTAATGTTGTTTGCATACAGATCATTCGCATAAACATTAAGCTCAATCCGTTCGATTTTTCCCAAGCTTTATAGAAAGATACTTGCTCAACGATTACTAGAATCGCGAAGAGCAGGGGGTTTCTCGCCGTGAGTGCCAAATCAAGATCCGTAACACCAAGGTGAAACCGGACTTCGCTCACGCCATTCAGTAGAAATTAAGCCCATCGAATGTTCGAACGTATGTAGCTTGCGAATGAAAAGAAACAAGGAGTAGTTACCGCAAATGAATAAAACATGCTCGCACATTAATGCTTCGAACATTAAACTTACATAGATATTCATATGAAATCGGATTAAAATAATAATTGTAATAATAATAGTAGTATTGAAATCTCCTTTGGGTGATATAACAATACACGAAAATAAATATAATTGATGCTTAACTTAAATTTAATAATTGATAATTGTTTATACTCAAATTAGATATGTTTATTATCTTTGGATATATAAACATATCTTAACTAAGTATATAAATAGTACTACAATTATATTCAAAGATTATAAAACAAATGATCAACCTCTAGGCGATCCGTAAATATTTTATAATCAATGAATTTTAATATTTTCGTGATAAAATATTAAATTATTTCATAAGAAGCATCACAAACTCATGTAGTAATTGAATTTATTTAATTCGACGTCTATTAAACTTACTAATTTGGTCACTTTGGTGACTAACAAATTAAACATAACATCGACATCAAATAAATAATTTCAATCACATCAATTTACTTTAGTGGTATAATTCAAGATTTAATTCGCAACGGAAATTTAATACAATTAACATAAATAAAATTATATGAAAAATCATAAATTTAGTAATCAAGGCTCTGATACCACATGTAAGAAATTCATGTGTGAACTTTATGACACAAATTCCAAAGATACATAATAGCCAAGATCTTTTAAATTTGTGATTTTTTACATATCTATAATAAAGTAACTCATACATGTATTCATGACGAAGAAATTTGATCTTGAAGAAAAATTGATCATGAAGAGATGGAGTTTCTCTCTCTAATCCCTTAAAACTTTACGTACTTTCCGATGAGAGAAATGTACGTGGTGTGTTAGGTAGAGAGGACTCATTCTCACTTTCATGCTCTATTTAACCATCATCCATCAAGGGGGTTACTAACCGAGTAGGATTTATGACAATTTAATAAATTAATTGATTTTTATTATTAAAATCAATGATATAAGTTAGTAACCTCTATTCATTTAGAGGTTACATGAGTTAACAAATAAATATCATAAGTTATCATAAGTTATGACATAAATAACATAAGTTTTCATGAGTTATAAAAATGAATAACTTAAGTTATCATTTATTATGACATAAGTTATAAGTTAAGAAATTAAATAACTTAAGTTATCATGAGTTATCAAATTAAATAACTTAAGTTATAATTCATTATGACATAAGTTATGAGTTAAGAAAATAAATTACTTAAGTTATCATAAGTTATAATAATAAATAACTTTTATTATAACATAAGTTAAGAGTTAAGAAAATAAAGAACTTATGTTATTATGAGTTCTAAAATAAATGACATAAATTATTGATAAATTATTAAAATGAATGTGAGTCACAAAATTAAAATTTAACAACACATTGTGGAGTAACGCATCACTCTAAATACCGTGCAATGACGTTGCCCAAACACGGTGTTATGAAGTACCCTAGATGAGGTGTAGTAAAGTATCCCAAACATTGCATAATGAAGTACCTTGAATACAGTGTTATCGAAGTATCTTGACGCGGTGTAACAAAGTACCCAGAACACGGTGTGGCAGCGTACCCTGAATATGGTGTGTTGGCACACTCTAAATATGGTGTAAAGACGCAAGCTGAATACATTATAACGACATAACAAAAATATGGGGTAATGAAAAATGTTACCTCGAGGATTTGACGATAACTCCAGGAAATAATTACTTATAAGTTTTATACTCAAAATACAGTTACTTTCTCTAGACTCCTGAAGTCTTCTCCTTATATCGCATACTGACAAGTGCTATCAATGGTATAATAGTAAATCGAGGAAAAATATTACAACCACCAACCAATGCAGCACAAACTATGACCTTTGGGGCCACCCTATTGCAGTTCCGCAATATGGCCTATGAGGATAATTACTACTGCAGCTCCCCACTATAACATATGTGATCAACTATGTATGTATCATTATAGCCTTCCACAATGGCTTTTGTGTCCAACTTACACTCTTGCAATGACTTATTATTTAGTTTCCCACTACGACAAGTGATTAATTAAGACCTATGTGGCTCACTGCTATTGTAGCTCTCAACTATGACTTTTGTGGTCAATTGATGCTAGTACAACTACTCCTTATGGCCTTTGTGGTCAACTAAGATTTACGTGGCTCACTGCTACTGTAGCTTCCAACTACGACCTTTGTAGCTAATTAAAGTTATTATAGCTCACCATTACGACTTATGTGACCAATTATGGCCTGCATGGCTAATTGTTGCTGCAGGTCTCGACCCAATGTAACCTATGTGACTAATTGTTGTCATTATAGCCTTCCACTACAACTTTTGTGTCCAACTGACACTCTTGTAGCTCCCCACTATAGCCTATATGACCAACTGCAACTTATGTAGCTCACTGCTACTACAGCTTCTAACTACGGCCTTTGTGATCAATTAATGTCGTTGTAACTCTCCACTAAATACATGATCAACTGTGACTTATGTGACTTATTGCAGCTTCCCACTACAGCTTATGTGTCTGACTGCACCATTTGTGACTCACTTCCACCTCAAATTCCAACTATGACCTTTGTGACCAATTGACTTTATTGTAGCTCCTCACTACGGCTCATATGACCAATCACGACTTTGGTGGCTAATTGCTACTAATGCTCCACACTACAACCAATGTGGCTAAGTACTGTTATTATAGCATTTTACTACAACCTTTATGGCCAACATATGCTCTTGCAGCTCCCTACTATGACTTAAGTGACAAACTGTGACCTATGTGACTTACTTTTACTGTAACTTTCAACTATAGACTTTGTGGTTAATTGAAATTATTATAGTTACCCACTACGATTTATGTGACCAACTATAACCTATGAGGCTCATTGCTACTGCAGCTTCCAACTATGGTATTTGTGGCTAATTAACGCTACTAGAACTCCAAATTACAGTTAATGTGACCAACTACGATTAATGTGGCGAATCATATCTGCACCTTCAAATTATAACCTTTGTGGCCAACCGACGGCCCTATCGCTATGAATTAAAAACCCACAACTTTTTCACTTTCTAGGAGTTTCACGCCAATGCCTATTTTCTATTATCTGCCTTCATATAATATTAAGATAGCATGCAACAACAGTAGCAATAATTACAACCTAACCTTAAATCACATTCAGCCCACATCATCAGGAACCCATTTTGGTCGTACACAAAATCCCTAACTGCTCCCCCTACTCTACCTGCCGAGCTACCCTGTCCTGCTCCCGAAATTCCTCCGGCGCGTCCTCACCCGTTCCAACTTCCTCTCGTTCCTGGCAGTTGCCATAGGAGCTTCGATGTCCTAACCTTCGACTCCTTAAATCCCAACTTAGTACGGCTGGATGCAATAGAATTGCGAGAATGTAAGCGATGAATGCGGCTGACTGGGGGAGAGGCGGTTGTAGCAGCTGACGGAGAAAATATTGCATCCGGATTTCGCGTTAATGATATTCAGTATCTATTAGTGTATGTTATTCTTACTTATATTAGTTGTTTATAGGTTCTCTTCTTTCGGGTATAAACAGGGTATGACAACATTCCTTCATCTCGCCTTCTAATGCCGAAATGCACTACCCTTTCGGATCTCGGGTGTAACAAAAATTAAATCTTATGCATATTCAGTCGAATTACCTCATGAAATACACGTTAGCTGAGTATTTAACAATGGAGATATACTATCTAGTTAAAATATAACGGTAAAAAATTTTCTACTGCATGGTCTCCAAAGTGTCTGCCTTCTCCGCTCACATTGTTTGATACAAGTACACGGGTGGTTTATATCATCACTTGATGAAATTTGTCAAGTTTAAAATGTTTTACATGAGAACTTGGTTAGCTGATACAATTTGCCTCCATTAGCAGATTCTTAGGTAGATCATAATCACTTGAGACAATTGCTTACAGAACAGTTGGAAGACTATCATCCACTCTCAGTTCAAAGACTAAACAGGAAGACAAAATAGACTCTACCCTAAGCTTGTTGCGAAGTGAGTTTAGATCTCTTACGATATGCTAACCACTTCTCAACAATTAAGTAGTAGTAATGAGTTGGAGGATTGGAAGTAAAGGGATGAGATTAAGGAGTAGTTTGGTTTGCTGAAAAAGGAACAAAGTGTAAGAAGATTAATGTATTGTATATGGTATATATTAAAGTTTTTGTTCCGTGTAAAATAAATGTAAGACTTTGCATATTTTTTTTTTTGTTTGGTTTGAAGAAAAAAATTCAATATAAAATAAATTTGTTAAGCTCCACACTGGCTGGTGGCCGACAGCAGCAAAAGATGACCAGCGACAGCGGGCAAACAGGGTTGGCAATAGATGGTGACAGGCAGGCGGCTGCTAGGGTAGGAGGCAAGCTGCGGCAATTGACGATGGCAATGGACATTGACTTCATCTTACACAAAACAATATATTTGGAATTTGCCCAAACCCAATAATTCTAAATTAATGAAAATGAACTATGGAGTGAATTTCAAACACTTTGGAATTTTACACTGTAGTTATTTTTCTTCCAATCAAATGTTTGAACTTTTAAATGCCTTTAAAAGGATGCAATGCACTTCTTTACTTCCGACCAAACAATCCCAAAGAGACTTCTTACATAATCTCTTTTAAGTTAGTGTTACTACCGACATCATCCAACTCTTCAGGGAAGAGTTCTTTGTCCAGGTGAATGATGCCACACATTAGTAGTCGAGTCTCTTTGAATCTTGTTCACATTGGCTTCTAGGCATGTGTTGTTGTTGTTGTATCTTCTTATACATACCCTCTTCCAACCAAACATCAGAAACTACCATTTAGGTAAGCATACAGTACTTGGATAAATAAGCAAATGCAAAAGAATGAGATGTGATTCTATCCATACAATGCAGTTCAACTTGTCTACAGAATTGGACTCAAGTCTAATTTCAAGGTACAACTAAACTTGAAAACCTTAGTTTTACCTCAGATCACATTTTAAAATTTTCCCCATGCCGATTTCGCCTCCCTTCTGTTCCAAAAAGAGAATCAATCCATTTCTGGCCTAAGTCTGTAAATCATCCACAAGCAATTTCATCAGAATCCACCACCCAGATTTGTTGTTGTTACATGTTGTAAATGAATGAAAACCTGTCTCACTTAGCAGTACAGGTTTAGGCTTTATGCGTTGAAGTTCTCAGTCAAGTTACCATTAAGTTGAGGACAAGATGGGTGGATCCAAAACAATTCATCAGCACCATCTATAATTCCAGTATTTCTATACACTCCACCAGCCATCAAAGAGGATGAAGGGTCTTCATAAGTTAGAGGTTTAAAGGTTCTCTGCATCAGATTGTAATGGAAGTTAATTTCTCCTCCAGCCATGACAGGGTTTGCACATTGAAAGCCCAAAGAAACAGACGGTTCAGAACTGAAACAAAGATCAGGAAATGGAACAGAATGATATTCTGCATTATAAACTTGCTGCAGTTGATGTGAATGATATGGATTTGGAATGCAATTACAATAAAGAGGTGAATGGAAAACATTGTGCACAGCACAAAAAGCTTGATGAGATTCTCCAGAGCCAACTTGAGAGGAACTCATCCCAGAAACGGAAGTAGTATTCTCTGCAGCATGATCATCCAGAACACCATACTTGATTTTACTTGGGTGGTCAAGAAATATGCCATAATTGGGCTTCAGGTGCTCAATATATTGATCCAATTTCATGATGTAAACTGAAGGGGACTGTAATCTGTGCATTACATCATACTGAGATGCAAGTTTTCGACGCTCAGATGTTGGGATGCAGGGAAATTGCTGTATATCTCTGCTCTTAATAGGCTTATAAGAAGCAATTTGAGCGGGGAGCTGCCCAGTCGAAGCCTGAATTTCACCATGGTTATGTACTCCTTCATAAGATACCATCATCTTGTCTGGATGAAGAGAGACCCTCTCAGTATGCATCCTCATAGTGCATCCGGGATAAGTGCATTTGTAGGAGAAGCTAAACAAAAATGACAACAAAATCTTTGAGAATTTCTGGATTAAACACAAAAAGTAATGGATTTATTAGAATGAGAAAAAATTAGCTAATGTGCTGTATGAAAACACAAGTGTCCAAAAAAAATTTTTTTTTTTTCTTTTTTGGGTTACAGAAACAAGCAAAACATTCAGAAATTTTTAATAGAAGTAAAAGAACTGAATTATGAAGCTTAACTGTTCAAGATTACTGTACCTAGGAAAATACGGCCCGTCAGTTGAAACTTGTTGGTATTTCTTCCACTTGCATCTATCTTTTATAATTTCTCCATTGTCCTCTTGAGGAAAATCTGATAAAGGTTCAAGTATACAGTAGGTCGGATTTTTCTTCCTGGTGTTAAGAAAAGAAAATGAACAATTTTTAGAAGTTCAGATTACTTAATAAAGACCGGAAGAATGGAGCTGGTGAAGTGGATGTGTAAACCTTATTTTTGGCTCTGGACTAGTATTTTCAATAGTATTGGCCCAGCTTTGGCAATATATTTCTAGATTATAGCCACATCGAGATGAGATTTGACCTTCAGTCTGAAGATTTAGTGGTTGAGCAGCTGCTTCTCTTCTGTCTGAGTAACTCAGATCCTCAGCAACACACTTCCCTTTGACTGCTCTGCTATCAGATTCTCGGATATGATTTTGCAAATCATTGCCATATGGTTCCATAAGTTTAAGAGATTTCCAACGTTTATCTGTTCAACATTGCGTCACAAAGAGAAAATTTCAATTACCAAATACAGAAAATAAAAAGAAGTTTTACTTTAAAAATCATAGTATGAAAACTTCTACTTGATAAAAGAAGATTGCCGATATTAATTTCACAGATATTTCGTCTACGTGAAGCCAAATTTACAAATCAACAAACCTAACAAAACAAGCAGTCAAACTACTCTCCCATCGATCAAATCAAACCCAACATAAGAAGAGCATTTGCAGAAATACCAAAGGTCGTCATAGATCAAAATTGAAGACAGAAGAATAAAGAAAATATAACAAGAATCAGCGAATGCCAGTGGAAACAAGAATCGCAATTAATAAATCATTCCGCATCGAAATTCAATTCCTACTTTCAGAAATACCAAGAAATTTTGATCTCTCTTCGCCATCTCGCGTATCATATATCAAGACCAAAATCAAAAGAAAAACGCAGAGGAAGAAACTGTTTGTACAAAACCCTCATTGATCAAAACTCCCCGTCTCCGATCAAATTGGTTCTGTTTACACAAGAACCGATCTTCCTTGTTTTAATTCAAATCTATATTTCAAATTATATCTGTTAACACAAGAACCGATATTCCTTTGTTAAATTAACCAACAGCAGAAAGAAGACTCGTGAAAACACCAAAAATCATGCAACAATTGAAAGCAGAAGAAAGCGAATGTGAATGAACGGAAGGAAGAAGAAGAAGAAGAAGAATAAACAAGAAAGCTGACCTAGAAAGCAAGAGAGAAGGAATCGGAAGGCGCCTGCTTGATCTTGGAACCACGAGAAAACGATTGTCTCCTCTCCTCTCCTCTCCTCGTTCTCAGTGGCGGGTACAAGCCGGAGGTTTGATTCTTTACGCGCGGCAGTGCATAAATTTAATATTTTAAATATTATTAAGCTCAAAATATTTTTAGCTAGCTTTAAAAATATTAGAAAATAATTCTTAAAATGATTTAATTTTTCTAAAAAAATAAATTATTATTTTTTAAAATAAAATAGAAACATGTACAAATGTATTAAATAAACGAAGTCTTTTTAGGCCCTTGAGCCACCAAGTTTAGCATTATTTTCTTATAAATTTGGAACGAACAAATTTAAGTTGAGCCATAGTGAGTATTACATACTTAGTGTTTTGATGTGTGCCAAAAGATTGTCAGCTATAGAGTGATTAGTCAACATCTTAGTGTCGCAGAAAGTCCAACAGATACACATGTAATTGAGGTGATATGTAGAGATAACATAATTTTTTATGTAGAAAAACCGACAAAGGAAAACAACGGGACTTAGCTTAGTTAGAACGATACATTATAAGTTGATCAGTACACATACATGCCCTTCTCCAACACACAACAAAGGATCACATAGTTCCTCCAAGTACGATGATTATATGCAAAAAAAAAACTATTGTATAATGTTGGGGAGCAAATGCAGTAGAGTAGTTGACAGTATTTCAATGCACCATCTTCGAAGTGTGTCTCTTTAGGATGATGCATTGCTCCTTAGGATCCCTCATTACTCCTCGATTTTGATCTTTACTTAGCACAATGCTTCATTACTCTACGACATCGATATTTATTCCGCACGTTGCTTCGTCACTCTACAGCGTATGTCACGACACCGCGATGGGCTTCATTGCAACAAGCAAGGGGAGACCGACAGTAGTTAGCAACTACGAGATTGGAAAGCGTTCGCGGGGAATGATATTGGAATTCAGCTCCTTCTCGAGTTAGCTCTAGGTCCAACTATTCTTCCAGTTCAAGGTCTAAGTCTCCTTTCATGAAGGGGGTGTGATTTTTTTTACAAAGTCTGGGAGTGTCTCCCCTACAAATAAGAAAGAAATCTAGGCTATTCCATCGGACGCCCGATAGAAATTCTCACAATTGGATGACATTTTATGAATATTTAAGTGTCTTCATGATGTTGGTATTGAGTAATCTTGGGCTAGATGGATTCATCTCACTAAAACGCTCAATTTTATTACAAACTTGCCAGATCAATTTGACTCTCCAATTAAACACACAAGCTTTCATAAATTATTTAGTTATTTGATTTGGGCTTAATTTTACTCAAATTGAGCCAATTTTGGTGTCATTGCATCCTTCTCATTGAGTCAGCCAGTTTGATTATAAGTTTACTATGAAATCAAAGATTCTGAATGATTTCTAATTTGAGTTTGATATATTTCTTATTAGAAAAAACTCCCGAGATGATTGCATATTGCCTCGAGATTCACGTTAAATGATAAAGTTTGTTAATGACATCAAGCTTGTTTGTGAGATCTTTTATTTTTTTCTTAAAGATGTGATTGTTTTCTATATTTTTAAATGTTCTCATTTTCAAATTAAAAATAAATTTATTTTATTTTTAAAAATGCTCAAAAATAATTTTGAAGTGTTTCTATTGTTTTAAAAATATTATATCTTAATCGGACATGTCAAAAACTTATTTTATTTCACACAAATAAAAATAATATTAATAAAATAAAATAAAATAAAAAATGATCTCAAATAGCTCCTTATCTCATGTACTCTCAATTGCATCCAATCTCTTTCAATCATTTCCTCTCTTTTTTGTATCCACTCCTCTCATTATGTACATTATGTACCTCTCTAGTGCTTAATTTATCTTATTTCTCTCTGTCCCTCTAGTAATTGCTATAATTGTTCTCCTAATTATTGAGTCATTTTCACACTTTGCTAGTCACATTTTCACTTTGTTCTGCTTATGATTAAAATCTTCTAGCCACCATCATTCTTCGCTCGCAACTATCTCTCCCCACAACCAGGAAAAAAATATTACATGAGGAGTCCTGATGCAAAACTTTAATAGTACTCCAATCATAATGTGTCACGTGTATGATCCGACCCTGCCATGCATTAAACTATTTAGTTTTTTGTATTCAATGAGTCCCGACCATACACAAAGAACGAGATTGAACAATGTTGTAGCAATTTTACATCAGGACTTCCAATGCAATATTTTTTCCTAGCGCAGAGAGAAAGAGAGAGAGATTGATCGTTACACATTGGTTGATTGTTAGTTCCACTTCAATAAGTTCATATTGCAGTATTTCTATTTGTATTTCTCATCATAATGAGAGTCAAACTAGTAATAATGTGCCATATGTATGATCCGACCCCGCTCTTCATTAAACTATTTAGTTACTTGTATTCAATAGATCCCGACTGTACACAAAGAACGGATTGAACAATGTTGTAGCAATTTTACATCAGGACTTTTGATGTAATATTTTTTCCTAGAGAGAGAGAGAGAGAGAGAGAGAGAGAGAGAGATATTGATCGTTAAACATTGGTTGATTGTTTGTTCCACTTCAATAAATTCATATTGTTGTATTTCTATTTGTATCTCGCATATTACAGAGTATGATACAGACATATATCTTTCGTTGAATTAAATGATTAAGACCTAAAATTCTTTATTACTGCAAATAAACGTAGCACTTCACCATATTTTATATTACTTATTATATTGTGAGGAATAGGGCTGTCAAAAAAGCTCGTTCGCGAACAGTCCGTGTTCAATTTGCTAAGAAGTTTGTGTTTGATTCGTTCGATAAGTAACCGAGACGAAAACGAACAATTTTTTTTTCGTTCAGTTTGTTAAACGAACCAAACACGAATAGTGATATGTTCGTTCGTGTTCAGTTCGTTATTGTTCAAAATATAAAATAATTTAAAATAATTATATATAAAAAATTTATGATATTTTAAAAATAATTATATATTATAAAAATTTATCATATTTTAAATAATTAAACTTCTTTAAATTATAGTATATAATAAATTATCAATAACAATAATAATATTATAGTATTAATTATATTAATATAAATATTATAATTAATATATTATACTATATATTAAAAAAACCCTAAACAAAACCCTAAACGCCTTATTCGGATTGTTTCATTTTAAGTATGGATTACCTGATGTGTACGGAACACCTGATCAATTTGATTATTTTGAGGAAGTATGCTATCAAAGTTAGGGCTGTAAAAAAAACTCGTTCGTGAACAGTTAGTGTTCGGTTCGCCAGGTAGTGTTTGATTCGTTCGATAAGCAAACGAGACGAACTTTTTTCGTTCAGTTTGTTAAACGAACCAAACACGAACAGTAATGTGTTCGAACATTTCGATCACGAACACTAGCTATGTTCGTTCGTGTTCGGTTCGTTTACACCCCTAGTGAGGAATATCACCAAAACTGTGTAAGGTTAAAATAAGAATCGCAATAAAAAATTACAGAAATTTACAAAAACTGTACAATTTTATTTACTTACATATTTAACAATTAAATTTGATAATTATATATTTAACAGTTTTAAGTGTTATGATTGCATAAAATCCTATGAATAAAAAATAATAATTTTTTACCATAAAAAAAAAGTTGCTATCATTGATGTGATGCTAAAGATTTGAGTGCTAAATTTTAGGTGTTAGATAAATAAATTTATAAAAATTGTGTGTATATATTTAACCGTTAGTGGCCCATTTAAAAGGTTTGTGGCCACCTGACTGCTGCTGTAAACATCAAGTTTCATGTAGCCATTGCTGGGTTTTGATGCAGCCATTGCTGGTTTTGATGCAGCCGTTGCTGGTTTTGATGCAGCCATTGGAGGGATTCTTCAAGGTACAAAACTACAAACAAGGATTAAAAATTTTTCTCAAATCTTACTGCATTATGATCTAAATATTTTTTTAATAACTTATCAAAATAGATCAAGGAATTCAAAAACTGGTAGAGATTTGAGCATCTGCAATTTCTTGAGCAAACATTTCTGCTTTTAACAGTAAACATACAGAATACAAGTTTAGATTACTAAATTATATCATGAACTGTTCAAAAAGGCCACCAGAAGGCAGCACAAACTTTCCATGGGACTTCTTAGTAACCCTGCCTGAACTTCTCTTCATACCTTTTTTTCTCCTCCTGCAGACACAAAATTTCATCACTAAAATTCAGTTATATCAATGGCGTGCATCACAATCTCATTTCGTCTGGAAAGGAATAGAAACTCTAAAACTAAGTTCTTCAATATATGAATCACATATGAGTTAATGTTCATTTTATATTAATTAAAGCAGAAAATGCATTAAAAAAAGGGATGTTGACCTGATAACATCAATTTTTTGTCAAAAGAAAGCATTTTAAAAGTAAACATATATATAAAATACTTTTCAATTGCAGGGAAGCAGCCGCACTGACAGAATCACAGTATACTTCGCTTGAGTGTACATCCTTAACCTTGCCTAGAAGAAGAGAGTTTCAGAGGAAAACATGGAGAGAAGAAGGGGGGTCGGGTGAAGAGATGAGAGCAAGGAAGAGGGCAAGGGGGCAGCCAATAAGCCTGAGGCGAGAAGAAGCTGGGTTTGAGCAGAGCCATGTTTCAGTTCTTAATAAGATATGTTAATGCCCCTAAGATCAAATGTAAATAAATGTAAATAACAAACTTTAGGTGTTAGATATGTCAATACGTATGAATTGTGTGGTATGTAATACATATCTAACACCTAAACTTTGATATTTACATGCATTCAATCTTTAATAACATATCAAAAATACTGCAATTACTAACTTCTTAAATGTGAAATATACATTTTTATGCATAGATTTATAACACCGAAGTGTTATAAATGTAAATAAAAAACTTTAGCTGTTAGATATGTAAATAAATAGGCATTGTGAGGTCTGTATGTAAATGTCCCTAAGATCAATCATAACTATAGCTATTAGCATACTACAACCCATTTACAAGTATGGAATATTTCAACCAAAATACTACAATAACTATACCAAAAAAAAAAAACATATTCATAATATCGAAAAGCATAAAATAATACATAGAATGAAAATAAAAAATAAATTAAATATGAAATAAAATAAATTGTGTTTCTCTTATGGATCAGAAAGGAAAAGAGCCATAACATCAGTTCCTTCAGGCTGAGAAAAATCCAACCCAAAAAATTCCGAGGCATTGAGTGACAAAAACGGTAAAGATAGCAAAAAATGATCATAGGTATCTCGTAAACCGCCATAAGTAACTCCAAAACTAATTATACACATAAATTTATAAGAAAGATTGCACATTGGGTGCTGCCATGTATCATGCTTCCATCTCTCAGCGAGCTTTATACAGAGAGGGCATAATGAAGTCAATGTATGACTGGATGTGGTGGCATCAAATTAAATCAAAATCACCGTCGAAGGAAGATCAAACGATGAGGAATATATAATGGGAAATATGTTCAAGTGGCGATAAAATTAAATCAATAGATTCAACATATGGCAGTGATGGTGGCAAAATAAAATCAAATCATACCTCCGGACGCATCATACTTGAATCAATAATCACCACCAAAGGAAGCTCACCTGATGAAAAACAATGTCATGGGAACAAAAAATGTAACTTCGCCTTACGGATTTCATCAAGCTTGTACTCTGACTATCAGTAGTCATTCAAACTTAAGTCTTCATCATCTCAATACTCTCAAGATCCTCAACGAGATCAGTCTTAAAAGATGGCTGAATCTAAAGAATAATGCATATAGGATTTTGAACTCGTGAAACCTGATGTGACATGAGGAAGGAGAGCCATCATAAGTGGCATGGGAAGAGGAAAAAGTATGGATTGGAATGGAATAGATGCAAGTTTATATGGCACTGAATAGGAGAAATGATAAGAGGGTGGGGTGATAGAAGAGGATTGAACTTAAGCAATACTAGAAGACTAGCATGCTCTGCCTGCTATCAACCGCATTTATCCTAATAAAAAATGGTTCCAGTTGTTCAGTCACCTGTTGCGACATATTTATTTTGCTTGGTAATAAGTTTCACGTCATATTTATTTTTCTTGGTATAATTTTTCAATTGTTGAATGCATTGATGTAAGGAGAAAAGAGAGAGAGAGAGAGAGAGACGAGGAATTGATTCAAGCAGTGGTGGCAAGGCATTTCCAGAGTGCTCTTTCAAGTTTCAAGCAGAGAAAAAATTGATGTTTCAGAAATAGCTTTCAAGAGCTGTGGTAGATGAAGAATAGCTGTGGACTTGTTGGAAGGGAAGCTGCCCGAGAAAAACCATATTTAAATAAGGTGGATGGGGGACTGATTTCAGCATTTTCAATAGAATCAGAAGCTCACATTTTGCAGCAGTGAACTAGGTGGCACACTTTTGTTTGAAGAGGTGAGCGGATGCCTACAAAGTGAAGCGGCCAATAATTTCAGCAATATGTGTTCTCAATAGCTTCATTGGAAGCAATCATAACACTTAAATGGGGAATAGCTACTCTTAATGGAGATGGGTTTCCCGATAAGTTATTATGTTTAGGAGAGATTATATGCAAGCTTAGGAGACAGTGGAAAGCTACATGATGGGAATAGAGACATTTGATTTTCAATGGTCAGAGAATAATAGGCTTCGATAATTTTGGAAATAAAATTGAGGAAAGAGGGGGAAATGTATAATTTGATAATGTAACTTTCGAACTTTGAGTTGGCTATATTTTGAAAAAATTGCATGGTATTTTGAAGACCTAATTTGAAAGGAGATTCACATAGTGAAGTGCTTTATATCAAATGAATCTTGTGGATGGACGAATCTGGGAGGACAAGTATGGGTGGTGGCTAGAAACGAGGAGTAAAGTGGCCAGCAATTAGGTTGGTGGGAACTAGGAAAGCGGGACCTGCAAAACAAGAGAGGAACTACGAGGCTAAACAAAATTGAGATAGAGACTAACCTTACTTCAGTTCGTCATGATATTAATCATAACAATTATATGCATGAGATCTTTGGATGTGGAGCATTGGTACTTAAAAAACATAAAATGTGGATGACAGCATCCAAATACATGAAATAAAAGATGGACGAACAAATAAAACATAAACATGAACTGAATTAAACCATATTGCTCTCTGTTGTATCAACTCAACAATTTCCTGGATGCCAAAACAGGCGTTGATAGTTTCCCTAGAAGAAGTAGAATAAAAAGAAGAGAGAAAAGGGCGGCCTGAACAGGAGGCTAAGGGGAGAGAGAAATGGGTTAGAATGCAACTATTTAATATTCTTCTCTATATTAATCTATATTACATCCAAGAAACCCTTTATATGATGGAAATCTTCTAGAGCATAAAGCATATAAAATAATATCCAAATACATGAACTCAAGCAACGTGGTCTTCCAAAGCATAAATCATAAAGTGCCCTAACACGTGAATTGATTCAACTGAAGCATCACACAAAATTATGCTAGTTTATATTACTGTATAATGGATCATACCGGAAGGGGATGTCATGCTCCTGCATCACACGCAACGAGGCTCACTAGGACAAGCCCATATGCTTAGTTGTGGAATTTCCTATATGCAAAACAGACGATTCTAATGATTCCCATAACTAAACAAAACTTGGTCAAAATCTTAAATTGGCCACCAGTCAGATTGGATTGTCATGAAAACAATCTTCAAAAGCAAAGATAATACGGCTTCTTAACATAATCAAAACATTGGCTATAACTTTCAAGTTATGTGCTAGTGCCTGAATTTCTCAGCAAAATAGTGGCTATGGGAGTCACCAAACAATGCTCAAGGAAAATGACTTTTGGGACTCAATTTGGATTTTCACCATACTGCAAACGAAAATAAACATTTCTAATAAAACATATTACATCAATATGAAACAAAGAAGTTGTACAGAATCTACTTAAGCATCCCGATAGGACTGAAGATTTGGATGCAAGAATTCATGCACTGAAATGTAGACATAAGCAAACCCATGAAAGCGAGTGCAGGTACCAACCATGCATTAATACTTCTCTAATTGCATTCATTACTAAACTTCAATAAAAACCTAACATCTCTAACCAATATCATCAATAAAGGTTGATCCAATATGACTCGAGGCATCTTATAAAATATGATACTGCTCAAGCAATACATGCATTCAGGCATTATATACCCAATCAAAATCCTGCTTTAGTTCTTTCATTGTGAAATCCAGACCCCATCTTACACATCTTATCACCGTCAGCATTTGAAAAAAAGAAATACGGTCATTATTTAAATTTTCTTCTGCATACAGTTTAAGTCTTCGGCCACCCACAATAGATTAACATTACAATTTCATTACCATCTCAGGGTGCTTTAAAATTAAAACATGTATTAATCATTATATTGAACCCACAGAGTAAGCCTAAAATAGGCAAACTATTATTAATTACTACATAAATAGAAAGTGTTCATCAATTCAGCAGCATCTACCTTTAATTAAACAGCATCAACCAGTTCATTTACTTGTTCTTTCATAAGAACTCATTCATATAACCTGTAGAACATATTAGTCTTTCTGACTCTCCCCTCTTAGCATGTCCATTCAATGGCATAAATTCTTCAAGCCTGGCCCATCGCTTCATCTCACTTCGTCAAGCATCATGCGTCCCACCATATGTTGATCCCAATTCCATATAAGCAGAGTGTCACCTCCCTGCACCTTCCATTTATTATTTTTTTCATAATTTTTTTGTTTCACAGATAGATCTTATCCCTTAATCGTCTACTCTTATCACCTACTGCATCTTCTCTTCCTAATTAAATGTTTATTTTATGTTTTCCAAAATGATTTTCTACCTTTGAAATTATTCCACGGAGGCACCTCCCACATCTTTTCAATCACAAATTCTGCCCTAATTCTTTGATCACATTTTATTCCTTCTGCGTTGGAAGCTATCCGCAATATTTCAACAATTTAAAATCTTAATTTTCTTCTACATTCGTAATGTATTGAATTACAACATACCGAATGATTGTTGACTTTTTAAGATGTTCTTGAGGTTAATTGCCAACAAAAAAATTTTTGAATTCAACGTTTTAGCTCTCGATATGGCTAAAGGTTGTGCCAGAAGACTTGATAAACTAAATTAACGATAGTACAACTAAATAATAAATTAATAGAAGAGGATTCATAAAGCCAAACCCAAATTTTGAGTGAATGAGACTTGAACCAACTTAAATCAAAATACACAACCTCCAAAAAAGTTCAAGTTCAAACTCGGGCTCAAAATATAGTCTAGGCTGAGCTTTGAGCTAAAAGCCCAAGCACAAATTAAACACACTAGCCACAAAAAGGATTCAAGACCAGTCAATTGCTTTGGATCAATAATCAAGAAATTAAGTAAAGCTAGAATCAGATTGCTTCATATTGGGCCATAGAAGTCTAATTGACTTGGGCAATTTGGTGCAACAAACATATAGGATATGGAACAACAACAACAACAACAACAACAAAGCCTTAATCCCACTAAGTGGGGTCGGCTACATGAATCCTTTTTCTCCATTGCGTCCTATTTAAAATTAAGATCATTTTTTATGCAATAAGCCCAAGTTTTCCTAGGTCTGCCTCTGCCTTTCTTAACATAAGTTGTATTTAAAACATCTACTCTCCTAATCGGATCATCAGGTGGTCGACGTCTAATGTGACCAAACCATCTAAGGCGACTCTCTCTAATTTTATCCGTCACCGGTGCAACTCCAACCCTTTTACGGATATATTCATTTCGCATTTTGTCTCTAAGTGTAAAGCCACTCATCCACCTAATCATTCTCATCTCGGCAACACTTAACTTAACATTATGCTTCTCTTTAAAGGCCAACATTCAAGCACCATAGAGCACCGAAGGTCTCACCACCATCTTATAAAATTTTCCTTTCAGCCTAAGCGGTACTTTTCTATCACACAATAGGCCGACGCATTCCTCCACTTCAACCAACCAACCTGAATTCTACTATTAACATCCCCATCTATATCACCATCGCTTTGAACAATGGACCCGAGATATCTAAATCGTTCACACCTTTTAATAATTTGATCACCCAAAGTTACACTCGCTGTCACTAGACCTACTATTACTAAAATTACATTCCATGTATTCAGCTTTTAGTTCTACTCAAACGAAGACCTTTAGACTCCAATGTAGACCTCCATAATTCAAGTTTTTCCCGGACTTTTTCTCGTCTTATCCACAAGGAGGATATCATCAGCAAAAAGCATACACCAAGGTACATCCTCTTGTAAATGCCCAAGAAGATCATCCATAAATAAAGCAAAAAGATATGGGCTTAAAGCGGATCCTTGATGTAAACCAATAGAAATAGTAAAATACTTGGTCAATCCTCCTTCAGCTCGAACACATGTAACGTACTCTAGCATACATATCTTTAATGACTTGAATATAAGTCATATCAACACCTTTCTTCTCAAGGACTCTCCAAAGAACATCTCTGTGAACCTTATCGTAAGCTTTTTCTAAATCAATAAAAATCATATGTAGATCCTCCTTATTCCCTTCGTACTTCTTCATCAAACATCTCAATAAATATATAGCTTCCATGGTAGACTTGCCCAGCATAAATCCAAACTGATTATGAGATATATTTTTAATACTTCATAACCTATGTTCAATTACCCTCCCATAATTTTAAAGTACGACACAACAACTTAATTCTCTATAATTTGCACACTCGTTGTGCATCTCCTTTATTCTTAAAAATGGGGACCAAAATGCTCTTTCTCCACTCCTCGAGCATCCTTTTAGTTTTTAAAATAATATTAAAAAGTTTAGTAAGCCTAGAAACCCCCAAATCACCTAAACATTTCCACACTTCAATCGGGATATCATCGAGTCCTACGTACTTTCCCCTGGTTTTCTTTAAAGCCTCATCAACTTTTTTTTACTAATGCGACGGTAAAAATGAAAAGTTTTATTATTATTAACGATATTAAGATCACT
This sequence comes from Papilionanthe hookeriana x Papilionanthe teres, assembly GCA_022702705.1. Lineage (NCBI taxonomy): Eukaryota > Viridiplantae > Streptophyta > Magnoliopsida > Asparagales > Orchidaceae > Papilionanthe > Papilionanthe hookeriana x Papilionanthe teres. The sequence continues at coordinate 147,739,498 of CM040422.1, read as the reverse complement.
AAGCGTCAATCGTACTTTCAAGCATCATCATTAAAAAGTTTATCAAAATAACTCACCCACCTATGTTGAATATCTTTTTCTAAGAAAAACACTTTTCGATTTTCATCTTTAATACATTTTACTTGAGTTAAATCTTTACATTTCTTTTCTCTTTGTTTGCTAGTTTATACATATATTTTTCACATTCCTTAAGATCTAACACGTTATAAAGATCACTAAAGCTGAATTTTTAACATCACGTATTATTCTTTTACACTCCTCGTGACCGTTTTATATTTTTCCCGCTTCTCTACGCTTTTACATTTAAACCAATTTTTATAAGACAACTTCTTATATTTTATCTTTTCGTACATTATTATTCCACCACCAACTATTTTTATTTATGTAAACTTTTTCTTTGATTCTCCAAGTACATCTTTACCACTTGTTTAATAAGTATTAGCTTAATATTTCCCACATAACATTCGCGTCTTCATGAACATCCCAAATATTTAAATCTTGAATTTTACTCATAAAAATAATTTTATTTCATGTCTTTTAGTGCGCCCCATCTTATTCTACGATGTCGAATCCTAAGTATTCTTTATTTTACAACTTTTCATCTTAAAATCTGTAACTAATAATCGATGTTCGTACTTAATCGCTCACTTGAATAACCTTACAACCCTTACAATCTCGACGATCTCTTCTTCTCATGCTAAAATAATCAATTTGTGTTTTATTAGATCCATTCTTATAAGTAATAAGATCGCTCATCTCTTTTCGAATAAAAGTATTAGTAATAATCATATCATACGCTAAAGAAAATCTAAATTCGCTCTACCTTCTTCATTAATCGCTCCATAACCGTAAATACACTATGAATATTTTTGAAATCTTCTACCACTCTACCGATACGTCCATTTAAATCTCCTCCAATAAAAATTTTTTCTTCAGCGTATCGATTGTCGTATAAGTCTTCGGATCATTCCGTAATTTATCTTTAGAGTCTATATCTAAACCAACTCGATGAAAGATAAAGACTTATAATATTAAAAATCTTAAGATCAATAATAATCTTAAGTCGCTATAATTTTATCTCCAACTCTATTAATTTCGACAACATTATCTTTCAAACTCTTATCTATAATTACACCTACACCATTTCTAAGTACGACTCTTACTGTAATACCATAATTTAAAACCTAAGTTATCAATCTCCTTAGCTTTTTCTCCAACTCATTTAGTTTCTCGAATACATAGGATATTTATCTTTCTATGGATCATAATATCAACCAATTCCATTAGTTTACCATCGAGAGTACCTATATTCCAGGATCCTATCCTAATACTAAGATCATGGACTAACTTCTTTAACCGCATCCGTCCGTAATGTGGGAACCCTTGCTTACTTGACACTACACCCGGGCGCCGGTGTAGCGATTCAGGCCATACAGCGCGTCGCTTCCAGGGGACGCCCTAGCACTTACAATATAGGATATGGAACACACAAGTAAAATCTTGCTAAGTTGAAAAATATTGGAAAAAAAAATTAACATAATTTAGTCTACAAAATAGGACAATCAAAGCCATAAGTTATCATTTTGATGAAATATAATGTGTTTAACAATGTCATTAAGATGTTTTCTTTTATAATTGGCTAAAATTCTAGAGAGTTGTCACTAAACTGTTTGGGATTCAAAGGGTTGGCTAATCATCTGAAGCATGGCTTGTTACTCTCTGGAATTATGCCCTGTAGTGTAATGTAAGGACAGACCAACCTTGGTGGCATCTATAATAAGAGCACAGCTGAAATAAGATTCAACAAGCTGTACCATTGTATCAGAATCAGATATGCAATTAAACAACCATGATGAACCATCGGCACAGCATGAGCTCCATGTAGTGTGGAGGAAAGGAGAGATAGGTAGTGCAATTTCCTTAATTTTTTTTGCATTTTGTCCCTTCACATAGGAAAAAAATATACTTGCACCCATTTTTTTATCTCTTTTTATTCAGATATTATACCCTAATTATAATATAAATAATTCTTTTAATTCAAACAATAACTGTCAAATTTTCCTTTTTAACTTGCAATGACCTTTTATTTCACTTATTTTCAATCACCTAAATTAATATTTATATTATTAAACAACTTACGTTCCACATATTGATACACTTTTACAAATCCTCTCATGCACCAATATTTACTTTATCTCATTATAATTTCAAATTTTCAATGAAAATAAGCTGTAAATTAGCCAAAAATTTTTGTGCTTGCTTATTGAATGGTTTTCGATACACAGAAACTTTTGCATCTCGAAGGATGCTTAGGTATTTCCATATTTGTGTAGCTCATGCTATGTATAGAGCCTAAAATATTGATAATTTTTATTGAAAAATTATGCTATCATCAATACCAATATCCCAACTATTTGATGAAGCCAGCCTCATGAATCTTAATTTTCCCTTATTTGCAATTATTGTTGCTTGATGATCTAATTAGGAGTGTAGATGTTTTAGATTCGACTTGTGTTAAGAAAGGCAGAGGTAGACCTAGGAAGACTTGAGCTTATTGTATAAAAAATGATCTTAATTTATTAGACTTAAATGAAAATGACACTAAATAGAACGCAATGGAGAAAAATGATTCATGTAGCCGACCCCACTTAGTGGGATTAAGGTTGTTTTGTTGTTGTTCTGTACAATTATTGTTGCTCGAGTACAACATATGCTTTATAAATCAAAACTTTTATCCATGTTACCCTAGGTCAACCGCTTTTCTTTATCATTTCATAACGATTTTACCTGCCTATTTAATAGGTGCATTCCTTAACCTTCATTTTACAGATAAAGATCACCTAACTCTAATTTCAAACATCTTATCATCAATAGATAACATTCCAATAATCTCTGCAATATAATCATTCCATAATCAATCATTCAAAATTTTACTACAAATTCATCCAATAATTATCATTTCTATCAATACCCACAAAGCAAACAAAAGCTTTTTTACCAATAAAAACTCAAATCATATAACATTGTTGAACTAATTGCAATTTTATTAAATTTAATTTTTAACTCTTCATTTTATCCTTTATTGTATAATGCTCCTACAATGCTTTTTCGATTTTAAACAATTGGCATTGAGTACATAAGTTATGTTCTCATTTAATCCCTATCTTTCAATATGATACATCCAAGAGATTTAAGTACCAATCACCTCTAAATGTAACTTTATCCTATAAAAATATAGAATATTATTGATTGATTAATATTATGACCATCAAAATTACATGTTATATACCCAATATTTATCCCGTTAATTCTAAGTCTCCTATCTTTTAAATAAATTTTATTCTTCTAATTTTTTGTTTTTTTTTTTTCAACTAATGCATCATAGATTGAAGTGTCATTTGCAAACAGCGAATATCAAGGCGCCCATTTTGAATATTCTTTATAGGGCATCTAAAACCAATATAAGTATATATAGACAACATATTGATCCATGATGTTATCCCATTCTAATTGAAAACTATTTTGTCACTTTACAAATACTTTTAACCTAATTAACAGTCCATCATACATAACTTTAATAACATTTCATATCATTCAAACACATCTTAATGCCCACCAAACCAATTCATTTGGGACTTCATCACATGTTATTTTAAGATCAATAATAACATTTATTTTAATCACTGAATTATTTCATTAATAACAAAATTCATACATATGTCAGACAATTTTCCTGCATTTGTTAGATGCTAACCCAACAAGCAAGCTATTATCTTCCCATGGTAGCCTAGTTTATCTATCATTCATCATTCCTCTTGGTCATCTTCGTTAGAATTATTAAAAATGGCAACGATACTTCTTATCATTATGGGATTAGCAAAGTAAAATGTTTACATAGGTTTTAATTTTGTAGGTAATTAATGACGTAAAAATGAGGGCAGAGTAAAATATAAAAATTTCTGCATTTCAAATAAAAAGTTTCTCCTTTTGACTCCGTCTCTTGCTCTCACCTCTGCATTCTACCACCACCTTTTTTTTCTTCTACCATCAATAAAACGTCAGGTTTATCGCAAATTACATCCTCAAATGTGAATGGTAACCCCTCCTCTCCCCTCCACAGATAACATCTACCCTAATTTGTCTTCAAGACTCTCAGCATATCATCCCTTCCTTCATCCATTCTCAGGTCACGTCACCACAAACTCAAATCCCTCTCCAACATTGCCACTCTCCTATCTATCGATCTTGCCCTCTTCCGCCTAAGGCAACCACTTCCTACAAGCCTCCTTGAAGTTTCTCTTCTTGAGGTCTTCTATGCTTGTGATTTTGTAGCAAGCATGCAGTGTTACCCATGAAACATCTGATTGTGTTTGATCTTAACCTACATGCCTATGCAAAATTTGCTAATATGGATAAATCTCTAGACTCTAGGGTTCTTAATATGCTACCAAAGATTGTATCTTGCAACTCCCTGTAAAAGTTTTATTGTGAAGAACCAGACAGAATTAATGGCTCCAGTATGAAAAAATGTTAGAGCTGAGGATCTTGTTAAAGATTGTCATGTACAATATAATGATTGATGGGACGTGCAAAAAAGGGATATTAAAATGGTAAAATCCTGTATGGTAATCATTAAGGTATCTAGGGTCAAGTCTAGTGTTGTGACTTATAATATCATAATTCACGGGTATTGCTCATGTTGCAGAGCCCTCTAGAAATTTTGGATGATATGAAGAAAAAAGGAATCAGGCATGATTTTTGCACTTATAGAACTTTAGTTTATAGTTTGAGCAAACAAAGGAGGCTTCTGGATGCTTGTAAGATAAAGGATTGGAATTACTGATGCAAGTTTCAATGTTTTTCTTGCTTGTCAAAATAAAAGAAAATGAATTAAATTTTGTGTTTCATTACAGGGATAAGATGGTGAGGAAGGGATTCAAGCCTACTATAACCACTTAAAACTTGCATATACATGCAGAGTAGGGTGGCTGAGAATAACAGAATGTTCAGTCGAATAATAAGGGCTGTTCATCTAATCTCATATACCTCGATGCACACTTTCTGAGGCTCTCAAAATGCGCTAGATACACTAACAGCAAGCCAGGAAATATTAGTTTTCCCACAATTATTTCACAAACAACCAAATAGCACTGACAAATCAAAATATGATGCATTCACTTTAAAACTTGCATTTTTAAACTCATGTATTATGAATTCTCGCAACCAAACAGTTCCAATATCTTTAAAAAAGGTGTTTCTATCAATATTGCCTTGGATTTTGGCCCATCGCCAAAAGGAGGGACAGCTTAACCAATGGCTTCGGAATTAACTCATGTAACTGTGTGAAAGAAAGTTTATGGAAAGGAAACGACATTTAGAAATAGCATTGTGACACTTGTGTTTTTTTCTTTTTATGTTAAAGCTTCCAAGCTGTAGCAAACTATGGTTAATTTTTATTTATTTACTCGTTTCAAGGAATACCTCATGCTAGAGATCTAGACATCTAAACTCGCTTTCATAGCCTTCACAAGCATTAGCTTTATAGCTATATACTTCGTATTTCCCACAAAAAAATGGGAAGAAACAAATTACAAAACAGCTAACATAGTAAAAGCATAAATCAAAAACTTCTAATCTGATTAGACAAATTTAGGTAATGATGCTCAAGAACGCTAAGATAGGAGAGAAGACAAAGATACTGGGAAAAATATGGGGATAGACCATATGCAATACCAATTATCCAGAGAAGCAATGTCAAATTTCAGCATCTCTCTAGTTTTAATAGAATTAAATTTTACTAATGGATGCAAAGCATGATCATGCAAGAAAAATCTTGTAGTTGTATAGAATAAATGTTTTCATTCCTTGCCAACAATGTCACAAATATTAACTCTATAGGGTCATGACTTTTCATATTGAGCAGCCATGCCTCTGCTACATGCTACTAGCACTAGAACCGCATTGTGTATTTGTATTGCATTCATAAGCGTAGTCATTTTAGACACTGAAACACATGATTATTTAGAACAAGAAAAATACTTTGGTGCATTGTATTAAACGGCAAGTTTTCTACTGAAAAAGGAGCTTTTACATACATAGCACACAATTCTTACATATTTAGATGTCTCGCACATAAGTTTTCATATTTATTCACGTAGCACTCCAATCTTTAATATAACATCAAAAATAGCACTAATACCACTTTTTAAAAGTGAAAAAATCGTAGGTTTCAAGCACCAAAGTGCCATGTAAGTAGATATGAAATTTTAGGTCGTAGATATGTAAGGACATGAGAATTGTGTGCTACGTACATGAATTTTCAAAAAAAAAAAAAAAAGTATAAAAGCTTTCCAAGTGGTAGTTTAAAGAAGTTGTCAAGTACTTTTGAAGAAGTGTTTAGAAATGATATGTTTCTCATCGTTTACAAAACACATGAGATGGAAAGTTATAAACCAAGAGGAACAAAACTAATGCTTAAATGTGAAATTACATTTCTTAAGGCCAAAGCCCATTGAAGTCATAGAGAGAAGCCATTTCTTGTGGCTTGATTTTAGAAGGAAGCAGAAGAACAGGTGGCATGTATATTGCAAACAAGTCTAGAATGCATCCCTAGCCATACTAGATGAAATTATTTTCATGTCATCACCATGTTCGCAAAAAGTATTCACTCAATAGCAATAATATTATAAGAAATGAAACAAATTTCTTCATATCTTCCATAACTAACAGCAAATGGCATTTAAGATATTTTCAAATAAAAGATCAACAAATGCCACCGGAAAAAAGTGAAGCAAAAAGAGAAAACAAATTTTTAACTAAACAAGGCAACAAACTGAGATGAAAAAAGAGTTTCATTAAAAAAACCTCAAGAGATCTCTTCAGGTGATCAAGCTCCCTGTCAAGATCATCAATAGCCTGAGTATATGCCTGCGTTGGAGAAGACTGGCTAGTAGTGTGGATCTACATGGCACAAGAAGAGAATTTGAACAATGCAAAAAAGCCCTAAACCCTACCACTTAGGAAAGGAACAAGACAAAAAACAAGGTTTGTTGCTATGAAGTATAGCTTGCCCTGATTATGATCTTGTACTGTAGGGGGTGCGGAAGCTTATATCCAGCAAACAGAACATTTGGATCCCTATGTAGTTGCCTGTAGCCATTGAAGTAAGGAACAATTAGAAACCATTTATTCTAAACCAACAACAAGAATATAAAAAAGTGATTTCCAAGAAACATAGGGCATACATCCGCAGAATGTTTCCGATAGTATGGTCTTCACGCTCGACCGTGAAAGACGCTGCATTGACAATCTTGGTATCTCTCTCATACGAGACCCTGCCAATATTAGCGAGAAGGACACATAGAACTAGGGTGCTCTTCAAAAATATCAATCAAAGTAAAACAAGAGTTCAATAGCAGCAGAAAAAAAATACAACAAGGAGCAGAGAAATCTCGAAATTGAGTGAAGGGAGGTCGAGAGAAAGGAGATGGACGTAAGATTACTTCTTTGTGCCCTCTGGTACGACGAATCGCTCGTATCGATCGGGGGCGTTCATGATTCTGCTTCTGCACTGTTAAAGCCCTACTGTCTACCCTTTGAAGCTTGGATGATGAAACGCCGACAGGCAGCTCGTGGGAATAGGTTATGGTGGGAAAAAATTTGCGAAGTCAACCGAAGTTAATAGGTTACAGTGAGTTATATGCATTACAAGTGTGTTGTAATTTTTTTGTAATTTTCGTGTAACTCACTTGTAATCCGTACATTTTTATTTCATATATATATAGGTTACAAGGTTACAGGGGGTTACAAGGAGGTTATAACACGCTTGTAACCCCTTGTAACTCCCGTGTAACCCTTGTTTAACCTATTACGTACGCAACTCCTGCGATCATCTCCCCGCGTAACCCCCTTTTTTTATGGTATATTAACCTCCCATAAAACTATTATGAAATGACTTAAATGCATATCACATACTTTTTATATCGAAACATCATAATTTTTATATTTATTCCTGTATTGTATTATTCTTAAGCCACATCAAAGGTTTAGTAAATATTAACTTATCTAGAAAATACACTTGATGTATGTACAACATTGCTAAGATCATCTCTTAGCACTAATCAATATCTTCTACCCAACATGAATTTTATCATTTTTTGAAGTAACAAACTTGATTAACAAAGTTGGACAACCACAGCTTAATAGACTACTTGAAATTTACTATAATTTTTTAATATATATATTTTTATATATAAGAATAAATTAAAATAACATAGGTGATTAAGGTAAGGTGTTAGATTATTATTGAAATAACTACAAACTCAAACATTAGATGGAACTTTACAATGTCTTCAAAGTCATTATATTATATTAACAAATTGCAAATGTTACAATATAAGTGACAACAATAGGATAGAGTCTATGCATAAGAATATGATTACTTTTAACATGCATATATGTGTAGTCTCTCCCTCAAACTTATTTTTTATCCTAATCTCACCACATGACAAGTGCACTAATAAAAATAGTAAATCATAACAATAGATAGTAACATATCACATATAAGTCATATTAACATAAAAGAGATGAACATCGCTCGAAGAATAGCCACATACCAAAGCCTTCAGGGAGTGCAAAACTGAAATACTCATAATCATGGTCAAACTAAAAAATGATCATCACATAAGTCAAAGTACAGAGTACAATCACAGTGTCTATGAAAAACATAACAAGTCCCAAAATCAATTTTAATGAAGTGGGTGCGGGTGCCCTAGGAGTACAGCACAGGTGCACCTGATCTGCATGGGCTAGCACGGGTGCGTTCCAAAAGGGCACATATATGCCGCCCACTCTCTCAAAGCATGGGTATGCTCGAGACATGCACAAGGGCATCACTTTTGAGTGTATGGGGCGTGGGTGCGCTCTAAGGTGGGTGTGAGTGTGCCACCCCAACTCTTCCCTATATCATCTCTTGTCCTCTCCTACACACAAGCAAGCTATGATTGCTCCTGTAAGGATCCTAACACACATAAATCTAACAAAAAATAAGTCATAAGAAGCACATAAACACTGACACAATAAAATAAAAATAAATCAATCTTGAATCAAATCCTAAGATAACGCTTAGTTGTTTCCCAAATAGTGTTTTGTTTAACATCCTTAGCCAGACCGTACAAGATCATATCAAGCCTAAAAGGATTTTCTAGGATTATACTGTATTCTAAGTAATTCCTAATCAATCGTCCCAGTTTTTAACTATCCCTGAGGGTTCCCTAAATCATCCAATGTCATTCATACTCTAGGATCTTATAGAAAATATGTGTTCTTTCACACCCCATGTTTAGACTTCTCAGCAATTTCTTAATTCACACAAGCAATTATCTTCTGAATGGTATGGTGGGGGTCCAATTGGATGGTAAATCCTAAATTGTAGTTTTTTTTCTAACACTCTTCACAATTCCCTCTCTAATAATTCACTCGAGTCATCCACACTCAAGAGGGGCATAATAGAATATTTTCCTAAAATAGCGCACTCTCTTTGCTCAGGGGGAATCTCCAACTCTATCATTATAGCTCCTTTTATAGGTGTTCCTATAGACTGGTAGTGGGTCATGGTGTCCATAGGCTTAAGGGACATCTCAAAATGAAAAGCAGATTCTCCTTCAATCAATTTTCAACAAAATTCATATACAACAACTTGCACTTCTTGTTCTAATTCGTTAAATTCAAAAACCTATCAACTACTCTTGTCATCACATATATACTCCGGTATTTATCATCCCTAAAGGCTTGGAACAATTTTATATATTTTAGAATATCAAACGTTACTTCTAAATCATTCACTCTCATCAAAAGTTCTCCCTTCTGCATATTAATCATCGCTTGCCTGGTGGCTGAAAAGGGACAGCAAAGAATTAAAAGAATCTTTTTATTCTCTTCCATGTCTAGGATCATAAAACTAATAGAGAATATAAATTTATGAACCTTAACCAAGACATTCTTTATCCTCCCCTTAGGTATATCATAGATCGGTTAGCTAATTGAAGAGTCAGGGTAGTCGATTGGACTTCTCCTAATCATAGCCTTTTAAAAATAGATAGAGGCATAAGATCGCTGCTAGCTCTTAAATCACATGAAGCCCTCCCACTAAAGTTTTTTTTTGTGGCGCAAATAATGATAAAACTACCTAGATTTTTTAAATTTTTGGGCAACTTCTTCTATAGGATAATGACATGCCCCAAGTGCGGCGAAGCACCAGTGACTAATGAAAGTATACGAGACGTATCAATAGTACCGGATTAGCGCTCCAATTTTTGATACCACAAGAAACGAGATGAACCCAAAGTCATAAAATTTCTAGTTTACTAATGTCAGTCCTGGCCTAAAATTTTTAAGTTCTCAAGTTCAGTAAAGTTTTTATCCTAAATTTTGAAAAGTGAGCAAATCTTAGCAAGCAATAGGATTTTTTAAGAAGTTTAAGTGATGAGAGATTTCTTCCTTGAAGTACTCAAGGGGTGGATAAAACTAAGGACGTGATTTAAAGACAATGTGAATCAGGAGCGAAATCTTTCTAATCCACTTTCGATGGTCAAAGAAAGATTGCAGTCACTAGTTCAGTTTCTTAAATCTCTTGATCTACCCAAGATATATTATCTCCCAAAAAGATTTTGTAAAATCAATGACAATATTCCTATTACAATGATTTTATGTGATTAACTCTTTTGTTCCACTAAGTATCCTTCAGGATCTCAAAGTTCACGAAAGATTTGAACCATCATACTGGCAAGGCAGAATGTAAATGAAGATTGCAAGTTAGCACAACACTTTAAAGACACTCCAATGTAAATCACTATGAAATCATTGATTCTGACCCAACATAGGTTTCTATTTAGGTGGTTGTCTAGTGCACTTATGTCATTAGAACGCTCCCCCACCAAGACATTGTGTAAGTCCTTTTATCGGGAGCATTTCCAGCTTTGTAGCTGAACTTCCCTTTCTCTTCTTCTCCAGTGGCACCCTCACCGCTTTGGCAGGTGTAAGTCTCACTTATTGGAGCTCCACCTATAGTCATAGGATAGAGTTGTGTTCCTTTGACCTTAGGGTCACCGAGATCCCCGTGGATGACACAATTCACAGATTGCTAATTAGGGATCACTGGACATGTTGGGTCGACTAACTTCATGACCAGGTAGACTCGGGTTCCTAATGGCTTGGGATGGTGGATTTGTGGTACCCCAACCCGACTACCTCTACATTCTAAGAATTATTTCTCTGTTCTTTTAACTATCCATATTGAGCCATGTCTCTCATTTTTCCTTTAATGGTGTCATCTCGATGGCCTGATTATCAATGAGCTACCACCCGTTTGGGATACGACTCTATATCCTCTGCCCTTATGGCTTGGATGTGAATTAACGTATCGGGATTTCCTATTGAGATGATTTGGTTATTTCACAAGCTTTGTATGTCTATGATTTTGTAACCCATGTGAGGTGTGAGAGACTCATTCTCCGTCTCATGGCTTAGTGGGAGCTTTGAAAGCATCAGAGCATTCTTATGCAAAATAATCATTATTTGATAGCCATGTGCTAGTTATCACTACTAATTTAAGAAAAACTTCTTTGGATCAAGTGTATTCTTGGGCAACCCTTAAGATATAATTAATCAAGTGAGATACGTACCCTTGGGAGCATTTTGGACCCTATAACAGGCAAACACACCTGAATCTTTGGTTATGAGTAGTCTATGTAGGAATTTTTTCATGGATATTGTTCTAAGGTTCCTCCGTTCGACCTTATTTGGACAAACATACTTGACCTTTCCTCGTGAGTATTATCAAGTGTAGACTCTCCATATTTTATTTCTCTTTATTTATCTTCTTCGTTACATGTCCCTACCTTTTTGGTTCATTTTTTCTTCTGATCATTCTTATGATCTGGAAAAGAGACTTGTTCTTAAAAGAAAATTATACAATGATAATCAAACTAGCGACTCCTTCAATAATTAAAAAAAAAGAGAAAAGAAACATAAATAGCCTTCATGATATATTTATGTAAGTGATTAACAAACACACTTAAAAGACTTCGTTTAATTGATTAACAACATGTTAGGAGTTTGACTTCATAAAGTGGTGTTTACATCTATCATTGATTGAAATCCCGACTGAATGATCAATGCCTCGTATTTAGCATAATTATTAGTGGTAATGAAGTTAAGCTGAACATAATGGTAGGAGATGAGTCCTTGAGGGTTATATATGACCATACCTTCTCCTTTTCCTCTTGATTCATGAAGCTTTCTCTATGCAAGTGTATAAAGTTAATCTCTAATGCTGGTTTCATCACGAGTTTGGCATTGATTACTTGGGATTTGATTTTTATTATGGGTACATATGAAATATCAAATTCGTTTAGTTTGATCAGCCCCTTTAATATTCTTCTCAAATTTTCAAACTGCGATAACACAGTTTTGAGTGGGTGACTAATAATTATGTCTATATCATGAGCTTGAAGCTGAGGATGTAATTTCTATATTGAAATTATGAGAGCTAATGCAGGTTTTTTTCATGAATGTGTATATCAACTCAACTCCACGCAACACTTCACATAGGTAATAGATGAGAAATTATTTTTATTTCTTTATAAATTAAGACAAAGCTAACTACATCTTTCACAACTCTCAAGTAAATAAATAATTCTTCTTCTCATTTGGAACTTTATGGTAGAGGAGGTAAATTAAATGCGTAAAGTTCTTCATGTTCTTAAAGAAGGATGAATATCAATCACCAAATATTGAAAGAAACATGTTCAGGACTGTGATGCGGCCTGTTAGAATTTGTATCTCTTTAAGATTCTTGGGTGGATACATGTCTAGGATGAAAACTTTTTTAGGATTCGCTTTTATCCCTTCAAGTGTGAGTAAGACTTAAGAAATTTTTCTGAACTTATATCAAAAATGCATTTGAGGTGGTTGAGCTTAAGGTTAAATAATCTCAGAGTATTGAAGGTTTTTTTAAGTCTTTTATATATTCTTTTAAGTTATTTGCTTTTAATGAGAAGGTTATAGATATGCACTTCAACATTCTTTCCATTTTGATTTTTGAATATATTGTTCACAAGTCTTTAGTAAGTAGTCTCAGTATTTTTCATGCCAAAAGACATTACATTGTAGCAAGAAACTCCATCTCTAATTATAAAAGTGATCTTCATGGTGTTTGTAAGATGTATTTTAATTTGGTAGTATTCCGAGAAGGTATCCATAAAAGCTCATGACTGAGTAACCAACCGGTGAGTCTACCCAGACATTGGTTTGCGCTAAGGCACATCTATCCTTCAGACAAGTTACATTGAGGTAGGTGAAGTCTACGCATATTCTTCGTTTATTAATTGTTTTGAAAAACATCACCACATTTGTCAGCCAGTACGTTATTGAAATCGTATATTAGTCCTTAGTTTATCTGCGATCTTAAAGAATGATGAATATTAATCATCACTTTGAAAGAAACGTGTTTAAAACTGTGATGCAACCTATCAGAATTTGTAGCTCTTTAGATTATTCGGTGGATACATGTAAAGTTGTAAACGAGCCAAGCTTAAGCGAGCTCAGACTTGGCTAATGTTCGACTCATTCAAAATTCCTTGAAATTCCTTGTGTTCGAAATCAGATCGTGTTCGAAATTAGCTGACTCATTCGAAATTCCTTGTGTTCGAAATCAGATCGTGTTCGAAATTAGCTCATGAACAATGTGTTTGTGTTCAACTCGATTTAAATATCTATGTTTGTGTTCGGCTCATGTTTGACTCGAAATTGGCTCGCAAAAATTAATTGAAAAAATAGATATAGCGTTGGACCAAATCTATGCAAAAAAGACGTAGAACCACATAACCACACGAGCTGATATAATTTAAACTTAAATATAAATACATATAATATATTATTATATGAATAAAATATATAATATATGATTCCATAAATAATTATATATAATTATATATATATATATATATATATATATATATATATTTATTTATTTATTTCGAGCTAAAACAAGAGAGCATGAGCGAACAAATAGTTGTTCGTGTTCGGCTTGTTTATAATTTGAGCTTAAAAAATTTTGTTCGTGTTCGACTCATTTACTTAATGAACAAGCCAAACACGAGCTACTTAACGAGCTGAACATGAGCTATTCGTGAACAGCGAACTTTTTTTACAGCCTTAAATACATTTCTAGGATGATTTGAACCTTTTTAGGATTTGCTTTTATCCCTTCAGGTGTGAGTAAGACCCATGAAATTTTTCTGAACTTATTTTAAAAATGCATTTGATGGGGTTGAGATTAAGGTTAAACCATCTAAAAGTATTGAAGGTTTATTTTATGTTTTCTATATATTCTTTAAGTGATTTGCTTTTAACGAGAAGGTTATCGATGTGCACTTCAGCATTCTTTCTTTTCTGATTTTTAATATAGTGTCTATAAGTTTTTAGCAAGTAGTTTCAGTATTTTCAATGCCAAAATACATTCCATCGTAATGAAAAACTCCATCTCTAGTTATAAAAGTGATCTTCATAGTGGTTGCAGGATGTATTTTAATTTGATGATATCCCAAGAAGGTATGTAGAAAGCTCATGATTGAGTGATCAACCAGTGAGTCTACCCAGACATCAGTTCGTTGTAAGGAACACCTATCCTTTGGAGAAGTTGCATTCAAGTTGGTGAAGTCTACGCACATTCTCTATTTGTTAATTGCTTTGCAAACCATCACCACATTTGTCAGCCAGTATGTGTATCGGGCTTCACGGATAGAACCAACATCCAACAATTTCTTAACTTCTTGTCAAATAGATTTAGCTGAGGTGGTCGCTATAATTCGTGTATTCTATTTAATAGGCTTGACATTGGGATAGATGTTGATCAAATGGCAAACAGTGTTGATATCAACTCCTAGAAAATTGTCCACAATCTCAGCAACTACGTCATGGTGATCTCTCAGGGTTGAGATCAGTTGCTCTTTATAATCTTGACTAAGGTTAGAAATAATAAAAATGTTCTCTCACATTCCCCCTTAGAGATGAGCACTTGCTCGATAGTCTTAGTAGTCTCCAGATTGGTTCCTCTATTTGCATCTAGTTTGAGGAGGTTCTCACTTATGTTTTCCACAACTTTTAGGTAACATGTTTGAGATTGGATCAAATTTCCCTGAACAATGATGATTTATCCTCTAGTAGATAATTTGAAAACTACAAGATAGGTGGAAGTCACCGCTTTAAACGCGTTGGGAATTGGAATGATAAAGATGGCATTACATGTAATTGGATCATCCACTAGTATAAAATCCACCATTTTTATATATTGTTTATCTTCTTCTCCCTAAGTTACTGTGAGGAGACAACTCTGTAAGTTTATTTTCTCCTTTTCTCTCACTAGAGGGAATTTGTACAAAAGTCCAAGGTAAGGGTTAGTTGAGAATTCGTCATATTCATCTCATCAATAACTTATTTAAAGATAATTTTGATGGAACTCCCCATACAATCAAGATGCTTCTTATTTGTTAATTATGTATTAATGTTGTAACAATGATAGTGTTGTTGAAAGGACTCACATCGTCGAGTAAGTCAGCTCCCATAAAGGTGATCAATGAATGAGTTGGGGTTGTTGAAATGTATATCTCTTGCTTTCAATTATTTAAATCTTGAACATCATGAGGCTTCAAGTATATTCGCATAGAAAATTATGGGTACAACTCTCGTGATATGCATGATTGTAGTAGGGACTGATCCGTTGAAAACATTCTCGGTGGGCGCATTTCCTTGCCTCGGGATGTTGTCCTTCGGTGTAATGAACTATCATTGTAGCTACAATACATCCTACCTTCTCTCTGGTCTCCTTGTGGAAAGCTTTCAGGCAAGTTGCACTGGTTGTTGCTACTAAAAAGGATGTCTTCCTGGGGTACTTTGATGGTCCCTTTGTGTGAATTAGTTTCAAGACCCCATGTGTTCATAAAGTCTCTTTTTTAGATTTATCCTCTGCCTCTCTAATTCTAGAGGGATTTGAAAAGG
Organism: Papilionanthe hookeriana x Papilionanthe teres; assembly: GCA_022702705.1. Classification (NCBI taxonomy): domain Eukaryota; kingdom Viridiplantae; phylum Streptophyta; class Magnoliopsida; order Asparagales; family Orchidaceae; genus Papilionanthe; species Papilionanthe hookeriana x Papilionanthe teres. The sequence continues at coordinate 147,723,442 of CM040422.1, read as the reverse complement.
AGTATATTCTTCGACCAAAATATGATCGTTAGCTAGCTCCAAGAGTTCAACAAAATTTTTTGGTTTTTGCAAGCCAAGTGCATATCAATATGGGTTATCACACAAACACTGTGTGAGTACTACATTAGCAATGAAAGGCTCACAATCTCTAAAGTCGAGCATCTCCCTTTGGAGTCTAGTGATAAAGCTCTTTAGACTTTTAGGTAGAACTTATCAGATATTCAGTAAAGTTTGAGAGCATTGTTGTAGCTTCTGAGTGCTGACAAATTGAGTCACGAATATTCACTTGAACTCATCGAATGAAGTAATAAATCCTATTGACAAGTTGTTGAACTTTCACAGAGTTAACTCTTTGAATGTCATAAGGAACAAACAACATTTAATGACATCATTTATCCACATCAAACATATTGTTGATTCAAAGGATTCTAGGTGATCGATATAATCTCTTCTTTCTTTATAGGAATCTAAGGAAGGGGTATTAAAATTTTCAGGATGATCTGTTTCAATAATTTCCCTTGAGAATGCATTCTGTAGTAGTCATCTTCTCCTTCTCCTTCTCCTACCCTCTTCATCATTTGAGGATTCTAAAGTATCCTCTCTAGGGACACACGGTATGTCTTCTTCTTCTTCTTCCTCTTATAGCATCAGAGCTATAGCTCTTCTTGCTCTTGTTAGCAAAAATTCTTCTATTGGCAGTTGTTGTCTTTGTGATTCTCACCTTTGTACTATAATTTATATAAAACTTCTTGAACGATCTTTGAAATGAGTTCTCAATACCTTCTGCCTTACTCATCTACCATATTTTACATCTGCTCTCTTAATTCATTCATCTTTTGTAGCATGAATTATTGGGTGCAATCCATGATTGCCCTTCCTTATCGTTTGTCTCAAAAATCTCTTTTCAAAATTAGAGTATGAACTCCATGTTCATTGCACTTTTCAGGATGTCGAATCACTTTATGATGTAGAGTGCCGTATTATTTATGATTTTATACAATTTGGGAGAGAACTCGCGAAGGACTTATAATGGAGCTGAGGAAGTGCATATGTGTTGCTATAATGGTGGTCAAGAAGAGAAGAGAGCCCCCTCAACCTTACCTTCTACTCCTTATTTATATCTCTCAAGAGGTATTTGCTATCGCAAGGCTACAAAGAATAAACAAATACTATTTCGTAGGTTGTGTTGTACGGAGCCTATGAAGACACGTCTTTGGTAGGTTCCTAATGGTGGATGTCATATGGCTAATAAACAATTATGAATGGAAATGGAACTGAAATTTGTTTCTAATGTCATGAATGACTATTCAACAAAATTGATGAATAAAGACGAGATAGATCGGAGAGCTTGCTAGGCACATGCGAGCTCGATAGGTTTTCAAGCGAGCTCCTTCGACCAAATTCACCTATTATTGGTGAGTTCGGTTGGAAGAACTAGTGTAATCTTCTGAGAGGTAAATTTGGCAGTTGTCACCTCCGAGGGTATAGCTAGCAAGTGTGGATGTTCACTTCAAGACCAATGCTTAAAAATGTGTGGTAAATAAGCTCAATCTACTAGGCCCAAAAAGGCCCATTGAATGCTTAGGGCTTTCCTATTGCTATGAAGATCTATTTTTGGATGTACTGGTGTAGGAAAGTTTCTTAACTCAAATGTACTTGACATTGGAGTTAGATTATGTAGCAATTGGTATAGGATATCTGAAGATTTCAGTAATATATTGTAATTTCCATTGAATATGATTTACAATAATAAAATAATTCTTTATTATTTCACCATGTTATATGTTTATATTTAGTTTTAAGTTTTAAACGGGTTGAACATAAACACACAAATTGTCTTTATTGCATTTACATTTTGGATGCAATGACTTTATCATATTGGACAAATCAAACACTCTAAATTAATAATTTTAACAGTGCACTAAGCTCTTTTAAACCTTCAAAAATACCACTATGTTAAAGTCTCCCTCCTCGCTCGTTCACACACAAAACTCATCTACTGCGATGTAAAGCCGGCAAAACTTCAAGACTTGCAGAGCTCATCAGTAGAGGAGAGCATTAGGTGCAGACACCCATAACTGCACACGACAATGTGAATTAGACCGCAACATTATGCCCGCCATTGGATTCGCTTGTAATTTATTCTTCAGGCCATTTACAAATGAATTTTAAATTTTGATTTTTACATTTCTAACACTTAAATCTTTCTCATCATATAATAAACATCACTATTATTAATCTTTACAAAATCTAATAAACATTTTGATGTATAAATAAAATAAAATTCATCTTTATCATTCTTTTTTTATTACAATGTTGCTGATAGATTCCAAAATTACAAATAATGATAACAATAATGACACTGCATGCCTTGAAACATGCATTGTGCATACATGTGAGCAGAATCATTAGCAGTCTATTTATTAGTCCTGAGTTGGACCTCTGCTGTCAAGTACTCTGCTCTAATTCTATCGTCCCATCATTCTCCCGCGACCGATAAGCAACGCAACTTCTCTGCTTTTTCAAGCAGTTCGGGTCCATTTGGGTGGCTCATAAGTGTGCTATGGAGATTTTAAAAATATCGTCTAATTTTAAAAATATTATCTGTCGTATTTAAATTTTTTACACTAATTACAAGTCGATTCCTGCAGACGATCAGTAGGCTGCATTTCAAGATAAGTTATTTATCCTAAAACACACAAACTGTTCAAAATAAACCCATCATCAGAATTTTATTTAGTTTTCAATTAGATTTATGCTAATTTATGACATATTTTTTTTAATAGAGAAATCTACATACATCACACCATTTTTATATATTTATACATTTATACATCTAACAAATAAAGTTTAATATTTAGTATTTATATTTATATTTATATTTATAATTTTTTGATGTTATAAATGACAAGAAGTGTATTTCAATTTAAAAAAAATTAATAATGATGGCCAGTTAAAAATTTGAAGAGAGAGGGAGGGAGAAGTTCAAAATCACTTAAAATAAATTAAATTAAAATTTATTTTTAAAAATTAAATATAGCTTCTTAACATTAATATAATTAATTAATTTAAAATTAATATTATTTAATAATTAATTAAATAAATTTTCTTTAACATTAGGGGGGGCGACTCCCCTAATGATACTTTTTTATGTAATGTTCAAATTTTAAGCGCTACAGATATAAATTGAAAAATTTTAATGTTAAAGATATATGCATGTGAGTGTACTTAAATTATATTTTAGCTTTTAACATTAAAAAAAATTGAAATAAAAATAAAAGGGGTAAATTTACATACATACCATCCAATTCCTGTGTATTTACACATCAAACACTTGGGACCCGTTTAGGGCAGCTTAATTGGTGCGGTAGCGTTTTGAAAACACACCTATCTTGTTTGGGTAAACTACGTTTTAACTTTCACACCGCTCCTACTTGGGTGCGGTGGGAGCTTTCTGACTGCAGTCAGTAGATTATTTTTAATCAGCTTAACAACAGATTATTCAAGATGCTGTAGCTGCCCACACCCTTAAACTTTAATTTTTATATCTATATCATCCAAATCTGAACAAAAATATTATTATTTTAACTTTTTTAAAAAATAAAATACATCTTTCATTCATAGGTTAGACGTCAATGGAAAGTATGCAAAAATTAAAATTTAGATGTTGGATATGTATGTACATTTTCAAAATAAAAATAAACAAAATAAAACACTGACAAAAAATTAATACAAACAACGAAAAAACTATATTTTTGTAAGTGTAATGTAAATATTATTATATATATTTATTAGATGATTCAGATTTCTTTGGGGCAGCTACGGCTTATTAATAAGCAGTTGAAAAAATAATGTGTTGTTCAAAAAATTGTGGAGAGCATTATTATTTTTTTGATTTTGGAAATGTCAGGAAATGCCAGACCTCAGTTAGAAAATTGTCACCACACATAATCATGAACGGTGTGAGAACGCTGATTTAAACAGTTTTAAAACGAAGTTTTTTGAAAAAAAACTGTAAAAATACAGTTTATCCAAATAAAAACTTAAAGTGCATTTTCACAACGCATTACACCAAATAAGCTGTCCCGACCGAAATCAACAACAAATATATTACTATATTTCCAATCACCAAAACAGGAAAATCCTGACATGAACATATACTCATCATCTCAGAAAATCAAAAAGTTGACATAGCTCAATTGCAGCGCTTAGCTCAATAGCAGCGCAGCAAGCACAACTGAATCATTCACCCTGATTCAATTCAAACAATAACTTTCAAACCAACACGATAACAATATATAACAACAGCATCGTCATCCTCATCATCATCACCATTCACCCCATCATCCGTTGAAGGTCGCCATCCTCTCAATCACCGGAGCCTTAATCACCTCCAGAATCTGCACCACCTCCGCCATTGTAGGCCTGCTCGACGGAATCTGCGAGGCGCAAACCAATCCAAGCTTCAACATCGGCACCACTTCATCCTCCAGAAACCCTCCCATCTTCCTATCAACACACTCCTCTGCTTCTCCCCTCTCGAGCACCATCATAACATCATCCACTAACATTACCATGTCATCTTCTCGAAACTCCACCGCCTTCCTCCCCGTTACGAGCTCTAATAGCACTACCCCAAATCCATACACATCACATTTCTCGCTCACTCTCAAGCTCCCGCAAGCCAGCTCCGGTGCCATGTACCCTATCCTGCTCTGCCCCAACAACTGCTGATCAGGGCGACGCAGAAGCCGGTTCAGTCCAAAATCAGCCACCTTTGCTTCGCCGTTAGCGTCGAGGAGGATATTGCTCGGCCTCACGTTGTAGTGTATGATCGGCGGCCGTAAGACGCGGTGGAGATGGGCTAAACCTCGGGCTGTACAGAGCGCGATGTGGAAACGCTCCGGCCAAGAGAGGGGCGAGCTGCCGGCGTGAAGGCGGCTGTAGAGGCTGCCACCGGTGGCGAATTCGGTGACGAGGAGTTGAATCTGTGGGGTAAAGTAGTAACCTTTGATAGCGAGGAGGTTGGGGTGGCGCACCTTAGCCAGTGCGCGGACCTCGCGGTCGAAATCGTCTTGATTCTGTAATGCGCAGTTGGGGTGGAACTTGCGAATGGCGACTGGCCCGGTGGCGCGGTAGACGACGCCAATGGTTCCACGGCCGATCTCTGTGGCTTTGGTTAGGAGAGTTTCAGTGGTGAGGTTGGAAAGATCAGGGTTTTTTGGGCCAAAATTTACGATTTTGTCGCCGGAGCGGGAAGAGTTGGAGCGAATGGTATCGAGGGCGCTCTCTAGCCGTTTTCGTGCGGAGATGTTGAGGAGGGTGACAAGGAGGACGCCGATGAAGATGATGAAAGCTGCGGCGATGGCTATAATGGCGGAGAGGCTGAGGAGGCGGTGGTGTTGGGATTCAGTCTCGCCGTCGGTCCGGTGGCCTCGCTTGTTTCCATTCCCCTTGTTAATGGTGTTTGGGTCGAGAACCAGTGGTTTGGGGATTTCGTCCATCTCGCATGGTTCGGATACGAGAGGGGAGCAGATGCCGAGATTGCCGCGCAGGGAGCTCTGATCCAGGCTGGGGAAGATGCCAGAGGAAGGAAGCCTGCCGACGAGGTGGTTATAGGAGATGTTTGCCGCAACTAGTTTGGTGAGCGAGCCGAGCTGTTGTGGGATTTTACCGCTAAGCGAGTTGAACTCCAGATTCAGAATCTCGAGCTTCTTAAGCTCGGCCATGGCGGCCGGGATTGATCCGGTGAGTTTATTGTGGGATAAACTCCTACATAAAAGAGAAAAAAAGTAATGGCTGATAAAAGATTCACAATAAAAATTAAATTTTTATAGGAATGGATGGCTGTACTTACAGCAAATGGAGATTGGAGCAGTTTCCAATCTCCTCGGGGATTTTGCCGGAGAAGTTATTGGCATCTAATTGAAGAATAGTTAGACTTCCTGAGCTGCAGATATTACTAGGAATCGTGCCATAGAAACCAGAGCTGCGTAGATCGAGCACCGAAAGATTCTTGAACTCCCCGATCTCAGGGGGAAGCTTAGAATGCAGCTGATAGTTCCCTGAGAGATTTAGGTACTGAAGATTAGCGAACTTCGTCATCTCCGGCGGTAATTCTCCAACAAACCGGTTTCCAGAAAGATTCAGTAACTGCAGTGCATTCACCAGCTTTGCCGATCCAGGAGGGATTGTTCCATTAAGTCTGTTTCCGGCGAGCTCGAGAACCTTAAGCCCCAGAGCAAATATCGCCGGCGGGATGTTTCCGGTGAGTTCATTGCCGCCGAGGCGGAGCTCCGTAAGATTCAAGCAGTTGGCTAATGAAGCGGGGATATCACCTGCAAGGGAGTTGAAGGAGAGGTCCAAAAAGTTGAGGTTTTGCAGAGCTGATAGATTGGTGGGAATTGTTGCAGAGAAGCGGTTTCCGGAGAAGTCGATGCGGCGGAGGGCGGTTAAGAAGGAAATCCATTTCGGTAACTCGTCGGAGAACTGGTTGCGTGCGAGGTCGAGGGAGAGGAGATGTGGAGGGAGAGCAAGAGACAGAGGGAGGCGGCCGGATAACTGGTTGCCGGAGAGGTTGAGGAGCTTGAGGTTGTGGAGAGAGGCAATGGAAACAGGGAGAGGACCGGATAGAGCGTTGAAGGATAGGTCGAGGATGCGAAGCCGGGTGAGTGAGGAGAAAATGAATGAGAAGTCGCCGGAGAGGTGGTTGGAGGAGAGGTTGAGGTGGAGAAGGAAGGAGCAGCGCGAGAGGGAAGGGTGGATAGGGCCGGAGAAGAGGTTGGAGGAGAGGGAGAGGGAACGGAGGGAGTTGCAGGGGAGGGAGGAAGGGAACGGGCCGGAGAAGGAGTTGGAGGAGAGGGACAGGGAGCGGAGGGAAGTGAGGAGATTGAGGCCGGGAGGGAGAGAGGAGGAAGAGGAGAGGGAAAGAGAAGAGAGGGAGAGGGAGGAGACGGAGGAGGAGGATGTGCAGGTGATGTGAGACCAGGTGCAGGGTGTAATGTCGTCAGGGGACCAGGTGGAGAGAGCGGAGGTGGGGTCGTGGAGGCCGGCTTTGAAGACGATGAGGCCGAGGATTTGGTCGTCGAGAAGGGGAGTCAGGGATGGAGAAGCTGGAGGTGAAAAGAAGGGGAGGAAGAAGAAGATGAATAGAAAGGGGATGCTGGAAGCCGTTTGTTCCCATTGTAGCTGCATTCAAGCTCTCTCTCTCTCTCGTTTGGGAATTGCCTCTCTGTTCCTCGTTAGTGTTGTGGCTGCGTGAGTGAAAGAGAGAGGGAGAGAGAGGAGGCAGGGAAGAGGGTAGGGAGGGATGGGAGAAAATGGAGGTAGGAAGAAGACAGAGTTGATGGAGTGGAGTCACGTTCTCAGGGACTGTTTGGTTGCGTCGGCTTCTGCGAGACGAGGAGGAGGATACAAGAGGGGGCAATAGTGATGTACCTATCATAGAATAAAAATACGCGAGATGGAAAAGGGAAAAAATTGTAACGTTATGTTTTAAATAAATTTTTATTTAAAAAACCTCAAGATTAGTATATTTATTGTAAAAATAAAGTGACATGAATTTAGATTATATTTAATTTAAAATAATTTAAATAAAATAATTTTGTTTATTAATACAGCAACAACAAATTTTTATTATCCAACACGAATCTCGAGGCACGACATAAATTTCAATGCAATCTTTTGAGCCAGCAGCACTCAAATATTGATAAAAAGTCATCGAGAAATTCGATTTCAAAGAAACTTATAACTAAACTTCGCAAGCGTAGATGAGATGGACCTAATGATATAAAAATTAGTCCAATCTGAATAATCAAACTGAGATCATGTCATTAAACCATTCTTAGAATATTTCTGGATACATTTGTAAGATCAAACAAATGTCAACACTAGCATCTCGACAAGAAGAATCCAACGAGTCCAAGATCACTCAACTCCAACATCGTTAAGTCCATCAAATGCCCCTTAAACGCCGTCTGATAAAGGAAAGCCCTCTTGACCGTCCGATCAAAATAGTTGCATTAATTACACTCAAAATACTATAAATAGACCCTCCAACCCTCACACTCAGATGAAGGGGAAAGCCTTGAGGAGAAGCTGCGAATCAGCATCATCGCCGACCGTCATCGATCATCACCGACCGCCGTCGACCTCCGCCGATCTCGATTATCGACCACTGCCAACCGTCGTCGACCACCACTGCCCTCCGTTGACTAGTGCTTACCGTCGTCGACCACCACATACATTCATTGACTTCTGTCAATCGGCGTCGACAACTGTTAATCACCATCATCAATCACCACCAACTTGATGCTGAGAATCGACACTGTAATATGAAGAATATAATTACACTTCCCCGTCTGTGGGACAAAGGGATTTCTGTAACCATCAATCAATAAAGAATTTTCGCAACTGGGCCAGGCCCCGTGGTTTTTCGTTTTACGAGTTTTCCACGTAAAATCTTCTGGAGTTGTCACCGCTTATTTCTTTTTCATCTGTGTGTGTGCTGAATTTTCGTATAGCGTTAAAACGATAATCAATTACTCTACTGCCGCGAATTTCCTGGCACACATCATTTATGATATTGTGAAAAAGTATAATCTAGATTTGTGTGCACCTATGTTATACATAGTTTTGCAAATAGTAATGTTTCTAGTGTTATGTATACAATTATCTTATATGTATCTAGCCGTGAAGTTATTTGATCATGGTAAAAGTTATAGTACCATTTTTATATTATAGCTCCTGTTTAACCAGTGGAGTCGTACTCGAGTCATTTTCGGCTTAAGCTTGAGCTTGATTAATTTTATTGAGTTCGAGCTCAAGCTCGAGCTTAAGTCTATGAGTTTGAGCTGACTCACGGCTGCTTCTATATTATAAAAGAGAAAAAATAATATAAGGTTGTGTTATAATAAGATGACAAATAAATAAACAATTATAAGAAAACGAATAAAAAATCATTTAATATAAAATACAAAATAGTATTTTTTAAGTATTTTTAATACTTTAAAAATAAATTCTTCAAAATTAATATATTTTGATAATGATTTATATTAATATTTTTTTAAACAAGTCAACAAAGAGCTAACGAGTCAAGTTGGGGCTAGTTTAAGTTTAACTTGTTAGCTCACCGAGCTTTGTTCGCGAGCCACTTATCGAGTCGAGCTCGAGCTAGCTCATGAGTTGGTTTGACCCACTTACACTCCCACCACGGGATAACAAGCTTTGATTGATAGATAATTAGGAAAAATCATTTTGTTTAAAACATTTTTTAAAGCTTTATTGTACATTTATTGTAATAATAAACTTAAAAAAATTGAAAGTTAACTAATTAACTGGAAAAAAAAGAGGAGCTTTGTTGGTAATGACACTGTCCACGTGTCGTTCGAGAGAAGAAGCCGCTGCTTCTCATGGGAGATTCAAATTGCAACTCCCCTCACTCAATTTGTATGAGAGAAATAGGAAGAGACTGAGAGAGCGAGAGGAGGTATATAAAGAAGAAAAAAAGGAGGAGGAGGAGAAGCAACAGAAGGAGGAGAAAGAAGGAGAAGCGATAGAGGAAGAAGAGGAGAAGGCAGAGGAAAAGAAAGTTACTCATTTGGTCATTACCCTCCTTTGAGCATAATCAAATTAAAGGGAAGAAGGACGTAGCGGCCACTATTGATTGTCGTGAGCAGCAAGAGGGGGAAGGAGAAGATCAGTTGAATTTCCTCGGTTATTTCATCAAATCGAGAGCTCGGAGATAAGGAACAACTCATGAAAAATCTTCCTGCGGGCTTGAGACGGTCGATGCAACTCTCCCTGTGCCCTAGCTGAGCCGTATAAGAAGGCGAGCTTGTGCAGCTTGCAAAGGAAGAATGACTCGTTGTAGAGGGCCTTTTGTGTGGGAAGGAGGCTCGAGCGGCTGATTTGGGGCTCGACCAAGAGCTTGGGGAGGAAAAAGAGCTCACGGGTGCTCTACGCGCGGGAGAGTTTTAGCCGGTGAGGCTCGGTTCGAAACATTAGGGCAAGGTAGAAGGTGAGTAAGGTAATGTATTAAATGATGTTAAGTTATTAATGTAATTCAATTGAAATCAAATTTCATAAAATGTTACAAGTTAATATGACTTAACTTTGTTAATAATTTTAGTGTTTCGACCAAGAAGCTAAAGAAAAGAAAGTAAGAGGGAATAATTTAATAAGATAGAAAGGGCAAATGAAAAAAAAAAATCTAATTAGTATGTTAGAATTCTCGAGAAAGATGATCAAAAATTGAAATAAATTAATTAAATATGATGTGTTATTAACAACTAATTAAGTCTAATACGTTAATATAGGTTTAGAATAACGATTAGATTTATCTGACGAAAAAAATAGAGATGTCATCACTAAGGTGGGTAATATGTTTTTACTATACAATAGTTCTGTTAATTTACACATGTTTTACTTTTTCTCGCTTTATTTTTAAAATGTAAAAATCCATGTTTCTTTTAAATGTTAAATGCAAGTTTTTTTTTTTGTAAATGATAAATGCAAGATAAATATGAATAAAATATGATATATGCATATATATATATATATATGGGAGTCACCCATAGATGATACTAGCAAGGGGATGCATTATATGAGTGCACAAAATAGAAATGAAAATGTAAATGAAAAAATTGTCTATCTTTATGGTGGGTTGAAAAAGATTAAACGTATATTTTTATAAAGTATGAGTTTAAATGGTGACTCTCAATTATGAAAAGTGTAACCTAAATAAAGAACAGAAAATAAAATTATTTTTTTTACCGTTCTCTTTTACTGCGCGGAATTTTAATTTTCCTACTATTTAAAAAAATATTATAAAATGAGAATTATTGTAATTTAGAAACATTTACCCACTAAGTAGTCTTAACTCAAACCATACTGACTGATATTTTTTATCGGCAAACCAATTGTAAATTAGGTGGACCTAATGGAGCACTTGTACATGCGTCGTGGAGCATCAACTTATAAGTATTGCAGTTTAGTTTATTGTTTTATATGTAAATATTTTAATATAAATAATGTGTTATAACTATAAGTTATATGGATTAGAATCACACTTTTGTGGGGTTTTATTTTTTTGTGATAAAATGTAACTGTTGGTTATGTCTTCTTCGTCCAACCGTCAGTTCCTGCCTTGGCAATTCCAAGCTCATCGGGCCGGGCCGTGTCATTTATTATTTTTATTAGTTGCTCCCTGATGTTTAGTTGTACATCAAAAATATACCTGCGTTGATCCTAAGTAGATCTAACGGTCTTGAGGAGGAGAGTACAATAAAGAATGACCCACTAAAAATAGGCCTAGAGGTCTGCTTATCTTATTAGATGTAGTCATCCGAGCCAAAGCCAAAGCCGACTAGATGCAGCCATTCGAGCCAAAGCCAAAATCGACCAAGCAGGAGGAGGACGAAACCTTTTTTTCTATCTGAGTAGAGTCATATGTGCATAGATGTCCACTCTTTTGACTTCAGGCTAAGAGATTCTTTTGTAGATTCAGCCATTCAATAAAAAAAATGATTTTACAACCTATTTTTTTGTGAATACCTTTTTATAAGTTTTCTTTTTATATATTCTCTTGGATCGAGTATAGTCTGATTTACTTTGGACACCTCTTACCTAACTTATGAAATTTTTCTATATAAATATCTTCCTAAATACTATTTCATTTATTTTTAGTTTTATTCCACTCTCAAAATTTCCTTTTTTCCATCATTTTATAGATGTAAGAAGTCCATCGTTTCGATCAAACACAAAAGGGTGAGATAGAGAGCTCACTCATTGATAAGAGATTTCACTATAAAAAAAATGATCAAGGTACCCAACCTCTACTTAAAACTTGTTTGATGCTATCACCAATTGCACAACCATTAACCAAACTAGTTTGCTCGTATTTACAAGTCATGTACTCTATAATATGATCATATATTTTCGACCAATAATCTTATTGAGTGTTATTTTCTCTTAGAATACTCTCAAAGAATCAAGAAAATATTTTCTCTTAGAATACTCTCAAAGAATCAAGAAAATGATGCAATATATTTATTCCATTGATCTAGAATGCTAAAATTTACATCATCACTACATAAAGGTCTATCACTTGGACATTTCCTTGTACATAATGAGCCAAAGTGATCATTAAGATGATCAATTTTTGATGTGATTTAATATGTGTATTTTTTAGCATGTTTGGCACATACAAACTTTGCTTATGATATAATTTTTTGAATATAGTTTTTATCATAAATATTGAAATATTTAAATAATATTTAACATCACTATAGAAAATATCGCTTATATTAGATTTTCTGAAATAAAAGAGACATTTTAATACCTATATTTTAAGATAATAATGATACTAAACTATTACAAATTAAAAATTAAAGTTGAAATATTAAATATAAAAAATATATAAAAATTATTTGATATATATGTGATTTTTAAAAAAATAAATAATTTAAATTATAATTTTTTAAAATTTTAAATTAAAATCAATATTGTATTTAAAAATATTTTTTTATTTAATTTAAAATATATGAAAATTTTAAAATATTTGCGTAATGTTCTTTTTAACTTCTGCGCGCAGAAAATCTTTATCAAAGGAAAATTAGATATTGCTATGTAATATGTCAGAAGAATTGTACTTGTATACACTGGGCATTAAGGTTTATTTTGTTATATATATCTGAAGGAATTTTCTAATTTGTTTACGGGAAGATTTACATGACACTCTATTCCAATTCATTTATATATCTAATATTTAAATTTAAATTTTTACATATATATCATTTTATCTTTACATGAAAAATTATATTTTATTTTAAAAAAAATGATGATATATTTTTTTTCTTATGTGATATAAAAGATTTGTGGGTGTGCATATAAAATATATCAGTATGAATCTTGAGACAGATGAATGCTTCGGGAGGAAGAAATGACTGATCGAACTTAGTTGATTGAAGCTTGTTTCGGGCTGGACGATTGCCAGAGGGTCGTCTTCATTGGGTGATCGTCGAAACGTGCTAGGAGATTTTGCGCAAAGTCAGCAATCAACCCTCAGGCACGTTCTGGATCGGGCGAGGCTTACTGTACGATCGACGAACTCTTATAGATCGAATCAGTTCCCCAATCTCATTACATTCGAATAGCTCTATAATTACTAAAAAGTCCCCCTGAAAAGTCAATGATGATGGGATTTATATGTACTTTTGTAACACTGGGATCTATACATATAAATAGAGGGTCTATTTCATGCAGATTTTCATGTCTCTTCTACGATTTATCCATTTTTTAGTTGTTTTGTTATGTACGCAGATTTTCATTATAATCATTATTGAGTATAGGCATTATATTGCTTGTGTCACATATAACATTAGAGTCGTAATAGAAGATATTTATTAGATAATTTAAGTTGTTTAAGGGCGGTGACATCACTATGTTAGACATTAGAGGCAATAATTCAACATCTGTCTTTATACCAATAACTAATTGGTTGAGCTTAAGGTCAATATAAAAGTACATACTTTTGACAAGATAATTTAATTAAGCATTTTTCTTTCTATTTAAATGATTTGATCACTCATTTAATTTCTTATTTGATCATTTGAACTCAAAAATACTTTACTTTTAGTGTAAAATATTGAAACTATTTCTATTTAATGTGATAACTCCCATTTTCATTTGATATTTGATTTTATCTTCTTAATAATTTGTTCTATAATAGTTATTATAAGATCACACTGTGCTATATTACACTCCATTGTTTTGTTTTACATGATTAAATCATAGTGGAAAATTATAACAACCATATTAGAATGCTTGTTTGAGTAAGAAAATATGATTAGAATAATGTTTTATCATGGATCTAAGTTTTCTTGCTAATGATCTCAATCTTGACTTCTTTGAATCAACTTTGATCCTAATGAGTCCAACTTGATGATATTTTGATTTGAAATGAACTTTTACATATACCATATATATATATATATATATATATATATATATATATATATATATATATATATATATATATATATATATATATATATATATATATATATATATGTAAGGCTGTTAAAAAAGCTCGTTGTTCGCGAACAAGCTCGTGCTCGCTTCGCCAGCAAGTTCGTGTTCAATTCGTTCGATAAGCAAACGAGACGAACACAATCAATTTCTTTCGTTTGGTTTGTTAAACGAACCAAACACGAACAACGATGTGTTAGCTCGTGTTCTAGTTAGTTATTGTTCGAAATATAAAATAATTTAAAATAATTATATATAAAAAATTTATGATATTTTAAAAATAATTATATATTATAAAAATTTATTATATTTTAAATAATTAAAATTCTATAAATTATAATATATGATAAATTATTAATAACAATAATAATTATAGTATTAATTATATTAATATAAATATTATAATAGTATAATTAATATACTATAATATATATTAAAATAAAACCCTAAACAAAACCCTAAACGCCTTATTCGGTTCGCTAGGAAGTTCGTGTTCGATTCGTCCGATAAGCAAACGAGACGAACACAAATAATTTTTTTTCGTTCGGTTTGTTAAACGAACCAAAACACTAACAGTGATGTGTTCGAACATTTCAAACACGAACACTAGCTCTGTTCTTTCGTGTTCGGTTCGTTTACACCCCTATATATATATATATAATTACTGTGTATCCCGATCTGTTGGTTGGCATCCAAGGTATATATCCTCTCAGGTTGGGGGTTCAAATCTCCTCCAGACGATTGTCGTTGCATGAGGTAGATTCTGGATTGTTGAGAACATTGTGAGTAGCTTGTAGGCTCGTATAATAACATATGACCATTCCTTTCAATATAAATAGATATAATAAGAAATTTAAGTTATTTAATAAATTTTATAATTTTAAAGGACACTAATATCCATACCACACAATTCTTATGTATTCACATATGGAACGACAAAATTTCATTTTCACAATACACAACATTTAAATCATTGATATTATATAAAGAAATATCACTATTATTTACTTTATTTTTAGGTGAAATGCATCATTTTATTCAAAATTTTATGACTTTAAAGTGTTATAAATTTAAATAAATTTGTTAAGGTGTTAGATATATAAATATATAAGAATTGTATGCTATGTATGTAAATTTTTTAAAATTTTAATGCAAGTCGCTTGACTTATTAGTTGATTTCAAAGTCTTATATTTGCCGAATATATTTGTTTGTGTCGCAAATGTGTCCAAGAACAGTTATAAATTGCAAACACGTCAAAATGGATAATTAAAATAATATTTATAAATATGTGAGTCTGATCCATAAAATATGCAATATTATATTTTGCTGACCGTTAAAATTTATATTTTCGTCATTATTTTCTTTTAAATAAAATAGTAATAAAGATATCACATGCAGCCGGGAATCCAAGAAAAAGGAACATCACCATCATCAAATTGCCCGCACCGCAGGCAATCTTGTTCACGGACTTCTCGGAGCTTAGCGTCCAATGCCTGTATATATATATATATATATATATATATATATATATATATATATATATATATATATATATATATATATATTCGAAAAGAACGACCAAAAGCTATTATACGAGCCTATCAATCACTTTTAATGTGTGTAATCATTCAACTGCCAGCCTTCATTAGGTTACTGTGGACCTAAGGGGACTTGCAACTGACACGTAGATGTAAATCGAAAAAAGCACGCGCGCGCGCACTCACACATACACATACATACATAAATACATACTGTTAGGAATTATAATAGGAAATAATTTATTTCTGCAATAAATTATTTCCTCATATCAAGAAGATATTTTATATTTAATTCCTTAGATTAGGAATTACTTATTTTACCGTTTTGTATTATTTCCTATATCTCATAATAATTAAAATTAATTGATTATTGGAGATATTGAGAGATATATTTTTCCTTTTATATCATTTCTTTTTACTATTTTTCCTATTATAGGATTCTTGTAAGTGTTATTTATACCCCCGTTCATATTAATGAAAGTTAAGTATTCCACATTATTCTAAATTTCAATATATATATATATATATATATATATATATATATATATATATATATATATATATATATATATATATATATATATTAAAAAGATTAGCCGGAGGCTATGTTACGAGCCCCCAACCAATCTCATGTGTCTAATTATTTGATCCCGTGTTGCAGACAGATGCACTCTGGCTGGCTCGAATCCGTGACTCAAGGGGACTCACAACTAAAATCGCAGCTTCCGACCAAAGAGTCACGGCTAGCGACATATATATGTGTGAGTGCGCGCGCGCGCGCGTGTGTGCAGTCATTTACATGCATATCATTCATGCATCACACCTAAATTTTATCTCTACATTTTTTATCACTAAAAAATTTCACCATTATTTAAATTTTTATAAAGTGAAATATATATATTTTCTTCCATAAATATTGTGACGTGTATATTAAAATTGAAGTTTAGGGATTAGACATAGTAATACACAAAAGATTTTGACATTAGAGTATGAGTTGTAATGTAAAAAAAACAGCAAATATGTCTTTTGAAGATGTGAAAATCATTTTGTACACCATAAGTTCATGATGTAAAATGCAATTAATTACCTCATAAAAGTTTAAGCATCTTTTTGTGAATATAATTGGATGGTTGTGCTATCATGTTTTCCTTAGTATGGATGGTATATTCTTGCTTGATAATTATAAGTGCCCTTTGTTTTTCTTTGAAATTAATGCCAATAATGGCTTCCTTCTACTCATATTATGTCATTTAGTTTTTTCACACACCCTTTGTAAATTAATCAAAACAATTTGATTAGGAATATATTTATGCATAATATTAGATCGACTTGATTTGGTTTATTATTACCAATAAATATTTCTAATGGCATTACATTGACACTATTTAGGACACCTATGAGAGAGCTTCAACAAGGTGATGATGAGTATAGGCACTTCACATTTAAAGTCATTGCATATTAAAGTATAATGATATGATAATAGCAATATTCACCAACAATTTAAAGTATAAAGTCAGAAGCACATGTGTGGGTCACTAAAGGAGGTATGCTTAAGTAGAATTTATCCTATAATGGTGTATTTATGTGTGAAACTATAGCAACCAGTGCTTTTAAATTTTGTAATTATGTGCCAAAGTGTGCATGGGGATTCCCTATCCAGTCATTTATATGAGTTATTTACTCAATTTTTATCTCATTATTCATAAATAGTTCTGATATAGCTTAACAGTAGAACATTGAAGATAAATCATCTTTTGAACTCATTCCCTATCCAGATATTTTTGATCCTGTATTAGAAGGTCATAATGCAGAAACAATTGTGTGCTCAAATCTCTCTAACCCATACAAGTTTCAAGTGCATACAAAATCTAAATATCATGCATTCCTAATACATGATATATGCTTGGATTTGATCTAGCCTTTGACTCTCTTCTAGTTAGACTTGATATGAGTCAAATTTCTAATCAATTCATAAACCATCTTCAAATTAAATTCAAATTTATATATGTTCATAATCCATACTTGTTTTCTACAAATGCTCAGAGATGTTCCTTAACAATAATTTACTCCTCTTTGTTGATACTCAGAGGTTTAATGATAGAACTTTGAGCAAATTTATTCGTAAACTCGCATATTAAGCTATATGTTTTGGGCTTTATACTCATAAACATACAATGAGATTCAAAAGTCTCAAATTCTATGCCATGATAGACTGTGCATATCTAGAAGTCTTCGCTAATAATCAGTTGGTGTTTGTTTCTCCTTTGCTTCTTATGAGCCAAATTAGCATAAGTAGTATTATTATATTGTATCTCTTCTGCTAATTGAAAGGACAAAAAATTCTGCATCAAAATTTTTATAGATATTATAAAACCACGGTATAAATCCGGCCCCATAGTTTGGTAGCTTTTCACTAAGAATAATAAGCTTTATATTTTCCTTATTTGCATAAATTACTATGACAATGATGAACATATATCATTCATATTGCCTCCTTTCACATAAGAATTTCAATGTGTAAAAATATATTTAATTAAATAAGCAAAAGAGCTTAAATAAATCATAACCGGTTCAAACATCAATAATATTCATGGGAAATATAAGTTAATTTATGATATCCATATCAAATATGTCCAAGGTCCATGTGCGCCTCTTATGCAACCGAAATTTAGAAGTTAATATATATTAAATCAATGCATAATAAAGGAAATAATATTAAATAATAAACACATTGGAACATATGCATGATTTATGTTTTATGGATGTATGTATGTATGTATGTATGTATGTATTAAGGGAATCGTGGGTGATCGTCCCCCAATTACCAATCCCCCAAAGGGTGTGCGTTCGTTTTCAATGGGAATCGAACCTGGGTCCAAGAGAACTTACGACAGAGCTACCAACCAACGTATCACCAGGGGAGCATATGAATTATGTTATGTTATATATATATGCGCGTGCCTTGGTTCATTGGTTGCGGCCTTTGGTGTAAGTCCCTCGGGTTAGGGGTTCGAATCCTACCCATGACGGGTGGATTTGAATAGCACGCAAGACTAGAAAGTGGGTCCGCTCCTCGGTCAGTTCAAAAAATATAGGAATTGATCGGCGGTCTCCAACTGTTGATCAATCTTTAACAATTTTAAAAAAAAATTGGTAATTAGTATACCACAGTTCGACTACAAATACCGATTTCTCATGTGCTTATCTGACCCGTCCGCGCCCTTGGAAGGGATCGAACCCGGGACCTTTGGGGGACTTACGGTGAACCCTGCCCAAACCACTAGGCCACGGCTGCGGCACAATATATATATATATATATATATATATGTATATATATATATATATATATATATATATATATATATATATATATATATATATATATAATGTAAAGTTTAGGCGTTAGATATGTAAATACATAGGAATTGAGTGGTATGTGTAAACCTTCTTATGTGACTACACACACACAAATAAACATTGACACAGCAATACATACATGCATATATACATTTAGTCGAGCTAGAAAAATAATAAGTTTAATCTTTTTAACTCCGACATATTTTTTTGTGCATGACTAAGTTGAACGAGGTGTTGTATTTGACTAAAGTGTATCCATGCATAAGGGTTAACTATAGCTTGGTGAACCGATTAAGATTGGGTAATAATATGTTTCATGAAAACTTTTTAGTTGGGTCTTACGTTAGTTTTGAACAACTTTTTAATACCATTAAAACGTTCTGATTAGCCCGAAATGGAACTATTTTATGCCAACTGATTTTAAAGTTTGTATTCATACTTCAAAGCTTAAAAAAAAAAAGAACAAATTTATCTTCTAATAGATTGCATGCTTTGATTATATGCTTGATCATATCATATCATTCACATGTTCTATTATGATGACATTTCATTTACATTACCATATGCATCTCACATCCTCTCCCATTATGTCTACCCTTTATTTCATGGATGATTAACCTCTTCATGCCACGTTACTATGCTACTCTAGTGATCATATAGTTATTATTTGCTAACAATGCATAGTCACAATTATTTAGAATGAGAGGAACTCGTCCAATTCTGAAATTTGATGTTGAGAAATAATTATACTTGAGATGGGCTTTATGGAGCTCTACTAACAACACAATGAAATTGTATGTTTGATAGAGTTACATTCACTATGAAAACTTCAAGATGATTCCTTATTGATAAACTTATGTCCATTTTGTTACGTCAAAATGTCAAGTTTCTCTATGATCTTTGCAGTGACGTTATAAAGTCCTCATCATTGTGCCTATGCATTGGAGGCTAAATAAAAGGCTAATTTAATATGAAAGTTGATTTAATACCGATTGAAACTTCTTTATATATCCAAATTAACATAACATTTTAAAAAAATTAATAATATATCGTGTAACAGTGCACCCCGAAGACGGTATAACAATGCACCCTGAAGAAGGTGTAATAATTCACCCTAAAGATGGTGCAATGACATATCCCAAAGACGGTGCAACAACACACCCTAAGTATAATTTAACCCCTTGTAATAACTACTTACAACTACTGTACTCAGAATACGATGAACGTCTTCAAACTTCTAAAGTATTCTTCTCATAGCTCACCACTATGACCTACGTGATTAACTACGACTTACGTGACCCACAGCTCACACAGTACCCAACTCCAGTCTTTGTGGCCTACGAATGTTATTATAACTCACGACTATGACATATATGGCCAACAATGGCCTATGTGGTCATGCAACTCCTATCTCAGTTCTATATGGCTTATGAACGTTGTTATAGCTCCTCCCCATAGCTTACATGGTCTATAACTCATGTAACTCCCAACTTCGGCATCTATGTCCTACAAAAGTTGTTGCAGTTCACCAATACGACCAACAAAATCAACAGTTCATGCAGCTCCCAATTCCCTTCTCTGTCGCTTACAGACGTTATTGCAGCTTTCTGCTATGATCTAAGTTCTCAATTAAGGGTCTGTTTGGAAGCAATTTGTCTTGCTCAGAATTCAGTAATCATGTGCTGCTTCATAAAGTTAGCATGTGGGAAGCAATGCTAGGAAAGCTGTTGTCCGTTTGATTGTAATCATGGGAAAATAACTGCAGTGATAAAATGACCAGTATCGCCCTCGTTTATTAGAAGATTCGTTTTAATATTTCAATATATTTATGTAGGATCAATTAATTTAAAGTGGAATAAATTTTTTTTTGAAAAATTTTATATTTAAATATACAAGTTAATAAATTTAAATTAGAATTTTTTATTTTTATATTTTTAATATATATTTTCTATATATAGTGAATTATTGATTCAATTCAATAATTCACTATATAGAGTTAAATTGTTTAAGTATATTAACAAAATATTTACGAGCATCAGTACATTTTAATTTAATTTAAAAATAAAATATTGACGAACTTGGTTATCTTTTAAATTTAATAAATTATATATATATATATATATATATATTAAAAATTTTATAATTTAAAAAGGTTGTTCTTATTAATAAAACATTTACGAGCTTTATAAAATATTTTAAATAGATTGTTCAAATTATATTAAAATTTTAATAATACAGCAATAGAGCGATTGAAGATCTCAAAATAGTCATAGAGTTCTACAATGAAAACATATACTCCAATCAAACACGTAGCAGCAGCAGTAGAGTAAAAAAAAAATTGAAGAACTATTCCAACAACAACCAACAATATAATGATGTTCACTTTAGTTTTCAGAATCTGTAACTCTCGTTTCACTGCGTCTTCCGTTGTGGTCGTACACTCCCGACGTCGGACTCGTGAAAATCTGTAAACTATCCGCCGATCGAAAGAAACGGACCGATCCGGAATATCTCGAGGACGAGCATAAAACTTTCGTCGAAAGCTATGCAGTCGACGTGATGTCAAAAGAGATGCCCGCAACCCACGACGACATAGCAATCGGCGAGAGGTAGCCGACGTGTTGGAGCTCATTTTTACCCGAAATGCAAGCACATATGCGCGCTTAATTAGTTTGAGTGTCAAATGGTCAAACAAAATGAAAAGAATCAATCTAGTGTGTAGAATTGTAAATAATGTGAAGTAAAGTGCTCGTAAAGAATGTAAAAGACCGACATTGCACCGCAAAAAACACTCACTCTCCCACTAACAATCGAGTAATGTCTCGCTCGAAGTCCCGCCATTTCATTTGCACCCTCCCCTTCTTTTGTACAAATTGGTGCACTATTGTCATCCTCCCGTGGTCGAGACGGTTCAATGCGGTCCCGTAAACCGTCGACCGTAAGCAACCTCGTCAAAATCAACATCAGCCCGAGTTGGATGCCGCCTGATATAGTTATGCAGGGCCGTAGTTGCCAACACTATCTGCACATGTTTGGGGAACGGATAAGGAGGCATATCCCGAAGAATGGCTCACATCTTCTTCCAAACTCCGAATGTTCTCTCAATAACGCCTCTCAAGGACGAATGTCTCTTATTAAACAACTCCTTTCTAGTCCTTGTGCGATTACTAGCTCTTTCAAAATCTGAAATGTGATATCTTGTATCAGGATAGGGTTTAAGATACCCCCTCTGCATGGGGTAGCCAGCATCTACCAAATAATACTTCCCTGTAATGATAGAAAGTGTAGTTAGGTATATGACCAAAAACATCAACTTTTAATATTATAAATGACCTTACCGGGTGGTGGGTGAGGGAAATTGTACTGCGCTTTCTTGTAGCAACTTTAAAGAGTCTATCGTCATGTGCGCCGCCCTCCCATCCAGCCAATACAAATGTAAAGCACATGTTGAAATCACAAACGACCATAATATTCCGAGTTGTTCTACCGTAACGACCGATAAAAGCTACTTTCTCGTTATCCGGCACTACCGCATGAACGTGCGTTTCATCTATTGCGCTGATGCAATCCTTAAGAAAAAAGTAATCATATCAACATGCAATCCATTCTATTAAAAATTTGTTGTAGTTAACATTCATACCTTGAAATATGGCATGTATCGTTCATCATTAAGAATCTCCGTCGGGGTCCTCGCAAAAGTCGGATCGGCTGGTTTTAGCATATTACTCGCTAAACCGACAAGAGAAGCCAAACCAACCGAGAAATATCTCGTTAATTGTTTCCGACGAATGCCGGAAGCGTTCCATGGCTCCCCTCATTGACTCGTTCGTGACAGTATGAATAGTGTGATGCCAAGTACTTCACTGGTCCGTTGTCCCGTAAGACCCATGAAGTCCATGAGATGTTCTTAGGTCAACTGAAGATCTCCGAAAACTTCATGTGACATTCGGAAGATATTACGAAATCTCGTTGGGTGTCCCGAAATCATTTCACCCATCCAATTTTCTCCAACCCGAGCCGAAGTGTAACAAGGTTCACGATCGACGTATGTATTATAGTATTGCGAAGCATCATATTTATCGTTGCGTTTCTCTTACGACGTCGGACCTCCTCTCGGATTCATGACGGTATAAACCGCACCTTTCAAAGATAAAATGTTACTCTCTATAGAAATCAAGTAGTACCTCAAGAAAGCAAATGAATGAACTACATTAAGAAAGGAAATAACTCAAACATTCAAATATAAATTGTCATGACAACATCGCTAACAACAATAACGAAAGATGAAATTAAAGCAACACTTCCATATCATATCACAGGGTACGTCGGTCAAAATAATAGTGAATGTAGTCTAAGCGTAGCTCTCTATCAACTGCAATGAAAAAGTCTCGGTGGAGAGAGTCCCGGAGGAGGTCAATAGCAAAGAAGAAAAGATCACGATTCCCTATAATCTCTGGGTCTTCCTTTAGAAGCCTAACAACCTCCTGGATAGCTTTTTTTTGAACTCTATGTGGAGCATCATCTGCTGATTCCACAAGTAATGATAGCTGCTCTTTCATACTTCCAACAGTATTTTTCCTCTTCTTATCCAAACAGCGCCGCTTTGTTCGGTTTGTAGATTGCATTTCAGTTTGATCGTATGTGCGCAGTTCTGCTGAATCGTTTGAAAGTTCTACAGCGGCCTCCTCAGGGGTTGTATCAACCATTGTTTGGCTAGGTGCAACTGCGTATTTCCCTGTAGCTATTGTCCCACCAAACATTCGATCGAGTTTCTCCTCGAATTCTGGTTCTATTCCAGCTGTTTTGAACTTCCTCACCGCAGGATAAATCTATAAGAATAAATAATTTTTATTAGAAGTGGTGCAAACGCAAGCAAAACTAATTCAATGATGTCTTATCGTTAACCTTTCAGCCCACCATTCTTCTGTAGCAGCAATAGTTCGCTTCGACGGATCCCACTCAAGCCGGCCGATCCTTGTTTTAGGTCCTTCCAAAGTTTCAATTCTTTCTTTAGTTGGTCCCATTTATTTTTTAGCTGCAGTCTGTCGTAATCCCTGCCTGTAAGCTCCCTAAAATTTGTTACTATATTTTGCCAGCCTTTCTTGCTGAAGAAAGAGTTTGGTCTATTGCCTCTTTCGATTTCCGCTATGCATACATCACAAAAAATTAATTTTATGTCCTTCTCCCAAAGTGCAGGAGTGGCACATTCCCTGTTCTTACTTGCCATACTAATAATAGAACACAAGTCAGTAATATCTTTAAATATGAAATAAATCAACAAACATATGAAAGTCCAGACTAATTGCGAAATAATAAATTTGAAATGCTACTAAGGTAAAGGAACACGAAATTTACGTGGTTCGGTCAAATTAACCTACGTCCACGGGAAAGGAGCATTATATTTTCATTATTGAAACTTTTGAACATTTACATTGCTTTTACATTTGCACTGCTCTACACTGGACTGCACTAAACTACACTACACAACACTGCACTACACTCAACTACACACAAACACAATTTGCACTTCAATTCACTGCACACACCTACACAAGTCACAAATTCACTGCACTGCACTTCACACACCCACACAATTTCACTGCACTTCACTCCCACAATCGCACTTCACTCATCGCTCTTCAATTTCACCGCACCGCACTTCACACACCCACACACACAAACACAACTTCCACTTCACTCGCATTTCACACAAAACAAAGACACACAAACAAACACAATTTCCACTTCACCGCACTTCACACAAAACAAGACACACAAACAAACACAATTTGCACTTCACCGCACCGCACACACCTACACAAGTCACAAACTTACCGCACCGCACTTCACACACCCACACAATTTCACCGCACTTCACTCCCACAGCTCGCACTTCACTCACTCGCTCTTAAATTTTACCGCACCGCACTTCACACACCCACAAACACAAACACAACTTCCACTTCACTGCACTTCACACAAAACAACACACACAAACAAACACAATTTCCACTTCATCGCACTTCACACAAAACAAGACACACAAACAAACACAATTTGCACTTCACCGCACCGCACACACCTACACAAGTCACAAATTCACCGCACCGCACTTCACACACCCACACAATTTCACCGCACTTCACTCCCACAACTCGCACTTCACTCCAAACACTTCAATTTCACGGACCGCACTTCACACAACCACACACACAAAACACAACTTCCACTTCACCGCACTTCACACAAAACAAGACACACAAACAAACACAATTTCCACTTCACCGCACTTCACACAAAACAAGCACACACAAACAAACACAATTTGCACTTCACCGCACCGCACACACCTACACAAGTCACAAACTCACCGCACCGCACTTCACACACCCACACAATTTCACTGCACTTCACTCCCACAGCTGCACTTCACTCACTGCTCTTCAATTTCACTGCACTGCACTTCACACACCCACACACACAAACACAACTTCCACTTCACTGCACTTCACACAAAACAACACACACAAACAAACACAATTTCCACTTCACTGCACTTCACACAAAACAACACACACAAACAAACACAATTTGCACTTCACTGCACTGCACACACCTACACAAGTCACAAATTCACCGCACCGCACTTCACACACCCACACAATTTCACTCGCACTTCACTCCCACACCGCACTTCACTCCAAACACTTCAATTTCACGGCACTGCACTTCACACAACCACACACACAAACACAACTTCCACTTCACTGCACTTCACACAAAACATCACACACAAACAAACACAATTTCCACTTCACTGCACTTCACACAAAACAACACACACAAACAAACATAATTTGCACTTCACTGCACTGCACACACCTAGACAAGTCACAAATTTACTGCACTGCACTTCACACACCCACACAATTTCACCGCACTTCACTCCCACAGCTGCACTTCACTCCAAATACTTCAATTTCACTGCACTGCACTTCACACACCCACACACACAAACACAATTTTCACTTCACTGCACTTCACACAAAACAGCACACACAAACAAACACATTTTGCACTTCACTGCACTGCACACACCTACACAAGTCACAATTTCACTGCACCGCACTTCACACACCCACACAATTTCACCGCACTTCACTCCCACAACTGCACTTCACTCCAAACACTTCAATTTCACGACACCGCACTTCACACAACCACACACACACACAAACACAATTTCCACTTCATCGCACATCACACATCCACACACGTACAAACACAATTCGCACTTCACCGCACTTCACACACCCACACACACACACAAACCGCACTTCAAACACACACAATTTCACTGCACTTCAAGCCAACGTTTAGCACTTCAAACACACACAATTTCACTGCACTACTGCACCGCACATTTTACACTTCACTGCACTCCACTGCACTACAAACACACACACACACACAAGTTTTGCACTGAACTGCACGTCAAAACAAAAACAGATCCCCAAAACAAAAACAATCACCATTATAAAACTTAAAACTCGTAATCATAAGTGCAATGGGCTAGCTGGAATTAACCAAAAAGCAACAAAAACAGTCCCCAAACCAAATGTCAAAAGGGGGCAGCCATAATAGCAGAAAACATTACAAATGAGAGCATCAGTGGAGAACACATCATTAGTATCCCCCTATGTTAATCAAATTTTTGCCTAATTAACATTACTAATCAACTTCACATGAACACCATCATGCTAATTATAGAGGCTTCAAACTTGGGGCATGACAATCTAGCATGAATATACATAGCTAAGGCTTCAAAACACTCACCATCAAAATGATTACAAGTTTTCCCAATTGACCTTGAAAAGGTGCCTCTCATTTTCACAAATTCACCTTGAGAGGCACCCTCCACCAGCTAATTAGGGGAGGAAGAGCCCACATAAAGCATGCCAGAAAGTGCCAGGTTCACCGAAATAAATTATGTTTGTTTGTGTGTGCTGTTTTGTGTGAAGTGCAGTGAAGTGGAAATTATGTTTGTTTGTGTGTGCTGTTTTGTGTGAAGTGCAGTGAAGTGGAAGTTGTGTTTGTGTGTGTGGTTGTGTGAAGTGCGTGCGTGAAATTGAGTGTTTGGAGTGAAGTGCACTGCGGAGTGAAGTGCAGTGAAATTATGTGGGTTTGTGAAGTGCAGTGTAGTGAATTTGTGACCCTCCTAACACGAAAGAAAAAAATTGAGTAAAGCATGCCAGAAAGTGCCAGGTTCACCGCAAAAAATTGAGTAAAGCATGTCAGTTTGGGAACGGAGAAAACGGAGCAAAAGCCCAAAAAAACCACAAGAACATCGTCTGCAAATGGAGCAAAAGCCCAAAATACCAGATCAAAATCCATACAGAGCAGCAGATCTAGAGGATGGGAAGAAGAACTTCTTACCCTTCGAGGGACAGATCTAGGAGGAAGTGAGGAAGAAGATAGATCGAAGTCGGTCGAGGAAGAAGAAGACCAGTCGAGTCGCGAGAAGGGATAGAGTAGAGAGGAGTTCGGGGAGAGCAGCGGGGCGAGGGCACCTGCGGGAAAATTTTCCAGCGAAGCTGGTTGAACGACGGGGCCGCGGGGTATAACCCGCTGTCCGCTTTCACCGCAGATTCGAGGTAGGGCGCCGCGATTCGTCGCTTCGCCAGCGACTTTGCCGTAAATTCGCGGTGCGGGGAAGCGCCGCACCGCGAATTTACTCTTCCAAACGGCGCCTATACCTACCCAGCTTACAACTTCTGCTGCTCCATACTGCAGCCTCTGTGGCCAACCGACACTACTAAAAAAACCATCTACGACTAACTACTAACACGACATTTACAAAAACCCGACGCTACAACTACCATTTAAAATATTCACAGTAGACTACTGCTTATATAGCAATCGACTACGAGCTTTATAGCCCGTTACTACTATTATTGTTGAACTATCGTTGGACCTCAATATTATAATTACATCTTCTCTAATCCAAAAGGAGAATAAGCTTATATATTTATAATTCCTTACTGGATTACTTTGAGTGGTTTATTTCTTTTTAAGGGTTTCTTACATAAAAATCACAATGTCTTCTCCCACTAATTTTCTTGTATCTGTATGTGAGCTGAATCTCATACTATGCCAAGAAATATAAAAGGATGCATTTATTACTCCTTCCCGCGAAATCAAGTTATTTATTTATTTATTTATTACTCACTGTCGTGAATCTTTCGACTCATAGTAAGTTTCAAAAAGCAACCCCAGAATACAAGAGGAAGCATTTTTGTCTAAAATAAAATTTTTGATATTTTTCCCTACAAAAAAATGAAGAGCAAGAATGTTCTAGTAACTATGGCTATTATGAGGCGTATAGAGTCAAACAAAATGATAGCTTTATTTTATCAATTACAGCTATTATGAGGCATATAAAGTCAAATTTCCTTTTCAAAAGCACATTTCATCGTTTGGAAGGCTGTCTTTTAGATTCTGCAGGGGTTTTCGGACCAAAAACTTTTGATAAATATTTCAAAAATTATTTAAATAAATTTTAAAAAATTATTTTATACATAAAAAAAATCATGATATGCATGAAATTACCAATTTCCTGTAAGAGTGCAATGTCTGAAATTTTTGTACATTTAGTTGGGGCCCTCATAATAAGAGAAAAAATTGCATACATAAGACATAGGCAGCGCTGCGTATGTCAGAAGGTTATAGGAAGGTTATTCAGAGGGTATTAGGGAGGTATTTCCGTGTTATACTCCATGTAACCTCCTTGTAATCTACAAATAAGTTCCGCGCTTTTCATATATTTATATGTTACAGGGTACGTTACAGAGAGGTTATAGCAGGCGTAACACGGAAATACCCTCCCAATACTCTCTGAATAACTTCCCTATAACCTACTAACGTATGCATCGTTGTGTAAGTCTTACGTACGCAAATTTTTTCCCATAATAGGAGTTGTAAATGAGTCAAGTTTGTGTCGCACAAAACTAATGCTCAACTCGTGAGATGCATGGTTGGTTCGAGCTCAACGCAAGCTCATACCTTGAGATTGGACTCGGCTCGTGATAGGAATGCCCTGCTCAAGTACGGCTTAAAAGCTTGATTTTGCCCCTAATTTGATAAAATATACCTATAAATTATGGAATAGTAAAAATTTTATTTATCCTAGCAAAAATAAAATTAATTGATGAATTAATTAGTATAATCGAGGTTACTCGACGAGCTCTTAAGCCAAGTTAAGCTAAGCTCAAGCTAGAGCTCCTGTAATATACTAGCTAGAATATAAGCTCGAATTCAAGTTCGAAGCCCAATAAATTCGACTCATGAGCTCATTAATGAGTCAAATTTGAGCCGAACCGGAGCCAGCTCGGCCCACTCAGCACCCCTATCTCAAATATTTGATTCATTAGGGCGCATTTTATAATAAATGAAAAGAATAATTTAATGTTTTATTCACAGGGCTGAATGACGCTGGAGCGTGATTAGGGCCGCGGAATGCAGCCGCACTAATTTATGAGGCCCCTGCAAAGGGGAAACAAGAACTCCGGCGATCAAACGGCACAAGCTGGCCCCATTTCAGCCCCTCACAGTATCAATTTGAAATATATATATATATATATATATATATATATATATATATCATGCTTGCTTGAACATTCAGGGCAGTAGAATAATGGATTATCGTCTTAGCGTTTGAGGAGAATTCAACAAATACTCAGGTAAAAGAAAACAACCAGTAATGATATCAGAAGTTTTTACATGGAAAACTCATAAAGGGAAAAAACCACAGGGTTTGATCCACTTGTAAAAATCAACTATAGGTTGATAATTGTAAAGACCCCTTGTCCCACTTACGGGAAATGTTTACTAGGTTCTCCAAGTAACAACGTCAACTTAAGACATGCGGCCAGTGGTGCTCGACGGTGATTGGTGGTGATCATAGTGGCGGCAGTAGTGCTCGACGGCGGTCGGCGGTGGTTCGCGGAGGTCGGCGGTGGTTCGCGATGATCGGAGGTGATCAACGACGACCGACGATGATCAAAGATGAAAGGGATGGAGCTGGGCTTCAGCTCCTTTTCAAAACTTTGAATTCTCTCTCAAGCCTCAAACCTCCTCTCATGAGAGGGGTGGGGCTCTATTTATAACGTTATGAGTGCAATTATTGTAGGAATATAAACCACTTTGATCGGACGATCTAGAGAAATTCATTAGACGGCATTTGATGAACATTTGGGTGCCTTAACGAGGTCAAAATTAAGCAATCTTGAGTTTTTTGAATTTGTCTTGTCGAGACGATCGTTTCGACTAGGCTTGCAAGATTCAACATTCGATTAACCTTCTAAATAAGACCAGAAAACTTTCAAGGGTGGTTTAATGACTTTATCTGAGCTTGATTTAAGATTGTACTATTTTTGATAATATTAGGTTCTTCTTGTTCAGCCAGACAGTTTGTCTATAAGTTTGCTGAAGTCGAAGTTCTAGATGAGTTTTTATCGAGGTTTGAATATTTCTTGCTCAAAAC
Source organism: Papilionanthe hookeriana x Papilionanthe teres (assembly GCA_022702705.1). Classification (NCBI taxonomy): domain Eukaryota; kingdom Viridiplantae; phylum Streptophyta; class Magnoliopsida; order Asparagales; family Orchidaceae; genus Papilionanthe; species Papilionanthe hookeriana x Papilionanthe teres. Next base: position 147,692,976 of record CM040422.1, on the reverse strand, counting down.
CAGCGACGAGATCTCTATCATTCCTCATGATTTGTGCCGGATAATAAAAAATTGTTGAAGATGTATCAATATATATAATAGCTATGCAAAAATTATTCTGCATAATAATATCAACAGTATTTAAAAAAAGTTATCTATAACACAATAATTTTAAAGCTACTATTGCATCAGCCACTATTTGAGCATCTCTCATCGCTCTGCTTTTAATAAAATAATCATAATCCTGTTTGCATTTTTATTTTTTGCTCTTTTTCTGCAATTAAATGTTCTAAATTCTAATAGATAAAAAAAATTGTCTGATGTAAAGGAAAAAAAAATAATAATAACTTTCATAAAAAAATCATTTATCTTTTATATTGTACAACATTTATAAATAGATAAAATTGCCCCAAATCTAGTCTGGGACTCCATTTGGGATAACAATAATTATAATAATATTCACACAAAATTATGTGAAAATTATATATATATATATATATATATATATATATATATATATATATATATATATATATATATATATAGTTTTATAAATTTTTTCCTAAAGAAATTTTTAAAAAAATTCTTCTATATAACCATCAAGTTATAGTCAAACATTACTTATCATTGTTAAAACATAACAAATTATTGTAATTATTTGAAAGAAAAAACAATGAAAGAGATGTCCCAAATAAAGCCTAAAACTAAGTGAAAGATAACTAAAACATATCAAATTTTAAATAAAAATTCTAGTTATAATTTGAACTTGTGGTTGGTGGAGCCTCAATAAAAGGATCTGACTATAGTATGGGGGTAGATACTATCGCTGCAACTCCTTCATTTTCTGTCATGTAGTAAGCTTGCTTCAACCTTCTCTATTTCACACTCTCTTCAAGTTCTCCCACCACAACGAGGCACACTTCTTCAGCTTGATGGCGGCAATCTTCACTTTTCGATGATTTGACACATCTTTATATTCAAAAACTCTCGATGGTTTGCAACCGCACTATAAAGTCATCCAGATTCATTCTCCTCTCGAAATCTAGTATGTCCACTTTCACTCCAAAGTCTCTGTATCCTCCAACAGACGCTTTATCTCTTGGCTTCCACTGATAATGTATCCCAAAACATCACGACATGCATTTTTCTCTACTCAAATCACCCTACAGAAGGGATTCAAGTATTTCTCTCTCTCTCTCCCTCTCTCCCTCTCTCTCTCTCTCTCTCTCTCTCTCTCTCTCTCTCTCTCTCTCTATATATATATATATATATATATATATATATATATATATATATATATAATCTCACAACCACGCCCGACGGCAACCTCTCCCTAGGGTTTTTCGTTAATATCAGTGAGTCATTATAGCACTTAACGAAGTTACAGCTGCATCTCTTCTCTGTAAACTTTCGATCAATGTATGACAATTGCCTCATGAGTGGGATGATTAGCATTTGGGTTTGAGGGGTGAAAGGGCGATGTATAGTAGGGAAGAAATTTTTGCGTGGCCGGTTTGAAAAAACCAGTTAAGGACAAGGGTGTTGTGTGGAGATACGGTTGGGTACTGGTGGATGCCCGAAACCCTAGCATAGGACCAAATTTATGCTAGCTCTCATATCAAATAATACCGACATTACTCAAATAAAAATAGAAACACAAATATTATTACTGAAAATGCTAAATAAGAGGTTACAATTAAACACACGTTGAAATAGGAAATACAAAAACACTAGAGTTCAAGCCATGGGTGTTGGGAGTCGGCTAAGAAGTCAAAGCGTTGTAAGCATTGTGGTAGGTAGTTGGAATGGGTTAGGGTTGGAAAAGGCAAAAGATGACCTAGAGTTGCAATGACGGCGAGGTGGCAGACTTGGAATAACAACAACAGTGAAGTGGAGGGTCAAGCACAATAAGGGGCAGCAAAGATGAAGAGTTGTGGACTGCAAGACAGCAAGAGTAGCATTATTGTGAGGCAGCAAAGGTGGCAATAAGTCGGAATTGAGGAATGTAGAGGATGGAAATGTCGAGAAAAAAATATCATCTTGAAAGCGAAATACAGCCGTAGCACCACTCAACCCTTGGTGATGAATCACCATCTCAAAATGAGATACAACTAGAGCACCACTTGTCATTAGATACAACCCTGAAAGGGAAAACTTGGAGACAAGGACAATTATCCTGACAGAAAACTTACGAAAAACTTACGAAAAACTAGAAAACAATATAATTTACTATTAGGGTAACTTTGGCGACAATCCCACGAGACTGAACCGACACACGAAAAGTATGGCGAAACGGCTCCTTCAATTTGCTGCTATCACACAACCCATAGGAGTGAGAATTGGATGCACTGGATCGCTTGGTAAACAACTTATATGAGCTAAGAGCTATGGTTGGAGAGAAGACGAGCAATTACTGGTACAAATCCATCATAGTGATGGACTTTGGGAGCAATGACCACATCATTTATTATCTTCTCCCATATCTTTATCCATCCAATTATATCTACATAACTAGGCACTTTGCCAAGCTCCCCATCAATACATACACAAGATAGATTCTAGTAAATTTACAACTCAAAACTTAATCTATATATTCTAACTTAATTTTCAAACTCAGTTTAACCTTACAAAAAACTACTTGGATTGGGAAGGCATTCATAATTTAGGCTTGAAAAAAATCCTTGCTAGCAATAGTTCCTCCCATTGGTTGCACACCAAACCAACGGTCTTCTGTTAGTAGTCCGACCGACCAATGCGTCGATCAGGTAAACAACATGGCAGGCTTCGTCAATAGAGGGTTGAGTGTGGAGCAGCAAAGCAGCAACCATCCTATGGACCAACAACATTCGTTTATGGAGATGCATATGGAGTACAGAAAAAATGCTTTTCTTGAACTACAAATTTAGTTACTAAGGATCAAGTTTGCCATTTAGGATGATTTTAGCATCCAATTGGTCACACAAAGAAAAACTGACCTTCATCAGATATTACAATCAGGAAAACACATTCTCCTAAGCGTAACAGAATCAACTGAAACATACAAGATGGTGTCATTTAAATATACAAAGAATGCATGAGAAAGGTGAAGCTGCAGGGTTTAGAAGCCAAAACCAGGCTACATTGCATCAAATAAAACCAGGCTACACTGCATCAAATAATCACATCCAGAGTTAGAACGACAAAACAGGCTTCGAATCCAAATAGAAAAAAGATGAAGTGTGATGCGTGCTAGAAAATTCACGTTGGTAGAGTAATGGATTATCATCTTAGTGTTGCACGAGAATTCAACATATACTACATATACTTAGGTAAAAGAAAACAACTAGTAATGACATCAGAAGTTTTTATGTAGAAAACCCCTAAAGGAAAAAAAAAACTTGGGCCCTGACCCAGTTGTAAAATCTACTATATGTTGATGATTACAGAAATCTCTTGTCCCACAGACTGAAAATGTTTACTCAATTTTTCAAGGTGCAACGTCTACTGCCTGCTTCTGGTCGGTGGTGGTCAACTGTGATCGGCGGGTGTCGACGAACGTCGGTGGTGGTAGACGGCAGTCGGTGATGGTCGACAGCAGCCGACGGCAATCCACAATGATAGGTGACAGGAGTAGTGTTGAACTTCAACTCATTCTCAAAGTTTTACTTTTCTCTCAAGCCTCAAGCCCCTCCTCATGAGAAGGTTAGAGCTCTATTTATAGTCTGAGTGCAATTCAAGCAAGAATATGAACTGTTTTGATCGGACAGTCCGGAGAGTTTCATTCGATCAAACGACATTTGATAGACATTTGAGTGTCTTAACGATGTCGGAGTTGAGCAATCTTAAGGTCGTTGGATTCTTCTTGTCGAGTCGCTCGATTCGACTATAGGCTTGGCTAGATTCAACATTCATTTAACTTTCTAAATATGTCCGAAAATCTTCCAAGAGAGGTTTAATGACTTAATTTGAGCTTGATTTGACTCAATTTGGACTAATTTTGATAACATTGGGTTCTTCTTATCGAGCGGGTCAGTTTGGCTATACGTTTGGATGACTTTTTGTCGAGGTTTAAATTGTTTCCTACTCAAAATGCCGCATCAAGATCTATATCATGTGTTGAGATTCAAGCCAGTAGAAGGAGATGTGCTGGAGATGTATCAAAGTGATTTATCTCATGGGTAACATATGCGCCTGTGACAAAATAAACTTCAATAGCTGAAGTCATGTTATAAATTTTGGGTGGATTGTACAAAACTGCATCTCGGTTCATTGTCACTGCAAATAAAACAAGCAAATGGAGAAATGATTTTACTTTGAAAAAGCACGCAAACACCACAGGAATGGTAATAAGGGAATGAAAGAACGAAAAGAGCAGTATAAAATAAATATATCAACTGAACAAGCAAAATCAGTTCTCTAGAACAGTGAATTACTGCTTGCTGTGGAAGGAGGGGATTTATGAATTTATGATGGATATTTTGGTGAGCTCAAGTTTCAAGCACTTTGATTGGCCACTCCTCTAGCTTTCTCTCTTGCAAGGAGAAAATTTTGTTGAATGAAAATAATAATCAATAAAAGATCTCAGTACTATCTTACATCCCCAATAACTCCAAAGTCCATCTTCCTCCGCACCGGTTTCCTTCCACATCCCATAATGTCTCATCCATGACCGAAACCGAAAGAAAGCTTCAAGCTAGACCTAAGCAATGGAAAGCTGCCTCCACATATTCCTCTCCAAAACAGTCTTCTAGATGGACATGGAGAAAGAGGTTAAGGGAAATACCTTTTCCATCTTTCCTAGCAAGTCATAATTGTCTCCCTTCTCCTTTTTCTATATTCTTCTTGATACGCCACCAACAAAATTTCAACATTTGACACGAATCTCGATGCAATCTTTTAAGCATAAAAGATTCAAATGTTGATGAAAAGTCATCTAGAGCTCCGATTTCAGCAAACGTATAGTCAAACTGACCGGTTCGATGAAACGGACCCAATGATATCAAAAGTAGTCCAATCCGAGTCAAATCAAGCCCAGATCAAGTCATTAAACCACCTTTAGAAGATTTTCGAACACATTGGAAGGTCGAATGGATGCCGACACTAGCAAGCCCATACTCGAATCGAGCGTCTCGACAAGACGAATCCAACGAGCCCAAGATCACTCAATTCTGACATCGTTAAAGCCATCAAATGTCTGTTAAACGCCGTCTGATCGAGGGGAGCCCTATGAACCGTCCGATCAAAATGGCTGCATTAATTGCACTCAAAACCCTATAAATATACCTCAACTCTCACATGAGAGGGGAGAGCATAGAGAGAGCCTGAGGCGTTAAGGAGAAGCTGCAGCTTACCACCACCGCCGCCCGCCGTCGACCAACCGCCGACCGTCGTCAACCACCGCCGACCTCCATCGACTATCGTCGACCTTCGTCACTGTCGACTTCCATCACCGTCGACCTCCGTCACCGTGGACCTCCACCAATCATCGTCGATCACCACTAACCAGACACTGTCAGTCGAAGTTGTAGTCTGAAAAAGATAGTTACTCTCCCCCGTCTGTGGGACGGGGGATTTTTGTAATCATAAATCAGTAGTGGACTTTTGCAACTGAGTCAGACATCGTGGTTTTTTCCTTTATGAGTTTTCCACGTAAAAACTTATGGAGTCATCACTACTTATTTACTCTTTCATCTGTGTGTGTGCTGAATTTTCGTACAACCGTAAGATGATAATCAACTACTCTACCGCTGTGAATTTTCTAGCACGCATCACTTCTAATTCTTCTCCTCCTCTTAGATACTCTTTATCAGTCATCATACATCTTAAACTCCTCACTTGATCTGACCTAACAAGACACAACTAGCCAACATAACTCAGCAACATTAACCATCAAAGTATTAATCAACATCGACCAATCCATTTTTGTCTTTCCCTAGTCGGTTCCACCGGCCGCAACCTCCTTGCCTTCGCTTCCCAGTGCCAGCCACGCAGGCAAGCAAAAGTGACACCTCACAGGCACCCATGATTCAGGACCAAGCGAGTCAGAGATGTTGAAATTTTTGAAATATCTGCATTAACCAACCAAAGATAATATTTTTAGGGACTTAACAGAGAAGAAGAGAGGAATGAAAACTAAATTTACAGTCATTATCAGCGGTATTGATTATCACAGGTGACGTCAAATTAGTTCAAAATTACAGATAGAGGCTTTGGCCAGCAGAACAGAGAAGGTTTCTGGCGATGCAAACTAGATCAAAGTCGCAGGAGAGCATTCGCTAGCACAACAAACAGATTTCAGAGTTTGGGAGAAAGCAAAACCCGGAAGCTGCTAGGAGTCGGATCTTGCATACTGGCAGGAGATGATGAGAAAGAGGTTGAGAAGGAATTTTTTCTTCCTTGTGGTTTCCATGAGTTGGAGGAGCGAATTGACTTTGGAAAGGAAATGGAGAAGAGCAGCTCACCAACTTCATCTTCGTCCTCCTGCATTTCTCAGATCGGGTATCTTAGGAGATGATTTTACGAGAAAGGGCTTTCGCGAGAAATGATTTCATAAGAAGCGAGATACGCTCAAATCAAGCAAGTTTGAAAATCACTGAGAAAAATAGCTTTAATGCATTCGAAAATCGTGGAATATTGCATTGCATAGATGCTTCAGCCAAACAAAAAAAATACAAAATATAAGTTTTTCAAATACAATACACTTCTTTCTAAGCCGACCAAAAACCCCCTTTCATAAATTTCAAAAGGTGCCAGTAAAATCTCATCTCCAAACAAACAATTAAATTGATCTGCATTTCAAAAACCAGCTTAAAATAACAAACTCATTCCGAGTTCAATTTGACACTCATAACCAACAAAAAAAGATGAACCAGCAGATCAACCATTGCTTAGCTTGCGCTCCTCAAAACCAACACAGATGCAAATTGTTGACGACTCCGCAGCTATTCCATTTTCCCCAACGGCAAAAACAATCCATTTTCTTAGAGTAGGCAAAAATTCAAGTATTCAATAATATATTATTATTAAATGTGTATATATATATATATATATATATATATATATATATATATATATATATATATATATATATATATATATATATATGTATGTATGTATATATAATAAGTGTTTCCAAAAAGAAGAAGTAATAAAATAATATTATCAAATTTTTGAAAGGTAAATATTAATAGATAAGAATGTAAAATTTACAAAACTACATATAGACAGGTGTTTAAGTTATGTAACTTTTTATGATGATTGGAACAAATCATAAATTGAGAGTGGGCAAATGCTCACCCACTCACTATAAGGTCTTCCCACTCATGATTGACCTCCACATAGTTTCAAAAATCTCGGCAAAACTCAATATAAAACAAAGAATTCTCAGTAATAAATATCGGCTATAAATTACGGAGCATTCCGGTGGGAGCGGAGTGGCATTTAAACAGAAAATCTACAGCAAGCCAGCATCTTTGAGAGCTTTTTCAAAAGCTTCATCGCTTTGCCAATCTTCTACCTGGAAAGTGCAGCAGCAGTTAACATCAGAGAAAAACATAGGGAAGTGTAGTTCAATGGACATAGAGCGCGGCAGAAAACAAACAATATTACCTCGGGTATAATGTGATTAAAATGGCCCTCAATCTTCTGTACGAGCATCCGATCCCTATCTGAGCACAGCAAGTTGAATGCAGCACCTGTTTCCCAACAATTTAAGATGGCACAATAACAAACCAAAGCAAGACCAAGAACAAAAAATTTATGATGCCACGAGATGAAACATTATTCAAAAGAACAATGGAGTAAAGATGAAATAAGATAACGTAAACATCTTAATGCTTTCAAACAAAAGCCATATTGTCATGGCCTAAGAAGGTCAATCATGCAACATGCTCCAAGTCCCAATTTTAATAGCTCCAAAAAAAAGGGAATTTTACATAAATATCACACAATTCTAATTTTTTTACATATCTAACACCAAAAGTTCAATATTCACACTTATAAAATCTTGGTACCCTAATCATATTAATGAACAGGTGCATTTCACTTCTTAAAAGATAATGATTGTGATATTTAGCTGATGTTGAAGATTTGAGTGATATGCATGTAAATTTGAATATTTAGGTGTTAGATATGTAAATAGATAAAGATAAGAATTGTGTGGTATTATGTAAATGCCACGGAAAAAAATAAGGGCGAATGACGCAAGGGAGCCAGAGCAGGAGGTCTAATAAAGTTTGTGAGTGTGAGCAAGGAGAACCGAAGGTCAAGTAATAGATGGCTTTAGAGGTTTCAATGGCCTTGACAAGGATGTTTGAGGGAAAGAAAGGAGAAGCAAAACTTGCCTTTCATTTTCTTTCTCCTCCCTCTTCTTCTCCTCTCATCATCATCACATTCATCTTAACCTACTTAAGCTAGATAAACCCTAGCCGTAAAACTTGCCTTGTTTGTTTATTGGTCTTTCAAAATGAATGTAGATTAATTTACTTTTTATGATTAACAGAAAGTTAAAGGGCCTTTGAGAATAAATTAAACTTGATAAACTCTAATACCTATGTGATATTGTTTAAAAGATTAAAATGGTGGATTTAGAACATAAAACTATATATTATGTTTTTTTCGAAGTATACATCTACTCATATAGAATAATGTTAAACTAACAGGAAAGACTTCTAAATTATAAAATAAATCGAGTTAAAAGAAAAATATGATAATGGATATAGATTTATACAAAAGGTTAATTGAGGTCTGTGTAAACCCATCTTGTGCTATATAAGAATGTATGGTACTCATAAATATTCATTTTCTATAATTATTTATTGGATTGATTGGTGTATAATAATGATTTAATAAATCCAAGATTAAAAATATTTTATGCTGAAAATAATAATTAATATGCTGTTACTTTTGGGGTTACTTATAAAACATAAATTAGAAGAATTCTTGAAAACAATTATCATAAGAATATATTTTATTGATGATTTTAGCCATTTTTGATATTTACTACTTTGAATTTATAAATTGAACCAGATTCCTTTGAATCCTAAATTTTTAGAGCAAGAAGGATCAGGGTAAAAGTTTTATTCAATTATAATTAGGGCAATGGCTCGTTGTTTGTGAACAACTTGTGTTTAATTCGTTCGCTATGCAAACAAGCCAAACAAGAATTATTTTTTTGCGCTTGATATATAGACGAGTCAAACATGCTCGACATAATTAGATTAAACATATAGATATAGATTATATAATTGATGAGTATTATTTTTAATTTAATTAACTACAAGACTACAAATATTTATAATCAATTAAAATTATTAATTAAAAAAATAAAAATATATTAAATTCTATTTAAATGAATATTTTAATATAAATAATAAGATTCAAATCTCGCCCCTATCCTTAACATCCTATGACTGCGTGACTAGGGATGTCGAAACGGCTCGTTGTTCGCAACGAGCTCGTGTTCGGCTCTCTATGCAAATGAGTTGAATACGAACAAATATGTTGTGCTCGATATATTAATGTATAGAACACAAACAAAGGTATTTTTAACAAGCTGAACACGAGTCAATCCTAAGCTCACTCAAGTTCGGCTCGTTCGCACCCCTAGTTATAAGGCCTGTGGTCTTCACTAGGTTGGTGACTCTTTATTGGGTAGATAAGTTTCAAGACATGTAATTATTTACTTATGGTATTTCAAATGATATTTTGAGATGTGGTAATTAGCTTTGCAAGTTATCCATTGCACAGATTACCCTAAAAGTCATATACATAAATCTTACTATAGAAATATATATATTACTTATACAAACAATGAATTATATTTATAGGTAACTAAGCTTGATCATATTACAGTCATTAATAAAACTTTTATAATAATAATAATAATAAAAATCATATAATATGTGATTTTGTCTATTATACATTTATTATCAGGTATTAAGCCCTATGCAATATTTGGCTAGAGCAGATACATACATATACATATGTACAAAGAGAATGATATACGACAGATGAATCCTATATGGAGAATAAATGCAGTTTATGCAAGCAAATAAATGTTTTAACTCTACCACATGATAATAAACAGCATTGATGATAATCAGATCCAAAACTCTATCTTGCATTAGACGATATGCGTTTAAATGAATAAAAAACTATAGGGAAATTTACAGACGCAGCACACAATTCTTATGTACTTACATATCTCACACCTAAACTTTCATATTTGCATACATAGCACTTCAGTGTTTCAAAACTATCCATGAATTTCACTTTTAAAAAGTGGTAACAATGTTATTTTTATGTGATATTAAAGATTTGAGTATTGTGTATAAGTACGAAAGTTTATGTAGAGATCTTTAAATACACAAGATTTGTGTGATATGTATGTAAATGCCCCAAATTTATTATATGTTGCTCATGATTAAAATTTGACATATTCATTCTCTTAGCTTTAAATATCAAAATTCATAGGTCAAATTTTAATCATGAGAAATTAAAGGATATTTTGAGACAAATGAGATATTTAAATGGCATAAGCTTCGTGATTAAGGAAGCTATGAGTTATGAATTTTAAAGAAAAAAATACTTTTTAAAAAGAATTTTATGTTGAAATGTATAGGATGTAGAATCATAAGAGAAAAGCGAAGAGATGTGAGCAGTTTTATGGTAAGAGAGTAAGGGAGAGAGGCAAAGCCAAACCAAGAGTGGGATAAGTAAGCAAATATAGAATTAAATTAATAGGAAATAAATAAGGAATGTTAGGGGCTATAGATCATACTTAATCATCAAACTTATACAATATTAAAATGAATAAATATTAATAAATTAAATTGATATTCTATATGTTAAATTTAAAAAAAATATACATGCATCATGTATATATCTTAAACTTACATAAATACCTTAAACAAAATAAAATGTACAAAAATATTTAGAAAGACTAAAACTAAAAAGCTAATATTTATATCAAATAACAAAATATATATGTTTCTCTAAACATATTACATATGATATTAACTCAATTTGCAAATTAATTTATATGTTAAATTGTCCACTATAAGTTTAATTTATCTATTATTTTAATAAGCAATTAGTAATTTGTAATGTTAATCTATAATTTAATTAAATAAGTCATTTTCAAAGATAATTTCTACTAATTTTATTAATTTAAAATTTAAATGCTAATTTTGCAATAAAATTTTACTAATGATTAATAAATTATTTTATTAAAGGTTTTTACTAATCATTTGTAACCTAAGAAATTATTATGAAATTAGTAATTTAAGTTAATAACTTATAAATATTAAATATTAAAGTATTTAATTTTAAGCAGCGAACGATTAGTGATTCCGTATAAATAAAAAATATTATTGAAAACATGATTTTAATTTATGTTTTAATAATAGAATATTGAAAAGCAAATTAAGTTTGAATTTTCAGAACAAAAAATAAAGTGATGGAAAACATAGATTTTTTTTGAGTTTAATAATAATAATAATAATGTAAGACCTAATTGTCGTTATGCTCCATTTTAAAATTAATTTATTATAAGCTTAACTACTTATTTATCCATTTAAGATGCTCCTGTTTAAAATTTCACATTTATATTTTACTCAGTGAGACTTAATCCATAGAATTTGTTACTTGCAAATTCATATTTATTATTTTATGATTTTAGATTATCAATCATGCATCATCTTAGATGATTGTTTCTAGTATCGCTGAAAGGTAATAGGTGACATCATTAAGTAGAATTTATCAATAATTTATTCCTTCGCCAAATTATTGCTTGAACTAAGTTTTAATCGTTTTGGCAGATGATTAGTAAGCACTAGTGAATTTAGATACTCTTATGACCTTTTAGCACAACATATTATTCTTTAGATATTTCATTATTCTAAAAAATTTATCATCAATTACCTTATAGCACAAAAACCGGCTCTATAGGAAATCTTACTGCATAAAACTAAATTTATTATTCTATTATAGCATAATTTCAAGTCAATATTCCATTAACATATCCATACTTACATTATATTGCCCATAAGCTTTATTCCTCTATAAAAGCATCAATCCTAAATATCTCTTTTGCTCATAAATATTAGAAAAATACTTCTCTGTTCATTTAGCATTCTCTTGATCATTAATTAAGATTCATTTTAATGGTTTGTTATCAAACTACTCCAAAGGTTTGATGTACTTTTATCATTTGGACATTTTAGAAAGTTTCATAGCCAAAACAAGGACTTCTCATCATTGATTAGGAGAATTCCCAAAGAAAGCAACTTGCTTATTTCATAATTAACCATTTACACTTACAACTCGAGGCCTAAAATGTAAGTAGTCATAAATTTATGAGCATTTAAATCCTGCAAACAATAATATATAAAACTTATGTTCAAAAAACAGACGTACATCTTACTGCTAACAAATAACAAAATAAAAATAAGGATAATTGCATAAATAAAATATCTAAATAATAATGATATAATCATGTGTCACCAAAAAACTATATCTACATGAAATGATAATTAAAAAAAGATTAAATTGATAAACAGGATGACTTATGACTGAGGACTCAATATATGTTTCACACTACATCAAAAAGTCTACAGCTAATGTAAATAGAAGGTAATATCCGGAGGTAGCATGGCGAAGCCACACCTAAACTCAAAGCCACAAACAAAGATTCTCTCAAGCACCTCCAAGGAAGTTCGCTATAATAGATAAAGCTAGAAGGATTTTGCCATTAATCATTTTCAATGAGGCTAATTTAATGAACCACAGCTTAATGTAAGAAAACTTAAAAAAAAAAAAAAAAAAAAAAACCAAATGTCATAATCTCTCCTTTCACTCCGTCAATTAGCTTCATATCCATGGTTCTATCAAAAAGGCAAGAGTCATAAAGAAATGATACAAATAGCTCTTTGATCTATAGTCAGAAGAAATTCTAGTTGAAATGAAAAATCACTACAATCAGTTGAGATTGTTACCAAAAGCACATTATCAAACCCAACTTCCTAAATTGGGTATATATAAAGGAACTAAAATGGCAGTGCCTTGTCATATTCAAGAACTATTAAGTTCATAAATAACTAAACTAATTGGAGCTGAATTCTTTCAAGCTAAGGAGAATTAATGTGAAGCTTAAAGTTACAGTAGTCAAACTCAAAATGTTTGTGATGCATCCATATTTTTTTAACTGATGCACATCTATAATTTATTAAACTGAACTTATACTGAGGTACTTCTAAAAGTTCTAATCTTAATTTAGTTCGCAACGATGCTCGTTTCAGAGTAAGAACCAACAGCCAAAATCTATTGATTATAATGTATGATTCATTATAAACCTAATGTACTAGACATGCATTGTAACTTACAATGAATCTTCACATAAAGAACAAGGGAATAAGGTAGGCTTGACTTGAACTTAGGAACTCAAGAATAACCTTTTCAAGGCTACATAATGAAAAATAAAATGATATATTTATTTCACAGGATACAAGCAAATAAGTTTCAAACATGGCAACAGAACAAGCACTAATGAGGAAGCATGGTAAGAAAATTACCTTTGCGGCCAAAACGTCCAGTTCTGCCAATTCTATGCAAATAAACTTCATAATCAGGCTCTGATGGGAAATCATGCTTAACAGGGAGATCGAAATTGATAACCAAATTAACCTGGAGTAGACAACAAACATCATAAAATAACCGAACAGAATTAACAAGATTGTTTTTAACAATTGCATGAGATAGATACCTGTGACTGATCAAAACCTCGAGCAAGGAGATCTGTTGTAATGAGGACTTTTGTTATTCCATCTTTGAATTCCTGAATAATCTTGTCCCTATCTTCTTGCTTCAAGGCGCCTTGGACTGCCGTACACTCATAACCATCCTTAGATAATGTCTGATGTAACATTCTGGCACCATTCCTTGTTTGCACAAATATTATAGTTTGTCCCACTTTTTGCCCAAATTCGAAAATCTTATCTTTTATGACTTCAATTTTGGCGAGCTCATCAGGACAGTAAACCTTATATTGCTTCACTTTATCAAGTGTGAGTTCTTCTTTCTTGACAAAGATCTGATTTCCGTCCTTAACAACCCTTGATACAAATGCCTTGACAACATCATTAAATGTGGCAGAAAACAGTAATACCTGATGAAAATTAGCAACAGAGGGACAAGATATTTAGTTCAGGCGAATAAGCAGCCAAAAGGGAACTAAAAGGCCAAAGAATTTAGACTTTCATACTGCTCCTAAAAGGTGAGTAGCATTTATTTATCGAAGATAGGTATACCGTTTTTTCATTAGAGGCGTTATTTTTAATATTCATACTATGTTCTTGATGTTTTGCAGGTCTCTAATCATGCATTTAATACTCAATTACTGCTATACGTAGTAGATTTTGTTTAATGTTTATAATGGAAATATCATGTGGTATAGATAGCTTACATTTATGTATTGTTATATAATTTCTTGATATTAGAACGATCTATATGATAATAAGATTCATTTTGATGCACATTGTCAAATTTTAAAATAATAGATCTTTTCCTATAAATCACACTTCTATCATCATATCAATTATTAAATACATGTTAAAATTTTATAATATATAGAAATATGCACCTGGTTACAGCAATGTGTTGATCAATAAAACTTTTTCTAATAAAGCAGGCAAATGAGAGCATTGGGTAATGATTCCTTTAAAAATCATTGTATTTATATGGGTTGGTTTTACCTTCCCGATTTCAAGGTGTCTTGATAATACCGATTATAAATATATGATGAAAATGAAAACTAACTGATGAGTATTTCACAGATATATGATTATATTTGATGAAATTATATATGAATATATAAGTATAGAAATACAATGCTTATAGTTTACCATAGTACTATGAGGTTCCAAAAAAAATACACCCTAGCAACAGGGGGTAGGATGAAAAGAATGCCGTCAATACTTAAAAAATAAATCTCAATATTAATAATCAAATTAATTTTTTTCATCTTTACAGAAAAAAAAAAGTTAATATATAAATAATTATAAAAGAGTACGAAAAAAGAAAAAAAAAAACTTTGCTACATTAAAAGAAATCCAACCAATAGAATAATAAAAAAACAAAAATAATATCTAATGAAAAAGTAGCTTAAAGCAACTACAAATAACACTATTCAAAACCAACAAAAAGTGCAATTTAAAGTTCAACATAAACTTAAATATCAAATGAAATACTGCAGTTGAGAAATCTGCTCCTATAATAACGGTCCACCTAATAACCTAATAGTTAATATTAAAAGGTTTTATAATGAATGAATTTAACAGCTCAAACACAATAAATAGCGCCTATTACAAAATTATGAACAGCAATCCTTCGAGGCATACATCATAAACAATAAAAGAAACATAATTTACTATAAGATATAAGGTAACAAGGGTCATCATATCATTAAGTTAAAATAATATAATATTCCATGAATAAAATATTATATATTTACTATTCTAGCATGGTCATATTCATGATCACTACATACTTCTTATTCTAGCATATATATATATATATATACACACATACATATCTATATATATACACCAACCAACGAAAGTATAATGATTTTCAAAATAATCATAATTTTGTGGGCTTGTCAGCTCGAGTAACCAAAATCTAAAATCATCTTATCAGCCTAAACATCATTACAATCAGATATATAATTTCTATATATTATACACAAATTTTTAATAAGTACTTCATAATTGAAATAACCAATGATAATTTCACAATAACAACATGATTCATAGGAGACATCTATTATATTCAAGTAAGATGATGTGCATAAAATGAATCTTTCTATCACAGAGAGCATCCCAATATTCAGAAATTTATCAATAATAAATCAAGACAAGCCATCTAAGCCACATGATATTTCCATTATGAATATTAAACAAGATCGATTAAAAGATATATAGCAGTAAACATGTATGAAAAAAAGATAAACATGATCATACATTTATATATCGCTCATCAATCAATTATCATTTTCAATAATATCTAGATACACATCTATAATTATTTTAATAAAAAAATCATGAAATTTAAAAGATAAACATCAACCCACAAAAATACAGTGATTTTCAAAATATTCAAAACGCTGTAAGCTTGCTAGCCCGATTACTCAATATCTAAAAAGGGTTTACGGACTTGGACACAATTACAAACAAACATATAATTTCTATAAATTATAATAAATTTTTAATAAGCATTTTATAATTGATAAGATCAATGATGACTCCATAATAACATGATTTATAGGAAAATATCTATTATATTCAAATAAGCTGATATGCATAAAAATGAATTTTTTTTTCTCACAATGACATCTCAATATTTCGGAAATTATGTAACAATAAAACAAGAAAAGCAATCCATGCCACATGATATTTCCATGATGAACATTAAAGATCAAATACAAGAAAGACAAGCTACAATATATTAAAGAATCAAGTACAAATATTAAGAATAATGACCCAAATAAAGAAAGGATAAAAAATTTGCCTCAAACAAGTAAAACAAAACTCCAACCTAAGTTGGTATCCAAATAACAAGATGGAATGAGCTTGATACAAACTCATGATTAATTGCACTATAAAAAGACAAATAGGTATTGAAAATTAATAGTTAGCTAAAAATAGATTTAACCTTGACAGTAATAGTCAACTTAGATTAATCATCATTAATATGAAATTAAACATACATCTACAAACAAAATAAAAATTTCTCCCAATCTCAGTAATGTCCTAGTACAAGAATAATTGCATGCATTAGAATTCAAAACTAATCTAATATAGTCTAAATGGTTGAAAACAATAAAATAAATAAATAAATAAATAAATATATATATATATATATATATATATATATATATATATATATATACTCCACACTTATCCGCCTCTCTTCTTCTTCATTTTCTCCACTCTAGCTCAATCCCTTCTTCCTCATCACCTAATCTCTTCCATCTATGGCCGTATCTCTACTTGTTTTCGACAATCGCCTTCTTAAAGAGCCTCAATGACGATATAAAACGCAGACGGGCGGTCTGAATATGATGCCGTGTTGATTGTCTGCAATTTCTTCGCCTATTTAAATGGCTTCCGAAAGGACGTCTCCTCAGGCAGATCACCACTTTTGTTAAGGTTCGGGTCGACTTTGTCAATGCCTTCACGGAAAACTGTTGAGATTTTTGCACCGTACTCTTTGCGGATCTTGTCGCTTCCGGTCAATGAACCAACTCTAACTTTTTCTCAAGTAAAGTTTTAAAATAACTTTTGGAGATTTCTTAAGGTTGATGAGAGATTTTGATCGTCTCGGAGGAGATGCTTGAAGAAAGGGATTTTAGACTGGTCATCTCGGAGGAGAGGCTTAAAATGCTCATCCCGGAGGAGAGATTTAGAGAAAGTTTTCTTTTTTAATTTTTTTTATTTTTTTTTCTCTTTTAGAATGCTCTTCCTGAGGAGAGACTTAGGGTCTGTTTGGGGCAGCTGTAAATTATTTATAATCTGCTGATAAACATATTATCCTGCTAATCTGCAGATTATCAGGATAAGCTTGCTTGTTGTTTGAGGGAGCTTATTCAGAATAGCTTATTGACAACCATTGCTTGATAATATATATATATATATATATATATAAAAGAAAACTAAACTCTTTTTATTAACCCGAGTGAACAAAAAAGAAGCAAAGCCTAAAAAAATTATGAAGGGACAGGAGATAACAATGAAGAAGTTGAGAAAAAGAAAAGAAACTCTTTATTCATATTTGCTAGGTCGAGAAAGAATATGAGGCTCTCTAATGACAGCTATTGAAGAGATACAAAGAAGGGCGAAGAAGATTTTAGGCACCAATGAGAAAGATTGAGGTGGGATACAAGATGCCCGCCTTTTCATTCCTTTAAATCCAATTTAAATACAATCAAGTAATGTGTGACTTCTATGATAATCACAGAAGTAGATACTGCCAATAGAGATGATCACGTGGAGCAAGTTTGATTGAGGTTTTGCAGTTGCATACCCATCCGATTCCATCAAGGGTCTGGTTTGATTTATGGCTAATAGCCCAATTTAGGATACTACATTCTAGTTAAATTGTACAATTTTTTTAATGAATTTGAGTTGAGTGCTATTTTTGTTCTCTCCATCTCCATTATCGTTTTTCCTATATCAAAGCTTAGGTTGCTCTATCACATGGTCAAGCCATCCACATAATTAAATATGGAATTACTCTAGAGAACAAATTTACATCTCTAATGTCACCACTAAACTAGAAGAGATTATCTGTCAAACAACCAATAGGGTGGAAAATAATCTTATTTGAATCACAAGACACAAATTTAATGGCCAAAACCATCTATAAAGGCCACAATCAGTGATAATATTCATACATGGTAAAGGCAAAGATCAACACCTACGCAAGCAAGAATTAGAGATCTGAAAGTAGCATGATAATGTCCTTATAAACTTCTTGACTATTGAGAAAAAAGGAAATTTCTTACTCAAATCTACTGTCAATGGAATTTGGGTAGTTACCAAAGAAACGTACTCAAGTTTTGAGGCGACGTGAAACTCTTTTTAGAAAATCATTTATAAACTATAATAAGGTGACTTATCCGTCAGTCAATACTTCAACTCTCTCAAATGTCAATGACAAAAAATACGTCTTTTTGAAATCCATAACTGCAAATGCTATTATAATAAAGCAACATACAAAATTATCATTGAGGGTAAAAGGAAAGCTATTGAGCAAGTTCCTAAATCCATTTATGAGGCCATAAACATTCCAAAATGGAAAGTTGTTGTAGTTGAATAAATTCAAGCTCTTGAAAATAAAAATATTAGAAATCAGTTATTTACCACCATGGAAAAAACTTGTAAAATACTTGTAATTGTTTACAATCAAATGGATGATTATTTAGGATCAAATATAAAGCAGGTGTTAGTCTAGAAAAATTTAAAGCCCGTCTTTATTGCAAAAGAATATACCAAATCATAAGGCATAAACTACCAAGAGATGTTTGCACCTATTGCCAAACTTAACCATATTCTAGTACTTCTATCCCTTAGAAATCTTAATTGGCCAATATATCAACTCCATGCAAAAATATCTTTCTTAAAGGTGATCATAAAAATGAAATATACATCAAAATACCTCCTGGGTTCCATCCACAATTCCCTGCTAACAAAGTGTGCAAAGTCAAGAAATTCTTGTGAAGCTTTAAACAATCTCCTCTAGCTTAGTTTGACATAACCTCAAAGTTTAAGAAATAACAGGTATAGTCAATGCCGAGCAGACAAAAATTTGTTTATTAAAAAAAAAAATTCAAAGAAAAACCAGATAACCTGATCATATATGTGGATGATGCTGTACTTACAAGAGATCTCAATGATAAGTTAGCAACCATCAAACAACTTCTAGCATGAAACTTCAAAACCTTAAGAACTTCCCAAGAATGCAGATTGCTAGATATCACATAGATAAATAGAACAATATCCCACAACATAAGTGTATTCTTGATCTCTTAAAAGAAAATATAATGCTTGCTGCAACCCAATACATCCTCGCATGGATCCTAACGTAAAGCTAAGATAATGCAACATTCAGGTTAACGGTAGTGTCAAAGACTTGTTGGCAAACTCACCTGCTTCATTTGCACTAGACTTGATATTTCCTTCTTTAATATATTGATCAAACAATACATAAATCACCCCACTATGATCACATGGATATTATGATGAGATGCCAAAGATACCTAAAAATGATTATTTTCAGAAAAAACAAACGAATAAAATTTAAGTTTGCACCAATGTAAATGGGGCAAGCAGAGTGACTGACTGCAAATCAATCTCAAGCTGTTTGTGACCAGGTGTGGTAACATAGTGACAATGTGACCAGATATTTTGCATTCATATGTAGTAGGGTTGTAAATGAACCAATGCACTCGATGAACAACTCAAACTCGACTCGATTCAGACTTGATCATGTTCGTTCAAATGAGTAAATAAACAAGGCTGAACAATTTTTAAAAGTTTGAAGCTTAAATTAACTAAAAGTGAACATAGTCGAACTTATTCATTTATGTTCACAAATAAACTCAAATATTGTTCAACAAGTAACTTGTTAAATACTCATTATGAAGCTCGATTATAGCTCTTATAATATAAGATATACTGTTTAGATAAAATTTAATTAACCAAAATTTATTTAATTATATATTTAATAGTAAGATATTATTATATCAATAATAGTTTTAGATTAATTCTTAATTATATATTTATTTTATTAAAATTTAGGAGTTAGATGTGAAAATATATAAGACACGTGGTGTGCATGAAATACCCCTTAAAATTAACTTTAAACTCCCACAAACCTCACCTTACCTTTGATCTCTCGTAGTTACGCCTCTCTCGGTTTCGCCTGCAAACCCTAAGTTGCTAGAACGTGCAAGCAACGAAGGCAACAACGAGATCACATCAAGCAAGATCTCTGGGACTCTAGTATCTAGTATATCTCCCATTTTCACTGTGCACCTAGGTCCCACCCTATTAACCCTCATATTTCCCATCCTTCCTCACATCCAACTTTAAATGCTTCCAACATCATTAAATCTTATAAATTCTCCTTCAAATTTCTTTTACTAAATCCGAAAATTAAGACAATAACAAGGAGAAATGAGATTTAAGATATTGTATGGTTTAAAGTTGTTATTTTTTCTGTTTATACAGTATTCAAGATTTAAGGCAAAATGGAGGAGAAACTGGATTTAAGAACCTTTGGGGCTTTATTTTGTCATTTTTGTTTATCGGTAGGATTTATGTTAAATCCTACTTAAAGCTGCTTAATTCATACAACCCCTAAATGAGGGATTTTTGGCAAAAAAGAGAAGAATAGGATTTAAGTTCTTGTAGGTTTCAAAGTTATCATTTTTAATTCTTTGGTAGGATTAAGATTAAATCATGAATAAATACCACACAAATCATTCTACTAAACAAACCCAAAGTGAAAGATTTAGGGGAAAATGGAGTAGAAATGGATTTAAGATAATATAGGGTTCAGATATTATAATCAATAAATCATTAGCTGTGATCAGATTTGTAAATTATTTATTAAATTTTTTATACGAAAATCTAAATATTCATTTGAATTTTGTAGATTGTTCAAATACTTGTTCACTTGTCATAAAAAAATAAAGTTCAAACATTAAAAAATTTAAGCAAGTTAAGCCTGAATAATATATGAAAGCTCAACACAAACTCAAGTCAAACATGAACAATTTATAATTATACCAAGCCAAGTTAGAACTTTGATATACGCAGCTTGACTTGGCTTAATTATAGCCCTAATATGAAGTAACGTAGTAACCTGGAGAAGTAAAGAACTTGTTGCCAAGAGCAATACTAAAGTAGAATTCAGAGCTATAGCGCATAAGATTTGTCAAAGAAAGTTCAAAAAATGAGCACATCAAATTACTATGATACAACCATGATGCAACAAGACTGCACAAAATTCTGTTCAACATGACAATTAAAGATGCACATATTGATCATTAGCTCCGGAGGAGAAAAATTGAACATTGATTATTTCTCTTATTTGCACAATAACCCATTTACAAATTGCAGACATCCTAATTAAAGCCCTCTCAAGCAGAAACTTTGACAACTTAACTAACAAAGCCAGCAGTGCTTGAAGTTTATTACTTAGGTTAAAGGGAGGATAAGAAATTATATCAAGATTTGGTACAAATCAAGGGAAATCAAGCAAACGAAATCCAATCCAAATTTGGTGCTTACCATGGCCAGTCAACCAGCATGGGAGGAGAGAAATTATTTGTTGTCAGTTGTCCATATTTGGGCTCCAGTACTCCTTTATTTCAATTTCTGTTTGTCTATAAACAACTCGCACCAATATTGTCTTTAAATCCAATACTATGTATTAGTTTATTTTTATTAAGGTTGTATAAGATGTATTTCTTTCAGTGCTACTTCGTAAACTCTATTTATATTAGATATGTATTACATTTCTTCTCCCTTAACCACTAAGAAACCATAAGGATTCTATTATGTTGTTTGTAGATACAGACTAGTCTATCATCAAGCAGTTCCAAAATTATGCTTCTTCGGTCTTCTAGAAATAATTCAAAAGCC
The DNA here is from genome assembly GCA_022702705.1 of Papilionanthe hookeriana x Papilionanthe teres. NCBI lineage: Eukaryota > Viridiplantae > Streptophyta > Magnoliopsida > Asparagales > Orchidaceae > Papilionanthe > Papilionanthe hookeriana x Papilionanthe teres. Next base: position 147,670,813 of record CM040422.1, on the reverse strand, counting down.
TTATTTTAGATGACTTTGGTGCGGCAACAGAAAAATCTCACACAAAAAGGATAAAATCCTGAACTAGCTAGGCCATCTAAAAAACACAGTAATGCTAGCCAACAACAAAGAAAGTAATGTTAGTTTATTAAATAAAAAAAAATACTATATCAATTCAAGCTACAAAAAAAATGAAATCCAAGGATGGATGGACTTGATCACAAGACCAAGTCAAGTAGATCTACAAGTTGCAAGGAAAACAACTTCCATTGGCATATGAAGATTAAACATGGAAAGGAACACCATATGAATAGCATACCTGGCAGCCCAGAGTGCTGTTGCTTTGTATCTCCTTCATAATCCTCAAAGAATCATCTCTAAAGCCATCCTACATCACGTAAAATCATTTAGATACATGTGCATGAAAGAACTCATTTGTCTTGAGCATAAATAAGTGAGATCTTACGAGAATGGCTGCACTTCATAATAAGTTTTAATGAACTCCACCATCCATATTATCAAAAATAATTTCAAGAAATCATAAAACAAATAGCATGAGCTAAGAACTAGAAAAAAACAAAACAAAAACAAAATCAGTAATAGCAGCTTCCTTGTGAATTCCTTTGTCAGACCACAGTATTATTAATTATGCCTTGTAATGCAATGATATAGTCAGTAGAAGAACAGAATAGAATGATGTGAATTGTATAAAATGGTTGTTTAAAACTAAAACAATTAAAAAAATATGAATTGCACACATAAATCTTAATCTTTCATATTTATGTACCTAAACCCCAATACTTCATATCACATGCAACTCATTTTTCTAAATACTAAAACAACAACAACAACAAGCCTTTATCCCACTAAGTGGGGTCGGCTACCTGAATCCTTATTCTCCATTGCGTGCTATTGAGTGTAATATTTTCATTTAATTCTAACAGATTAAGATCAATTTTTATACAATATGCCCAAGTCTTTTTAGGTCTACCTCTGCCTTTCTTAACATAAGTGGAATATAAAACATATGTTCTTTTAACAAGATCAACAAATGGTCAATGTTTAATGTGATCAAACCATATAAGACAACCCTCTCTAATCTTGTCCGCCATTGGAGCTAAACCAACCATATCACGGATATATTCATTTCACATTTTTTCTCTAAGAGTCAAGCCACTCATCCATCTAAGCGTTCTCATCTTAGTAACACTTAACTTTATTTTATGCTTCTCTTTTAAAGACCAACAATCCGCGAAACTCATTTTCTTTTCAATAACATAAAAATATTACTTTTCCAAACCACTGTTACTAAAGTTTATCACCACTCATTCTCTATCCTTCCACCATCTCTTCTCCACCACTTCTTCTCATCCCATTCTCCACACTCAAGCTTAAATTAATGAACTAAAAAATAATAATCTCCCACCTTCTTATCCTTCTTCCCCCAAATTATGGGATCTTTGTGTTTCTTTTGTTTTCTTCTTGCAAGCTAGAATAAGATGGTCAGATACAGAGAAGAGGCAATAGGTGCCACAAGCACCTTTGTACTAGTTTATGTGTTTTTCTAATTTTAAATTGCAAACTAAAAAATTGTTCATTTAATTTAGCAGAGAAGTAAGCAAGTTCATACAGTACCTCCAGCATGAAGTGCTGGCTTCAAATGATCGGCAGAATTTAGTAGCATGACTCCCATATAAAATAAATAATATTTTTCTCATGTAATAATTTTTAAATTGGCATGCAGCATGAAGTGTTAGACACATCAAGCATCTATTCTCACGAATGTGAGTCGTTTAGGTTAGAGAAATGATTTACAGATTTCGTAACAATGGAGAGGATAAGTGATATTTTTATGTTACAAATGCGAGTGGCATATTAGTAAAACATAATTGAAAAAAATTAGTTGTTTATTTATGTAAAATCTCTTAAAATAAGACGAATGCATTTGGTATCACTGATAAGCCAGAAAGAAAAAGTTAGGTGTATGAGTCCTTACAAAGTGCAGTTATGATTCTACCACCTTTCACCTATAGGTTGCATGAGCTCTACTACATACATTTCATAATCCTTAAAAATCAGTGTTCCAAGGCAAGTATTATGAATTCTAAGAAAAAAAATATACCGATAAACATAAGACCCCATTTCTTATGTTTTTTTTTTCTTCCTGCTTAATACTATTTAATACATCAAAAGCAATTTTATAGCACGAGTTTGCTTATGCTTTTATCATCCTTATTATGCTATTTAGGACATCAGAAGCAGTTTTCAGCGGTTTTGTAAGGGTCAGCTGTTTCGATTAAAATCCTAGCTATATGAAGCCAAGGAGAATTTTCTTTGACAACATGAGATACATTGGCTTCATAGAAAAAAATGCTATTCCTTTTTTTTTTTTTTGGTTTTAAGATTGTGGGAAGGAGGGTAACTTTAAATATTATATAATTAATTAGAGTACTTCAAATAATTTAGTGAAGGCAATTATCATGCAATCATTAATGTCAAAATCCTGTATTAATCAACAAAAAATAGATAGTTAAACTAATTCAGTATTAATTTATAGATAGTAGATTAGTAAATATAATTGGGTATTAATTAGGTCAGTCTAATCATAATAATATTATTACAAACATGCAAACAATTAATGAAGATACATAATTAGGTATCAAGATGTTCTTATAGCACTAAATTAGCATGATCAATGAGATTAATATCATTAATTAATTAAAAATTAACATAAAAAATATGTTAACCATTTAAATATTAGTTAGTTAACAAATCAATTATTTAAATAACCATTTCTCATTAGAATTAAATTATGTTTATACTTAATAATTAGATTCATTTTTATCATTCAACCAACTCACATTGCATAGAAGCATTTACCAAAAAGTCTTCCATGTATTTTTTTATTTTTTATTTTTTTTAACTTGTAAACAGGATTAGCCAAACTATAACCAAACCAAAGAAAAAGCCATATGAAAGCGAGATTAATCTCCAATAAAAAAATGAGTAATGCTCCACTATTTTGGTCTAAAACTTTTAAATGTTAGTTCCCTAGAAAAGATGAAGAAACCATCAAATAAAGACCAAGAGAAGACTTCATTTACAAATAATAATAGAAAAACATAAAAAACAAAATAAATTTAAAATGTAAGAAGAATCCTCATCCTAGAAAGAAACTTTTTCTTACAAAATGCATTCAAAAGCTATAAAAAGGGATATTTTCACCTAGCAATGTAAGATCCTAAAACTTCAAAGCAGTATGTCCCACAAACAATCTCACAAACTAATAAACAAGTTCATTGGGCCAGAGACAAAGTGGTCAAGAAGTACTGTTACAACAGCCTCATCAAAGAGACAAAATGATGAACATGCTCATATGTTATGAGATGAACAAAGGGATAAAATTGATACCTCCGCTAGCATGTGATCTGCCTCATCAAAAACGAGAATCTTAATTTCTCTGGTGCTCAGTTTTCTAGCCGATGTCCACTTCTTGATGGTACCCGGAGTGCCAATAACCACTTGATCAGTCACAGGTGGCAATTTAGAGATCGGAACATAATTAGCAGAATCAGCAGGAATAGCCAGAAATGATGTTATGCCAGTGAACTTTCCCATCTTTAAAAGAACTGCTTGATTCTGCCAAAAGTGCAAACAAATCAGAAAAACTTGCAAATATGAATGAAAAGCAAAGACAAAAATCAATTATTATTCAAAACCTGATGTGCCAGTTCCCTCGTAGGACATATACACATAGCCTGAGGCAATTTTTTGTTGGGATCAACCCGGCTCAGCATACCAAGCACAAAACACGTAGTCTTCCCTGAACCATTATGAGCCTGAGCAACTAAATCTTTATACGGTGGGGTGAGGATCATTGGAAGGCTTATGGCCTGTATCTTGCTAGGCCTCTGAAATCTCATCTCGGTATATATTCCCTTAAGCAATTCCTTGGACAGATTCAGATCTTCAAAACTTAAGGCTGATGAATAAACTGCATCCCCAGATGTAACCTGGAAGTATATTTAAACCCTAATAAGTTTGAATCAAACTAATAAATTCAAGCAATAAAAGAAGCTATTTTGAGATCAGGGCTGGTCTTACAGCATTGATCTCTGAATCCTCCGGGTTGTCCAGGAGCCCATCGCCGTCATCCTTCTCGTCAACCTTCTCTTTGCCCTTATCGTCAGATATCGAGAGGGACTCGATCTTCTTGAGCTCCGACTGCTCCGCATCCTTGCTGCCACTGGGCGGGGGGTCGGAAGGTGAAGTGACTTCCTCCTCATCAGACTGCTCGTCGGCCCAAGACTTCTTCTCCGTCTTCGTAGTGGCGGATAAGCTGCTGTCGTCCGCCATTAGAAAACGCGATGAAGTTGCGACAGAAAGCGATTGATACGTGGATTCGGAGGACAGGAAAAACGAGGATACTTTCCAGTCCTTAGTGAGCTCCGCTAAGTAGATGAATATGAAAATAAACTTATGGGGCTATCTGGTAACGGATTTAGAGCGGGATTTAACCTAGATTTGAGATAAATCTTGCCAAGCCGCGGATTTGATCAACCTGGATTTCACGGATTTCAGCCGCAAATCAGGGATTTACTCACTTGCGCGAAAAGGAAGATGTGAAGTTACCTTCCTCAATGGTTTGTGTAGGAGCGAAGCGGAAGAAGGAGAAAGATGGCGTTTCAGTTGTCTCTACGCCGCCAACACGACGTTACCTTCCACGCTAGCTCTAGCAACCAATTGTATCACGGAGCAAATATTACTTACTTTCTCCTCTTGGCAACAGCACTCTAACTTCCTAATTTATGTAAAAATTTTCTGGGCGCAAAGAAGCTCATATATTTCACTTCGATAACTTAAAATAATATTTACATTTTCATTTCAACAAATTAAAATAACACAGTGAAGGTTATTTTGACGATTATTTCGAGGTTATTGAAGCGGAACCTATTTATTTCACCTCAATAATTATGAAATAACTTATGCATATTATTTCAGGATTATTGAAGAGAAACTCATATATTTTATTTCAATAATCCCGAATTACATCGTCGAGGTTATTTCAAGGTTATTGTGGAGTGTGGGGTCCACTTTAATATTTTTTTAGGTGAGTCTAACATAATACATATAATAGTATTTTACTCAAAAACTATCTGTAGAGCTATATCCGGAGTTTGGATAGAAAATTTGAGCTCGAAATGAAGTATTCTTGCGCACGAGAGAGATGAAACGCGGGCGAGACATTGGTTCGCACGAGATGGCCGGTAACGAGTAAGATGGGCATAAGGGAGAAGAATATAAGGATGGACGGAGTTTTGATTTTTAGCTTTTTTTTTCTTTTCTTTCTCTTTTTTTTTTTGTCGCACGGGTTTGTAATATTTTCTCACGTATCACGAGGATTCGTTTTTGATACTATTATTAAAATATTATATATATATATAATAAATATTAAGAATAATAAAATTGAAAATTAAATAATTTAATAATATTAACTTTCAAAATTTAAGATGTGCATTGATTATTGTTTTAAGTTATAACATATGAAAAAATTAGTATAGATACTATGCCGTTGTGTTACATAAAGATTAAATTCTTTTAACCAACTATTCATTAAAAGTAATAAAACGATCTTTGTCTACTTTTGCACCAAAATTCTTATGTATTTATATATCTAACCACTAAATTTTGATTTTTATATTTATATCACTCAAATCTTTCATGTCACATCTAATATGCGTCGTGTGCCAGAAAATTCATTGCAGTAAAGTAATAATTTAACGTCTCAACATTGTACGAAAATTCGGCACACACAGATAATGAGAAAGTAAAATGAAAAATTGGAGTTTTTTATATGGAAAAATCTGAAAAAGGGGAAAAATCAAGTGGTTTAGCTAGTCAAAACAATCCACTATAAGTTCGTAAGTACAAAAATAGACACTTATCTCGCAATTGGGAAAAAAGGGTTATAATATTATACAATGGACAATGTTCTTTCTTATACAATACACATGAAGATTCATTATATTATACATACAATGATCGAGAGTAGTTGTCATCAAAAGTTATTGTCGGGACTTTAATATATCTAATTCGTGATATGTCGTTGCACTGTGTTCTAGGTACTTGGTTACACCGGATTCAAGGTACTCCATACACCGCGCAGTGGGTACTTCTTTACACCACATTCAAAGTATTTCACACATTGGGTCTTGGGTACTTCATTGTTTCGCTTTCAAGATAGTTCATTAGACCATATGTTTAAATAACTGTGATAAGTAGAGGTCATCTTATAGTCAGCTGGCAGTGGTCGAAAGTGGTCGGTGTCTACGAAGTACGAGAGTTATCTCTAGGTTTGCAGTTAAGAACAGCTTTGGGATTCAACTCACTGGCCACCTCCCATTAGCGATCTTATTTTGAGCTGAGCTGGGGGTGACTCAAAATTGGCTCGGAATAAAGTTCGATCAAAATTTATGTCTCGTAGCTCGGCTCATTTATTTCAATATGATCTCGATTCGAGTCAAAATTTGAATCAATCTTCAGGAAATTAACAATCTTCGAGCTAATTTAACTAAATTCACAATCATATGGTGTTAGCAATTCAATTTCGAGAAGAGTTGGGGTCGGCTCGAAAGAAAATTTATCAAAAATTTTTGCTCATAGCTCTGCTCTTTATTTCGATTAAATCTCCATTTGAGCTAAACTTTGAATCAATTTTTGAGCGATTAATGATCATTGATCTAAATTCATAGCTCTGCCCCCAATTAAGTGATAAGAGGGGGTCTATTTATAAGCTTCAAGGGAGGGACATTTTTGTCATTTTATGAATAATTTAAGTTACCACCCGATCAAATGGCCCATGCTAATCCCACTTGATTATAAGTGATTACTTTTATGATTTGATGGCCTTAATAACTCATAGTCAGGCAATATTAAACTCGATTTCATCATGTGTTGAATTTGGAGTTCATTTGACCCCCCAAATGACCAAACAGAGCCTCTAAATGTGCTTTAATGACGTTAGTTTATTTTGAGACGGATTGGATAAATTTATGTATCATTGGGTTTGTCATGTCAAGCCGGTCAGTTTGACTGTACTTTTGCTGAAATTAGAGATTTGAATGATTTTTAATCTGAATTGAAATATTTCTTGATAAAAATGATTAGATTTGTATCAAATGCCTCGAGATCCGTACCAAATGGTATCATTAGCCCCCCTATCTTTGGACGAATTAGTTTGTATCATCCAAAAAAAAATCCAAAAAATTAAAATAGGGTAAATAATTTAAAAAATTCTTGAGTTGGTTAGCAGTGGGCGACAATTGTTGAATGTGCGGGGGCAGTGGTGAGGGGCATGTTTCAGGTCTGGGGTTGTGCATAGACTGGTTAATAATCCGGGCCATGAACGACACCTCATGGCACGCGACCTATGGATCGCATGATCCTTTTGCACGAGAACAACACGACACAGTGAATCTAAGGGATTTCATGTGGATAGACCCGTAGATCGAACGGGATAACCATTAAAAACATGAAATTGGACTGGTGTCCGCACGCAAAAGCGGCGGGATTTAAGTTTTCAAGAATTTTGGGCATTTTTCCATCATTATTGGAGCATTCATCTCTCAATAGTGCTGGTAATCTTTGAACTCCGAATACCTTACTGGGTAAGGTAATTTGGCTCTAGTTTCACCATGATTTCTATATATTTAAATATCTGACTAAGGATATTATTGCTGATTCAATTATCAATGTATCTTTTTTTATTCTTTTTTTTTTAATAATGAACCGTAAATCATAAAATATATGATTTAAATTTATGATCTTAAAAGCACAATATATATATATATATATATATATATATATATATATATATATATATATATATATATATATAACTACAAGATCGTATGCTTTTGCTATGCCATGTTGAAATTCTTGTTGTCTTCAAATTCTGGGAACTTTATTACATTGATGTTGCCTTAGGATTGTTTTTCTCTAGGCTAAATTTTCATGAAGGCCCTAAAAGTAGATCCTATTTTTGATGTGTCCTTTATCATTGGGAGGGTGTTTGGTAGCCAATTTTAATAAGATTTTGATATGAATTTAAGGTAAATCCAACCAAATACAAAAAAAATTAAAATGAAATTCAACGCTCTGTTCAATCAAAATCTCACGTTTCGTCTCTTTTAAGACGTAAATTCAGATTTACTGAATCTGATTGTGGGGCATATTTAAAGGATTTAATCTATCATCGATCGAAAGCTCCATTTCTGTCGCACGGGGTTGGATATATCCAAATTTGATGAATTTGATAAATCCTATTTAACTTAAAACCAGGTTGCAACCAAACATCACCCAAGTCCTTTTAGTCACACTATTCCGAAAACTTGTATGGAAATACACCACAAAACATGTTATGTTACTAAGCACGGACACAAATATAAGGATATGAACACTATACAACATGGACATAGTGAGATAATATAGCTGTACAAAATATGACACGATTTTATGTTTCATCAATTGTTAATTAAAAATATTTAATTTCTATAATTCTTTATTGAAGACATTAGATAATTGGACTTTTATATAAAAATAACGTATAATAGCAAAATAAATGGTGCATGAGATTCAAAACATTACGATAAAGTTGAAAAAGATATCACTACGTAGAATTGCAAGTACCAGAAATAGGCGAACAAATTAAGGAAAATGATGAACTTTAAAAAAGATTTGGTGTGGATTCGACATTAGAAACAAAGATTCCCAGTATAAGGATTCAGAAAACTCAAAGCCAAGAGTAGACAAACCTTTCATCATACTTCAAAAGCTGAATGACAATGCCTATAAGATCGATTTGTCAAAGGATTGTAATATTTCTATCACATTCAATGTTGCAAACTTGGCACCGTATAACGAAGATTTAGAAGCTTCAACAAAATGAATTTGAAGCTCTCAAAACCTAGGAGACTGATGTAACGCTTGGTTGAACTAGCCCAACATACTCAGAAGGGGGCTGGACCGATCAAGTATTTCAATGGGCGGGATTATTTTCGCACCCCCTCTTATTCTACCTAGCATTATATATATATATATATATTAAAAAGAAATCGGTATTTAATAGTTTACTGGTCCAACTACAAATACTGATTTCCTATGTGCCTACCCAAACAGTCCGCACCATGGTAGGGATCGAACCCGGGACCTTTGGGGGACTTACAGTGAACCCCGCTGAAGCCACCAGGCCACGACTGCGGCACACACACACCTACCCAACCAGTCCGCACCATGGTAGGGATCGAACCCGGGACCTTTGGGGGACTTACAGTGAACCCCGCTGAAGCCACCAGTGCCACGACTGCGGCACACACACACACACACATACATACATACATACATACATACATATATATATATATATATATATATATATGTGTGTTGATTATGAGTTTTAGGGTTTAGTTTTATTTTCTGATTTCAGATTCCTTCCTCTAGGGACTTTCACCTTGTTAGGGTTATAACCGAGGAAAGGTGATGCTTCAGTTATATCCGGGTTAGAGGTGGTGATAATCACTACCTACCCCCACGACTATCCCCTTCCCCTGCTCGATGTTTTCGTCTATGTCGCCACCTCTCCCTACTTTTGCGAGCACCAGTCCCACCTCCATCTCCACTTGCTGTTGCCTTACTCGCAACCCCTTCTGTTGCCACCGGACCTCCCCAAGAACCCCTACTGCTGTTGCCAGCCCTTTCACGAACTCCAACTGTTGTTGCCAGCCCTCTCATGAACTCCAACTGTTGCCACCAGTCCTCTATGACCCAGCCTTGGTACTACCCCACCTTCCTACACCTCTACCTGCCAACACCACCCTTCCTTTTCACCATAACATTCTTTTAGCCCTCTTATATCTTGGCACAAACCCCCATACCACCTCTCTCCCGTTGTGTAGCAGGCTTCATCACCTCCATCCTCACCTTAGGGGCTCGTTTGTGCGTGTATTGTTTATTTCATGTTTTTAAAAACCTTTTTGTGTTTCCCTTTAAAGCTTCAACAATAATATTTTTGTATTATAATGCTTTTAGGGTTATTTCCAGTATCATTACGTTTTTGTCGTCTTGATGTATAATATTGAAATGGGCATCTCATCTTCATATGTTCTTAAAAACGAGCTTCAAATGAGATTTAAACATCCTTGATCTCTTCTATGTCTCAGTGAGAGAAAAGACTGATGAGGAAACACATTTTTTTTAAAAATTTTATTGTTAACTTTTATATATTGGTGCTTCATGTGAAATCACTCAAGTATAATGAAGCCGATCTCTTAATTCTTTAGGCGCCTTTTATTGTAATTATTGAAATTTCATTAAAACTTTAAAGTTAAGCATGTTCATGTATGATCACTATCGGAATGGTTGACCTCAAGAAAAGTTGCACCAATAAGATAAAGCCATGAGGCGATTAGGCTAAAGCAGGCAATATCTCCATGGGTGAGAGCTCAGGCAATATTTCTGTTATAACTGGTATCATAGCATTACACTAGCTGAATATGGGAATTGTTATACAAAATAAAATGCTACATCATTGGATCAACCTCTTGAACCAAGATGGGATAAAGTGGTACATAATGGGAGCCATCTCTTAAATTTGTACAGATCTTTTCTAGAATTCTATCTGCATGGTAGATAATTATAAGTTCAAACAACTGACAATAACATCAATTGCTTAAAGGAGGAAGATTGTAAAACCCTTTAGTTAGAATGAAGCAGAGTTTTTAAACATCAAAACATCTTCTGGTGTAATAGTTGAAATTTCATCAGAACCTCCAAAATTAAATGTGCTCTTGTTGGAGTACTCTCAAGATGTGTGACCACCAAATAAGTTACACTAATAAGATAAAACCGTGAAACCATATTATGCCATTACATATCTAGATGGGTGAGAATTTTAGGCTATTACAACTCAACCTGTGTTTTGCATTTCCCTTGAAATATATCCTCATTGTATCCTGATGCATATTTTTTCATCTATAAGATATCCACAATCGCTTGCAATTTATACAAAGGTAAAAACTAAAACTAAACAAGTGCAATATCTTTCAATAGAATCTCATCGGTGTAGGGCTATCAAAACGGCTTGTTGTTCGCGTGCAGCTCGTGTTCACCTTGTTCACCAAATTAACGAGTCAAACACGAACAAAGATTTGTTCATTCGTGTTCCACTTGTTTTGGCTCGAAATATTACTCATCAATTATATATATATATATATTCTCATTAGTATTTTTGAAAAAATTAATTGACTATAAGGCTACAATGATTTATAATCAATTCAAAGTATTAATTAAGAAAATAAAATAAATTTATTAAATTAAATTCAAATGATGTTTTAATATAAACAATAAATTTTAAATATTATTTCAATCCTTAAGATTTTATTGGAACGTGATTAGGGTTGCCAAAACAACTCTTTGTTCATGAACGGCTCGTGTTCGGCTCGCTAAGCAAACGAGCCGAACACGAACACACTTTTTGAGCTTAAAATATAAACGAGCTGAACATGAGCTGAGCCTGACTCACTCGTGTTCGGCTCGTTTACACCCCTACATCGGTGTACTTTAGCGAATTACAATGTCCTTAACGCGGCACAGATCACCATGACATCATCTTGGAATTACAGAAAAGGAGGTTTCATCCGGACCAAGCTGCCAGTCCATTAAACAATAAATCATGATTAACATGCCAATTTTATAACTTAAAGAGATGATGATGATGATGATGATGATGATGATGATGATCAACATGCCAAGTTTATGCCTTAAGAGACGATGATGATGATGATGAGATACACATACATACATGCCACCCAATTCTTATTTATCTAACATCAAACTTTGCTTTTAATATTTACCCCGCCAAAATTTTTAAAATTATATAAGAGAAAATCTTTCTATTTTAAATTTAAAAAAATTAAATTTATAAAAATAAAATACAACTTTTTCATGCATAAATAATATGGCATATATATATAATAGTTTAAGAGTTCAAATATTAGATGAATATTTACATTCGATTGAGTGGTATGTATGAAAATCTTCCAAATAACAATTATAATAATAATAATATTTTTTAGCAATACGTATGCCCACAAGTGCTTGTTCAACTAATTCAATAGATATGATTCAGCAGTTAGAATTCTTCCCGCTTTGGTATTATTTTAGCAGTCCAGATTCAGTTAAAACCAAAGAAGAATATGAATCATAAACGTTAGGGGGAAAAAAAAAGGGTGAGGGAGCACTTTTGGACATAACGTATTTTAAACACATTAAAAAAAATAGGCAGTACCGACCACCTGAAACATATATATTTACAAATTAACTACCCACGTGATTTTTTCGAACTACCGAATCGATGTATTTATGTTTGCCACGATCAAACTATTGAGAATTTGATAAAAAATGAAAAAAAATGAGCTTGGGTTTTAGCATGAACTCTGATATTAAAGTGAGAAGTTGGAATAGGAGAACACTCATCTTGGTATGGGCTTACTGCTGATATGCTTCCACCAGTTATCCGCTCCGCACTTGGCTACCCAATGTTTCGTAGGCACAATAACACAACCCTCATAATGCACTAACACCCGCATCAGATATGGACCGAACAGTCTCACGACATTTTGAACCCAACTCACGTACTGCTTGAATGGGCGAACGGCCCAACCCTTGGAGTCTATAATGTTAATTTAATATATATATATATATATATATATATATATATATATATATATAGCATTGATGTTATATTTAGCCGCATCTAATAATACAAACGTTAATACAAGACAACAGTACATAATACAAATTTCCTAAAACTCTTGCAAAAGTATCCTGACTGTGAAGTGAGGCACTTGCTCATGTCATTAAAAATGGTGTTGAGTTCTCAATGAGAAGTAATACCATGCATTAAGAATCCTCAGCATCATAGCACCTCCTTCTCGAGATTCAGAACAGCCATGAAGGCCTCTTGGGGCACTTCAACCTTGCCAATTGCTTTCATTCTCTTCTTTCCCTCGGCCTGTAAAAAAATTTTGGAGGCTGGTAAAAGAAATATGCATTCTTAAACAAGTTATTGGTCAATGATAGGTATAATGGGGGCATTTACATACATACCGAACAATTTTTATGTATTTACATATCTAACGCCTAACCATTTTTAACGTAACATCAAAATACCGCCATCATAATCTTTTTAAAAGCGACAAACACCTTTCATAAGGCAATATATATGTAAATATCAAACTTTGGGTGTTAGATATATAAAAACATAAGAATTGTGTGGTATATATGTAAATTTCTCTAGCTTTACATATATAAAAAGAATTTGCACTATTTTGAAGAGGAAATAGGAAGATGAAATATATATAATTTATTGCAAATGAGGAATGTGATGGTGATAACATTGCAATGCTCTGATTTTTTGCATGTGGATGCATTAAAGAAAGAAATGGTCATGTATGATGGTAAGTGATAAAACTAATATAATTTATAACAGATTTAACTGAAAAAAAAAAATCCAAAGCTCTTAACCAAACTACCATTAGACAGCATATTTCTGCAGAAACTAGCTAAAATCAACATAAAGTGTTACCATGAAACTTATAAATGGTAATGTTACCTTAATAAATAAATCAGGAGACTGAATTATAACTAAATGAATTAAAAAAATAATTAACTTCAACCACGTAGCCACTTCTTAAAATGACTTCTGAAGAAGAAAAGAAAATGATTAGAAAGAGGCTAGCTACTAATTGGCTTCTTAGCATCGGCAATTCTTGGTTTGCTAAATAGATTGGTTCAAAAACAGATATCTCTAGCTAGTCCCACATTCCACTTTTGAATTTCACCACATTCAATGTTTCATTAACTAATTAAATAAATTATCTTAAACAAACGCTCAAAAGGTATTTTAAAATTTTACAATTAAACTATTGTAAGTTTGTAGCATAGGTAACTTAGAGACAATCTAATTTTGCTACATCCTATTCCATCCTCATCCTTAGAGACAATCTAATTTTGCTACATCCTATTCCATCCTCATCCTTATCTGTGATATTACACCTTCCATCCTCGGGAGTTTTAACTACTCTCAAACTTGAAGCTTTCACCAACACATTTGTTAATATGCATCCTTATATATCCAATCAATGTTCCAAATACAAATTATTCTAATTAGTGGTACAAGTAGGGCTGTTCTCGCTGTTCACGAACATTTCGTGTTCGGCCTCTTCAAAAGCTCACATTCGAATTATTCTTTAAGCGAGCCGAACACTAACAAATTTTTTGTGCTCGAATTACAAACAAGTTGAATAAGAAAAACACGTTGTTAGATTGTGTCAGGATCATTTAGCTTGAAATAAATAAATTATATATAATATTTATATAATAAAATATTATATATATTTATATCTAAAATGAATCATCACAGCTCGTGTAATCACGTGGTTCTGTGCTTTTTTTATTGTATAGAATGGTGCAAGTTCAAATCCAACACCCTAAAACTATTATCTAATTAATTCAAACAAGTAAATTTTGAGTTGAAACCGGCCGAATACAAAACAAACACAAATATGTAAATTGAGTCGAACACGAACACACGATTCACGAGCAATTTGAACATGACCTAATTTCGAATAAAATTAATTTCGAACGAGTCGAACACGAGCCAAGCATAAGCTAGTTGAAGCTTGGCTAGTTTACAACCCTAGGTACTAGCAACCATTTTGACGTGGGACTAGGAGGCATGCGAGGCTGGAAAGAGGAACCGACCCATCAGGGCTTGGGGAAATGGCTGAACCGACCATTTGGTCCAACCTTGAGTAGTCCGGTTCAGCAGGAGGCCAGTTCGCTCCCAAGGGGAGGGAGATATTGCTCCGAGCATCCCTATTTCCCTGTTTTGTAGCTTCTTCCTGCTTCCTTTCTAATTGCCGCCCAAAGGGGAAATCTCCCCTTCCTATTTTATCTATTAGCTATTATATATGTGCATGTGCTAAATTAGGGTTATGTATTGTGTGAGTTATTTTAGATTTCTGCAGAAGTCTTTGTTTTCCTTTACGAGGGTTGTATCTGACGACAGTTGATGCTCCGACTGTATTCTGCTATGAGATGGTAATGTATCCTCTCTGATTTCCTTCTTAACTCTTCCCACTTATCTCCCCTTAGACGCCGATCATCCCTACTCCTATCTGTTGACCTATCACCCCATTTTCCTATAGCAGTACATGTCGTCCAGCCCTCTACCAGCTGGCTGCACCTTTCCCAGCCGGCTGCCCACATATCAACTCACCAACCTACATCCAACCAACCCTTACTTGCAATTATACTCGCTAACCAGCCTGTCCCACCATCATCCAACATCCCGCCACTTCCCTCGATACAACCTTCCTTACCGTCCCACTCCTCCAACCCTCCAACCAACCACTAGGCCCCCCCCCCAACCTACTGTACAACCACCATCCCTTCCCCTACCCCTTGCCGCTTTGCCAACGCCACCATCGCTCTCGAATCTTACCTTCTAGCCCTAGCAGGAGATTGTTGTTGTACCGTTTTTCCGCTTTGAGTTATGTTGTAACCCTGATTCCTTTGCTTAATAAAGTTTGTTTTTGTTTTCACTGTTTTGAACTGGTTCCGATATTATTTGGTATCAGAGCTAGCCTAATCCTAGTCCTATTCTACGATTTCCTAGCATCCGCCATAACCCAAAATTTTCATTTTCTACCACCAAATAAATTTTCTAATTTCACGAATCCCAAACACTAACAATGCCATTAAGAAGATATAATCCCGAGCCTACCGTAAAGAGATATGACGCGAGCTCTGTCAACTTCAACAAAGACATACGAAGATTGATGAGTTTAACCCCGGGGGATGTTAACCTCGACCAAAATATGGAAAGTCAAAGAGGACTCATACTACTGTCAGGACATGTTTCTGAGGCTCCACCACTTGCAGCAAAGAGATATTTCAGTAAAAGAGTTCACAATGAAATTTAATCAGCTGCAGATGAGGTGTGATTTGGTCGAGCCAAAAAAATATATCATAGCCCGTTACTAGGAGGCTCAAAGGCCACTATTAGCAATGTGGTGCAGTTACGACATTATTCGTCGCTTGGAGATGTACAAATCTTAGCATTGAAAGTGGAGAGGTATCAAAAATAGAGCAGGTAGACACCTCCAGTCAGACAACCACCCACATTTGGAGACACCAGTAGTAGCACACCTCAACGAGTTGAGAAAGCTAGTTCGGAAAAGGATAGAGCCACCCCCAGTGAGCTATAGTTCCTGCCATAAAATGTTTCAAATGCCACGGATTTGGGTACATTGCCTCCAACTGCCCGAGGAGCTGAGTATTGTCTTTTACCGAGCAGGGCGTCGTGGAGGAGGTTAGCGATGAAGAGAAAGCTGAAGAACATAGTGAGGTGTACTATCTGCCACAAGATGAAGAACAGGTATTTGTGATTCGACGGAACCTACAAGTTGAGGATACTAGGGATTCACAATGACTTTACCATAGCATATTCTACACCCGCTGCACGATAAACAAAAATGTATGTAGTCATATGATCGATGAGCGGAGCAATAAGAATGTGGAATCTACAGACATGGTAGAATAATTGTGAATCATATATCAGAGACACTCCCGACCATATTGTCTGACGTGTTCGAAGGAGAGCAGAGTTAGCATTGACCTGAGGTGCCTAATGGAGTTTTCAATCGAGAACCAACTATAGGATCAGGTATGATGCGACATTGTCCCCATTGATATCTGCCAACTTTGGTTAGGGAGACCGTTGCAGTTTGACTGGAGGACGCGACACGACGGATTCAAAAACACTTATTCGTTCACCAAGAATGGGAAGCGTGTCATCATGCTTCCTTCGGCAAAATCCGAGATCACAGAAGCCCTTGTCAATAGAGCAGTATTGATAAGACTAGCATTGGTGGCAACGAGGGATGATAAGAATTAAGAAGCGGGACAAACACGACAGAAATTTAAGGATGTCAAGATCGATACCTTATGCAATTGTCACTACCAGGCAGGAAGGTTTAGGTTACCCCCACTTTAGATCTAATTAATCTAACCGATGAGTACTTTTGAAACATTCAATAACAAAGGTAAGTTGAGAAAGACTCTCACGAACCTTGAAGAACGGTACAGTCGCTAGTGGGATCCAGGTGCTGATAGTATGGCAGATGAAAAATCAAAAACTTCGATGAATGAAGACAAAGCTCCCCCAACCCGGGAGACTGACGCGGGGCTGAAAGATGCTAGACTTCGGGGAAAGAGGAACCAACCCACCAGTGCTTGAGGAAATGGCTGGACCAACCATTTAATTTAGCCTAGATTAGTCTGGTCCAGTAGGAGGCGGGAGATATAGCGCCCAACGTCCCTATTTCTCTATTTTACCGCTTCTTCCTCCTTTCTTTCTGGTTGAAGCCAAAAGGAGAAACCTCTCCTTCCTAATTTAACTATTAGACATTATATATGTGCGGGTGTGTGTGTTAAATTAGGGTAATTTTTTGTGAGTATTTCAGATTTCTGCAGAAGTTTTTTTTTCCTCTTACGAGAGCTGTATCCAACTACATGTGGTGCTCTGAATGTATCCTGCTCCGAGGTGGTGATGTTCCATCTCCAATTTCCTCCTAACCTCTTCCCACTTATCTCCCCATAGAAAACGACCATCCTTACTCCTCTCTGTTGGCCTGCCGCCCCCTTTTCCTATAGCAATGCTTGTTGTCCAGCCCTCAAACAACAGGCCGCACCTTCCCCAGCCAGCTGTCTAACTATCCAACTAAAAACCTGCATCCAGCCGCCCCTCACCTGGAGCTATACTCCCACTATCACCCAACATCCCGCCACTTCCCTCCCTGTAGCCTTCCTTAGCGTATCACTCCTCCAGCCCTCAAACTGACCTTTGAAGTCCTTCCCAAGCTACTGTACAACCACCAATCCTTCTCCTTCCCCTTGCCGCTTCATCGATGCCACCAACGCCCTTGGATCTTCTTTTCTGGAACTAGCCGGAGGTTGATATTGTTATGCCATATTTTTGTTTTGAGTTGTGCTGTAACCTTTATTCTTTTCTCCTATGTGACATGGTTAGGTTTTGAGATTTGTGGAAGTGGAAAGGGTATTTGGCGGTAGGAAAGTAAATTTTTTATTTATGGCATATGTTAGGAAATCCTAGGATAGGATTAGGGCTAGGCTAACACTGATTCCTTAGTTTAATAAAGTTTACTTTTGTTTCCATTGCTTAAAACTATTTCCGGTACCACACTTCTTCAATTAAGGCAACGTTATTGTCTAATCGCCAAACACTATATGGTAAATCGCTTAAGCAACACCTTAGTAATATCACTCCTCTGTGAGTGTAGAAGGTTCTAGAAACTATCCTACATGGATTACATCAAATGGGCTACCTATACTCAAAAGCATAATTCACCAATGGGGGAGGAGGCCAAGGGGTAGCTTGTGGTGAATAGTTGAGGATGAATACACATTAATGGACTTGAGCTTTACATGGAGTGGTTGAATGGATGCTGAGGTGGTGGGCTTGAGGATAAGAAGAAGAAAGGAGATTGAAGGGGAGATATAGAGATATAGCTAGGGGCACGACAGAAAATAAGAGAACTAGGAAAGGGAAGGGAAGTGAGAGACTTCGGAGTAAATCACATCATTCTATCATTATGGTTCATCAAATTCTAATGGATCTATTAATAGTAAGAGGCTTACCAAACAAAATAAAAATGCAAGAAAATACTAATGCAAAAGCAAAATGTAAAAGTATCATAAGCTAATTAAAAACCCATAATCATACTTCATTACCCCTCTTTGTCCAGAAAACCTAGGATAGTGATAATACTTGCCCTAATAAGCGTTGCCTTTAAAAACACTACAAGCATTAAGTGTACGAAAGATATTTTCATTCCGAATATTAAAGCAAGTACTTCTATCCTGACTAGTTCAATATGAAATTTTTTTGATATAATTACATATAAGTTAAGACTCAGCCATTAAAGCAAATGGAATTTTTTTTTAATTTTTATTTTTATGAAATATGCCCACAAATAACTGAACAAGTTTGATAATAACAAATTTCAAATGGAAATCATTTTCTTGTCCGCCCATAAGTGCTTTGTTGCAAGAGAAAATGTTCTATATCTAGATTCTGCGTATGAGTTGCTGTGGTATCTTTTGAAAATCTTTGTCCGGCCATAGTTTTTCCCAACAACCATGGGGCTTTTGACTGCCAGTGATGATTTTCTTCACTAATGGTGGTTTTATTTGAAGGTTTGTGCTCACCTGCTTAGCTTCCTATTTTTCTTTGGCTCATAATCAAGTGTTGTGCTGTCCTTGAGCTATTGCCGAGCTGTGCTCTATATTGTTGGGTTCCTTCTTTTATGAGTCATCACTGTTGTTGGCCATGCCTTTTTTTTGGCCACAAAGTACTTATTTACTATGAATATTTTTCCATGTTGGCTGCAGGTGATTTTAATCCTTTATTGATTAAAATTTAGAACTTAGTCCCTCAACCTTTCAATATGCATGTGTACATATATATAAAGAATTAATTGATGCATTACAGAGATTTAGTATGTAGAAGCTCTATGACAGCATCCGTGAACCTCAACCATACACAAAATCATTAAATCCAATACGATAAAACAAAGACCCGTATCCTGATAGTGTGAATGCTGGTTCAGTAATTTCATATGTGACTAGATTAAATTTTCAACATGATGATGGATATAGGTATAATGTGAAAATAATTTGCTATAAAGCAAAAAAGAATACGGTTTCTTGGAAAGAGGTAATGGGCCAAGAAGATCCATTAAATACATCTATTTTGTGTGGCTGAGATGTTTGTTACTAAACACATTGTTTGGAGGACATTGTCATCACTATTTCAACTAAGAATTACTGTTTTTGATAAATTCTTGAAGAAATAATGATTTTACGGTGGACAAACACAATATCTGGCCAAAAGAGTAAACTACAAATGCAACGTCTATAATTAATTTAACTTCCATGTGTGAGAGAGATATAAAGAGGGAGAGAGAGAGAAGACAGGAGGGAGGGAGGGAGGGAAGCAGAGTTTTTTTGGTACTGCATATTTCAAAGAGCTTGTTGATAATCCGTTCAAAAAAAGGTGCTAATTTAATTAGATTAGTTGGCAGTGATGTAGTAATTTGAGCATGACAAATAAATAACCTGCTTCTTAAGCAGCTTCTTTTTCCTAGTAATGTCTCCCCCTACAAAAAAAAAAGGAAATGTTTCATTGAAACACCAAATTGAACATCCATACATAGGCCATGTATTATTCAATATTGCCAAAGACATCAGAAAATTTGACGGTAAATATTGACTAATACTATACCGTAACACTTTGATAGGACATCCTTCCTTATTGCTGATAGAGTCTCGCTAGCAACCACCCTCGTACCAATACATGCCTGTGACAAGAAGATCAGACATCCTTTTGCATGCAAATATATCCAAAAGAAAAGTTTAGCATTCAGCTAAATAATATAATGATTAAATGTGTGCCAAGTAGGAACAACATAATGGATTAATTAAAAGAAAATCAGCAAAAAACTCATGCCAATGAATTATCTGCAAACGTAAACAAAAGAGGGACAGAGCTACATGTGAATCAAATGTAATGGGGCACATTAAAAGATTTTAAAACTATATTGCTCAATCTAAATGAAGTGCAAAACATTAAATTGTTGTAACCTTTTAGTTTATGATAGCTAATGAAGTCACACATACTGAGGTAGGGAAGATAATGAAATGCTAGCACTGAAAAACATATTTTGTTCTCCAAGGGATCTAATATATAAGATCTTCACATCAACAGCCAATGATTTCTATAGCTGAAGCCAATAGGCTGGAAAATGCTAGTGGTGATTATGAAGACATGTTCTTATCCAATTATCGGATAATGAAGGCTATGTTCATTTGTTTGTGAGAAGACTTGTTCGTATAGAAAACAGCATGATGAAAGTTTTAAAATGGACGGTCGATTTTGATCCACTCACTGAACCTCCTACCATTCCAGTATGGTTGCGCTTCCCACGAAGGAAGTTCCATCTCTTCAATCACGAGCACCTTTATTTCTTAGCTATGGTTTACGACAAACCCCTTAAAATTGATGTTCCTATAGTTAATCTGAGTCGGCCTTCTAAAGCCAGAGCATTAATTGAACGAGACATTACTTTGCCTTTTCTGGGTGATATCTAGATTGACTCACATCACCGAGATTTTTGGCAGCGGGTGGAACTCGAACAGTTCCACCTTGGTGCACCCACTATCGTATGTTTAGACATTCTCATTCTCAATATCACCAGTTACATCCTCATTTAAAATCTTAGAGTAAAAATGCTACTGAGCCCCCAACACCAATTCACCCTTGCCTCTCCTCTATCCTTGACTGCAACACACTATCTACTGAACAATT
Source organism: Papilionanthe hookeriana x Papilionanthe teres (assembly GCA_022702705.1). Taxonomy (NCBI): domain Eukaryota; kingdom Viridiplantae; phylum Streptophyta; class Magnoliopsida; order Asparagales; family Orchidaceae; genus Papilionanthe; species Papilionanthe hookeriana x Papilionanthe teres. The sequence continues at coordinate 147,649,326 of CM040422.1, read as the reverse complement.
GGTAGAAATGTCATCTGCTCTTCCTATTATGTGCGGTGTATACCGTGTGGGTAGGGTGCATTTTTTGGGCCCTCTCATACAACTTATCTGTATCTTTTCTTGATTAATATATTAGTCCTTAAGATTTTTCTAATATATATATATATATATATATATATATATATATATATATATATATATATATATATATATATATATATATATATATATATTGCAAAACCCATACGGGATTTATATAATAACAAAAAGGAGGATAATTCCTCTGGTATACAACGCGCCCAAAAGCTCTAAAAGATAATTACATGTATACCCAAAAAACATAATAAAAAAGAATCTGTAACGCAAAAAGAAGAAAAGTAAGTAAAAAAAGATAAATGCGGTATAACAAAAGTTAAAGTAATCATCTGAAGAAGCTTGTTCCTCGGCAGGAGCAGATTTGCAAAGAGACGAGGATTAATATAGCAGAAGATCCTCCCCAAAACAAAAAACCGAAGACCTTTAGGGATGAAAGAAGACCGTAAGCCATGTCATGATGAAGATCCGACATAAGGAAGAGTCAAAGAATCTCCCCTTAAAAGTATATTAAGCTCCCTCGGAGACACCAAACCAGTAAAGACACCTAAAAAATCAAGTTTAGCTAACCAATCCGCTGATGCATTTCCCTCCCTATATATAAAATTCCATGTGACCTGAAGGTCATGAGAAGCTATAAATTGCCAAAGCTTATTAAAACAAATACTTAAATTCCAAGGAGGTTCTTGTTTTCTAGTGATGAAATCCAGAGAACAGAAGAATATGATTCAATAAAAATTGTAGGTCAATTAAAAGTAACAACAACATTGAGAGCCAGAAATACTGATCAACCCTCCACTTCAAGGGAAGAGGATTTGTTGTTTTTCAAAAGAACGTGAGAGATAATCAAAAGCAATGGCAAAGAGAGTAGGAGAGAGAGGATCTCCTGATTTCGTTGCTTAATACCTCTTTTTGCTGAAGAAACCCATATGACGTCTCATTAACAAGCACACTATAAAAATTGTTTTGAAGCCTCCTTTTAATCAACAAACAAAAATCCATATGGAAACCTTTCACAGGCAAGACATCTAGGATAAAATCCCAACTAATTGTGTCTAGTTTCACCACCATATTGCCACCTCTGCATTCCTTATCTAAACCTTCAATGAGTTTCTGGGCTAACAAGATGTTATTAGTAATATCTCTAACTTTGATGAAGAGAGATGCTGAGGGGAGATAAAGTAAGATAAGTGAGGATGCAACCTACCAACCAAAATTTTACTGATAACTTTGAAATGACAGCGTTAGGCAAATAGGCCTAAAATGGTCCCAACTGCTCATCTTTAGGTATGAGAATAATAAGAGAACTAAAAAATTTGCAAGGATTTTCTCCACTGAAAAGGTTTTGAATAGCAAGAGTGATTTCCCTCTTAATAATGGGCCAGAATTTAACATAGAACTCAAAAGAGAAACCGTCAGGCCCTGCAGCCTTGTTTTTATTGATATCTTGGAAAGCATTAAGAATTTCCTCCTCAGATAGAGTGCAACACAAAAAAAGCTTGGAAATGTACTCGTTCTCCTCAAGGAAGAGAATGTTACCAACAAGAGTAAGCTGCAAAGTAGAATCAAATAAAAGAGTAAAGTAATGGACTGCACTATTACAAGTGTCAGTTGGCTCCATGATCCAACCCCCATTAGCATCTATGATCCTGAGTATGGCATTCAAATTCCTCCTGTGGTTAATATTGGCATGAAAATACGCCGTATTTTTATCCCCCTCAAAATAAATATCATTAGCTTTTAATTGTAGAAAAATTTCCTCAATATTGATAGCCTCAAGCAGGTGCTTATGAGCTGAAATTAAATCATTAGCAGCATCAAAAATTATTAGAAACTTGTGATTCCAAATAGTCAACCTTAAGCCGGGCCTCCGTAACTTTGTGATACCAAAAGTTGACCAATTCCAATCCCTAAAGTAGGATGCAACATTTTTGTGGAGTTGCTAAAGCAAGTACCACGACCATGCCTAACGAACGAGACGGAGAAAAGTGTCATGAGAAGTCTACATATTTAAAAATCTGAATTTATATTTGGGAGGGGTGGTAAGAAAACCCAAAGCTAACATAATTGGATTATGATGAGAAGCGACATGATTTAAATGTTGCACCCGTGAAATATTGTAATAATTGAGCAAGAAATGATTACCCAAGAAACGGACTAGCCTCTGAAAAATGAGTCATCTCCTCCAAGTGGATTACCAGAATAGCCCAGATCATAAAGACCTGCATCAGTAAGCTTATCACAAAATCTATTTATAAGGGAAATATCACATTTACCACAGCCCTTCTTTTCAGAAGGGTTCATGACCATGTTAAAATCGCCACCTACAAACCAATTATCAATCAAAGTATCTCCAATAATAGCTAATTGAGACCAAAGAGTAATTTCATGAACATTCGACAAACACAAAAGTAGCCTATATGTGGAATTCCTCTAATTTAAAAGAAACAACAACGAATTGATCATCATCTTGAACAATAGATAAGGTAATGTTAGTTTTCCAAAAAAAAATCAAATATTATTATTGGAATTGTGACAGTGGTTAGCTTAATAAGGAGTTTTAGTGTAGGTGAAATTAAGTTTTCAATATATGCGCAAATAATTATAATTTAAGCTACCCTTTATCAACGCAAGTATACGTATCGTGTAAGTAATACATAGGCTACAGTGAGTCCCGGTTATCGATCCCACAAGTGAAGTTGAGATTACGAACCAACTAATTTCTATCGAATATACGTAAATTAAATGGAATCTTACTAAAATTTATCAACTACTACTACTACTACTCGATTATGAAAATGTAATATAAGAAAGTATCTTTCCCTTGTTAAGAGAATTAAGTGAATTGGATAAATCAAATTAATTTAATCGTATTGTGTCGAACAGAAGCATACCTATTCTTTACCCTTTGGTCCGAGCATAAAGAACATCGATTAATCCTATGTTTGTTTATCGAATCATGCGCTAAGCTGAGAGGATACCTGCTGTCACTCGGAGCTCCCACGTTCCCTCACTCGAGGGCTAACATCTACACTTCAACGACCCAAATGATAAGACCAAATCGAGGATTTTAGCTCGTCACTCTAAAATCTTCAATTCTACGCCCGATAAATAATATTTCCCTATTTATTTGCACCTCACTTTCAAGCGACTTCGACCTCCCCAAATCTCGGATGTAATCTTTACTTTTAGTCGCAAACAATGATTTTAACATTTCAATCGACCAAATTGATAAGTAAATTAAGATCTAAGTTAAAGATTATCACAATTTATTTAATTTTATAGGCACATTAATTTTGATTTTCCATTTCACATAATTTCATAACAAGGAGAAAGAAAATAAACTACTCGTAATGCACTGGAAAGAACACAATAACACTTCGAATTTCATATATAAAATAATACAAAAACACAATTTATCTCGAGTTTCTCCCCCAGCAGACTCCTTAAAGTTCCTTTGTCTCTTCCTTTTCGTACAATTCACACTCAATTTTTACACTTAAAAACTCGAAACTCACTATAAAACTCTACTATAACACTCAATAGACTCTCTAATAACTTCTAGTGGACTCTCTTCGACTTTTTTTCTCTCCCTTTTTCGTCTCTATTTATAGATGTAGGAAGTTCTCCAAAGATTGCCTCGGCTCCTCTTCAAAATGTGTCCTTATTCAATGAATCTGTGAAGAATTAACTGTCTCGCCGTCGGCGGGCTCGATCTCGCCGTCAGCGGGCTTCTAGAAGCAGGGCATTCTTAACTGTCTCGCCGTCGGCGGGATCGATCTCGCCGTCGGCGAGCTTCTATATAATATTGCTGAATTCTCTGGAAAATCTCGCCGTCGGAGGGCTATTCCTCGCCGTCGGCGGGATAGTTCAAATTTCTTCCATTTTTGCCCTTTTTGATCCAAATTCGTTCCTATTTGCATTTCTTCGATAATTTTTCATTCCTGTAACAAAACAAAGAAAATACCTTCCTTTAAAGTGCAATATCAGTCATTTTAATGCAAAATCAATACTAAATTATCATTATATTTTTCTTTGATCAAATTGCAATAGTGATTGTAGCGTTTGAATTGCCTCCGAATATTGTCTCTATTGACAGAAATAACTGGTTCAAGAATAGCAAAAATAGAGAGCTCATGGACCCTAGATAAATGTTTGAGCCTATTAAGGGAGTGGGGTTCTGCCACTCCCCTAATATTCTACACCATGATATTAAACATCATGAATAGGCCTACCCATCCTAGATTTAGTAAGGGTCTGTTGTTCGCCATCAGAATGATATTTTTTATTTGAAAAAAGAGTGGTGTTCCCCTCAATACTTTAGAGTGGCGCAGCAAGGAGCCGTTTTTTTCTTCCTTCATTTTTTGTAGGTTTGCCGGATATTCCATTCATTTTCTAAAAATGTTGCATCTTTCAAGAGTACACTTGGATCAGTAGTGGTATCATTGAGAGAGTGTGTCATTCATACCCGAGGCTTTTTCAGGAAGATGAGTAGCTTCAAAACCCTCCTGATGATCGGACCGAACATTATCCTATGTAAGTAAAGTTCCTTCAGCATTGTTATCAATGGAGTTTGAGGCTATAAGTTGCCCAACTAAAAAACCATCCGACATCACATCATTCACAAAAGCGGAGACTGTATCGTCAGGGGGGTCTCTGGTAGCAGTAAGGGGATTACAAGTGCCACTTAAGGTAGACATGGTATATAGAGGAGGGAGAGTGGGAGGGAGAGCAGGTGGCGATTCTACCAAATTTTCAATAGATAGTGTGTTGCACTCAGGGTTAGAGGAGGGGCAAGTGTGAATAGGGGCAGGGGGCCAAGTAACCTTTTTACTCTGAGGTTTTAAATGAGGGTGCAAATTGTGACATTGAGAATGAGTGTCCAAACATACGACAGTGAGAGCAATAAGATGGAAACAGTTCAAGTTCCACCCGTTGCCAAAAACCCTGGTGTTGTGATCCAATCCAGATCTCTTCCGAAAAGGGTAAAATAATGTCTCGTTCAATCAAAACTTTGGCTTCGGAAGAGTGACTCAGATTAAATGTAGGAATATCAGTTTTCAGGGGTTTACCATAAACTATAACTAGGAGCTCGTGCTTGAGATGGAATTTCAGACCCGGGAAGCGCAACCATACAAAAATGGTAGGAGGTTCAGTGTGGATCAAAATTTACAGTCCATTTTAAAATTTTCATCACACGATTATCTATTCGAACGAGTCTTCTGGAAAATAAATGAGAATAACCTTCATCATCTGATAATTGTATAAGAATATGTCTACCGTCCAATCTACCAATATTTCATTCCCCCTTCAGATGCATTTGCTCAAAATGTTTTCGAATTACATCGGGTTTAGGGTTTTCATAGAGAACTTACCAATGAGGACCAACCGGCACGATTAAGCTAAGACGAAGAGTTCGACATCAGAGAGAAAGAGTGCATGCATACCAATTTTACGGGAAGCCTTTTTGAGAAATCCAATGTCAACACAAAGTGCTAAAGTATCGTGGTAGCGATGCGGGAATATACATGAAATAGGAGCGCGGGTGGAGTTGTCGCCAGCAAGAGCGACAACGTGGGAACATCGCGAGGCCATAAACAAAGACCAGAGAGGAGAAGAGGGGAAGAGAAACAAAGAGAAGCGAAGAGAAGAGCAAGGAGGAGAAGAGCAACGGGAATCGCCACAGAGAGAAGAAACCCAAGCGGACCGCCTTTTGAAAACATACCGAATATATATATATATATATATATATATATATATATATATAAAGAAAAACCCGAAGGCGAATAAATTAATAAGAGAAAATGTACATATAGGTTGGAAGAAAGAGTCCAAAATGGACCCTAACAAAACGCCATACAATGCAAACATAAGAAATACATATATACCAAAAAAACCAAGATTAAAAAGTAGACATGGAAATTGTACACCAAAAGTCTACCAACACTCGCAGATTCAATTAGCTTGCGAAAGATTCAATTTAGCCCTGCCTCTGCCTCTGCCTCTGCCTCTAGTTCTAGGTCGGAAGTCAGCTAACAAATTGTTAAGTTTGCTGCCATTACCCAAATCAACCAATGTATCATCCCTCAAGTTTGGTAGTAGGCCTCCATTCTTCTTCTTCTTCCTGGATGTATAAACCTGTCATTCATCATCCGAAGATTGACTCATTTGCTCCGTGGATTGCTCCAAAGATTGACGGACAGGTGTAGGTTGTTGCACATCATGAATTCCATGTGTGAGTCACAGTAAGAACTTGCTCAATCTGATGCGGCAGTAGAAACTCAGAGAAAGTATTGCCACCCGTTACATCAAAGTTAGATTCTAGGGTAGGTGAAGTGTGAAATGTCTCCCCTGCCCCCACGAGAACAGGTTCCAAAGTAGGACCTACATCATGAGCTTTGTCTGGCATATTACCTGCAAGGATAGTGGCATATTCAGGAGTATCCTTCTGATGATTAAAAGTGACTTGGAGCGGATCAGGAGGGAGAATCACTGTGTCTGGCTGAACATTTTGCTTCTTTGGACTTAGATGAAAGTGTAGATGGTGACATAGAGAATTGGAATGATCGAACATTCGACAATTCGAGCAGTACGAAGGGAAAGGCTCAATAACAACCTTTTGCCAATATCCTTGATGTTGTGAGCTTAACTAAATTTCTTCAGGAGCGATTGAAGTGATGTCCCTTCCAACAAGTACCCTGACTTCAGAGAGACGAGAAAGATTAACAGTATGAGTGTCCGTTTTGAGTGGGTTACCGTAGGCTAAGGAAATAGAGTACAATCCCTCTTGAGTAAAATGATAAATTATCAAAGACAGAGAGGTGAATCCAGACCGAAATGGTTGGTGGTTCCATATGGGGTTCAAAATCCACCGACCATTTCAAAATCTTCATGGTTTTGTTATCAATTTAGATTAATCTTCTAGCAAATAAACGTGTGTAATCCTCATTAGTATTAAGTTGAATAAGGATGTCTTCCATCTAAAAGGCCAACTTTTCACTCCTCAACAAGATGCATAAGCTCAAATTTCTTAAGAATAAGCTCCATTTTGGGGGTAGATATATATATAGAACTAACCAAAGATGGATAGAAAAATCTTCTCTAGTGCAGTTACCAGAAATTTGTGGGCTCCAAAAAATTCGAAAATATGTCGGCGTCCCTCAAAAATGAAAATAGAGATAGGATGAGAGTTTAGTGTGATGAATCCAATAATGTACTTATTATTGTTACTTATGTTAAGTGATACATGAGGTTCATTCTATTGCACAAATATTATTGCACCACCTTAAGCAATGTTATCTTGGATCATGCTCTTTTACTCCATTATTCTTCACATAAATTCTATATTCCTACCTTATTGTTGAATACTTTGTAGAAAGCTGATGAGATATCAATAACACAGATCGATGTAGCACTTAAAGGAATGGAAGAGGAATGCTTTACAATTCCAACACAAATAGTTGGTACAATTGCCTGATTTGCTTAAACAAGGAAATTAGTCTTACTTGAATAGGAACTTTGAACAATTGCCTCGGAATAAGTTCCTTAAGTTTCACGGTCAAAGCTCTGCCTACAGCATATGCCTGAGGACAATAAAAACTATGCCTGATAAGTTGATGGGATAAAAAACTAACAAAGAATACAGATTGTAAAATAATAATTACATCATATTACAAGCAGAGAAAAAATATTTTATTCCATGTGAAAGCAGACGAACATGTTTTGTGTAGAAGTTTATATTTTGAATTGATGATATGCATATAAAACACATAGAAATTTGCTTCTGTTATAGCCTTAAGTGATAAATACATATTTCTTCTTGCAAGATGCACTATGCTGTCTGCAAAAGAGTTCTATTTCCAATGAGAGTGCAATACAGTGGAAAAACAGAAAACAGGTTGGAAGGGAGAGAAAATAAGAATAAAAAAGAAGAAAAAGAGTTGGTGGAAAAAAGAGACAAGGCAAAGGAATTTATACACCATTAGAGATAATGAACAACATAACATTGCATAAGCTTGAAAAATCTCAAAAGGATAGCTTCTACTATTTAAAAAGGAGGTACTTGATTCAAAATGTAAAAAAAAAATTTAACGATTTACTTCTAAACCAACAAAGAATTTTTTAGAATACCTTATCTTTGTGAACAATTGTAGCTAATGGCTCAACAGCTTCACCATTGATCCGAATTTCTAGCTTCACCAAATCACTTTCCACATACCTGCCAGTATAGCAATTGCATGGTAGGTGAGCCCCATTTGACAGCTAGAGTACCAGCTGAGCTCACATGAAAATGCCAGACATGAATCTTATACCAGAAATGCCAAATTATACTTATTGTATTCTAGAAACGTAAAATCCAACTTTGATGTGCTGATACAGAGTGCTGCCAAGAATCAAGAGGCACTGGACAACAAGGATTAAACTCCAATTATGGCTTTATAAAACACAAAAAGGAAAAGGAATCCTGATAAATAAAAAAAACGAGTGAAGGAAAAAGGATGCAGTAGCCGTCACAGTACACATGCGGCAATAAAATGGCATAGACAACCTAAATTTATATGAGATACCTACTATTATTGATAGCGTTAGGTGACATCAACAAATTTTGGTTGCCAAATCAATAATGAAGATTTGAATATTAAGAATGTCGAATGATATTAGTATATTGGTGTCATTAGTTTAAAAGAATTGTGATATTTAGTACTGTATTAATTATAGTAGAAACAACATAGGAGTACTACAAGAAAGCATTTTGAGAGAAAACAGAGCATGGAAAATAAGTCAAAATAAGAGAATTAATTTGTTTTTATACTAAAAGGATTGAAATAAATTACTTCTAAGGAAGTAATAGAACTATATAAAGAGCAAAACAAGAATCTTAACATGATACTTATTAATCTTGAAAATGCAAATGATTTGATGCGGGAGCGACAACTACCTCAGGCGATCGCAGATCCCGGCATCTTGTTGGTGACATTTTCGTGATACTGTGGAGATAGGGACTTCCGCGATCACAGAGAGAAAAAGAGCAGTTTTTGTTGTAGAAAATAGATTTGGAGAGAAATAATTCTTTTAATATGTCCAATCTTCCAATAGTCACGTGTGGGACGATTCTTCTTGTGCTTTGAGTCATGGGAGGAGTTAAGAGTGCAAAAGGCAGAGCTTTCAGTACTTGGTGAACCCCATTTTCGATCAACACCAGCTTTTTTCTGCTCTTTTGTCTCCTGACTTCAGCAAAGGCTTCACAAGTAGGAGTGAGCTTTGTTCCTATGATCCTCCTTGTCACATTTATTCAATTTGAGTTAGTCCTTGAGGCGGGGCTCCCCATTCCCGCGAATGACGCGGGGCTTCCCCCGTACCTGCGGAAAGTCTTGCCACTACGGGTGAATTGGCTCAAGGAAGGGACGACTGAACCAATCCAAACAATGCCCGATTGGACATAAAGCCCAATCCAGTCTCAGCACCCTGCTCCGCCTACGTCTTGCCATACTTGGATAGCCGCCAAAGCTCCCTCTTGCCTTTCATGGTTGACACCCAAGGGGAGGATCTTCTCCCTTCCTATTTTATCTCTTATTTATATGTATGTTTGCTGCTCTAGGGTTTTCAGTTCTTGTTGTGTTTACCTTAAGATTTCTTGAGTAGAATCCCTTTCCTTATTCTAAGGTTGTATCTAAGGAGGTGGTAGTGCTTCGCCTGCGTCCTAATTCGAGATGGTGATTGTATATCTCAATTTATCTTCCCTAAACCTTCCCTTCCCTTCACCCTTAGCTGACAACCACTCCAATCCTTCCCCAACCACCTCCAGCCTACTTTCCAGCCGACCAACCAGCTATCCAACCCCTCCAAGCCTGCTGTCCAGCCTCACACCCCACTATTCTGTAGCAAAACTTGCAGCCCAACACTCCCTTCTTGTTGCCACCACACCTGCTAGCCATCCTGATCCACCTAGCCAACCTCCGCACCCTTGGGATGCACTTTCGAGGTGTTTGTTGTGTTGTTTTAATGTTTTGGTGATATTATTTCAGTTTGTGTGTGTTGTAACTCTATTTCCCTATTACCTAAAGTTGTTATTTTGGTTTGACCACTCTCCTCCGGTATCATTTGGTATCAGAGCTAGCCCAACCCTAGTCCCATCCTAGGGTTTCCTAACATCCGCTGCCACCCAAGCCACCCAACAAAAAATTTGTTGAAATCGAAAAGATACATAAACGACGAAGCAAATGAAATCAACGAGAAACGATCACGACAAGCACAATGAAGGGAGATTTCTTGGAGCAGAATCCTGATTTCGCCATAGAGGCGAAACCCTAGCAGAGCGAGCGAGACTAGCTGGACGAACATTTTTTTCACATATATGGTACATTTTTTATTGGGTATAGTAATACCCAAACAAACAAAAAAAAAAAACAGATAAACTCAAAAATTTTAAAACATGCAGAAAACAAGTAGATAGGGACGAGACAGTTTTGTCCTGCATCTTTCCCTAGTTTTAGGAGCAGAGCTATATAACAAACTTTGAAGTGTCGTGTCAATGTCAGAAGTAACCAAAGCGTCATCCATTAAGTTTCCAAACTGGAGTGTGCCCCCAATCTTCTTCTTCTGCCGAGAAATGTAAACCTGTCATTCTTCATCTGAAGATTGGCTCATGTGATCCTCGCTCTGATTAGATAGTAGAACTGCAGTAAAAGAAAGCCAACCGTTGCAACAACGATGGGTTTAGCGTGTAATGTCACCTCTGCACCTGATGCTTCCTGAAGAAGAGCTGAAGGGCTATCATGATTTGCAGTCCAAACATTATCTCTTACAGTATAGTCAGGGGAAGGGACAATTACATCATATACGAACTCCTGTCTTGTGGTGAGTCTCCTCAGGTGGAGCCAATGTGTCAAGAGCAGAGGGGAGTTCATGCTTTTGACTATTGGTTCTCAACTGTGGGTGCAATCTGAAACATTTCTCTTGCGGGTGTCCAAACATCTTGCAGTGCTTGCAGTAGTGAGGTTTTGTTCCATAATGATTTTTTTCAATAACCATTGTGAGCAGAGTCAAGTCAGACTTCTTCTACATCTAGTAGTGTAATATCCCTTTCAATCAAAATCCTTGCAGTAGAAGGCCTTGAAAAATGAACTGTATGTATGTCTACCTGCATAGGTTTTCTAAGGGTAGTCCCAATTATATATAAGGTAGGTTGATCAAAGAATTGAAGGTTAAGTTCAGGTAATGAGAACCAGATAGACGCAAAGGGGTTTCTTGACTGGGATCAAAATCAAGAGTCCATTTGCGCAATTTCATAGGTTTGCCCTCAATTTTGTTGAATTTGTTTGAAAAAAATCCTTGTGTAATATTCTTCTATGCACAACTGTATCATAATATTTCGTCCGTCGAGAAGCCCACCTGCCAATCCCCAACTAGTTTGAAATCTTTAAAAAACTTCATGATAATCTCCATCTTAGGGCAACCTAATTGGAACTTGCCAAATAGTGTGAATTTGTGCATTCTTGCAAAAGATGAAATTTCAACGTCAGAGAAGAATAGTGCTTGTTTGCCCGCATTTTTCCCTACTTTTTTAATGAGATTGCAATCTCCATGTCCTGCAACAGAATCATAGTACATCTGCGAGAATATCAGACTATCAACGAGGTGGAAAGGAGAGTTGTATTTGTGAATCACTGCAACATTTGAGGGTTTGGCGGGGTTATCACCGGCGAGGGCGGCAGCGTAGGAAAGCCCTGAGGCCATTTTCGTGCTTCACACAGTACAGCTGTCGCAGCATGGACTCTGCCGCAGTCGAAACAGCTGCAACAGAAAGCAGGTGAGCAAGACTCGGCGGAGTAGACGAGCGGCTTTGACGTAGCAGAAGAGTGCCTAAGGAGCGAATGACATCGCTAGATGAAGCTCAGCACAGCACGAACGTAGCAGCGACAGCTCTGCCGCCAGATGAACGGGACGCGAGCACTTCGCCTGACAACGCCGATGACGACGACGCCGGGAACGAACCAGGGAGTAAGGAAAGACGCATGGTACATATATATACATATATTGGAAAAACAATCTCTCATAATTTACGAACTTACCAAATATTGCTAACATAAATTTGGAAATGAAATAATTCTGAAATAAAAAATAAAATAACAGAGAATATGATGGAAATAAACTAATTAAGTGTTTCCTAAGTTGTCCCATCAAATCTTCAAGGCTCCTCTCAAATTTCCAAACTTATATCTATATTGAGTTATTTTCTATTATAGAACTATTTATGTGTTTCTTTTGCTGTTTTGGAAGACTTCTAGCTTTGTTATTTTATTTGAAGATGTTTCCTCCTAAATTTTACAATGAGAGTGCTAGTTCCTTAGACTTCTATCGGGTGGTGAATCTGTAACCTGATAGAATCAGGGTTATGATCTCTCCCAAATGTTCGGAGGCCTCTTTCACTGTCAAACTTGTTGTCTGCTGTCATTTGGCAGCATAAAGCAGTTGTTTTCAGCAGAATAACATGCTGTTTTTCCTCCGTCAGCTTGCTACCCCACCGCCGCTCACACCGGAATTCAGCCGAAAACCCTTATCCCACTTTCCTTAACCAACCTACAACATACCTATCCCTGTCTTTTGTTCTTTCACATCTTCTAAGAGCCCTACAATGATATCATCTAGTATAAAAGTCTATAACCTCTAAATTTTTAGGGAATTTATTTCTTGTCCCCAATCAAAAATATCAAAAAAAAAAAAAAAAACTCCCCACCATGCAAATCATGCCCACCGTAATTCCCAGCCCAACCCAAAATTTTCAAATTCCAACATTCATCCCTTCACCAAAATTTGACCATAACACCTACAATCAAAACCTAAGCCTCCAACCAACCATGGTTTGCAATACTACATCCGCTAAAAATCTGATCGGAAGAAAAGAACATCATGCCGCCAAGAAGAAAACCTCATTGAGGTGTCAAATAGTTACTATGGAGAATATGCAATAAGAAATTTTCCAATTGTAGCAGGGACTTGTCATCTTTGAGATAAGACCATCCGTGAGCTGCAAGCCACAATGATGACTCGAAAGACTGAAGGAAGTGGATTCCTTCCATTGGAAAGTTTCCAGTGACGAAAATCCAATATCTCGACGATTTGGCAAGGAATATCAGAGAAGCCATGATGTTAGAGTAAAGATTGACGTGCCATATTTTGACAGCAGCATGAATCCAAATCAATTCAAACTAACTGTTTCACCTGACATATTTTGACGGCAACAATGGAACAAATCTTTGAGTATAAAGACGTTTCACCTGGCATAAGGGTCAAACTAGCCGTGATTAAGTTATGGAAGAATACTTCCTTATAGTGGGGGAACATGAAGTGTATTCGATAGCCAGAAGTAAAGAGTAAGATTACCACCTAGTCTAAGATGAAAAAAGAGATGCAAAGCAAATATCTTCCTCAACAATACTAAAAAGATGTGTTCATAAAATTCTACCACATGCGCTAGAGAGATTTTTCTGCGGACTACACAGTTGAATTTGTTCAACTAATGTTGATATATGAGTTGGTAAAACCAGAGGAGTACAATAGCGAGATATCTTAGAGGATTGAGATTGTCTATCAGCAATGTGGTGCAGCCGCAGCCGTATTGTTCCCTACTCAATGTACAAACCCTAGGCCTGAAGATGGAGAGATAACACTATAGTATCAGGTACACAACACCCTTAAACAAGGTTAGCCATCGAATTAGGTAGTAAGAGTGTATCCAGTAAAGCCCTCAAGCCGACCATAGAAGATTGCGGAGGAGCGGAAAGGTTGAATATAATCATACAGTCGGAGTACCACTAGTCGTCGAATACAAGGGAAAAATTGGAGACGATGGCTATCCTGACAAAAAACACAATCCAAAATCGCCTTAAAACACGATGACAACAACATACATAGACCTAGGGTAACTAAGGAGTAGGCCTTACACCTTATAAGCAATAAAACTACGCAAAAGAATAGTTACACGAATAGTTGCACCACCCCACCACACCTCCCCAAAAAAAAAAAAAAAAAAAAAACCACCGGACATCTACATCAATGACTAGTGAATGACACTGTTCTAGGGCTCCTAGAAGGCATTTAGAAAGTAGATTTTGTAATGTCTGGGGTTCGTTACCGGGAGGGAGGAGTAATGAAGAAACGAAGAGAACAAAGAGTCGAGGGAATCGAACGAAAGGAGGAAAACGACTCGAACAATCGGGACGCCAGAGAGGCGAGGTGAAGCTAGAGGGTCGTAGCGACAAGAGGCATTGTCGAGTAGAGGCGTGACGCTAGGGTTCACCAAGCCACGATGGCAGCTGGCTACATTGTCGTAAGCAGAGGAGGCAAGATGAAGGTGACGAAGACCGGTTGGTTCAGAGATTGAACGAGGCGAGGTGAGGAAGTGGAAGTACATTTGGTGCTGGGTTAAGCCACATTTGAAGTAGCAGAGGAGGTGTTGCCATTGTTGTAGAGGAGGAGGAAGGTAGCTAAAGACGAAGGATGAAGCGACGAACGAGACTCTTGTGTATGGGAAAGAGGAGGATCTTGCATGCACAAAGTGGAAGATCTCGCGTGCTTTAGGGATCAACCAACAGTTAAGTAATAAAGATGAGTTTAGTAAATTTTAACTAAAATATTAAAATAATAAACACACACACACACACACACACACACACACATAAGCTCAGCAATATATTAAATGAAAAGATATAGACAGTTGCATGAGTAAAGCCAAACACTACACACACACAAGATCCCGAAAAGACACTATAACATCAAAAGCCACCGAGTCGCGCAAAAATCTAAGGACGTGCAGTCCAGCCTCTGCCTCTAGTTCTCGGTCGGGTGTCGGTTAACAAATTGGTGAGATACGAACTATCTCCCGAGGTGCCAAAGTATCATCCATCAGATTCCTGAGCGGAAGTAGGCCTTAATTCTTCTTATTTCTCTTGAATGTGTAGACCTGTCATTCCTTAACGGAAGATTGACTTAACTGATCAGTGCATTGGTCCAATGGTGGTCGGACATGCGTAGGTTGTTTCACTTCAAGATCCCCATGTGCCTGAGTAACATTAACCTCTTGTTCGACTTGAGGCGGTAGAGAAACAGTAGAAATGTTGCCACATGTAACCAGTAGTAGGTTCTCGGGCAACATGTTGGGTATGAAGTTCTTCATCTGAGATAACCAAGATTTGAGTAGGATGATCATCAGAAATACTCTCATCTGGAGAAGAGCCGGGCAAAAGAGCAGAGGTATGTGCGGCGTTGGAGAAAGGATCGGGTTGGCAGTGATGGTAGGCGGCAAGGCATCCACCCCCAATTCAGTAGGACGAGATTGTTGACTTTTAGCAATATCCGGCCTTAAACGAGAATGCAATCGATAGCAAGTAGTAGAACTGTGGCCAAATATGCTACAATAAGAGCAAAAAGGAGGATGTGAATCTATTTCAATTTTTTGCCAATATCCGTTGTGATTGGATCCAATCCATACCTCATCTGGAGCAGGTTGGGTGATATTTTTTTCAACTAACACACAAGCAACAGAGGGTCTAGTGACAACAAGTGTGGAATTATCAACCTTAAACGGGCTTACCGTAAGTAGTTGCTAAGGTGTAAAAAATTTCATAGTTGAATTGTTGTACTTTTAACCCCGTCAAATTTATCCAAACAGGAATGATAGGGGACACTGCTTTTGGATCGAAATTAACAGTTCATTTGAGAATTTTCATAAATTGGTTATCAATCTGGAGTACCTTTTGAGAGAAGACATGAGTGTAATCTCCATCGTTAGATAACTGAATGAGAATGTGTTGGCCGTCATGTAAACAAATTTTGAACTGTCCGATAGCTTCATATCTTCAAAATCCTTCAGAATAATCTCAAGTTCAGGGTGACCATAAAGGAATTTCCCCACTAGAGCAAAACGATAAACAAATGCAAGAAAAATGATTTTAGCCTCAGAGAGAAAATTAGTAGATTTTCCATTTTTTTCACCAAACATTTTGATCAAAATTGTAGTCACTACCACCAACTTCAAGAGCAACGTGGAATGATTGTGGAAAAATGCAAGACTTACCAATAATAGAAATAGACTTTGAACCCGCCGACACAGCAGCGACGTAACTTCTCTCCATCCGAGTGCAAATGTCGGCTTAGGTTCGAGCAAAGTTTGCGGAAGAGAAACGTGACAACAGTGGCGCAGCTGCGACCGAGGAAGAGGATGGCGCAGCTGCTAACAGCGACGCAGCAGTCGACGAAGAAAATTGTGACCGAGGAAGAGAAGAAGAAACACATGCGAGAAAACTCGGCTAGAAACAAACGACGCAGACAACGTTACCGTACGCGGCGAAGACGATGACGCCATGCGAGTCAGCCTCCGAAAACAACGAAACTATTTGAGTGTGTTGCCGCGAGAGCCTTTCGTCGACGAGGACGTTGGAGCCGAAGGATTAACGTTGGGTTTTGCCATCGGGTGAAACCCTAACAGAGCTAGCCGCCGCAATTAATCGATTCAAATATATATATATATATATATACACACACACTTCTCGACGGAAGAAGACGGGAAGGGCATTTGGAGTATTAATTGATGATATCACGGTTACTCCCGGAAATGGATTAGCACTTAGAAGATTACTTAGTGGATCGCCACGAACGAGTTCGAGAAAACTGCCTTGGCGACGTCTCTCTTAGACAATGTTATTTGCATGTTTATTTGTTGTCTTTTGTATCCTTTGTTTGAAGTGTATGTTACTGCATGGCTCATTATTGGGCCATATCCTCATCGATTCTGTAACTGTTTTATTTCAATGAAATAGGCCCTCGGGCTATGGATAAAAAATATATATATATTCTTTTGAAAAGCCTAATGACTAATTTTATTGAAATAGAAAAGGTACATAAAGACTGAATGAAAGGGCCCAAAAGAGACACCCTACCCATACGATGCAACACACTCAAGCAATCCAAAAGAGATAAGATACAAATAAACTCAAATAATAAGATTCGCAGGAAAAATAGCTGGGGAAGAGCCAGTTTATTCCTGCCTCTACTTCTAGTTCTACGAACAGAGCCACCTAACAAACTATTGAGCATCGTGTCATTACCGGAAGTTACCAAAGTGTCATCCATTAAGTACCCAAGCTGGGATTTGTCTCCGTTATTCTTCTTCCTCCTAAAAGTGTAAACCTGTCATTCCTCATCCGAAGACTGGCTCATCTAATCAGTGTGTTCAACAGATTTTCGGGCATGCAGAAGAGGATGAGCCCCCTGCTCCTGAGTAATAGTAACAACATTCTCATTCTGACGAGGTGGTAGAACTGTCTCGTTAGCACCTGATGTATAAGCTCAAATTCCTTACAAATAAGCTCCATATTGGGATGACCATAAAGGAATTTCCCGACTAAATTCAGACGACAAGAGGCATCAAGCTGATTGCATCTGTAAGAATAATGACTAGATGCCCATTCTTCCAACCAGGTTTCTTGATATAGAAAAATTCACCACCCTCAGGCAGCGCACAGGAAGGTGGGAAGAAACACGATTTAGGAGTACTTAAGGCGTGGACTGTGCAAGGGCAACAACATATGTTATGTTTGAAACCATCACCAATTGAAGGAGGTGCGACGTTAGGAACAGTTAAGTTGCAGTGAAGCAAAAGCAAATTGCGAAGGAGGATCAACGAAAAACCCCTTCAAAGTCGAGCAGAGGAGGAAAAGTACAAACGTCCTTCAACTACCAGCTGAAACGAAGAGGCGTGAACCTTTATGCTTCGAGCACGAGGAAGGACGATATGAGTCCGCACCCAGAATCGTCCTTCAAACGGCTACGAAGGACTACACGGCGAGGCAGACACAGCATGACGAAGGGCTACGAAATAGACGAGCACTAATAGGACGACGAAAGGCGAAACAGAGAAAGTCGATGTGAGAACCCTTCGAGTGTGACAATGCGAGAAATCACCGTAACAGACGTGAGGGTTCGCCATGAGGCGAAACCCTAGCAGAGCCTCTCACTGTCATTTTGCTTTTATATATATCTATATATATATATATATATATATATATTTTCAATAGAAGCCCTAGAGGCCTATGATATAGTATATGAGCTTATGATATATATATATATATATATATATATATATATATATATATATATATGAAAATTAAAATTAGATGAAATAAAATAATAGAAATTTAATACTTAAATAAGGGAAAGTTAATTGTTTATTAAAATAAAAAATTAATTAAACTTTTTACCGTGTTTATTTTAGGCTTTCAATTTTAGAAGAGTCAAGGTCAAGACAAGTCAAATAATAATTTAGTCGGCATCGAAGTGAGTACTCATACATTTAATCTATAGTAATAATTTGTTTCTTTTCAATTATTTTGCAGTTAATGACAATTATACATGTTTTATTCTGATTGAGATTTCTTTTCTTTATCGAACATATTATTATGAATGTTGGTAGCTACTTATTATAATGCATTGGTGTATGCGTTATATAGTATGTTGAATTGAATGCGATGAGTGTATGAATGATGTCTTCATGTGGACTACTTGTATGTGCATGACTGACTATGATGGAGTCACCCTTAAAAAAACTAATTTGGGAACACTAAGGTACTCATGCACATATATGAAAAAATATATTGATATTGATGTATCTTAAATGATAACTTTTAAACAATGCTCTTGTGACAATTGTACAAATATAGAATAATATTGACGTGATATTAATATAGTAATTCATTAAATAACATGTTAAATGTTATATATTAATTTATTAAAAGTTAACTGATAAGAATTTTGTTTTGTTCTTCTTTATCTTATTGTAGCTTACGAGTATGAGTATTCACGGACCTGCTTAGCTCATTATTATTTTAAACTTTGTAGGTTAATTAAGCAATTAACGATGAATGAGTTAATTTTAAATATCCTGCTTTAAATTAATTTGATTAGTGATTCTTCCATTGGTTAAATAGCTAGGTTAGAAAATAAAAATGAAAAATACTAACTGCCTCCGCCCAACTGTCTGTACCGATCTTGGTCAATTCCAAGCCCCGAGCCGAATCGTGACAAATTTAACAGGGAGATGGTTGTCGGATAACAATGATATGATAACATACGAGTTCGATGGCATTTTGAAGGAGATAAGTGCCGTTCAACAACTGTCAGTATTAAAAACATTGGTCAAAAAGCAAAACGGAGAGAAAGTTCCACCACATGTTCCTGAGCAACGTACATGCAAATCACTTGCAAGAGAAAGATGATACAACACTCTAGAGAGTAGAAATAAGAGAACTAAATCTCCATAAGACAAAAAAAAGCTAAAATCCTAACTCAGCTTGAACATAACATATATAAAAGTTTCTTAATAGAAAATAACCTAATTAGAAATAAGAAGTTGAAAAAAATCAGAATGAAAGAAATAGGGTTGAAATAGGTAATGAGATGGTGTCCTAGGCACACAGTCCTAATGCGATCGCAGGTATCCACAATTTCTCGTTCCGAAATTCTATGACATCGTAGGATCCCTTCTATTCCGTGGAATCCCGTGGAAGTGGAAAGCTCCCACATCAATGATGTAATACAAAAAAGTTACACAAACGTGAAGGAAAATTAAAACCTCATACCATTCAATAAAAATTAACAAGAAAGAATTCATAGAGCCAACCCCAAATAGATGAGTCCATCGAGATAGACTAATGATGATTAACACAAACAGTCTACCAATCATACTACCTAATAATATCCAAAGTCATGATGTATTGATAGTTGATGAAGATTTTAAGCAATCAAGATTCTAGACTATTAATTCGCAATACCATTATTTCCATTGATAATAAATGCATACTAGCCAACAATAATCATTTTAAGGATGAATTAATAACACCGCACGTTTCCATAGAGCACAATTAACACAGGACACTTTAAAGCAACACTGAGACAGGTTCAATTATTTTGGGCCAATTACATATATAGAAATTTTCAAGTTTCATATAACTCGAACTGCAGCAGAAATTTTGATGTTAGTACTTTATTGGTTAACAGTTCAAATAAGCTGAACACCTCAGTCAAATTGTTCATGGTGAATCCATTCACGAAATTTACAAACAGTCAGAACTGACTGATTTAAGACAAAAAACCAAGGATAACATGCAAAAAGAAAAATGAGACTTTCATGTATTTTTATACCCGACAAAAGAGTATTCCATACTAGCATATCCCTTGCTTCTAGACTTCAGCTGGTCAAAGAAGTCACCAACCATCTGTAGAAAAAAATATTTAGCCACTATGTCGATAACTTTAAGGATGCACACAGATAAAAATATACATACAAAGGAATATAGATCTTTCACATGTATATAGTCACGACAAGCAGCCAAAAGTTACCTAAAGGTATTACCTCTGCTAATGGTAACTCGTAAACAATAGATGCTCTCCCTTCTGTTATGTAGTTCATTTCTTTGAAAACACCTCTTCTTTCCTGACCAAGCTCCATGAGAGGGCCAATGTAATCTTTAGGCGTAATCATTTCAATCTACACCGTAATTGTGGTTAATATGCATGTTGTGATCACCATATTTAGAAACATCAGTCAACGTCTAAAAAAGATGAAAATAGCCAGAAAAATGAACCTTCACAACTGGCTCTTCAATTGACGTTCTCTTTCCTGGCTCTGGAAGTAATGATGGATTTGAGCATTCAATCTGCACATAAAAGGTCTGTAAAAAACTAAAATCCTCGCCGTCACTCAATAATTTAGACAGTTTAAATTATAATATTACACTTTCAAGGAGGAACTAATTAATTTTTCAATAACTTTCTCAAGCTCTCATAAGTAGTGGCACCATTCAATAGAGCATACATGTGAATGTACATATGGATGGTTTTTGACCTCACTTCTGTTGAGGTCTAGTCTTTCTTTAGGAGCCTAGGATCTAGTCATAGGACTTTCTTGGTGACTATCTTAGAAGACTAGTGATAGAAAACATACCCCATAGAAATTCAAAACACTTCCTTGTTTCACTTGGAGTTTCAAATGCTTAAAGTCTAACCGCTAAGTGCTTAGGAGGATGAGAAAAAGCATGAAGAAACTCAAGAGGAGTTCCCTATAGGATGGTTAAGCCTTAGGACTCACCTAGGTAGTCTGGTCTTGGTCAAGCTCTCACACCTAAACTTTACACTTACATTCACTACCACACAATCCTAAACCAAACATACCTATACTTCCCCCAACTCTTTTGGAAACTCATGTGGGTGGTTCCCCAAGCTCTTGACCCTAGGCTAGGGTTTGGCTAGAGCCAACACATGGAGGGTCTAAAATGGGATTTCCTTTGGTCTATGGCTCAAATGGGTTGAAATTCTCAATGACACCCAATCTTATCAAATTTCCAACTTTTGACCCCCTTACCCCTAAACTCCACCAAATTACCAAATTACCCATAAACTCTTATTTTTGAAAAAAAATCCAAAAATATTACCAAAATTACCCAACTTCCTCCAAAATCATTTCAAAATATCCCCCACCACTCAAGTACCTCAAAATACTCCAAATTGACCAAAATTCCCAAAATAACCCCAAAATAGCCAAAATTACCAAAATACCCCTCCAAATTCAAAAATTCCTAAAATTCTCAAAAATTCCAAAATCATCCCAAATGTCTCCAAAATCAGTTTGAACCACTTCATTGCACCCAAGTTGACCAATTTTGACGAAAAGCCCCAAATTGCCCTTAAAGCCCAAAGTACCCAAATTACCTACAATATTCACCCAATCCTCCCTAATTTCAATTCTAAACTCAAATTCATCATATCTAATCTCATTATAAACCAAATTCAAGCCCAATTTAATCTAATTTCAAGCTTAATTTCAGCCAACAAGCCTCAATTTTGATCATGTACCCAAAATCCCCCAAATTGAACCACTTAGACAAGTTGATTTCCTCAAATTTAAATTCTCAACTCTTCCTAACAGCCCCCATACCAAATTGATCCACCAATTCACTCACATTTGAGCACAAATCTCACCCAAATCCAACCCAAGTCAAAATCCCCAAATTTGCCCCAAATGTGCCACATACTCAAACTCCACCAAATTAAATGTCCTAACCCCAAAATTCCCACCCAATTAATGTCAAGAAGCTTCATAACCTTCCCCTAGACCATTTGGACCAATCAATTGACCCTTGACCCAACTCTAGCCTAACCCAAACCCAAGCTAGCCCAAATGACCCAAAATTGACCTAACAACCAAATCAAGCCAAATTGACCCCCCAAGCCAATTCATAATCACTCCAAACCTTTTCTAAATACTTCATGATAATCATCCACACAAAAATGCTCAATCAATTAGACCCAACCCAAGCTCGAACCCAACCTAGCCCAAATTGAACCTTTGACCCAATCTGACCAAATCTAACCAAATGTGACCAAGCCAAGTCCACCAAAACCACCAATTGAACCCTAGGGACTGGTCTAGGTCCACCTAGCCCAACTTGCTAAGTGAATAGAAGAGAATAATGTGGAAATCGTTTCATGTTTATTTGATGCATGTATGATTTTTAATTAATTAAATACAGTATTGCATGTTTTAAATATATTTTGGCATAGGAATTTCACCATGGCTTGAGCTTTAAGGCTTCTGTTCGCTCTCTCATGAGGGATCTTCCCTGATTTTTCCAAGGTCAGGGGGGATACCTATGTAGAGATCTCTAATTTTCAAGTTAATCATCTTTGTTTTGGTAAAATAATTATAATAATTAGTATATTAATCAGAAAAATACAAAGTAAATTTTGGTAGGTTCACTTTGACAAGAGGATCATAGAAAAAAATATAATTTTGATTTAAGTCATTAAAACTTACCTTAATTATAATTAACTCATTAAAATGAAAAAAATGAAAAAAGGCAAAATATAAATGTAAATAATTTAATAATGATTCTTCATTGTATATTAGGGTTAGAGGAACTCCCTGTAAAAAATTGAGATTAATTGGAATTAATTTGACTACTAAACTTGATTTTTTTAAGTTAAATGGCAACTTTGGAATTAAAATAATTATAATAATTAAAATATAAGTTGGAAAACTATGAAACTGATTTTGGGAGTTCCTCGTGATCAGGGGAATTTAATAAAAATAAAATAGTTATTAAAACAAACACTAAATTTTTAAGCATAATTTAGAATTTAAAATAATTAAAAAAAAGAAAAATTATTAAAAATAGTTAAAAATCATAAAAATCACTAAAACACCAAAACACACTATAATGTCACATTTGGTCTCCTAATCACTTGAGAGCAATTAAAACAATTTTCTTAATTTCCTAAGTGAAGATATTAATTTTAAAAAGCTTAAAATAATTTTAAAAGGCTAAAAATGGATTTTTCCTAATT
This sequence comes from Papilionanthe hookeriana x Papilionanthe teres, assembly GCA_022702705.1. Taxonomy (NCBI): domain Eukaryota; kingdom Viridiplantae; phylum Streptophyta; class Magnoliopsida; order Asparagales; family Orchidaceae; genus Papilionanthe; species Papilionanthe hookeriana x Papilionanthe teres. The sequence goes on along the minus strand of CM040422.1, from coordinate 147,625,857 downwards.
TTTCACTAAAATAATTCTAATAATTATAATATAAGACACAAAAACATGAAACTTGTTTCTCTGGGTTCCCTGGACTTAAAGAGATTTAATAAAAATATAAAATTAAAACTTTCAATTAAATAATATTTTATATCTAATTAATATTTCAGAACTCAAAATAATTATAATAAGTAAATTAAAATTCAAAAAATCATCAAAATTGGTCCAAGCGGTCCATTGGTCTAAGTGAACTTCCAGTAATTTTCTTAAGGACAAAAGTTTTATTTTGATTAAGTTATAGAATTATCTTTGAAAATCTTCATTTTTGCATATAAATAATATACAAATTAAATTAAAATTAGAAAAATCACATTTTTTTTCTTTGATTTTTTTAATTGACCAATGAGTGGGGTAACATAAAAATTTCAAAGTCATTCGAGTGAATTTAGTGAATTATGAAGTATTATAGCCTTAGAGGCAAAATTGTAATTTTTGAAGATTTAGCCTTAATTAATGTTTAGGCTTAATTAAGAGGGTAAATAGACAATTAATAATCTTAATTAACACGCCTAAATGATTGAAACATAAAAGTATAAGTGGTAGAAACCCATCTCATCTTTGTCATATTAAAGGAAAAATTTGCAATTTCACTAATTACTTTAATTTTGAAGATAATCAAAATCAAATCCTAAATCTAAGGCTATGACTTTTGGAAGTTGATAACTCATTGATTTAATAACCTTAGTTGGTATTTAAATGACGATCCAGTATTTTAATAAGAATCATAATCACATAAGTTAACAGTTTCTAAAATTACAAATATACTCATCAATTCTTAAGAGCTTGGTAGTGAACTAAGTTTGATCAAAATTTGACTAAGGTTTAGAAAAGAAATTCAATCAAATTTAAGACACTTTTAAGACACAGCAAGCCTAACTCTAAAACTAAAAAAGAATGGCTAAGTCTTTTTAATTTACCATTTTGCCCCTTGAGGGTTTTCACTTACATAACCTATAAATGAAATGTCAAGTGATACTTACCCCATTCTTAGGGATGATTAAAACATCAGTGTGCATTGAGTATACGGGTATGACAAAGATGAATCATCTGACAACATAATAAGTTTAAATGAACTCGAGACGATTCAGAGGATTGTGAGATGTCTGGGGCTCGACCCCTGGACCCTCATAATCTTTTGGATATCTTGGAGAACGATTAAACTTATTATGTCTCGCTTAAGGAGTCATCTATACACTTAAACAAATAGGACCCGCCAAGTTATAATATAGGACTTGGTAGACCCATGACGAACCTATCTATAGGCTTTCTCTGCTTTTCCTACAAGCATGTTTTAATTCCCGTAAAATTATATATATGCATTGCAAGGCTAATCTTTCAGGTGGAGGAACGAAAAAAAACTTTTATATTATTGCAATTTACTTGCATTTACTTTTTTGCATTTTATGATTTTCTGTAAATACAAAACTGGCATGTGAAAAAAGCAAAATAAAACAAATATGTCAAACTGAAACCTTTATGATAGCCATAAAACCAAAACAAAATAACAAAAATCAAATTCACCATCACAACAAAAGCAAAATATAAAACAACTCAAAATTAAATTAAAAAAAATAAAAACCACAATTGAGACTAAATTAAAGCGTCTCTTTGGATAATCGGGAATCCCCCAGAGGAGATAATATACGGTTGCTAAGTAGATATCTCACGGTCTGCATGAAAGTACTAGATTTATTTAGTTGAATTTAGTAAATTCATCTGAACTAAATGAATCCAAAGGAAATAGTGGTGCAGAATGAGAAAACCGTGGAATCCTAATCGGAGTCGCTATATTCAACTTAAATATTCCCCTAATAAGATATTAAGACACCTCAATTTAAACACTTCTAAAACACGATACTTCTCTCATCTCTTCAATTTGACATTTCTAAAACTTAACCTGCTGCGACGAAGAGTTCAGAGCATACACAAAGTGGCAAGACAACCATCTTCAACAAAGAAATTCCTTAAATTAAACAAGTTCATAGTGACTTCGATGTAGTCATTCAGCCGCAACATAAATCCACATCTTATCCCTTTAGGTCTTTTGCACTTCGTGCAATATAAGTCTTAACTCGTCTTAGGATTCCGAGGTTGTCATCGGGTATGATTTAAACTCTCCTATCTTTCAGGCTATTCACGTGATCGGTATCAAATGAATGTAAACCCTAAATAATAAAATTAACGGGATGAAACATCAACTAATTATCTCAAATTAGAGCCAAACAATAGAATAGTTTGGGAAATCACCAAGATTCTTCTTGGAGCTGTGTTTTTCCACTAGCATTATCTTCCTTTGGATTCTTATAATAACTGTTTCAAACTTGAGCCACTTACCTATTGGATTTCCTATTACCACAATAACTTGAAGAACCCTACCTTTTGAAAGTCATGAAAATAATATTATTGATCTAAATAAAGAGTTTTCTTAGGTGACCTCAGTTATCTAAGATATAATTAACTATACGGGTTTATCCTTATAAGAAACTTAAAGACCTCAGATTAATATAAACCCTATCTAGTTGCTTCATACTAGTTAGGGGAAGTTGTTGGTCAACATAAAAGGTTCGCAGACAAAATAGATGTCATGTATTCTTTAGTTTATTTGATCAAGCCTCACCACCAAGCAACATATCCATTCTTTGGGATAGATATATGACTTGTGGTGTAGTGCTTGATTATTTAAACTATTACATATATATGAGATTGATTTAATTTCATATTTTAAAATTAAAATGATATTTTCTAAACTATATATATATATATATATATATATATATATATATATATATATATATATAAACTAAACCTAAGCACACTCTGGCGACTGACAATGATAGACAACTAATTACATATCAAGCAAAAACAATCAAAAAATAAGACATGTCTAAAATTTTGCATAATATGATCAGTCTAATAAGAGTTTTCCTCATTTAATTTCTCGATTTTTAGACAGTAATGAGAAAGGTTCCATTTTATTAGCAAGATTCATCATAAATAAAATTCAATTTTATGATGTAACTAGTCATATGATTATGCATGCGAAGAAATGGATTGAATGAAAAAGGATCAAGTAAGATCCCAATAGTTAGTATAAGGCTATTATGGAAGTACGAATCCGAGAAGGATGTTACTTGAAAGAAATTTGAGATATACAAGAAATATTTCCCAACTCTTCAGTTAAAGCATGCTTGTTTTTATATTGAACTTTTTAAATTTAAATGAAGAAATTTTTATAAGGAGTGAGGATTGTAATGACTGAAATTTATAAAGAAAAAAAATTGAATTAGTGGGATTGAATAACTATCTCAACGGTTTCACTTGAGGCTAGTGTCTCACTCATTTTAGATTCACAAAACTAATCAAGAGAGCGAGTGGGAGACAGAGGAAGGAAAGAAAGAAACGATAGTGAAGGAGAAGAAGAAGGAAGAAGAGGAAGGAAGGGTAGCGTGCGTAACCGAGCCAATCAGCGGAGAAGGAGAAGAGATAGCTTTGCTTACAGGAGTTGCGCCCTAGCCGAGCAAAGTGAAAGAAAAAAGAAAAGGAAAACTTAAGTGCGTCTAGAGTAAACATCCGCACTCTTGGAAGAGAAATTTGACACTGCTAGCGGGTGTAGAAGGCTTCGACGACGAGTACTGGTGTTGTGGGAGGAAGGATAACACCGCTTGTATGAAGAATAAGAGGAGGGAGGAGGGAGGAGCGCATACTGTAGTGGAGACTATACTAGCCCAAAAGAAGAAGAAAGAAAGGCAACTCGTGCACGTATAGGAAAGAACTCTGTATAGAAGCTTCGGACGTGCGACAAGAGGGAGACAGAACCCAAAAAGCGATAAAGATATGTAAGAGTTTTATAGGTTACTTAATGAATTTAATATATATATATATATATATATATATATATATATATATATATATATATATATATATATATATATATGTGTGTGTGTATATGTGTGTGTGTGTGTGTTTTAATTTATTTAATTTCAATAGAAAGTTCAAATAAATCAAGCAATAAAATAAAGAAATTTCAGCTTGGAAAGAGAGTAGGTGAACTGTGCTGGCTAAGGAAGAAGGGAGATTGATTTGAGCAAACTTTGGTAAGATAAATTTATTTATATAAAATATTTTGTATAATTAAATAGATGCTAATAAGTAAGATATAATAATTTAAATAATGGTTAAAAAAAATTGATTCTGCGAGTTAGGGCCTTGGATCATGGATTAGGCAAAAGAAGTAAAATGGAAGAAGAGGTGATAGTAAAAGGAAGTAATCAGAGGATTAAGCTATCAAAGGGTTGAAGTAGCTCTAGTGGCAGACAAGATTAGAGAGAGCCCCTTAAATGGCTTGGTCACATTAAAGGTCGACCATCTGATGACTAAGTTAGGAGAATAGATGTTCTAGATTTGACTTATGTTAGAGATAGACCTAAATAGACTTGTGCATGTTGTATAAAAAATGACCATGATTTATTAGAATTAAATGAATTTATAGAAATCAACAAGAGTCAATGTAGAAAAAGGAGTCATGTAGTCGACTCCACTTAGTGAGATAAAGGTTTCTTGTTGAAGTTGTTATCGTCATCTAGGGTCAAGTCAACACTATTTGGGACCTTCAACAAAGGACATACAAATCCAAAAATCAAGCATAAGAAAATGGCTATCAAGTTTAGGCATAGCTTCAAAAGCAGAGCCATGTCCAACATAGCATATTTTATTAATATCTATAAATGATCAATATTTATACGTGCAAATGTATTGCTTGGTACTACCTTATGTTAGACATGATTATTAAAAATATAAGTACTTAAATTTATTGAACTTGAGCCTTCTTAGTGTTGTGAGATTATGAAGGATTTCATGACATGAACCCATAGATAAATCTACCTAATATAGTGTGGAACACTAGGGAAGATTAAAAATGATTGTTAACAAAAATAAATTCAAATTTTCATCTTTATAGTAAAATTGGGAAAGCGATGAAATATATGCTTGTTAATTAATTATTTTTGGCAAAATTGGGTGACGAACCAGCCCATCAACTAAAATTAATTTTTGATAAATGTTAGACCCCTCCCAAAGATAGTAGTTATCAACAACTCCATGATACCAACAGTTTCATTCCTACCTAAATATTAAGAGTCGGATATCTCATCGTTCCCTATCATCCATACCTACAGGCATCCATGAAATAGCATACTATCACAATACTTGCGATATTTCATTAAACATAATTCTTGTAATAATCATTCATCAAATGCAAATCATGTATCATATGCATATACAACAACATACGAAAACTTACAAATGATGATTTCATAAATATGTTTACAGCATTAAAAAAATAATAAAATCATAAATATCATGAGTGTTAATTCAAGCTTACATTCATATAACATGTACAAGTATTGAGTAATATGCAAAAATTTCTAAACAAAGTCGTATATCAATAAATCAAGTAGGAATAATTTATGACATGATTATTTCACTTGAATCGATGAAGCAATCATATGACGAGTGACCTCAAACTCACCTCGAGCTCACCACTTAGAGTAAATCATTTGAAATCATAATACCCTCAGAATTTCATGAAATTTTAGTTTAGGTTTTAATTTAATCCCAAACATAATTTCCTCGCCAAATCTAACTTTAAAGGGCTTCCCTGCATAAATTCTCTTTAAAGGCTTCTTATATTCCTTCCCTTCCTCCTCCCTTCTTCCACTTTGCCTCCTCTCATTCCCTCTCATCTTCTTTAATTTCCCTAAATAGCCTTACCTGAGAGCTGCCTCTCGGTTTCGCCTCCAGCTACGATAACTGGAACACATAAAAGTTTCAACTAGCAACAAATCATGGATAAAGATTTCAAGAAAATAAATGCTCCAAATAGCATGAAAGTGAGGGTTCTCTTATATCTTCCAAGAATTCCTACCCGAGAGCCACAACTCTTTGTTGTTCATGCCTGATCTGCTCGGCTATAGTACCCAAGTAGAGAGCCTAGAGGGAAATGGGATATACGAAACACCTTATACATTTATTTCCCTCATGTTTAATCTCAACCATCAAAACTCCATCTCGCCGTTGCATACTTCGCAAAGTGGGATGCAATAGTGTTACATGATTAAAAATTAATTAAGAATTGATTAGAAATTTAATTAAGTTTAATTAACCATTTATTTAAAATTTTTATATCTCCCAATAAATCCATAATTAATACAAACTGTTATAAACTAAATTGATAGTTGAAAAATATAAATTTTATAAAATTAACTCGGTCTGATTTTGAGGAAAGTAAAAAATGAAATATATTTTTAAATGATTAAATTTTACCTGATTTATCAAAAATCACAATGTGACGGAGATGTGAGGGAGAAAACAGGAGGGATGAGGAGAGACAAACAAGAAAGAAGTAAGGTTTAAACAGAGAGAGCAGAGGTATAAAATCTGGCAGAAAGAATTTGCACGTGGAGAGATAGAGCTAAAGAGAGCGGGAGGGAGGATCGTAGAGGGGAATGAAAAAATAGTTGTGTGAGAAAGGGAGTGCCATAAGTAGTGGAATCCAAAGAGAGAGGAACACAAGAGATAGAAAAATAATAGAGGAAATGAGAAAAGAATTGTGGGAGAAAGGCAGAGCAGAAAGTGGTAGAGTCCAAAGTAGTGGGGAACACAAGGAGAGAGAACGTGATACAAGGAAATAATTAAAAGATACACCGAGAGAGTGTGATGATTATTAGTGCAACAAGAATCTAATTTTAATTGCATTTCCTAAAAATAAGCCCTGAAGCCCTTTTTATAGAACAAAAGGACCCTGGGATAGTTAGAATAATGATCTCAATGATGATTACTCCTAAACAATTATATGACATTTTGGATGGCAGGTCTCGGGTACCACACGGTGACACCAAATTTCTTCAAAGTTGATGGGACATACTGATGATTTGCCACTAACCCTTGGCGGGTAGACATAATTTAGTTGGATTTCTTAAGACTTGAGACCAATAGGTTTGAGCTAGCTGAATGCTTCGGGGATGTGAGGATCATACGACTGTTGAAAGAGTGCGTAAAATTTAACTACCTAGTCGTTGTTCTGTTTGCTGAAAATGAAGTATAATGTAAAAAGTTTGCAGAGTATTATTATTATAATCTAATTGAAATACTTTATAGTTATTTGGTTCACTATAAAATAAACACAAGATTTTATATTTTTCTATTTGGTTTGAAGTAGATTGAAAATAATATAAGACTTTATTTAGAAGGCAGGCAGCGGGAGGCAGGCGGCGGGCAACAAACAACGATTGAGAAAGCGGGCAGCGGGCAACGATGGAGAAAGCGAGCGGCGTCTGGGGGGTGGGGTGGGGTGTGGGCAAGCCGCGACTAGGACGGTGGGGGCGGCGGCTGGCGCTAGAACGGGAGATAGAGGGTGCCGACGGGGCGACAGTTTGTCAATAGTATTTTACAGTATAATTCAAATTTGGTCAAATCAGCTGAATTCTAAATTCAGTCAAAATGAACTAAGGAGTGAACTTTAAATTTATTGTACTTATACTTCTTTATACCAAACACTCAATTTCTTCAAATCCCTGTAAATAAATTACAATACACCAATCTTTCCAACCAAACAACCCCTTAAAAGAAGAGTATTTATAGTACACGGGAATTTATAGTGGAAGATCAATTGCATCCGGACACTTAGATTGATCTAGCAGTGTAATTATCACTATTGGGAAAACTTCATCCCAATGTCCCCATTAATATATCTGCAATCAAATTTAATTCACCATCCGAAGAAGCTAGCTGACTAGTCTTTATTTTCTTTCTACTTAAAATAATTAAACATACTTTTTTTCATTTTATTATTTAATATAAATTTGTTAATATATCAGAAATTCTTTTTCAATAACTTAATTGGAAATTATGTGAATAGAACTTAAGGTTTTTCCTATATAAATTGGTCCTTGAGTTTTGGAACGTCATTCATACATAATACTATAATTGAACTGCACTCCCTCGCATTTAGCCAAAGCCTTGCTTGACACACATCTCCCCCTCTTATGAGTCGTTTCTCCACCAAGTCTCTCTCTCTCTCTCACACACACACACACTAATTCACACAATTTGCTCGAAGAAATAAAGGTGGTCGCCTCTCCCTCACCCTCCCTGAAATGAATCCCCACAAAAGATTGCTAACATCAACATTTCCATAAAAATTAAATTAGAAACCCTAATAAAATCATAATCCCACAAAACTTTTACACAATGTTCTCAACATCAACTTGTACTATGGCATTAAAAATAATGCTAATGTGAATCATTTTGTATACTTTGTATCAGAGCATTATCAATACCTTCATGCTGCATCATTCTATCTAGCAGGTTTGGAATATAAGTGAACCAAGTTGGTGCCTAATCTAGAAAGCATGAACATGAATATGCACTAGGCCTAGCGTTCGTAAAAAATGGTTTAAAAGTGGTGATCTACAAGAAATCCAACAATGTACACTAGGTTCCGGTATTAGCAAAAGAAATGGTGACAAATTCGAAGGTTTTCAATATGATAGACGTTAAGGTTTATTGTTAGTTGTATGATTGGGGAAACTAACCTTGGCGAAGGCTTTTCATATAGCTGGGCCATATTTGAGTAGGACGCAATGAACCTCAATACAAAAAACTGAACGTGTATTTATATTTTATCATGTTATTAAGTGGATAGAAAAAGGATTCATGTAGCCGACCCCACTTAGTGGGATTAAGGCTTTGTTGTTGTTGTTGTATTAAGTGGATAGAAATTTTTTGCATTCTACTTTGCAGCTGTTAAGCATACAAATCCTTAACACTCTACTGTACACCTTTCATCATAATTAGTCACTTTCTTTGCATTAATATGGCGTAACTCCTAAATAACTTTCATCCACCTAATATGAATTAAGATTTCATCTAGCTCGTTGAATTACTTTTTTTCCCAAAAGATATGTGATACAAAAGTTAAACAAAACAACAACAGAAAAATAAATATTAATACTGAAAGTAAATATGTGATTTCAACCGAACACATTGTTGACCTCATTTTCAGAGAGCTCTTAGTCTCCTACTCATAGAACCCAGGATCTAACTTTAGGAGTTCCTTATTAACCATCATAGCGGACTAGTAATGGAGCTCACCTCGCATAGAACTTCATACTGCTTCTTGACCCATTTTTGTGAAGACCTCACATGAATACTCCCAAGCACTCGACATTTAGTTGCAAGGGCTAAGGACTAACATGTAGATGGCCCAAAAATAAGTTCCCATAGGATCAGATGGCCTTAGGTGAACTCTTAGTGACTCGAGCCTTCGCGGACATCAATATTTTGCGCACGCATTGCACCACTCACAATTTGGACTTGAATTGACTTGTCCATCGGCAAACTTGTCCGGATGACCCCGGATGACGAAACGGATTGCACGGATACGTCCGGAACGTCAACTTTAGCTAGGAATGACACCCTCATCACTATGGTTCCGCGCGCTAGCTGTTATCACGAAAATCAATGCAAATAATTAATTAATTGAGGGAGGAGTGTCAAGTTCAGCCCGAGTTCGGTTCGGGCTGAACACGAGCCAGTTGCACAAAATCTCGCACGATACTACAATTTTAATAAAAAATTTTGAATTTCAAAAGAAGTCCGCCCAATCTCACTTTAATTAGGTGTTATGCGCTTTCCATTTGAGTTTCTCAATCAATAGAATCCATTTAATTCCCACGTAACATCTTTCTGAGAATGGGCGCGATACAAAAACTCCCTTCTTCCCATGACTCCGGATCATTCTTACGTGCCTCGTCTTACTCCCCCTACACCGAAGACCAGCTTCACCTCTCCCGCTTGACTCGACTCTCCCTTTCGCGACCGAGACCGCTTGATCCCGCTCGCGTGCTTCGCCCTCCCTTGCACCGAAATCCCGCTCGCGAGCTCCTCTTCCACCTCACGCTGGAGCATCTCACTCGACTTCCCCCCTCCTTCCTGGCATTCGACATCATCTCCCTCTCGGACTCCCTCTCCTCTCTCGCCGAAGACTCCGTTCGACTCCCTCTCCTCTGCACCGAAGCTATTCAACTCCTCCTCCTCATTCGACATCATTCCCCGCTCGCCTCTCCTCTACACTGAAGCTGCTCGCCTCCCGCGCCTCCCGCACACACTGAAAACACTCGCCTCCCTCTCGGCTCTCCTCCTAGCTCGCCCAGAAGGCCTCACCTCCCCCTCGCTCAGCTGTTCCGAACCAAAGCCACTCGACTGTTTCGAACCAAAGCCGCTGGCCTCTTCTTCGCTCAACCGAAGCTCCCTCAAGCACAACAAGCCTCTCGCCTTCTCTCTACACCGAAAATCCTCGCACCAAACTCCTCTCCTCACGCCAAATAACCGCTCACCTCTGCCTGCACCTCTCGAGTCCACCTCCTTCCTCCTCACGACCCGACACCTGCTTGGCTCGCATCCCCACTTTCCCCTTAGGCTTCTATGCAACCGTGTTGTGCGGCATAAGTCCTAACTCGTACTAGGTTCAGAGGTTGTCGTACGATACGACGTAAACCCTCTTATCTCTGTGGGCTACTTGCATAATCAGATATTATGCAAGTGTAAGTCCCAAATAATAAAATTGGCAGTATTGAAATACTTACTAAACATATCTCCAAAACGCAGCCACATAATAGGATAATTGAGAAGTCACTGAGTCTTGCCTCAGATCCGTGACATCCCCTACCGTTCACCCCTTCGACTCCTGAAAATAACTGTTCCACAGTAAGCCCTTTCCCACTTAATTTTCCACGTCCTACCGTGGAAACATAAACTTTGAGATTCTTGAAGACAGAACCACCGATCATTATCGAGAGTTTTCTCAAGTGACTTCTGTCATTCGATATGTAATTAACTATAGGGACTTGCCTCTATAGGGAACTTGAAACCCAGATAAAATAAATCCTACCTAATCTTTATATTGTAGGGAATTTGTCAGTCACACATAAAAGATTCGCAGGCCAAAAGGATGTCATAACCTTCTAGTTTGTTCGATTGGGTCCACCGCCGCGGGATACACTAATCTTTCGAGAATGTGTATTATTCGTGGTATCGGGCACGATTATGAAAACTATTAGGTAATGAGATCCATTCGGTCTCATTTTCCAAAAAAATAAAACATACTATTTTCAAAATCCAAAATTACATACCTTTTATATTAAATTAAATAACAAAACTATTTTCGAAAATCGAAAAAGCTGGCCGACACACATGAAAGGGAAAACAACAGCAGACATTACACACAGATGCCCCCAAAAGGGGTTGAAACAGAGGCGGCGGTGGTCGGTTACATGGTGTGGACGACATAATAAGGGGTCGGAATGGTGGTAAGGTTGTCGATAGGTAGTAGTGGCATCAGCACGGGGATTGTGGGGTTGTGGTTTGGAGATGGCAGCAAGCCCGTGTGGCTGAACAGCAGAATGACAGTGATAAAACAGCAGTAGTTATTGTTTAGGGGTGACAGCAAGGTGTGCGATGGTTTGGTAGGCAGCGGCGGTGCATAGGAAAGGGAAGAGAGTTGGTTTTGTAAAGCAGCAGCATATGTGGAGTTCTGGAAGGGGACCGGCGGAGTGGGCTGCAAAAAACAGCAATAGGGGCTGACAAGCAGCTGCAGTAGGGTATAAGGAGAGCATGGAGGCAGCAACTGGGTGTCAAGAGGCTGGTAGCTTGGTTGGCAGTTGGATCGCAGACGAAAGTAAGGTGATAGGCAGCTGGAAGGACGGTAGGAAGGTGTGGGGGCTGCAGGAACACAACAGACACTTTTCTCCTGAGTGGCTGCAACAGGTACGGAAGTGCAGCAGTGGAGGGATGGTTGCGGAAGAAGGGATAGTCAAGGATAGTCACTACCATGGAATGAGATACAGCCTTAGAAGGAGAAACCAGAGACGCCGAAGGCTATTCCAACAGAAGATACGATAAAATCCTCAAAATCCAAACCCTAATATTAGACATATGTAAGCAATGACTAGAAAGGAATGAAGAATAAAATGAAACATGCTGAAAATTGAAAAGGAATCCAAAGATGAGCTGCTTGGTTTGGCTATGGCCATTAGCACGACCCAGATGCCACGTCCAGTCTATGTTGAAGGAGACATTCACGTCAATTTGATTGTGGCAGTACCATCTTACACGGCAACAAGTCGAAATCAAAGATTGAGGATATCAAAGAAACAGTACAGTAAAGAAGGGAAAATGTAAAATAACTGAAGTACATCATTAATTTAAAGGATGAAAGAATAATTTTACTTCTTGCAGTGAATAAAGTTCAACAATAAAATGAAACTAATAATTAGCAATCTACTCCATAAAAATGAGAATGATAAAGCATAAAAAAATTCAAGAACTGGGAATGGATCTCAAAGAATTTACAGTATCACCATTCACACATTTGACACGGTAAACCACACTAGGTGCTGTTGTTATTAAGGTCAAGCTATATTCCCTCTCAAGCCTTTCCTGGAAAATAGAAACAAAATAAAACCATGATATACATAACAGAATGATAAGTCACCATCAAAAGCCATTAATAATTTCAAGAAAGTCGGCGTCTTCTTTATTGTCTTACCTGAACAATCTCCATATGGAGTAGACCTAAGAACCCGCATCGAAAACCAAAACCCATGGCACTTGAAGTTTCAGGTTCAAACTGAGACAATGCAACATTGGTATTTGATGCAGAAAATTGTTCCACAGAGTTAATAAAAAAGGTTATTCATAAAAAAAAAACCGAAGATATTAACTTTTCAAAATGTCCTTTGCATACTGTAGGAAAAACTAGAAATGTGAAAGACCAGACTTGCCATACGGAATAGAAATAAAATGGTTTCCAAGGGAAAAAAAAAAGACTTCGTAATAAATCTAGGCAAATAATTCGAAGTATCCATTAAGGTACATAACTGTTTCTTCACTAATCGAGATGGCTTTAATTCTGTGGTTCAAAAATGATACTTGTATGTTAGAAATGCGTCAGAACGAATCTTGAGAAAAATACTTACTACGGTCAACGATGCCCCATCAAAAGAACAAGAATCACATCAGCAAAATACCAAAGATCCCATTGACAAGCTACAACTCCCTCAACGCAGGACTCGGGCCAACTGAACGACGATCGTCCAAGTCAAAAATTGAGACCTATCGAACTGAAAATAGGAACCGGTCCAGCGCTCGCCAAGCATCACCAGACGCTCACAAGAATCTCGAAGACACTTCAGGAGATCCAAGATTCTCATCATTGAACATTCATTAAATTCTCTAGATGGATCTATTGTCAAAATAAGAGAGTGTCTGTCAGATTACTGTAATTCATCATTTGCCTGACAGCCTAGTTCCACCCCAGCAGCTTGAGTTTCTCATGCAAAGTTTAACAGTCAACAGTCGGATCGAAACAATTAACCGGTTGATTCAAGTCGACCGAGCAAAGTCCGGATGACTGAAGGATCACAAGAGCCAACCGACTGCCCTAACTCAAGTGAATCGGCCAAACGCACCTTGTCGACCAAAGGATTACCGATCTCCACCGACTGAGTGATAGGGTAGTCCAACCATGGGCTCATTTATTTTTTTTAAAATTGACATACATAGCACCCAATTCTTATAAATTTATTTATCTCACACCCAAACCTTAATTTTTACACCCTAAGCCCCTAATCTATGTATGAAAAGGTGCATTACACTATTTCTACCTTTTCATACATAGAGAAAAGTGTTTTAGGTGTAAAAAACAAAGTTTGGGTGTGAGATAAGTAAACACATAAGAATTCGGTTCTATGAATGTAAATTCCCTTTAATTTTTATAATGCCTAAAATATCCTGTAATGCCCTCCTAAAAGTTTTAGGTGTAAAAAACAAAGTTTGGGTGTGACATAAGTAAACACATAAGAATTCGGTTCTATGAATGTAAATTCCCTTTATTTTTATAATGCCTAAAATATCCTATAATGCCCTCCTAAAAGTGGAGGTAGCCATGTAATTTTTCACTTTATATCCCCTTGTCTAAAAATAGGGGATTCATTTATACAATAAAGGGTTAATCAGTCACCATTAAAATAATCAGATTCTTATCGTGTACTCTCTCTCATCTTCTCTCCTGTTTTAGGCTCTATTCCCTAGGTGTAATCCACAACACAGATCCAGATTCAACATCCTGAAAGGTGGGGTGAGCATGAATCATACCAACAACAAGAAGAGGAGCATTAGGAGAAGAAGCCCGTCAAGGAGAAACAATGAACATGGAGTGCACCAGGAATTTGTGTAGCAGCAGATCCAAGAGCTAAAAGACCAGATGTTGGGTCAAATGTTAGAAGCCATTGGAGAAGTAGTAGCAGGAATAAGGGAACCAAACCCCAAGGAAGAGCCGTCACCCAACACTTTGTGGGCCTTGCTGGCCGAATTAAGAGCAAAAGATCCCTAGTACCAGGACAATGTTGGGTCCTTGTTGACAGATAGACGCCGGCTCGAGCGCACAGAGGCCTCCCATCGGCAGGAGAATTTGTTCTCCTAACAGATCTTTGTTGTTGAACCCTACTAAAAAGTTCAAAGTTCCATCACTCCACTCCTACAAAGATTGGACTGATACAACCGACCACACCTCCTTCGAGTCGACCGTTTGCCAGCTGAGGATCACCGACACTCTGTGTCATCTCTTCTTCACCACGCTGAGGGAGTCAACCCCCAGGAGGCTTAATAGAATATCGCCAAGATGAATCGTCTCTTTTGTTAAATTTAAGAGGATGCTCATGACATAGTTCGCCAACGCACAAAAGTTGCGAAAGAGCTCACAAGCTATATGGCAGGTTAAACAAGGGAAACATGAGAGCCTGCGCGCGTATATAACTTAATTCCAAAAGAACATGTTGGAGGTGCATGATCTGGAACCTGTGGTTGCATATGCTACCCTATCTCAAGGGCTGAGGAGAGAAGGATTTTGATACGCCCTAGGTCTACAACATCCGAAGACCATGGTCGAACCGTTGTAAATGGCCAACAACTACAACACAACAAAAGAATAGGTCAATGGTCCTACCTACCACAAAGCTGAATCATCTGATCGTAGCTCACAAAAGGGAGCCTCACAAAACAATGAGTGGAGGCCGAGGGACGGCTAAC
This sequence comes from Papilionanthe hookeriana x Papilionanthe teres, assembly GCA_022702705.1. Taxonomy (NCBI): domain Eukaryota; kingdom Viridiplantae; phylum Streptophyta; class Magnoliopsida; order Asparagales; family Orchidaceae; genus Papilionanthe; species Papilionanthe hookeriana x Papilionanthe teres. The sequence goes on along the minus strand of CM040422.1, from coordinate 147,610,674 downwards.
ATTGTCTTATCCGTCCCTAACATGAAGACAGTCGACCACACCTGGACAACAAGAGCAATCAACAAGGAAATCAGGCAAGGTTTGATGACCAATGATCGTCTCTCTATCATAAGCGACGAGTGAACGACCACGAGGCACCAAGGGATACTCCACTGTGATTCTTAATGGTGGAGTTAGTGGATGTCATCTAGAATAATGAGTACTTCAAGAAGGCGCCCCAATGAGTGCAAGAGCTTTTCTTCGAGACCCAAGAAGTATTGTGCTTATCACAAACCATGGTCATGACACAGAGGAGTGCAGATACCTCCGAAGCTTAGTCGAGGAACTAAAAAGAGTTGTGATGCTCAAGGAATTTGCGGCGCCTAGAACGGATCGATCCAAGGGTACGAGAAGGCGAGACTGAGAGTTGGTGAGCTTTTTTTAATTGTCCTTTATTTTTGTCAATTTTTATTTTATTTTCAAATCCAACATGTTATATAAACTAGTAGGTGGTTCATGTAGGAAAAAAAATTAAATATAGTGGAAAAATCAAAGAAATTGGATCGTATATTTGGTGGTGTCGTGGCAACAGGTAACGATTCATGTGCCCCAGTGATGTGGGGTTTGGTCGCACCTCTAGAATATGGGAGCTAATCAAACAAGCGATTCTATTAAATGCCTCAGGCCAAACCTCCATGAAGTTGATTCCACGAGCCGGTCAAAGCATCCCCGGGTTAGGGAAAAAAAAAGAGGGAGTTGCTTTACTTAGAAGCTAGATCCAACAATTGGTGGTTTCATGCACCAATGACCCTGGCCCATTACAAAAAACTTCAGCAGGTTATGAGAATTCTGAATGCAAATCCAAAAATTTACGAGCGCATGTCATTGTATTTGTTCTCTATGAAGTTGCTTAAAGATTCGACCCAAAGAAATTTTCTCGTAACGATACCTCCTGACTGTAAAGTGACTTACATACGTTAATTTCATGAGAGTAGTGACATTTTAGTGATACTTTTTTTTATTAGATTTTAGAGAGAATTCTATTTGTTTATGGTTTTTCATGATACTTTGGATATTTATGTTATTTTGAACATGTCACTTTACCTAAGCATTTTTCATTCATCGTTATGTTTTGTATTTACTTGTAGAATGTTATACACTTATGTTGGTTTTGTTTGTAACCTTATATGATTGTAGCTAATTCATTGATGCTTACGTGTTATTCACTTCGATACCGAAATATATGAATGCAACTAGAGAAATGCGCAGAACAGTTACAGTTCCAGCATGTTTGATATATGCATATTATAACTTGAACATAGAGCGCTCCCCTTGCATGACATCCTCATATATTAGCAACAAATGAGTTGGGGAGTTGCTTGCGAGTCACCCAATGAAATTTAGTAGTATGTTTCGCATGACACAAACGGTATTCAACGATCTGTTAGAAGAACCACACAAAAATTATGGACTTCATGGCTCATCCAGAACGACTTCATGAGAAGTGTGAGCAATAACCCTCTATATATTATCGCAGAATGAATCAATGTAAGAAGCTATGGAGCGATTTCAACACTCTTCCAAAATGATTTGCAAATAATTCTTAGTAGGTTTGAATGCATTTGTCAGTTTTTCTTCACAAGTAAAAAAACCAACAAATCCTATATTCAAACGGACCCCCACAGAGATTTCGCACGATGCACGGTATATGTCGTACTTTAAGGTAATTTCTAATATTTATTACATTCAATTTTCATATAAATATCGTAATTATGTAACTCTTCGTTATATTTCTAGAATTGTATTAAAGCAATTGATGGAACACACGTCAATGCACGTGTTTTAAATAATAAAAAGAACACATTCATCGGTTGTAGTGGGTCCCTGATGCAGAATGTCATGTCGGTATATGACTTCAACATGTGTTTCATTTTTGTTATAGCCGGTTGGGATAACAGTACACATGACAATCGAATATTTGAATCTACAAGATGAAATAATAAATACAAGTTCCCAAATCCGTCCACTGGTTCGCTCGAGACAAAACAACTCTTCTAATTTTTTTCCTTCAATATTATTTATTCAATTCACTTCAGATAAATACTATTTGGTCGATGTTAGATATTCGTTACGATGAGGATATGTCAACCACTATCCTGATACGATACCACATACCTGACTTTTTAGTGAGTCAATGAATGTCTCTCGGGAAAGAAAAGAAATGTTCAAAAACGCGGTATTATTGAGGACGGAGAAATGAGTTATGCTTCGCAATATGTCATCTCGTTGTTTCTTAAATAACTGCACATTGTGATTTTCATGATTACTCTCACAATTATATTCATCGACATACCTCCTACAACGACATCGATTTCCGTATGGCAGACGAGAATCACGAACATGTCCTTGTATAGACATATAAGTACCGTTTTGGACAGGCTTTGTCACAGACTGAAAATGATATTCCCGATATCTGCACTAAAGATAGGAAAGATGCAAGTGAGATGACAGAGTTGAGAAAACCAATAACAAATGTGATAGTTTGAGGGAATATTAGTTTTAATCACAATATTAATTGTAATGTTTGTTGAAAACATTCACTGTTTATTGTATCAGCATTTTATATAGTTTATGTTTATTTTTGTTTTTTATACATTTGATATTTATTGTTTTGATTTTTTGCGCAATTTGTATGTGTTTTTTTTCTTTGCATTTTTTTTGGGTTTTGGAGGTTTATTATGAGGCTTTTGACCCTATGGTTCTTCTAGATAGTCTGTATGTCGCTATTTGTTGGTGTCATATGTGAAATCCTAATGAAGGCAACCAAGTTACTTTTTTTCGGTTCTATGTTTTTTTAGGTTCTTCTGGATGACCTTTTTCAGTGATATGTTGGTCAAAGACAACCAAGAACCATTTATTTATAAGGTCTGATGTCTTCTTGTATTGACAGATTCGTTGGTTTATATCCCGAATTCTCTGAGATCTCACAGCTACATAAATATAATATTATCATATTATTAATTGTTTTTTTAATTGTTTTTTTCTTAATTTTAATAGTCATGCTACTCATGTTGGTTAAGTGTTGGTTGAAGTGGAGGAATGCGTCTGCTATGTGTGTTAAAAGTTCCGCTAGGTCGAAAGGAAAATTTTATAAGATGGTAGTGAGACCTTCAATGCTCATGGTCTGAATGTTGCCTTTAAAAGAGAAGCATAATGTTAAGTTAAGTGTTCGAGATGAGAATGATTAGGTGGATGAGTGGCTTTACACTTAGAGACAAAATGCGAAATGAATATATCCGTAAAAGGGTTGGAGTTGCACCGTTGACGGATAAAATTAGAGAGTCGCCTTAGATGGTTTGGTCACATTAAACGTCGACCACTCGATGATCCGATTAGGAGAGTAGATGTTTTAAATACAACTTATGTTAAGAAAAGCGAGGCAAACCTAGGAAAACTTGGGCTTATTGCATAAAAAATGATCTTAATTTATTAGAATTAAACGAAAATTTGACACTTAATAGGACGCAATGGAGAAAAAGGATTCATGTAGCCGACCCCACTTAGAGGGATTAAGGCTTTGTTGTTGTTGTTGTTGTTGTTAATAGTCATGCTACTCATTGTTAAGTGAGGTCCCTATATTTATTTTGTAATGTTCTGCACTAGATATTTACTTTTAAAGTATAGAATGTACTAATATGAATAGTTCTGTTGTAAATAAAATTATTGTACAAGGACATAATGATCATTTGTCTAGAAACAGCTGCAGTATAGTTGTTTTTAAATAGCAAAAAACAAACAGACAGTCAACTTATCCGCAGCGGCTTCTGCGAAGCAATTTCCTGTGGCAATTGTTGCGCAATAGCTTATTATTAGGCTGCAGCTGCCCCAATAGACCCTTAGAAGATGAAATGGCATCCAAGCTGCTAGACAGAACTTAGAAGATACAAATGTTGGTACCGCACCATCTAAGCACTCATACAAATACCCAAGGACAAATAGAGGTCAAGTCATCAATTATACGTTCAAACAGCGCTAAGTCATAAGACCTACGAACTCAATTATTATCCCTTGCAAATATGTTGATTTCCATTTTTCAGTTACTCACCCGTAGTGCTGCATCATTAAGTTGAAGTTTTTCCAACGCATCACGCAACTCAGGAAATCTATAAAATAATCAATAAAAATGTGGTTTAGTTTGAAAGGAATTAAAAAAATGGTTATGATAAGTACAAACTATGACAATAAGATAGCAAAGGTTGTACTGGTCAGCATCAACAGGAAAAAGACCACAAAACACCATCGGTGTAGCCTCCTCATATCCTGGTAGAGAGTTCTCCGCTTTTCTTGCAAAATGAGTAATTGTGTCGCCCACCCTCGCATCTGCAACCGACCTTATTGAAGCTGACAGATAACCCACCTGAAAGGACAAAATAAGAAACCAATTAAATGCTAAGCATATGCATTTATACAATAGGAGAGCTCAGGGTAGAAGTCTAGAGAGCATATTTAGAGCAAATGATAGCCAACTATTAAGTAGCCAAAATACAGAGAGCAAACATTCATGAAATTTTGACAAAATTATAGAGAATTTTGCCAGAAACCTTTAGTACACTCTGGGAGCAGCGCAGAAATATTTTGGCCAAAATGAAGAGAAGTTCAATAAAGATATGTTGATACTTAAGATTTCTGGAAGAATGAAGTCAAGTAAACAAGTGAGTAAACAGTGAGAAAACTTGCCTCACCGGCATAAAGTTCATCAACTTGCAACTGATTGGGTGACAAAACACCAATTTCATCAGTAAAATAATCCTGCATTGAGTTATCAGAAGTGTCAACTGGCAGTGTTGAAAGCATTGAAACAAGAAAAATTAAAAAGAAAAAGTACTGAATGTAGAAATTTAGTGAAATAATTCTGGATGAAAAAAGAATCAATATTAGTTAAACCGCATCAAATACAGGGCATAAATCATTATCTCTTTAGTTGCTTCATATTTACAGACATGACCATTTCACCAACGTACCATAGCAGCATTCGCCTACATATTTGTCGAAGGTTAACTTCCACATGACCTAAAGAATGCCACTATGAAAAATCATTGTAAGATGCGACATGAATATAATATTGTTTGCTTATTATTGTATTAAGTAAACACTGTACAATTATGCCATATCATTGCAAACTGTTTTCTAGAGTTTTGCAATCACTATAAATAAAGGAGGCATTGCCCTATAAATCAAGTCAATTGCGTAGCATCTTCAGCATAAAACTAAGAAGACCAACCTAGAGATGCTCAAGTTACCAGCATTATTTATAATTCAAGATCTCCCAGCAAAAATTTGCTTTCATTTTTAATAGATGACCAATCTAATGACCACCATAACGAGGAAGCTTAGCCTTCAACTGCACTTGTTTGTACAGGAAGCCACAAATAAATCAAGAGCTAGTTAACAATTTGATAAGTTTTCCCTTCGATTGTTTAATGATCAAGATCGTTAATAACTTCTCATATTAGGATTTGGTTTATGCGGGAATCAGTAGTTCTTTATCTCGTTTCTTATTAGATTGATTATGCAATAAATCCTTAGGGTAATGTGAGCTTTTAGTTGTGTTGCAATTTTTATAATTAGTCCCCACATAATATATAAAGCCTAAACTGTTCATGAGTTGAATGAAAAACTACTGACGCCAAAATTTTCAGCTAACTTTGTTCTTCTCATCTAGAGCTTTAAGGAATCATCACAGCCTTCTTTAGGGTCCAACAGTTCAGAGGATTCATGACTTTACGATACAACATTCATCTTTCTTTTCTCCTTCCAACTTTTTTTCTCTCTCATATCCCTACATATTTCACATTATGTTTCCTATTCTACATTAATTTGGTATCAAAACAAAATTCCTACAATTTTTGCAATTATTTTCATCAATATCATACAACTTCGCCCATGCTATCTCCCATCTGATTTTTATCATCATTTTCTCCCATCCCATATTTTTGTCTTTTCCAGCCCTTCACAATCTTTTTCTCCATCCCATGAACCAAAATTGAGAATCCACCCTCTACTCCCTCCGCTTCTCACCTATTGAGATTTGAAATAGTCCCTCCGCTTCTCACCTATTGAGATTTGAAATAGACCAACTCAATTCATTGATAGGATGAGGGATATTTAAACCTAATTACAATAGGCATAATAATGAAAAGTAATAAAAACAGAATAAAATAACTATGAATGAAAATAAAATAAAAACAAACAAAAGATGAAATACATAATTAGAGAATAAAATCAAATAATAAGTAATAACGGCATATGTAGGAGGGTAAACGAGCAAAAGAGGAAATCCAAGGACCCGCCAAAGCTGAACTTAATGCTAAAACTTCATCGGCATCTGTAACTTTTTACCCCCAGAAAGATCCACGACATCCTACATATGGTTCCGGAAAAAGGCATTCATCTCCTATATTGCTGTCATTTTCCAGGCTGGATCAATAAGAGCAACATCAAGTAGCAGGAATCTGATGGTCCGTCAGGGCAATAGCAAATGCTCTGCAGATCGACGATAAACTGTACACATATTTTGTAGTAGAATAGAGAGAGCATATCTGATTGCGTACTTTACTTAGAGAATTCACCTCCTCATTCGGAGGAGGGGTTATGCTGAGGATCTCGCCCAGAGTGGAGTAAAGGTCCTGTAAGGAGATAGCGGGCTCCTAAGTTGGAGGAGATGGTGCAGTAAATGGGATAGGGGACTCCTCAGTGATGGGAATAATGGGGGGACCATCCATAGGAGTAGGATAAGGGACAGTGTCGACGAATTCAAGCTTCCCCTTAATAGATATCGAGCTAGAAAAATAAAGAACATTTTCAAAGAATGAGACATCAACACTCACATAGATTTTGATTGTGGTCGAATGAAAGCATTGATACCCCTATTTGAGTTGTGGAGCACCTAAGGAAGACATAGTTTATGGATCAGTGATCAAGTCTACTCCAAATAGGGACAGTGCTCCCAACAAAGGCAGCAGATCCAAAAATTTTGGGATCTAAAGTGGATAAAATCCGATTGGTAAGGAAGCGTGACATCAAGATGACTAAGTGGGTTTGAGACTAGTGAATTTTAGAGAGAACTATTTATGAGATAGCTGACAGTTAGAATGAAATCGTTCCAAAAACATTTCAGAACATTGGATTGAACCATAATAGAGCGAGTAACGTAAATGAGGTGGCATCTTTTTCTCTCAGCTACCTCATTTTGTTAAAGGGTGTTCGTGTAAGAACTATGGCGGAGGATTTCTTTATTTACCAAGAATTCACTTAAAATAGAGTTGAAAAACTCACAACCATTGTCGGTTTGAAGGACGTGAATAGGAGTTTGGAATTGTGCCATTCGGTTCAAGAAATTGCATGGAATCAACATAATGGGCAGGATCCCGATTTGACATTCCTTACTAACTTCCGCCAGGTGCTCTTCCCTAATGTCTCAAGATCTTGCAATGAATTGCAAATTTTTGTGCTCGTCTTGCCTTACATGATAGCTTTTTGTTAGGGATTTACTTGATAGTCATCCCTTGTCCTTATTTGTCAAAAGGGATAGAAGTTATTTAGGTGTTGCTACTTAACAACTCTTTATTTACTTTTGATTGGTTGATTAGCCTTTTCTACTTTTTGTAACATTTCTTTTTATTAATGCAAAATGCACACCTTTCAAGAATATGAGTTTTGAATTGAGTTAAGACAAAGGTGTAGAAGTTGTAGAAGGTCACAATAACTTCTGATTTGTCTTTTAAAATGTAGACCCACGTCATTCAAGAACCACCGTTTAATGGTGTAGTTGGGAGTGTGAGAATGTACTCATATGTCATTGTGAATGAAGGAAAAAGAAGTGGAATGTGTGTAAGTGTGAGATGGGTAATGAACCTGGTGATGTTCGATTAACTGGCATGTCTCACAATTGAAGTTAGATAGATTTTTATTAGAAAACAGAGATTTTTATTAGAAAACATAAGAAGATACAAATCTTTTAAATATTGAAAACTAGGATGACATAAACGACAATGCAATAATATAATTGTACATTCAATGACTCGAGATAAACTATAATTTTTGAGTGTCATGTCTTCACTCTCCGTGTTGTCCTCTTGAAAGTAGTAGAATTCAACTACCCTCTTAACAGTTCCAATCATCCTCCCTGGATGACGATCTTGAAAAACGAAACCATCAAAAGAGAAACTAGCAACGAATCGATATAACTTCTCAACTTCCAGACTGAAAATGAGTTACATTGCAATCGATGAACTTGTAAAATAGATTTCAGAGTTAGATCGGTCGTTAGTACAATCGACCATTTATCAGCAATGAAGCTACATGATTCATTGGCAATTCTGACAGTATTTTTCCATACACAGGTAGTGAGTCGAGAAAGGTTGCAAGCAACCAGTCATGTGATCTGTGGAACATGAATCAATAATCTATGGACTAGAAGAGGAATAAACTGTGAGAGCCATAGAAAGAGTACCATGTTGGATGCTAGAGGTTGATGGACCCACAAAGACTTGATGGATTCCAAGAAGCTTGATCAATTGCTCCATCCAATTTTTTAGGAGTTTGGAAGATTCTTGGATGTTCTGGGTAGGAGTCGGTTAAGCCGTGCTTGTTTCGACTATCATCGTGAGTCCCTTGGCATTAGAGGATTTGGCTGAGAGTTTGTATGTCGGTTTTCTGTGAAGTTTTCCAACACTTGTCCTGAGTGTGGTTGGCCTTGTGACAGTAATCACAAGTAAGGTGACTAGTCCGAAGTGCCATGGATGAGAGCTGAGCACTATTTGAGATTAAGGCGAACGATTCAACTAAAGGAGTAGAAGCATCGAGCATGAAAAAACCCCTGCTTTCTTCCCGATGAATTTCAGTGAAAGAAGTGCGAGCGGAAAGAAGAGAATCCCGACCAAGAAAATGTCCCCGAACTTCGATAAGGTTTTTATTAAGGCCAGCAAGGAATTGGAACATAAAATACTATTCTACGATCTTCTGGAAAATGGATAAGTTGGTCGGAGAATTCCAAATGTAGTCATAATACAAGTTGCATTTCATCCATAATGCAATAAGATCATAATATTACTGGGACACGGTCCTTGACACCCGTTTTGTCTTCCGAATCTTTTTAAATACCTCATAGAGTTGGCTAAAATTTCCTACATCCGAGTAGGTATTAAGAAAAGACATCCAAAGGGCACTAGCTGAAAGGACGAACATATACAAACGACCAATTGACGTTTCCAAGGAGTTGATTAGCCATGAAATAACCGTGGACTATACTTCCCAAGCTCCATATGTCAGGTCGGTCTTTGGAGGCTCACAAATCATATCTGTGAGGAGACAAAACTTCCCATGTCCTTTGATGAACAAAGAGACCGCTTAGTACCATTGGCGGAAGCTGTGTTGTTCAATTTATGTGTTGTGATCAAGAAATTAATGTTGGCTTCCCGTCCTCCGATCTGCACGGGAGCAGGGTTTGGATTCGATCAAAGGTGGAGTCAAGAACACCTTCTGAGGGTGAGTCATTGAAAGAATCAGCCATAATTTCGACTGAGCCAAATGATATATTGCAAACCATTGATGAATTTTGGTAGAATCACGAGAAACGAATACACTAGCATAAATTGTAGATAGCAGGAACCCTCCCTGTAGATCAGCGGCAGAAGGAGCAAGGGTTACCACGTTGGGCAAACCAGTGGCAATACGCTAGGGCAGAGGATACCACGCTGCAATCGCTGTGCTTCAGGGAAGCTAGTTGCTTGAACCAGCAAGGAGCCGGTTGTGCTGCAGAGAGGCCAGCGGACCTGCAAGGTCGGTTGTGCTGTAGAGAGGCTGATGGATTGCTGCATAGAAGGAGGTCGATTGTCAGCTGTGCTCTTGAGCCGACTGTTTGAGCCTACAAGGAGACCGCTACTGGAACCAGCAAAGGAGGCTAGGTGCTGTTGGATCTAGGGTGAGTCTCTGATACCATGTTGAGATTTGGATAGACAAAATCAATTTCATTAATAGGATGCGGGGTATTTAAACCCAATTACAATAGATATAATAATGGAAAGCAATAAAAACAAAATAAAACAACAAAGAAAAAATATATAACATAATAAAGCAAAAGAGGCAATACATAATCAGAGAATAAAATTAAATAATAAGTAATAAGGGTGTTTAGATAGCTGTTATAATCTAATAAGCATCAATCCTCTTTCCTAAGGTTCCTCTATTATATCAACCTAGCTAATTCAATCTTTCTTTAACGATTCAACCGTCCTCCAGTAATCCATCCATAAGTTTGGCATGAATTTGAGGCATACGTGCATGCATATCAAGAGACTATCCCTCTTCTTTTAATTCATCAACTAGGGAAAAAAAAAGATGATAAAAGATAAAGAAGAGAATCCTTCTTTCTTCAAGCATGTCAATATTCCTTCAAAGATCTGTAGCACTCCATTAGAACAAAATATCAAGTCTCAAAACCGAACATGATCTATGATATGTTTCGTTACAATTGTAAGTTTAATAAAAACTTATCCATTTTTCATTCGGAGAATCTAGTGCCATGGACACGTCCTGGCTTTAGGAAACTGTTGCATATAAAACCTAACATCTAAATACATCTATAAGAGTTGGAAAAAAAAAAATTTTCCTAAGTTCTGAGAAACGCTAGATTGTCTTTTGAATGATATCTTAATGATTGAATTTTTGAATGTATTTGAATTTTTGAATCCAATAATTGACTCTTTACATTGCATAAAGGAGTATACTATTATACACTTTTCAGATTACTTGTTTTAACTTATGTTGCAGATTTATAACAGAATAATTCTTAATGCATTAAATAGCAAATATAAAATAACTATCCAAACAAATGGAAAAATAAAAAGAAGAATATTAGGAAGTTAATATTAAAATCAAAATGACCACAGGAAATAAGAGATCCAAAATTTTAGAAGATAAATTCGAAGTAACAGGTGAACTAGATGAAACGTCAAGTCAAATGAAAGATATAAGATTTGAATGAACTAAATGACAAAGATGAAGGCATAGTAGCCATGATATGAACAAAAAAACTTGACACCAGGTAGAGAGATAACGATATTATTCTTAAGAACAAAAATAGAAAGAAAAATGTTAACAATAATTTTAGTATTTCCTAAAGGAAGTCATTAAGCTTCAACGTGCAGTGTATACCAGCAACACCTAATATGATTTCAACCCAATATTATATTTTAATACAGCTCACTTTATATTTATAAGCATTAAAGTACACATTATTATATAATTTTATAGAGCGAAAATAAAGGTACAAAAATTTTTAGATTGCATAATTGATAGACATCTTACTTAAGTGAAAAAATCATTGATTGTAAAGATCCAAAACTTCCTTGTATTGGATCTATAATAGAAGATTGTGTGTACGTGTGTTCAAGAGAGGGGGAGAGAGAGGACGTCCCATAATAATTGAGAACTTACAAAATTAGAATATGTCTGCATGGAATGAGAGATTTCATATTATTTCTTCTATGATAATCCATATATTTCTTGATTGCTCTATCCATGATTAAGGATGATTATAGCACATTATTTCTTTAGAAACAAAGTATATATTCATATCTGCATAATAAAATTTAAAGTTGAATTATTTCTAAATTTAAGTGAAGACAATGATGTTAACCAACTCTGTGATGATGAGATAACATAACAACTTCCAACATAGGAAACCTGCCATATAGTATCAATGATAATACTTTTTAATAATTGAATTATCATTAGATTTTTTTTCCTATTTATACTTTGATGACTAACTACTATGGCGATAGGTCCACTTGCAAAGCATTTCAAAAATCATATTGAAAATCAATTAATTCTCACAAAAAATTAATTTTGGCAAAGAAAAGATAAATTTCTATCTCGACGTTTATGTTTTGCATCACTAGAATGAAGTTTGAAATTTGGAAACCCTCAACGTGTCCCTCCACTTAACTAATGACTCCATAAAAGTTTCAATTTATAAGTGACCTTCAGAAAATAACGTGGAAAATTTAGTAAAAAAATTTCCAAACAATGTACTCATTAAGTCATAATAAAGGGAAAACCTTTGTGATAATTCAACATCTTCGCCCCTCAAAAACTTTCCCATAAGCCTTGATGACCCTGACTTAATCACTAAGCAGACTAAAAATCCATAGAAATATAAACCTTAAAGGCTACTAGAATCTTAGAGACCTATGAAAAGTGTCCTTAAAAACTAAATGTATGCGCAACATCCCCCTGACGATTGATATTTTGATGAAGATCATGATAATTGACACCATAAGCATCATGAAAGAGGCCATAGCTTTCGTTGTGAACATTATCATGGTGAATAAAAATTAATTATAAAAGAAAGACGTTCTTGCTTTGAAGTTCTTGCTTTGAAGCTGATCATTTCTTAATTATGTATATTTACTTGAAATCTTTCCTTAGTATTTAATAACTAATAAAAACAGTATAAAGTTTATTAAGCTTAAATTGGTATATATTTCTAAAAGATTCTAGTTGAGTAAGCAGATATAGAAAGCATTTTTGGCCATCCTAACATAACTTTGGTAGGTATGAATACTAGATTAGGAGGCAGTTTCCTACCACTTGCAAGTCCAGAATAGCTACGTAAATGATGCATATCAAGCAAGACAATTTTTGTTACTGGTTATTTAAATTGGTTTAAGAAATTAATTTCTAATTTCAAAACTAAAAATAGCTAATAACATCTAGATTTATGATGGTCTTCGTTCAGAAACAAGACCAAAGTATGACATTTTGAACTTATAACTATAAATGAAGTTCATCAAAAAAGCCTTAAGAGGATGAATTGATGATATGTTCCTTATATATAAAAAAAAAGTATCAAACAAATTTCCACCAAAAGAGAAGACTCATCTGAAGTAATAATCCGAATTTTAAAAAAAGAAAAAGAAAATCAAATTGGCAATCGTCATTCCCTAAAAGAGAAAAGATGAAAACAAAAGGAGGGAAATGAAGAAAGATAAAGCAAGAATGACAGTGAGCAATCTCATCGTTATAAGGCATGGCGAGGTGAAGGGGACATGCAAAACAGGGAGAAAGGGGGAGGCAATAAGAAAAAGAAGCAGCACACAACCAAAATAGAGTGGGAGAGAGGAGATCAAACCAAAAACAATGCAAGCGAACACTAGTGAGCATGGGTTTGTGCTGCAATTGTGTGTGCTCGAGCAAATGCATTGACGAGCAGGATCATTTAAGCAAACCAGCGAGCAAGTTTAGACAGACAAGCAATCCTCGATTGGGGACACAACGTTGAATCCTGGCAGATGAAGTGAATGTAATTTTTAATTAAGTTTAGTGTTTTGTTTATTTCAATATATAAGTCTTGATTTATATCTTTATTATATTTTGTTAAGTTTGCTATAATCAGTGGTGATGGCTGTGTAATTTGGAGAAAGAAAGGGACCGTTAAGAGAAATCCGATGAAGTAAATTAATCAAATTTAAAGAGATTTTATATTTTGAAAATAAATTTGGAATTAGGCAAATTTAATGAAGTAATCTGATAAATAAATTTTAAAAAACATATTAATGGATTAATTATGGATAATCAATATTATGAATATTATCGAGGTGTGGCTGAGCTGTAAATAAGGTTGGGTGAATTAATTTGTAATCCCTTAAATTGAGGGAATTATAATTAATTTGTAATTCCTTAATTTTAGGGAATTAGTTAAAAAGTTTCCAGATTTAGGAATGAGTAAGTTTACTATTTTTTCTCCTTGTAATCTCCTATATAATATCTTGTATTATCAATTCAAATCAAGGAAATACAGAATTATTTTCTCTCATCTTTGATTTCCCACATGGTATCAGAACCAGGGCTCAAACCCTAGAGGACCTTGCAGCCTTCATTGCTGTGTATTTCTCTTCTCTAGGTTTCCTCTTTTTTCGTATTCCAGTTTATTACTGGACTTCCTTTTCTGCGTGATCCAGCCTTAATTGCTACGAATTTCTCTTCTCCACCATGTCAATGTCCGAAACCACCGTTTCCAGCAATTCCAACCCTTTCGAAGAATCCAATGTTGTTCAGAAAATTGGAAAGTTACAAAATATTCGGGCATCCAACAGGTTCAATGGGAAGAACTATCTCAAATAGTCCCAAATAGTCCGCACATACCTAAAGTGTAAAGGGAGGCTTAATCACCTACAAGGAACCGGACAAGGAACAAAGGATCCACCCTCTGCAGCATAGGAGGAGGAGGATTCCATGATTATGTCTTGGCTATGGGATTCTATGGACCCAACAATCAGTGACACTTGCATGTTCTTGAATACCGCAAAGAAAATTTGGGACTATATCAACCGCACATACTCGAAGGCCTGTGATGCTGCCCTTGTGTATGAAATCAAGGAAAAAACCAGAACCACCAAGCAGGGAGACAAATCTGTCACAGAGTATGCAACTTTGTTGCAAAATCTTTGGCAGGAATTGGATCACTATCGAGTAATTGAAATGAAATGCCCTGATGATGCTGCCACTTTGAAGTTCATTGAGAAAGGTCGGATATATCATTTTTTAGCAGGATTTAATTCTGAATTTGATCAGGTTAAGATCCAAATTCTCGGCAAGGAGGATACACCGTCTCTAGAAGAGACAATCTCATTAATTCGAGCAGAAGAAAGTCGGAGGAGTGTCATGCTAGAACCACATACTATGGATGGGTCAGCCTTAGCAGCAAAAACAAATCAGGAGAAGTCGAAGAATGATCTGCCTAAACACTCGGGTAGAGATAACAAAGGGAAGGAGAACAAAGACAATCTTTGGTGTACTTATTGCAAGAAACGGAGGCATACGAGGAGAAGTGTTGGAAGCCGAATTGTAAACCTCCGAGAGCCGAGAACGGCGGCAGTGGGGGCAACGAAGGCCTCAAGCGCATATGGCAGAGTAGCCCAATATTGAGGAAAATTCAGCAATAGAGGGGTTCAGCAGTGAAGAAATTGTGAAGTTGAGAAGCTTGTTGGGATCTCTTAACAAGCTTTCTGGAGCATGTTCGACGGCTCTTTCAGGTAAAATTGTTTGCATGAATGTCTTAGAAAAATTATATACCAACTCTTGGATCATAGACTCCGGTGCTACAGACCATATGACCCCCACATCTCAACTCTTCAACACCTATACCCCATGTCCAAGTAAGAGAAAAATTGTCGTGGCCAATGACTCTCTAGCTACTTTCGCAGGGATTGGAGATATACATATCACACCTAGCCTTATCCTTGAAAACGTTCTCTATGTACCTAAACTGTCATGTCTTCAAAATCGATTCAGATCTAAAGTCTTGTTTTCTTACCTTATTATTGTATTTTTCATGACTAGGACTCAGAGATGAGGATTGGATTTGCTAAGGAAAGGAGCGGTCTTTACCACCTTGAACCATCCCAGAAAATTAGGAGTAATTTGTCTTCATCTTTTCTTAGTTCCTCGAACAAAGATGTCATTTGGCTATATCATCTAAGTCTTGATCATCCCTCTTTTAGGGTTTTAAATATATTATTTCCTCATTTATTCCAAGAATTAGACAGTTCTGAGTTTCATTGTGACATTTGTGAATTGACAAAACATACCCGAGTATCTTTTCCCATTAGCAATAAAAGAAGTTCTCATCCTTTTCATTTGATTCATAGTGGCATATGGGGCTCGTTGGTTTGTCTTCTTAATTGATGATTGCACCCGGGTTACATGACTCTTTCTTCTTAAAAAAAAATCTGATGTTAGCACTGTTATACAAAATTTTCATTCAAGGGTTCAAAATCAATTTGGGATCAAAATAAAAGGCATTAGAACAGACAATGCTAGAGACAACTTCAATCAGATTCTATCACCTTACTTTCAATCCCAGGGGATTATCCATCATTCATCATGTATGGACACACTTCAACAAAATAGGGTGGCTGAAAGAAAACATGGGCATTTACTCAACACCACCCGAGCCTTAATATTTCAAGAGAATGTTCCCAAGTCCTATTGGGGAGAAGTCGTTCTTATTGCCACATATATGATCAATAGACTTCCCTCCCGTGTGTTAGAAAACAAAAACCCCATAGAGGTCCTTAATAGCTTCTACTCTCACTTCAGAACCTCAAATGGCCTCACAACTAGGGAGTTTGGGTGTACTGCCTTTGTTCATGTCCACAAACAACATAGACGGAAGCTCGACCCCAGAGCCATCAAATGTGTCTTCCTCGATTACTCCTCCACTCAAAAGGGATACAAGTGTTACAACCCCTCTACCAGAAAATTTTACATCTCTGCAGATGTCACTTTCACAGAAAATAAAACCTTTTTTTCCAAGTCCTCTCTTCAGGGGGAGATTTCAATGATGGAAGATAGTACTTGTGAGTACTTTGAACCACTTAAAACCCTTGACCTTCCGCATGTGCCAGCCTGTGTTGATGAACTTGAATCCTCAGAGCCAAACCCTCCTCATGTTCCAATTGAACTCGAGACCTCTAAATTAATCACATATGAGTCACTCGATCCTGAACCAGTATCATCTCCTACTCCAACCAGTGTCACTCACGATTTCCCAAGATTTCCTCAGGTGTATTTAAGGAGAAGGGTTGTTCCTGAACTGACATAAGTCCAAGAATCCAATCCACTCTATCCACTATCTCACTATGTCTCTCTTAAGCGCCTATCACCAGCCCAAAAAAGATTCATTGTGAGTTTGAACACCATTGTCATCCTTAACAATGTGTCTGAGGCATTGTCAAAAAGGGAATGGAAGGATGCTATGAGAGAGGAAATGAATGAATTAGAAATGAATAAAACATGGGAGATCGTTGATAAACCGAAGGGAAAAAAAATTATTGATTGCAAGTGGATTTTTACATTTAAGTATAAAGCTGATGGATCCCTTGAAAGATATAAAGCAAGGTTAGTAGCAAGAACTCGACTATGGGATGATTATCGAAACTTTAATACGATTGAAATGAATCGTAACAATCATGTTATCATTGGTTTCTCACTTCAATTGACAACTACTACAGTATGATGTTAAGAATGCATTCCTCCATGGTGACCTAAATGAGGAAATCTATATGAACATTCCACCGGGATTTGAAGGGACACGAGTAACGAGTGTGCAAGTCGATAAAGGCCCTTTATGGGTTAAAACAATCTCCTAGAGCATGGTTTGGCAGATTTGCAAAAGTCATGAAGAAATCTGAGTATAAACAAAGTCAAGGTGACCACACTCTTTCATTAAACATTCGGCTGTAGGGGGAGTGACTGCTCTTTTAGTCTATGTGGACGACATCATAGTAACTGAAAATGATGAGAAAGAGAAGCATGGATTCAAACTAAGACTAATAAAAGAATTTGAAACAAAGGAACTGGGAAAATTGAAGTACTTCCTCGGTATTGAGATGACATATTCCATACAGGGGATCTTCATATCTCAGCAGAAGTACGTGATTGATTTATTGGCAGAAACAGAGAAGATTGGGTGTAAGCCGATCTCTACTCAATAGATTCAAACTATAAGTTGGAAGAAGCTAAAGAAGAACCAGCTGTGGATAAATGAATGTACAAAAGATTGGTTGGCAGACTCATATACATTGCTCACACTCGACCAGACATAGCATATTCTGTATGTATGATCAGTCAATTCATGCATGATCCAAAAGAACGTCATCTTCAGGCTGCTTACAGGATACTACATTACTTTAAAGGCAATTTGGGGAAATGAATCTTGTTCAAAAGAAATGACGCTCTTACTCTGTAAGTCTATACCGACACTGACTATGCTGGCTCCCTAGTGGATAGAAGATCAACTACATGATATTGTACTTTTCTTGGAGGTAAGCTAGTGACATGGAGGAGCAAGAAGCAGAATGTAGTAGCAAGATCATCTGCGGAATCAGAGTTCAGGGCTATTGCTCAAGGATTATGTGAATTACTTTGGTTGAGAATCATTTTGGATGATTTGAGAGTCCAATGGGAGGGTCCTATGAAGCTTCTACTAGTGACAATAGTCATTATTAATATAAGCTTCATAATCCTATACAACATGATAGAACAAAGCATATTGAAATTGATAGACATTTCATCAAAGAAAAACTGGATGAATGGTTAGTGTGTATGTCTTATGTTCCATCAGAGAGACAATTAGCCGATGTTCTAACAAAGGGGCAAAACAATTCGAGTTTCCATGATCTTGTATCCAAGTTGAAAATGGAAGACATCTATTCCTCAGTTTGAGTGGGAGTGTTGAGGTGTGGCTGAGCTGTAAATAAGGTTGGGAGAATTAATTTGTAATCCCTTAAATTGAGGGAATTAGAATTAATTTGTAATTCTTTAATTTTAGAGAATTAGTAAAAAATTGCCAGATTTAGGAATGAGTAAGTTTCCTATTTTTTTCTCCTTGCAATCTCTTATATAATATCTTGTATTATCAATTCAAATCAAGGAAATACATAATTATTTTCTCTCATCTCTGATTTCCCACAAATATAGATCTAAGATTTAATGAAACTAGATTAAAGCGTAAATTTAAAAACATTATGAAGAATTCTTTTAGACAACTTTATCTGACAAATAAAGCCACTTTAATAAATTTAAAGATTTCAGAATTGTATTTTTATCCTTGAAGTCTCAAAAATTAATTTTTTTATAAATTATATACATTAAGGCATAGGTTTACATAAGAACTAATGAATGATTGTAAAACAAAATAAAAAATAATGATAAATTATTTTCAATTAAACTAAATATTAAATATGAGAATTTGAAATTTTAGTTACTTATAGGTTGATAGATAAATTTGGTTATATAAATGAAGAATAAAGACAGCTTTCTAGATGTTAAAGAATGACTATTAGTAAGATTTGCTAAATGCAGATCAAATCTAAAACTAAAATATAATTTCGTATGTATATTATTCTTTATTTATGTTTTTAGAAATAAAATATTTTGAAGAGTAAGAATGATGTTGCAGACGAAAGCTAATGCTTACACATTAAATTTCATGTGAAAACTCTTATTTCTAAATTATAGTAGTACTTTTGTTTTTTCTAAACCAATTGCATGGATGGTTATATATATTGTTTCATAGCAAGATTTTATCCTGGTTTTATTCATTCATTAATATCATTGGTTACGCTGATATAAATAATTCCTGTCTCGCAACATATTGACTTTTATGTATTAATATTAAGATATTTGAAAATATAAATGATATGAATTTTATAGAGTGATTATATTCACCATCTTATGATACTAGCTGAGAAAGTTAAGATACTCGTGCACGTAAATTAAAAAATAATATAGATATTCAAGTATCCTAATTGGTATAGTTTAAGATGGTGAACCTCTGACGAAAAGAAATAATATAGATAAGACAATATTTGCAGAATGTTTTGAATATTTTTATGATCAAAAATTGAATAATAAAATATCAATTGTTTTTAAACTAATTCTTTATGTTTAACTAGCATGTATGTTGTCTTCTTCTATGTTACATTACTATGATTTAGAAATATGAGTATTCATTGGTTGTTGATAACTCATTCGGATTCAAACCAACATTTTTAAGTTAAAAATTTGGATTATAAATGAGTGGTAAAAAAGAAAACTGAATAGCAAATAGGGTCAACATAGAAAAAAGATAAATTTATAATTGCTTTAATTCATATTATTTTCACTAGTGGCTCTTTCAATTTTTCAAATAATTACTAATCAACAATCATAAAAATTTAATTTCACCATTCGACCATTTGTTTCGCCTCAGAATGTTAAAAGCCTATAGACCGATCCGTGACATCTAAGTCTTAAAAGTCAACAATTGTTTCTCCCAACTCATTCTATACAAGCACCGGCCAAAAATACTACCACAATTAAAAATGAAATCTTCACTAATAAAGTTTAATAAATGAACTTTCAAAATTTATAAGTTCAAAAACCTTTTTATAATATATAGCCAATTATTTAAGCTATGTAACCAAAAACATAATTTTTTTTTTTTGGGTGCAATGTTGTCCTATAAAAAATCAACCTTATAAAATCATTTTACGGCATCATCATCACTAGCCTTATACAAATTATTTAGAACCTCTATACAAATCCTCATTTTGCAATTTATTCCGGCATAACAATGAAGTATACTTTCACTATCTTTAATAGATAAGATGCATGCCTCTCCTTCAATATAATCATTCCTAAGTCTGTCTACACATTCACCTTAAAAATCTCATTTACATCACGGTGCACTTAGAGATATCAATAGATTTTTATTGCCAAAAACTTGGATACATTCAACATTATCGACGGAAATGCAACTTTTAAAATTTATATTTAATCTTCATGATATCCTCTTATACTCCAACTACACCCTCCCTAAAAACTCAATTGCGGTGCAATAGAGATGAACAGTTCAATCAGACTAAATTCTCATCAACAACCAGTATGACTTGAAAGAACTAGGACCCATTGGATAAAGAAACAATCTAACTAAATCACCGCAGATGTATTTAATTCATTTTATGTTATAATTCATTCATATTCATATACTTGAACACATGAAAATCATATCATCAAAAGTTATATACAAAGTTATTAAATCCAACATAATAAAATACATACCCAAAATTCTTTACACCGTTTAAAACTTTACAAGTGCAAAAGTTGTACATATCACACCAGGTTACTCGCCTTGGCGCTCCTTAGCCCTTTCTAAAAGTAAATAACACTGAGGGAGCTATAATAATCAAGGATAAAATAAAATTTTATAAACATAAGAAAATAGCGTGCATGCTCATACATAGCTCATGTACATATCCACAAAACATATCACGATATACTATAATCATATAAAACATGTAAAAGAAAATGTATGTTATACAGAAAATCATGATTGTTGTATAAAATATATATGTAATCAATTCATGTGTAATCATAAGCACATTCAAAAGATTCAACAATCTAATTACGGGAATGTCACTTATACTTGTATATATCTCAATTATTTTCATGTCATATCATAGGATCGTCACCTATCTCAAAGCTATATTAACTATTGAAAAATGTTAGGCCCCTCCAATATAGCAATTATCAATAGCCCCCTAGTTTCAACGGTTTCATATATTTCTTCCTCATCTGATTACAATGGTTTCTGAAGTTTCGCATCCGCCTAAATGCCAGGAGTCGGGAATCTCATCGTTTCTTATCATCCATACTTACAAATATTCATGTAATAGCTTACATATAACATCAAGTGTGACATTTATTAAATCATAATTCCTATAACAAACATTCAACATATGCATTTCATATATCATATGCATGAAGGAGAGTAAACAAATACCTATAAGCAATGATTTTATCAAATTAATAACATAGTAAAAAATCATAGATATCTTCTCGAAAAATATGCCTCTCCGATAATTTCTTATTTTATTCCCACTTCTTCCCTTCACCAGCACTTCTCTAACTCGTGAAATGGACTTATCGGAGAGCATAGCGCTCAGTTCAACAGTCTCGTGGCTGTCCCACAAAGCTACAAAAAAAAGGAAACACATGGAATGCTTGAATTCGTGGTAAAATATCAAAACAAAAATATGGAGAAGGAAATGAATGTCACAAATATCGTAAAAGGTTGGTTTATATTCACTGCCTTTCTCCCAGAGCTTCCAGCCGAGAGCTACGACTCCTTGACTAGCCACTCGCCCAACCCTGCTACAGTAACGAGTCACCGAACACTCCAAACAAGCAAAACTGAGGAATAAAAGGAGTGCAACAGTTAACTTGATCCTACGAAATTCCTAGTCATTGATTACATCCAACTAATGAATGCTTACATAAATGTGAAGACGGTCGACTGAGGACAATAATTCGAGATAAAGAAAATTAATTAAGTTTAATTAAATTTTTACTTCATAAATTTAATATATTCTCATACATTAAATATTCATGCACGACAGTACATATCAAATAGATCAAATCGACATATTGAATTTTATAAAATTGATTCGGTCGAATTCTAAGGGATGGGATATTTGGATTATGTTTTAAAATTGCCAAAAATTTTACATGACTTCTCGAAATTGGGTGTTATGGCTAAAAAGGTATCTCCCCACTAAAACTTATTTTTAAAAATTATATCCACATCCTCAGAAAACATCAAGTGCTGAGGAAACATTTCTACCACCTCTTCAAAATGAAAATGTTGTTACTATTAGTCATGAGCAAGGGGCACATCCTCTTCTACATGCCTGAAAATCTGTTGACCACACTGATCAGATGAGCCAGTCTTCGGATGAGGAATGACAAGTTTACACATCTAGGAGGAAGAAGAAGAATGGACGCTCAACCCAGCTTGGGAACTTAATGGATGACACTTTAGTTATTTCGGATAATAGTACGACACTCAGCAATTTATTACCTGGCTCCGTTCCTAGAATCAGAGGCAGAGGCAGGACTAAGCTAGCTCGTCCCTAGCAACTTGTTTTCTGCGAGTTTTGAATTTTTGAGTTTTATCTGTTTCTCATCTTTTTTGGGTGTTAGTGTATGTGTATCGCATGGATAGGGTGTCTTTATTGGGTCCTCTCATAAAACCTTTATGTACTTTTTCTATTTTAATATAATTAGCCCTTAGGCGTTTCCAATATATATATATATATATATATCCTCATCGATATTCTTTTTCTTCTATATAATAGATCAAATATATTTAACCCTCTCATACTTCCATTTTATTTTCCAATAATATTAAATGATAACTAATAATATCATAAGCAACTAAAAATAAATATCAAAAACTCAGCTTATAATTTATTGATTCCAGGTCTTCTACCTTCTATCGATTCCAAGTTATTGCATTTCACATAATAGGTTAAAAATATGCTGAAAGTTTTGAAGCAAAAATTCAAAAAAAAAAAAAAAGTTTAACTGTATCATTAAGAATATATAAAATATTAGTGGGACTATGGAAACACGGGTAAGTGATGAACTTATAAAGCAAAGTATCATGAGATGCTTACCTTACCACTAGCCATGAAATATATTTTATCACCTTTCTTTATAGTCCCATCAACAACCCGAAAATAGACAATAACACCTCTGTATGGATCATAGTAACTACAAAAATAGAAAATACGGAAAAGTTAAATGGTAAAAAGAGCAAGAAGCAAAATACAACAGTTTTACTGTCAGTAAAATAGCCAGCAGCATTTATCAATAAACAGAATAAAACAAAAAAAAAAAAAAAATCCAACTACGAAAGAAAATGGCAAATGGTGCTGGTTTGGTTTATGTACGTCAGAGTTCCTGCCAGTGCGCACAAGGATACCTTTGAAGATTATGAACATATTGCACTGAATCTCTACAACATTACCCAACATTAATAGATCCTAATACCACAACCGTGAAGCTGATTTGGCAGCTAGAAAGGAGACAAAAAAAAATGAAAATAGGGATTTGATACTTAGTTTGTCATCAAGAAAGCATAGCTTCCTCAAGCAAGTAAAGCTTCATCTTTGGCTCAAAGCAAACGATGTTATACTTATTTTTCAAAGTTTGAATATGATTTTAAATGATTTCAACCTAACCCAAAACTCAAATAACATCTTATTCAGAACATTCTTTAAACAAATAAATCTGCAAGCAATGCAAACAATTATTTTGCATATGCAGTCCTAGATGAGACAAATGAGCTCATAAAGATTAAAATTTAAAAAAATCCGTTAAGGGACAGAATAGAGATAGCAAACAATAAACAAAATATTTCTAGATCGAAGCAGTAAAATTGCCAGCTTTCTCTTCTTCCCAATCCTGTTTGCCTTATCATTGACGTCTTGCTCTGCAATGAATCCAAGGTACAGAAGCAAAACCAAGATGATGGAACTTTAAAAAATAATCACAATTGGTTTGAGAAAGCAGAAGGAAACACACAAAGTTGTGCACATAAGAAGAAGATCTATTACACCTTCTTGATCTATCCAACAAACTGTTTAATTTCAACCACAGCATTACCTAATATCTGTTGACATATGTCGACAAGCCAGCTCTAGACTTGGTTTTATTAGATAATGTGGTTGCGGTTTCTGTTTTGGAAATGAGGTCGTCGCTTCAATCACTGAGATGAACTAACTACTCTGCAAGTGTGTTACCCAAAATAAAGATAGGCACCGCACAAGGACTTTATATTGCACAGTTTTTGCATAAATCATATTTTTATATGCAGGAATTTTTAAATAAAAAAGCATATAAAAAGAATTATAAAATGAAGCCAACTAATATACAAAGGTGCTACGTGAAAGGCTAAACAAAAAAAAAGGTAGCAGACCAAGAAAAGAAAACTCTGCTCATCTTCTTTAGCTTTTAGTTTCCCAGCTAATACTTCCTTTTTTTAACCTCTTTTTCCTGTTCTCCAACTTACTTTGTTCCTCCGCAGTAAGCATTCCTCTCGCTCTTTTTCCTGTTCTCCAACTTATTTTGTTCCTCCGCAGTAAGCTTTGGATGTCATCAGCTCATGTTGAATTTCAACAACGATGGAATGTCAGAGTATTTTCGAGGAGGATGCATCATAGCAGTGTCTCTAATGTGCCCAAACATCTTGCAATGCTGGCAAAAGAGAGGCATGCACTCCACCACAGCCTCCTGCCAAAACCCATCCGCACCATCAGTGATCCAAAAATGATCCACATCAGGGAGAGTGAAATCCCTCTCCACTTGAACCCTGGCCCCACCTGGAGAGACCCTATCAAAAGTAGAAGCATCAACTTCGAGAGGAGTATCGAGAAGCTTGGCTAATGTTGTACAAAACACGTGGATTGTACGAATGAAAGGAAGCTCGGAAGTTTGAACCATATAGGAACGATAGGAGGTTCTTAGATGGGTCAAAATCGGAAGTCCATTTGATAAACTTCATGTGAGTGTCAATGAATCAAAGCGATTGTTGAGCGAAGAATTCAACGTAGTCTTCTTCCTTTTATATCCGAATCGAGTAAGTGTACGTTATCTAACACTCCAATTTCATCCACGAATAAGTTTCGGATTCTCAAAAATTTTCAACTAAATCCATCTTGAGATCAAATTGAATTTCCCAACTAAAATAAATTTAACATCATCGGAGAGATCCTTCATTTCCAAGTGTGGTGAAGATAATGACGAGTTTCCCATCTTTAATACCAATCGACTCGATAAAATCGTCATGTATTTTTCCGGCAGCAGTGTCATGAAATTCTTGTGGAAAAAGAGGTGATCATTGTGGGAATTGCTGCCCACAGCTCCAGCATAGGAACCCTTAGATGCCATCAGAAAGAAGTCGCTGAGCGGCTTCTACAAACAGAAAACTGCGAACACTTACTGTGCGACTGGAAATCGAAAGAGAGCAAAGAGTCGAACGGGTGGAAGTTCAACTCAGTCGAGAAGAGAAGAAGTTCATCCTGAATTGCATATATATATATATATATATATATATATATATATATATATATATATATATATATAAATCGTAGGCTATTTCATTGAAATAAAAGGGGTTACAAAACATAGTATGAGAGGGCCTCAAAAGATGAGGCTCTACTCATAAGAAACGAAGAACAAAGCTCAAACCAAAAGTACTAAAAGATAGGACAATAGAAAAACATGCAAATAAAACGGTTTATGGACGAGGTAGCCAATGTCTTCCTCTTCCATGGGTTCGTGTACCGCATTCAGTAATCAAACTCTGAAGTGATTCTCCATTACCAGGAGAAACCAATGTATCATCCATTAAATTTCCAAGTGGCATAGTACCCTCAGCCTTCTTTTTCTGCCGGGAGGTATACACTTGTCATTCTTCACGGGAAGACTGGCCGGTCAGGACCATAGAAGGAAATGCACGTGCAGCGGTAGGTTCTAGTGTCTGTGTAGTAGCAGTAATGAGGCTACTGTTTGAAATCTCGGTAGTAGTATTCACATTTTTCGTCATCTGAATATGAGTATTCGCTTCTTCCCTTTGTTCAAGCACGTCAGGGAGGGAAGCCTGAGCACCCTCCACAGTAATTGCTACTCCAAAGGAAGAAGGCAGCGAAGAAGGGGCAGCGGTAGCATTCTGACATTCCAACAAATGATACTTATCAACATGCTCAAAATCGGTATCGGTAGACTTTTGCACCGTATCCGGCGTGGGCGTGACAGAAGATATCACAGGCAGTGAGAAATATGGTATATCCGTCGCTATAGAATGCGTGGCCCAGTAGCGTTTGTACGTGGAGGTTTGAGATTCGGATGCAGATGGTAACAGTGTTGGTGAGAGTGACCAAACATATGGCAGTGGGTGCAGTAAAAAGGAACTTGTTCAAGTTCTGTTGGTTGTCAGAAACCCTGATGCTGTGTACCAATCCATAGCTCTTTCGGGAAGGATAACGTAATATCCCGTTTTATCAATATTCTTGCCTCAAAATGTCTAGATAAATGCTCTGTACGCGGATCAGTGTGGAAAGGCGTTCCATATATCTTTGCAAAAGTAAAAAGAAGTTCTTGATCATAAAGATGAACCTGCAAATTTGGGAAACGTAGCCACACCGGAATGATGAGAGGTTCAGTACGATGGTCAAAATCCACGTACATTTCAGCACCTTCATCATCTGATGTCTATACGAAGTATTCTTCTCGCAAATACTTGGGCGTAGTCGTCGTCATCCGTTAATTTGGATGAGAACGTGTCGACCATCCAGTCTTCCAACCTTCCAACTTCCATTCAGCTTCATTTGCTCAAATTCCTTTCGTATCAGTTCAAGTTTAGGATTACCGTAGAGGAATTTACCCACTGCAAAGCAATGGCGAGGTGCGGTAGGATAGAGATCTCTTCCTCAGTGAGAAAAATTGCAGGTTTGCCGCCTTTACGGGATGATTTTTTTATAAACCCGGTTTCAACGCTTTGCTCAAATGCATCATGGAATCTCTGCGGAAACATGTTAGAACGTGAAGGGGTGGGGCGGTGTCGACAGCGAGGCGCGGCGTAGAACGACCGAGGCCATTGCCCACGACGCTAGGAAACCCGACAGCGGAGGGACGGCGACCGTCACGGCGACCGACGAACCGCGCAGCGACCGAGGAACAATGCCGCTGAAGACGCAGCAGAGAGGAGCGAGGCGACGCGTTCGTCGGGATCGACGTCGTCCCGCTGCGCGAAGAACCGCATGAGTGATGCGAGGCGACAACGAAATCGAGGACGACAACGCCGGAGAAGACGCGATCCGAGGAGATGAGCGATGCGATGGTCTGTACGGTCGCAGGGTTCGTCTAGGCGAAATCCAGCGTGGCGAGACGACAACGACGGCGCCATTTATATTATACATATATATTTTATTTTTTTAAAGCGATGCACAGGCGATTTCATTACGATAATCGAGGATCGAAACAAGCAGCCAGAGAAGACTCATAGATGCCGAGAAGATAGACGAAAAAGAACTAAAATTTTTCGATGACGAGTCGCAAGCTCCTACTGAAGCGCATTCGATCGAGCGATACGTCATCAGGTGTATCAAGATTCCAGTGAGTGCACTCGATAAGGCTCCTGAGCATCTCACGCAGAGATACGTGAGCCACACCGTGACGAAGGACGACCGGCCTTCCAATCTGCCACGATTGTCGCGCATTCCATAACGCGCGTCTGCCCCAGCCGGCCTCGTCGGTCGAGTTTAAGCCGTTGTCGACATCGGATGCTACATTAATCTCCGAGCTGGGGTAGCATCGACTCTTTGTTGGGAAGTCCCAACGACGTAGACAGGCGCCGAAGTCCTTTTCCTAGAGGGAGGATGCGATCCCATGCGAGTGTCACCGATGTGCCCGAGCATTTACTAATGCTTGCGAAAGAGAGTGCCGTTCTCCACCATGACCTCCTGCCAAACCCATCCCGACCATCCGCAGTCCAAAAACGATCCACATCCGGAAGAGTGAAATCCCTCCGTACTCGAACCACGACACCATCTGGCGAGACCCTATCAAATGTAGGTGAATCAACTCTGAGAGGTGTACCGAGAGCTTGGCTAATGTTGTACAAAGCGCGTGGATTGTACAAATGAAATGGGAGTCCCGGAAGTTTGAACCACATAGGAACGATAGGAGATTCCTTAGATGGGTCAAAGTCAGGAGTCCAAACCCTATTATATATATATATATATATATATATATATATATATATATATATATATATATATATATATATATATGCATGTATGTATCTATATATATACATATAGATAGAAATATATATAGGTACATGTATGTATGTGTATAGATATGTGTAGATATATAGATATAGATATATATATATATATATATATATATATTAGAAAAGCCCTAGAGCCAATTTGATTGAATAAAAAAGCGGTTACAGAAGCTTGAGGTGAGGGTCCAATAAATGGAGCCCTACCCTTACGATACAATGCTAACAAAGATATCCAAAAGATCAGAACAGAAAAAGTGCACAAACAAAGCCTAAGAACGAGAACGTGATACTCTCGCTCTGCACCTTGGTGATCCATAAAGTAAGTTCTTTAAAGCTACTCCATTGCCCCGAGTAACCAAGGTATCATCAATTAGAAGTGTATCTCCAGGCTTCTTCTTCCATCGAGAATGATAAACCTGCCAATGTTCTTCCTCGGCAACTTCTTCTGCTTCTTCTTCCTCTGCTTCTTTATCTTCCGTTAGCTGATCCTGCTGATTCATACCGGTGGGTTCGGCATTGGGTTAGGGATTTCGTCTTTTCCTGCTAAAAGTTTGGATGTACTTGTTAGAGCGGACGGCTAAAGTAGCCCCCTGGACGTCCTGCGCCACAGGAGGAAGGGCCACATTTCCAGCATGTTCAGTGAACATTGTAGTCACCGGAGTGGCAATCTGTACAACCGGTTGAGGAGTCTCCTCTACAGTCTTGTCAGCTGAGTTTAAATTGTTATCAACATCAGATGCTACCTTAATCTCCTTATCCAGGGTAGCATTGACTCTTCATTGGGAAATCCCAACAGCAGCAGAAGGCCCAGAAGCCCTTTTCCTAGAGGGAGGATGCAGCCTATAGCAAGTGTCCCTGATGTGCCCGAACATTTTACAATGCTGGCGAATGAGAGGTCTGTTCTCCACCACAGCCTCCTGCCAAAACCCATCCTGACCATCAGTAATCCAAAAACGATCCACATCTGGAAGAGTGAAATCCCTCTCCACCTGAACCCTGTCACCACCTGGCGAGACCCTATCAAAGGTAGGTGAATCAACTCTGAGTGGTGTACCGAGAGCTTGGCTAATGTTGTACAAAGCGCGTGGATTGTACAAATGAAATGGGAGTCTCGGAAGTTTGAACCACATAGGAATGATAGGAGGTTCCTTAGATGGGTCAAAATCGGAGTCCATTTAATAAGACTTCGTATGCAGTGCAATGAACCAAAACAGATTGTTGAGCAAAGATTCGACATAATCTTCTTCCTTCGAATTCGAATAAGTAGTGTCGTCATCCAAAACTCCCAACTTCCAACCTCCAATGAGCTCGATTCTCAAAAACTTCCTGACTAAATCCATTTTGGGGTGACCGAATTGAAATTTCCCAACTAAAGTGAACTTAACATCATCAGATAGAATCTTCATTTCTTGGGTGGTGAAGATAACAGCAGGTTTATCATCTTTAACACCAATGAGCTCGATAAAAGCATCTTGTCTTTTTCCGGACTGGAAAATATATATATATATATATATATATATATATATATATATATATATATATATATATATATATATAATTAAGGAATAGTATTTCGAGCCAAAACGAGCCGAACACGAAGCTTAACGTGTTCGCCGTAACAACGACAGTCGACATTGACGATGTACCTCTATTAAATATCATTGCGGCCAGAAAGCAAGGGATTTGTGTAACAGCGGAAAATATATAAGGAACTAATATAATACATTAGAACACATTCTTAAAGCGCAGATAAACATCATTATATAACCAAATAAACCGTAGCATATATTTTAGCATAGATAGCAAATATTTTATTGTTTGTCTACATGGTAAAAACTTCAAGGATCTAGTTATTGAATTTGTAAATAATGATAATGAAGAATAAACTGCATTACACAAGAATTATTACATGGTCGAGAATATGCTTACATCAGCAAACATGTAAAATTCATTTTAAGAAAAGTCAAGAAAATAAAGCAAAATAAAAGTGCAAGCAAACCCCCAGCCGTGTACATAGAATTGCCACCAAACAAAGGTTAGTAAAAGAAAACAAACTTGAAGAATATAATACGACTGATGTACCTATCAAATATTAGAGCTCTGAGGGGACTTCCTGCAGTGTCCTTTGGAGGAGGAATCCTTGTGACAATTGCATGTAAAATTTCTGCTATACCAGTGCCCACCTGAACCAGATTTTGTATTATAAGCATGGAACAATCAAATCCATACTCTTAAATTAAACAAAGATAAAATAGTTTCTACCAAACCACGAACACATCACAATAAAACTAACCTTAGCTGAACAATGAATCACATTACTGCAATTTAACCCAATAATCTGCAAAATCAGGATTAACATGATCAGAAAAGCAATAGGTAGGAAAATAAATTGCAATGCCTAGTTCAATACAATTATGATGTGCTTGCATAATCTGTAGGAGATGCGTACAATTAACGGTATAAGCAATAAACTCAACCACTTTTACCTGGTGATTTGCAAGTACTTGGACATGTCCAACTGCCAGACATCCAAGAAATCAATAATCTAGCAGTGTTGCTAAGGTTTAATTAAGATTTTTTTAATTATTCTTGAAGCCAAGAGCGTGCAGTATTCTCAATATCTCAAACAGACAAAGATTGGGGATAGAGTAGGTATGGTGGCTTGCTAAGATAATTTTCACTCATCTTCGTTTCTCAGGTCAGGGAAACAGAGGTTATTATAAACAATAGGAAGTGCAATTTTTCAGGTTTTTTGAAGTATGGGACCAGCCTATGCCAGTTTGGTGCAAGACTTAGGATAATGAACACGAAGGTACCATATTTGCTTAGCAATCCATGGGTCCTGAATCCCAAGGAAATCTTTGTGATTTATTATAATTTTTACCTATTTACTACAGCATAGACAGAATTTTAGTCTTTGGACTGAAACAAAATCCAGAACAATTTTGCTTTATTTTCATATATTAGAACCCCTAAAGGTTACCTGCATATAAGGGATTCAATGGCATGAGAGTTAACCTTTAGGGGTTATAACATATGAAACGTGGCAGTTTATGCCTAAACAACTAAACAAGTTTGTTGCAAGCTCTAGGGTTCATGATTCCCACGAGAGTTTCTTAGTCTACAATCACTTCTAACTATATAGGTCTGAGGGATGACTCCAATCCCAGACAAAAGCTGCATTATTGACAGAAAGAAACCTCTTAAGGAGCATTGAGTAAACCTCTGCACTATCAATTAGCCAACAGTTGTTCACACTTTTTACACAATCAACCCTTATCATGGTTGCACATACCTGGTTCTCAAGAACTTTCAGACAATCAGGACGCAAGGATTGAGTTTGAATCTCATGCGAGATTCACAGACATGGACATACCTTATCTGCCAACAATTCTAAGGTAGATATTGCAAAACACTTTACATTAAAGAAAAAAATGATGAATCATATAATACAGACAAAACTGAAGAAATTTAGCCGATTCAACTGAAAGAATACACAATCAAGTGAAAAGAGCAGAAGCCCATGCGAGAGAAACTGATCAGGAGGTAGAGAGGAAGCACCAGCAATGAGAGGGAAAATATGTCTCGTGACCCAGCCTGATAGTTTAGCATTAACCAAGTCATGAATTGCGGTCGAACAACATTAACATTTCATTTACTCCATAGATTTTCATGACTTCCAATATATAAAAGAGTCACTAAGAAATCACAAAATACACCTTAGAAATCAAAACATCCAAAAATATATATATAATCTACAGACAACCTCTCCTTCAACATATAACAGTATCTCACTACCTAGAAGAAAACAGCAACAAAAAAAAGCTAGAGTCACAACACAACATAATACATATCAATTTTAGTCCTCTTTTCGTAAACTAAATCTCTCTTATTAGACATATAAATTTAAAGTTTTTCCTAAAATAAATAATTAAATTCAACAGCAAATTTTCATGATTTGGTGAGCAATTACAATAAAAAAATTTCAATGTAATTTCTTTTTAATGAAATATAAAATTTTGAATATTATTCAAATATTACATTGTTTGATTTAGAAAGATTGTGGAAATATAGGAACGTTGGCCCCTTATAAATTGAAGACAATTTAAGAAATTTCTTGATTAATTTTATTCTCTTACTATTTAGGTTTATTTCATAATTATTTCCTTTCCATGTTTAGACTAGATATAATTAGTAAGATTGTAAATTAGAACTGATTTCCCTAATATATATAACCATATAGTTGAGGATTTGTAAAAAAGAAATTGGAAATTCCTTTCCAAGATTTTCTTCATGAGATTAGAGCAGCTTCATCGTCGGACTTCGGCTTCGAGCAAATCGATCGTTCGTGTTTATTGGTGATGTCGAATGTTAGACTAGATTGCTCGACAGTCTCGTCAACCAGTCCGGATCACTCGCCAACGTTGTCTGCTCGTGATCGCTTGACTGCTTCAACCACTCATCTAGATAGCTCATCTGCTGCCTCCATTTGAATTCTGCGACATCTCGCATCTATCAGCCCTCCTATCCCTCCTCCATTGATCTTCTCTTGTCATCCATGTGTCAGCCCTCATCTACCAGCCCTCCCAGGCTCCTCTTTCCTCCAGCCGCCAGTATTGGAGCCTCTCCCTTCAGCCGCCGGCTTACAAGCCCTCCACAGAATTACTCACGCGTTTATACATCACTCAATTTTGTCACTGCTCAAGGCACTTGCATTCCTACTGGCAACCCAACTGCTCCTTCCCAAGTAAGCAGAGCGGCTGCAGGTAGTAACCAATAGACGTTCCTCACCTCCTGCAACAAGCAACAACTATAAAAAATGTTGGATTCCTCCTCTCATGTGGCAAGAAGCAGCCAGTAATCCTGCAATCAGTAGCAGCCAGCAAGCAACAGCCAAGAATTATTGCCAGCCATAGATGTGCATAAGTTTTATGACCAAGTACGAAAATGAGGACATCAAGCTCTACTATAGTAGTTCTAAATCAGAGACCAAGAATTATGTCCAAATAAACCATGAATTTTCCCCCTTTATCACAAACGATAAACTTGATGGTTATAACTTCCTTCAATGGTCTCAATTTTGTTTATGTACATTTATGGAAAAGGAAAAAATAGAATATCTCACAGAAGAGAGCACAGTACCTGAGCTTACAAATCCTAACCATCACACATGAAAGCTTCAAGATCATATGATTATATTTTGGCTACTCAACTCAATGAACGCTGAATTAGGAAAAATTTTCTTGCTCTACAAAACAGCCAAAGAAATATGGGAGACTTCAAGATAAACATTCGAGCACTCAAAATACAGTAAAATTGTTTGAGATTGAAACCAAACTACATGATCTTTCTCAAAAAGACCTAAGTATCACTCAATATTTCAACATCATGACAAAATATTGACTTCAATTGGATATGTTTGTTATATGCGTGGCAATGTCTACACTATACTGTGATGTAGAAATCCATCATCGAGAAAGGGAACTATCAAACTCTTAGTGGGATTAAATAAGGAATTCGATAAAGTGAGAGGGATATTCATGAGAATAACGCCTCTTCATGAAGCTTTTGCTGAAGTTAGAAGGGAAGAAAGTAGAAAAAAGCTTATGATGACTGAAAATGGGAGTTGTCCAAGTGTTAAAAGCTCAACTCTATACTCCCATAATTCCTCACGACTCAAAGTTCAAGAAGAATCGTCCCACATGTGACTATTGCGAGAAAATTGGGCACTTCAAAAATAAATGTTGGAAACTCCATGGAAATACTACAGATAGAAAACTTGAACAAAGAAGGAAAGATCACGAGAGCAAAGCAAATGTTGCTACCACATCTGAAACGTCGACTGAATTATTTACCGAGGGACAACTTGAAGTATTGAAAACACTCATTGGTGGTAATTCAAAACAGCACACCAGCCTCATGACACACCGAGGTAATAAATCATTCTCCCATCTTGCCAACAATGGGAGATTTAGACCTTGGATCATAGATTCTGATGTTTCTGATCACATGACTAGAGACATGAATGCTCTAGTCAACTAGTAAGAGACTTTTATATATAGATCTATCAGACTTGCAGCTGGATTGCGCTAAAAATTTGCTAAAACAAGAGATGTGAAGCTCTCTAGGGATATTACTCTTTTTTCTATTTCATATATTCCACAGTTGAACTGCAATTTAATTTTAAACTTACTCGTGATATGAAATGAAAAACAAAATTCCTTACAACTTCATGTGAATTTCAAATTATGGATTTGGGGAATATGATTGCCAATGCTGAAATGCATCAAGATTTATATTTGCTCGAGGAAAGTCCCTCTCTAAATACACAAGTGATCCCACCTTCATTTTTTCCTCATATATCTGAGTTTGTTGAGTCAATATTCATTGAAAAATAACTCTTGTTATGGTATTGTTGTCAGAGTCATCCAAATTTCATTTAAGTTGCAAAATTGTATATTCATTTGTTTATCAATAAAAAAACTAATACTTATCAATGTAAGATTTGTCAACTTGTCAAACACACTAAAAATCTTTTTTACACGGCTTAGTACACTCACAATATTATTCCTATTATCCATAGTTATATTGGGAAACTTTCAAAAGTAAGAACTCTAAGTGAAGCTAGATGGTTTATTTTATTCATTCACAATCACACTAGAACTACTTAGGTATCCCTACTGAAGGAGTAACTTGAAACTGTCCACATCTTTCAAACCTTCCATGACAATTCAAATATAATTTCAATGCAAAATTCATATCCTCAAAACTGATAACACAAGAATATTTCAACTTGTTCATTGGATCTTATGTTAAAAAATATATAATTATCAATGTGAGGTCATGTATTGATACCATGTGGCAAAATGGTATAGTTGAAAGAAAAAAAGTCATCTTCTTGATATATCCTGCTCAATTATGATTTATAATCAAAATTTAAAAAAATTTTGGTGTGAAGCAGTTCTTACTGCAACATACATTATAAAACGAAGGTCTAGTTGGGTACTTAATTTTGAAACATCCACAGGACATGGCTCTCCTATTGTACCATTTAAAATTTTTGGTGTATGTTCTGTTTACAATCATTAATCTCAAACCACACAAAACTTGACCCTAAATTAATCAAGTTTATTTTCCTTGAGTATGCCTCCAACAAAAAGGGTTATAAGTGTTACATTTTTACAAGAAAATACAACTTCACGGATATCACATTTTGTGAAAATCAATGCTACTATCACAAATCTGATATTCAGGAGGAGAGTGTAAATGAACATCAATTTTGGAATGGCACTTAATGACACCTCAAGACCTGTCCCTCTTCCACCTAGCAACCTTATCTCTCAAACACCACTGCATGAAAATATCCTACTTGAGGATGTCCGAACAACCTAACCCGAAGCCATAACAAATAACTTTGTGCATATACAAGGAGGAAAAAAAACCTTGAGCAAGTGGAAGATAACTTGGAAAGTCAGAGCTACTCAAGCCAAAAACTGAGTCCACACTCACCTGAAGTTTCAGGCAATGAGTCTAGAATTCATGAGTCACCTTCTTCCTCTTCTGGTGTTGATGATAAGGGAAGCTATACAAAATATCCAATTCGGGGTTATATAGCTTATGGGAAGTTATCCTCTGCCTATAAAGCTTTTGTATCTAACCTCAACAGATTACTAAATTACATCATGAAACTCTGAAAATTCTATAATGGAGGAAAACAATTGAATAGAAGATTGAGGTATTAAAGCACACACCAGCGCCATCATCCGGGACAAATGTAGTATGGGCCTATTTGCTGTGGGACAACATTTCAATATTACGACAGCTCTCAAGTAGAACTCCTGGCAATCCGCCTCCTGCCATCCAAAGGCCTCATTGTGGAAGGAGACAACTCAAATATTATGTGCTTTCTTAGTTCTTCCATGAAGTGTTACCTTTGGTATCTCAAACCGCAACTAGAGCCCAACTTTGCTTTGCTTTCGAATTTCAAACAAGTGCTCCTTTTACATCTAGAAATGTACTAGGGCTCGCTCATTTTTGTGCAAAGCCCTCCCTTAGTAATTCTTTCTTTTTAATGTATGTAAATGAAGATAGGGAACTCTCTACTATACTTGTAGATAACAAGGCTCATTTATGTACATCATGGATACTTACATGCATACTTTTTATGTTATTTTGATATATTAAAGCAAATGCATACTTTCACGGATGATGTGTTATTGACTGGTGATGATGAAAGGAAAATTCTTAAAATCAAATAAGTGCTTGCCAATAATTTTGAAAATCAAAGACCTAGGAACAATGAGATATTTCCTAGCTATGGAGGTATCAAGGTCTAAAAAGGGCATTGTTATATAACAAAGGAAATACATTCTAGATTTGCTAAAGAAAATAGGGATGCAAACTTACCGATACTTCAATGAATCCCAACAAGAAGTTTATTAGTATGTTTATGGTTATAGAAAGATATCAAAGATTGAAGAAAAACTCATCAATCTGCCGCATATTATGTCAGATCTTACATATTATGTTAGTATTGTGCGCCAACATATGAAAAACCCAAATGAAGAGCATTTCATGATGCTTTCTCAAGAGGACCTCTGATTAGGGATTATTATTTGAGAGAATTAGAAACGGAGAGGAAGAAGTCTACACTGATGCAAGTTGGATTGGGGAACTCATTAAAATTCAGTCTTAGGTTATTGCTCCTATGTATGAGAAAATCTGGCACATAAAGAAGTAAGAAGCAAGTTGTTATCTCCAGAAGAAGTGCAGAAACAGAGTATATGACACTTGCCTTGAGAGTCTGTGAAGGAATATAAATTCAAAAATTGTTAAAGGAACTCGGATAAGACTATACAAATATTTTATGATAGACAAGCAACTATCAGTATTGCCAAGAATTTTGTGCATTATGACAGAGTCAAACATATTGAAATTGATAGGCACTTTCTCTAAAAAAGTTAATGATGGAATTATAAAATTAAGTTACATCCCTACACACTAATAAATTGTTATTGTCTTCATCAAAGCTCTTCTCATAAATAACTTCTCTGACTTTAATACCAACTTTGGTCTCTACAAAATCAACGACCTAAGTTGAGTTAGGAGGATCGACCTCCTTAATAATTGGAGAAAATTTGGGAAGCTTCCTGATTAGTTTTATTCTCTTCCTATTTATGTTTATTTCAGGACTAATTCATTTCCGTCTTTAGGCTAGATATACTTGTAAAATTGTAAATTAAGAGGGATTGTTCAGCATATATGTAACCTTATAGTTGAAATTTTGTAATAATAATTTTGAGAATTCCTTCCGAAGTTTTTCTTTCAAGATTATATGTCTAATTGATTGGTGGCCAACGGAGGGTTGTGGCAGAAACAACTGCAATTTATAAGTTTTTCTTCCAAATGATTGGTGGCCAACGGAGACTGTTGAATTTAGAATACACTAGAAATAAAGTAAATGTTACATTAGAAATTGAATGAAATTTTATATTGAGTTCTATTCTTGTCAAAACTAAACACACTATTTTTTAAAACATCTGCATTTGGAATGTAGTGCACTCATTTTACTGGCAATCAAACAACCCTTGGGTTATAAAAAATAAAAACCGAATGTATCATAGCATAAAATGAATCTTTAAAACATGTCTTCCATAAACAATCTCTTCCAAAGTTTCTCTAGCTTTCAATAATTTGAGTCCCATCAAATAAATCAACATGTCATATATACTCTAAAGCACTTCAAAACACCAATGATCCAAGTAACTTAGAAGTAACATCAATTACGGTAAATGCTTGCTTATGTAAAGTAGGAACAAGCAATAGCATCAACTGCATACTCAAAAACATGGCTTTAACTGAAAAACTAGCCGTTACAATAATGAGTATCTCCTTAAATTGATATAAATATCAAATTTCCTTCCTGTAATTCAGCATGCCAATGATCGAAACAACCAAGATATAACCTTCAAGTATGAAGCGAGCTCGTCAGCATTTTTTAAAATCAAATATAAGCACATAAGATGTAAGGATGGTCGTTTTCATATACAAGTGAACTATCAAATATAGAGGAAGCCGCAGTCCGAGAAGATGTTAAATAATAAATCCATAAATTTGAAAGCAGCCCAAAAACATACCTCCTCAATTTCTTTGGCAACACGATTCGGGTCGGCGCTAGGTAAATCAATCTTATTTAACACCTACAATACAAAAACTCAAAATTTGATCAGTTTAAAAATATGCACGATAATCCAACTTTAAACAATAAGTAGATGTGATATATCTTGAGAGCACAGAATCATGCCTGCCAATCATGTTTTTCCAAAAATTCATACTTTGATAGTGGAGTCATGAAAATGACCCAATTCAGAGAGACAACTGAAGTGTGTAAACTTAGCGAATTGGTAAGGTTTTGTAAACCAAAAATAAATATAAGGTAGCCGCCTAAATGTAAATCTATTATCCAAACGACCCGTTATTTATCCTGTAAAAGTTTAATCATCAACAGTAACAAGGATGATTACATACAAACATATTGATACCGGAGTTACACCCAAACCACAACAAAAATAATATTATTATTGCTGAATTTCAAGGGATTACAAACAATGACACTTGCAATAAGAAAACATGATACAAACACGAAGTAAGGGCGTGGATCGGGGTGGTGGTGTCGCGATTGTATGTGGGGTGGAGGGAGATGGCAGCAAGAAGGTTGGAGGGGTTGTACGGGTTCAGACTGCAAGGGGGAAGAAAAGAGGGAGAGCTGCGGTTGGACTGATTAGGGTTATGCTGGAGTGGGGAAGGAATGGGTGAAGGCTGCTGTTGGGTCGTTGGGGTTGGGCTGTAGTGAGGAAGGAATTGGGGAAGGCCCCCTGTTGGGCTGTAGATTGGACTGTAGAGGGGAAGAAAAGAGTGAAGGGTGTTGTTGGGGCTATTGGAGTTGGGCTGTAGTGGGGAAGGAATTGGGGAAGGGATTGCTATTCGGCTGCAGTTGGCTGACAGCAGAGAAAAGGCGGGAGAAAGTGGTGAAGTTACAGCAGGTGGACGCCCTAGATGGCCTTAAGGTAACAACAGGAGGGGAAGAGGTTCATGGCTACACAGGTAATGCAGGAAACGGTAACAGCAGATTCCTGGGACTTCGGCGGCTCAGCAGGAAGGAGGAATTTTGGCTTGGCTACCGGACAGGGAAGTTACGGGAGTGGGGAGTCCGCAGAAGTAATGGAAACATAAGGTAGCAGCAGGTACATGGAATGCGGCAGAGGCTGACTGGGAGAATCTGGGATGTTGGTGAACGGTAGGTGCTGGAGGGAGGCAACAGGAAGGCTGTAGGAAAACAGCTGTTGGATGAGTGCAGCGGGAGACGATCTGTGGGAAGTGCAGGTGGAAGTCTGAGAAGGGTTCGGAGATACAAACACCACTTGGGAGAGGGATACAGCCGGAGCACCACCCTAATCATATGATATAGCCCTCAATGAAGAAAACAGGACGCTGGCGGCTGTCCTCACAAATCTGAAATCAAAAATAATATAACTGTCATCCTATGACCTAAAAACACGTATAAATGAGATGGGCGGGAAATGAAAGTAAGAAGGCAGAAACATTCCTGCCTAATGAAAAAATGGGAGGATGGGCCGGTTCAGACCCCTCTCTCAACTGAACCGGCTCGAGCCAAACTGGTTCAGCTTTTGGAGGAAAATCCCGTGTCAGATATGCTGTGTAAATTGGCTGGAATGTAAGACACAAAAAACACATAAGTCCTAAACAAAGCTTTGCAAAATAATTTCAGTCGTGCAACACTAGCACTGTTGTGTGCAGAAAAAGAATTTTCTTGGTCGAGTCCCTAAAGCAGATATATTTGCCCCCTAACTTTTTTGATAAGATAAGCTCAACCATAAAGCTGATTTTGCCTAGGTCTGGTTAGCAGAGTTTTATAACACAAGCCAAGAATCCTTTTTTCTCCTTTAAAATAAATCGTATTCAATAGCTCAAGTAAAAAAACAAACTTTGAACTCCCTCAATATGAGAGAGAAGACATAAATATGCTTTTTTTTTTAGGTTGATTGATTTTGTTTAACTAGATTACACTTAAATTAGATCAAATTATATTTATACCGAGGCTCGAGATTTCTTATGTGGAAGCAAATCCGCATATTTAAGTACTTCTCTGGCCCACCAAAAAGCATTTTTTATTTAAAAGATTGCTTAGGCTCAAATTTAGTGTTTTGGGTCTGAATTTACTGAGTTAGGACCCATATGGGCTTTGTCATCGAGTATGTTAAAAAAAATTTCATGTGTTGATGGTTATGTTTCCGTAATTTTATGTTGCTTGTAGGTTTGCACATCCACATATATACACGTCATTTGACATCTACCTTGATATGAGAGAGAAACTAGAGGTAGGTTATTCTTTTAGGTCGATTGCTTTTGTTTAACCAGATTTCTCTTGAAATTAGATCAAGGTCTATTTATACTGAGGCTTGAGATTTCCGAATCCACATAATTAAGTACTTCTCCTGACCACACGAAAGCAGTTGATTAATAAGATTGATTAGGCTCAAATTAGTGTTTTGGGTTTGAATTTATTGTCGAGATATGATTGTTGGGATGGAGGTTAAACTTGAAAAAGAAAATATAGTATTATCATCCCCGGGATGCCAATTTACCCAAGCTATCAATATTTAGAAAGGCTTTGAGTTGCCGAGTCAACAGAGCCTAATTAATAACAATAAGTTAATTCATCCCAAGTATCTCAGATACTGAGAATTAACTCAAACCAAAATATGAAAAATAAATAATATTGCTAGAAACAAATAGGAAGTTATAACCAAGCACACTTGAAAGAAAAATAACAACAAATATGACATAACATATGCTTAATAGGAAATAATAACAAATGACAACACAAACTCAAACAAGGGTTGATCGTGGAAATCGGCGAGGGGTCGGAAAGTGAAGAGATGGTGGAGGAGCTGGTCGGCCTAGAAAAACGGCAAGGTAGCGGTTTCCCAAGTTCCAAGCAGTCAACGGATAATGACGTGGAACAGCTGAAATTCAACCTTGGATGTTGGAGGTCAAGGGCATCATCATTGAAGTTGATAAACTAATATCATCAATTTCATGAGGTACTCTATGAATCAAAAAGCTTCGATGAACAAACCGGAGAAATGTCATACTTTTGTTATTCTTCGTTCTTTTAGGCAAGTAGCTTTTCATGTTGTTCAGCGGGACCTTAATAAAGCTGCCCACAAATGTGCCCAAAGGGCCATCTTACATAGTTATTCCTTTTTCTTGTCCTCGAATTAGTCAGAGCCCTTTGTCATCCTCCGAAAAAATAAGACCCCTTTGTTCATGCCTAAGGGCATGCCTTTTGTTTGTATTATTTTTTTCTTTTATGTTCAATGCAATATGCACACTTTTCAAGGATAATGACTAGAAACAGCTGTTCTGGATGATGGCAGCAAATGGAAAGGGGGTATGCACAGGTTCTGGGGGCAAAAGCACGTGGGATGGGAAGGCGTAGTGGTTGGGGAGGCTGGGACAGGCAGGGACAGCGGTACGGTTGCAGAGGGGATGGTAGTGGTGGCTGGAACAGCCGCAAGGCTGTGGGGAAAAGGGATCTAGATGGCTGGAACAACATGAAAAGAGCCGGGAATGGCTATTTGGGTCATCTACAGCGAGGGGGAATGACGGTGGCAGCGATCGAGGATGTCGGGGACTACAGGACAGCAGGGGGATGGCTGTCCGGGGCGGCTAGAGTGAGGCTATGTCTCTGGAATTGTAAAAATTACAGTGAAAACAGCAATGGAAGTTGTTTGGGGGCTGTTGCAGCAGTGGAGGGTTGTCGGGAGCGACGTGGGAAGGATGTGAAAAGAGATAGGGAAGATAATCACCACCTTGAGAGAAGAAATGCAGCCGAAACACCACCAAAACCCTCAAATACACCCTCAAAGGGAGAAACGGACGCCGGCAACGGTCCTATACAAAACTCACAAAAAAAAACTAAATGTGGAGTATCTGCAACTCGAATAGATAATAATCGGATAACTAAGAGTGGCCCAAGATAACCGGTCGACTCCTCAAAATTGGAAAAAAAAAACCCTAGATAGAACCGGTCTAGACAAATAGTCGGGACACGGCTTCTTTCAGTGGACTCCCGCCTTAGGAGAAGAGGGCGCTCCCGCGTCAATCTCAGGAGATTGAGGGAGCTTCGACCTCATTTATCGAAGCTTTTGTCTCTTCAAAGTAGTCGGGTCAGCTCCGTTGAAAGTAACAGAAATGTTGTTAACTTCAGGTATGTCACTCTTATAGGCATTGTTATCCCAAAACATATCGTGATAGAACAAGTATCCATCCACTTTTGGCACAACTTGAGCTGGAGTTACCTATTAATGGGTATCCTCACGAAACAAATCTTGAGCCATCAAATATGTAATTTGCTTCTTCAACTCCTTGTACTCGTCTGAGCATATCTAAGAAAACACGTATGTAAGCAGAAATCAACTCTAGAACAAATTATGGCAAGTTGGGTCATATTGAAGGATAACCACCCAGAAGAGACCTCTTCTTCTTCCTGAAAGGACTTGGATCCAATTGTAGGATATTACTTCCTGCAAATCTCCTAAGGCGATTTCCAATAATGTGATTCATCCATCCCACCTGACCAGCTGTCGATGGGTATACTGTTGAACTGAATTTAATAACCCAATGACTATCTATGGGCTTTCATAAGTGGCACAAAAAAGTCATCTCGGACAAACTGGACCTCCCTCAGTAGAGGCAATTAGAGAAATAGCATATATATTTGAAAAGTCTAAATTTCTCTTATCTGGGTTTGTCATA
The DNA here is from genome assembly GCA_022702705.1 of Papilionanthe hookeriana x Papilionanthe teres. Classification (NCBI taxonomy): domain Eukaryota; kingdom Viridiplantae; phylum Streptophyta; class Magnoliopsida; order Asparagales; family Orchidaceae; genus Papilionanthe; species Papilionanthe hookeriana x Papilionanthe teres. The sequence goes on along the minus strand of CM040422.1, from coordinate 147,567,614 downwards.
TGTCTGACGTCGTCTCCTCAAACTTATGGTACATTTTGACATCTAATGTCAGTTCTATTGATGCTCATTTGCCTAAACGCCCATTATCTCGAACTCAATACCTTCTAAAACAATTATTGTCAAATCAATTGGAGTCTCTCTCCCGGGTTCAACTGGAATCATAAGTGTCTCTTCCTCGTCGGCTAAAAATTGAGAATTCCCTTTAAAATCTTCATCTTCTCATGGATCACTATTTATTTATTCAACTACTTCCTTTCTGTGAAAGAGATCATTCTCCTGATTGTGGAATTTGATTCGGTATGTCCAAATCCATGGCACTTAAAACACTTCCAGGCTGAGACGAATTTAAGAATGTGGCATTGGTTCCACCTATTCTCCACTATGATCTAGTGCCTCCTCCGGCAAGGTCGGCTTGAATATTCCCCCGAGTGAACTCTTGCTATAAAATCATGGGGTTGAACTCTGTCTGTAAGATGTGATAATCATCTGATAATGTTCTCTCTCCACTTTTGAAGCAAGGGTTTACACATTTTGTCCATAATGAACTAGTAGGTACTGGGGCAAAATCTCCAGTTTCATCTAGACAAAGCATTGATCTTATCCTTTTTCCTCGTGTTGTCATAGCTGCTTCAAATTTTAACACTAAAATATTGTACTATTCATTAACTCTATGGCGGCTAATTTCACCCGAAGGGACGTCCTGGTATTCAAAGAAAAGTTCTACGGTCTAAACCACTCAATGAAATCATCCAAAATCCAAGTGTCCATCAAAATGTGTTAAATCCACTTTACTTCAAAATCATGATTTCTAGATATTTCAGGACAAGTCTCAGAACAGTCACTCTTCATCTTTGAAATATCTAACAAGCGCTTCACCTTTCTATCCTCTACCCTGCACTTCATCTATGTATTCTCAGAAAGGCACTCCCAAAGCGTTGTGGCATGTCTACTTCTCCATTAGAATCAACCCTGAAGGGGGAATTCAGGTGTTCCTCCCTCTCCTTCGAATCTCACTACCACACTCGGAAACTGTTGTTTGGGTCGTCAACAGCGAGGGGGGTGTCGAGGACTACAGAATAGCAAAGGGATGGCTATCTAAGGCGGCAGCAAGGAGGACAAGTGTCTAAAATTGGAAAAACTACAGTTTAAACAACGATAGTGGTTGTTCAAGAGCAACCGCAACAATGGAGGGCAGTCGGGAGCGACGTGGGGAGGATGTGCAAGGGGATAGGGAAAATAATCACCACCTCGGGAGAGAGATACAGCCGGAGCACCACCCAAATCATTAAATACAACCCTTAAAGGAAGAAACGGATGGTGTCTGTAGTTCTGCACAAAACTCGCTAAAAAAACCATACCTAGTATACCAGAAACGCGAATAGATAATAATAGGATGACTAGAAATGGCCCAAGAGAACCGGCCAACTCATTTGAATAAAAAAAATGAACCAAACAGGTCCAAGAAAATAGCGGGTCGCGACTTCGTTAGAGGCACTTTCGCGACGGGAGTAGGGGCGCTCTCGTGTCAATCTTGAGTAGTACAAGGTGGAAAGATGTGTCAAAGACAAGCTTTTGAGACTAAAATTAACTGGCTCGTTTATAGAGGGCTTGGCATAACATTTAACTGAATGGTCTAAAAGCACACAACGTAACAACTTATAGTTAAAGGTGCAAGACATGACTATAAGAACTTAAAGACAAGATAAAAACAATAGGAATTGCTAGATAAGGGGTTCATCAGGCCTAGCACTTCACCTTGGAGAGCTCCAATATTATTCGTAAAGAGGGATGGGAGCTTCAGAATGTAGCTCTGTCAAAAACAAATGCACATTGTCGATGATCCATGACTTATTTGATCAATTGGAAAGGCCTTCCCTGTTGTCAACGATTGATCTAAAGTCAGGTTATCACCAGTTAATGATTAAAGAGGAAAGCATAGTGAATACAACTTTCAAGACAAAATATGGGCACGGGCACTATTAATTTGTGGTGATGTCATTTGAACTGACTAATACTCCAACAATTTTTATGGATCTTATGAACATTGTCTCAGGAAATTTTTGGATACACTTGTGATTGTATTCATACATCATATCCTGATGTATTCGAAAGATGAATCCAGCCATACAGATCATCTACATGTTGTTCTATGGGTTTCGAAGAACAACAAATTCTATACAAAATTTTCTAAATTTTAATTTTGGCTTACAGGTGTGGCTTTATTGGGGCATATTATCAATGAAGATGTCATACCTAAGGATCAGAATAAAATCAAGCCGATTGCAAATTGGCTAAGAACTACTATTCTAACTGGGGTAAGGAGTTTTGTAGGTTTGTCTAGTATTACAGGAGATTTTTAGAGAGATTCTCATTGTTTGCTACGTCACTATCAAGGTTGACTCAGAAGGAAATTAAGTTTATATGATTGGATCATTGTGAGGAAGTGTTTCAAAAGATGAAGAGTTGTTTAATATCTGCTCCAGTATTGACATTTTCTTCAGGGTCAAACAAGTTTCAGATTTAAAGTGATGTCTCGTTAAAAGGATTGAGTTGTGTGCTTATGCAACATAGAAGGGTTATGATTTATGCTTCAAGGAAATTGAAGAATCATGAAAGAAATTATCTCGCACATGATTTGGAGCTTGCAGAAGTTTTGTTTGCACTTAAGATATGGAGGCATTATATGTATGAAGTCAGATATGGGATATTTACCGATCATCAGAGTTTGAAGTACATCTTTACTAAAAAAAGTTGAATCTGGGCCAGAAGAGATTATCGAAGTTTATCAAAGATTATATTTTCTATATTCAGTATCATTCGTTAAAAGCAAATGTGGTTATGGGCGTGCTGAGTAGGAAGGATTCAAGCTCATTATTGATTAAGGCATCCATCACTAAAAATGCAAAAAAAATGTACCCTCGATTTCAACAATTATCTTTAGATTGTGAGTCATATCATTTTACTTAACACCATCATTTGTCTTCTATTCCTAGAGTTAATAAAAGAGTTAATTATGGTTTTGAGTCAGCTCATTCTGATATCTAGGGACCTTATTCTGTTTTATCCAATGGATTTCAATATTTTGTCATCTTTGTGGATTATTTCTCTCAGATGACTTGGCTTTACTTTATGAAATCCCGTATTAAATTATTGTTATATTTTCAATCATTTTTGTGTTAAAATTAAAATTCAATTCAATGTTTCGATCACAATTCTGAGAAAAGGTATAAAAGAAATAATCTCCTGGTTTTGTTGCGGGTGGAGAGGGGGGTATGTCGTCATCAGAAGTCATTATATGAATTAAAGAAAAGTCCTCGAGCATTGTTTAGAAAATTTAGTGAAGTAATAAAAGAGTTTGGGATGCATAAAAGTAAAAATAATCACACAGTATTATACCAGAAATCTACTTCTAGCATCATTCTATTGGTGATTTATCTTGGTGGAATTATTATTACTTAATGAAATGTGCATTAAATCTTATCATTAAAATCATTTCTTCAAAATCAATTCAACACTAAAGATTTGGGTTTCTTAAAGTACTTCTCTGCGATTAAGGTATAAAAGAGCAAGAAAGGTATATTTCTATCTTATTGTTAGTATTTTTAGAATTTGTTAGCAAAAACTAAGAAATTAGAAGTCAAATTGTGTAGTACTCTGATGTTTCCCAATCAAACAACTTGCCGAGGATGGAAAGCCTTTTAATGATTCTGAACGATATATAAAGTTAGTGGATAAATTAAACTATCTCACAGTGACTTGCCCTGATATTGTTTATTCAGTTAGCACTATAAATTCCCCCACAATGCATCATTGGTCAACTTTAGAACATATAGTATGTTATCATAATCGTGGGCATAGAAATATTGAATGTTTCTCTTATGCAAATTGGACAAGTTCTAAAATTGATCGAAGATCCATTACCGGATATTATGTTTTTTTGTTGGTGGTAATTTGCTCTCATGGAAGAGTAAGAAATATAATATAGTGTCACGATCTAATGCAGAATCGGGTATAGGGCAATGGCACAAACTTCAAGTGAATTGATGTGGGTCTCCCAATTTTTGATTGAACGGGTTTTAAAACAACAGTTCTAGTAAAGCTGTGGTGTAATAACCAAGCTACAATTTATATAACTTCAAACCCTGTCTTCCATTAATAAACTAAGCAGATTAATATAGATTGTCATTTTGTTCGTAAAAATATTCAACAAAATTTGATTTCTACAGCTCATGTAAAGACTGGAAAATAATTAGATGACAACTTCACAAAGGTTTTTAATGGAGCTAGGATCATTTATATTTGTACCATGTTGTGCATATTAAACATCTATGCTCCCGCTTGCAGGGGGTGTTAGGAAAAATAATAAATTTAATGGTTGTGTATTATGAAACTTGATTATCGGATATCTAATAAAAATATTTTCTAAATTAGGCAACCTAATTAAAAGAAATATAATTACAAGATATTTCCTCTATTAGAGATGTTCCTAAACTATAGAGGTTGGCTTGTATATAAGTATGTAACATATGTTTTCCTTCACATGCGTATTTGCATAATAATTTTTTTAATGATTTAGTGTATAATAATATTGAAATTAGTCATAATAAAATTGCAATTATTCACAAAGTTGTTGTAAATTTAATAAATTATTTTATTATTTTTTCAGGAAAATCTCATCTAAACTAAAATGACTGACAAAAGAGAGTATGTCCATAGAAGCGGGTGGTTGAAGTCAAAATAGGTACTAGAACTTGTTTTATGATTGGTTTCCTTTTATCATACTGTTGCACTCAATATATCATTATGTTAGTATAGATGATATTTTTGGGCACTGCTATAGTTTAGTGACTCTTTCTTTTTAGATGATTGTTATGTTAGAATATTATAATTATTAGATATGTTATTATTGTCCAACCGTTCATTTATGCATTGATACTCCAAGTTTTTAGGGTAGGTCATGAAATTTTATTTATCATATTCAGTTAAATTATAACTAGTGGCACAAAAGGTCAAATGAGTTATCAAGATTTGATGAGATTCAATAGTTAAAATCATTGTAACTTTAATAAGAAATGAAATATGAGTGGATTCATAAAGAAATTTATAGTTGATAAGCATATAGAATTAATGAGCAATTATCTTTATTGAAAGAATAAATTAAAGGCACAAATTTTATATCAAATTGAATATATATATTGTAGAAATATTATAAATGAGCAAAGATGCCTAATAATGCTCACTAAGTGGCCTTATTAAGCTCCGCTCTACTCACACCGTCTAAATTAACTCGAAGCTAATTTGGATATGAGCACAAGCTATTTTCCAAATCTATGTAAGATGACATAAACAACCATTTTTCTTCGAACGTTTTTTATCTAAGCACTGCTTTTAATTTCAAATTCAAATAAAAGCTAAATTCAACTGGAGCAACGGCATGCCTAAGCCATGCCTTGCTCAAGCTCAACACATCTTGCAATGCCTCTAGATAAGAAACGTTGGCGTCTGTTGACCTCGTTTTTGTCGAGGTTTAGTTTTCCTTCTAGGATTTAGGGTTCTAGCCTTAGGAGCTTCCCCGACGATCTTTGATTCCTAGCACTGGACCCACCTCGCTTTAGAATGCTTGAAACCACTTCGACACTCTTTTGGAATCCGGACGGAATTCCGACCTCTTGCTCACGAGTCGGTAGGTTGGAATTAGCGTTAGGACTCGAATTGAGTTCTATGGGACCACTTGGACCTTAGGGTAGCCTTGTGCACACTTTCTGCACCACCGAGCACAAGTCCTCGAGCCCCGGCCTCGACGTCTTCAAATTCTCCGCGACGGATCGAGATCGAAGTCGGAATGCCGGAACGAGCGCCATCGAGGTCGAATTTCGACGAAATCGAATTTGACGCACTTTCGACTCGACCGGTGACGAGGTTCTCCGAACGACCTCGGATCGCGAAACGGACTGCGCCATTGCGTCCGGGACGTCGAACTTGCTAGGAAAAGACGTATGACTTGCTGTGTTTTGAGCGCGGGTTCGCGACGAGAATTTGGTCGTTATTTTATTAAAATAAGTTTTATTTTATATAAAAAAAAAAAATCCTTTTTAAATCCCATTTTTTTTTTAAAACCTTAACCCTACTCTCTCATCCGGGCTCGCCTTTTTGCTTTTCTCTCCCGGTCCCGATCCCGTTTCTCTGGCCCCTGCGCGAGCTCCGACCTTGGTCCCTGTACCTTCTCGCCACTTCCCACGGCGACACGCTCACGTGCGGGCCCCTTTCGGCCTTCCCCGCCTCCATTGTCGCCCTTTTCGGCGACTTTGTCGCCACTCTCTCCCTCCCCTCTTTCTCTCGCCGAGACGCCCGAGGTAAGTGGGACGGTCGCTTCTTGCTCTTCTTCTTGAGGCCGGCTATAAAAGCCTCTTTTGGATTAGGGTTTAAGGTTGGCTCTTATTTTTTCGGTGGTGTTGTGTGTTACCATTGCCTTACCTCTCCTCCTCTCCTTTCTCTTCCTCCGTTGCTCACGGTTTTCCACGAGCTTGTGTTCGAGTAAGGCGAGAGGTCTTGTTAGCCTTGTTCCTTGAAATTTACGGAAGTCGGTCGATCGGTTTTGGCTTGGTTTGCGCCCTTTGGTCTCTGTTGTCGGATTTTGGGGTGCTTTGCTAGGATACACACCGAGGTATGAGTTTCTTTGGCTCAGATTTTCACATGTGAGGCTATTTACATATTGCTATGCTTGAGTTGGGCGTGGTTATACATTCAAAATGGCATGGGGTTGCTTCTTGCTCTTCTTTACTTATTTTGCATACTTGTCCTAATCTAATGTGAAGCATGGAATGGTTTGTTTAGTTTTATATATGCATGTGGAGCTTGCTTCTTGCTCTTCTTACTGCTTCTTTACCAAAGAGCATGTCAAGGAAAGATTTAAGTTGATTTAAAAAGAACTCTATGCTCATTTTCATTTGAAATACATTAAGGCTTATGCTTGGATATCTTTGGAGGTATGGAAGTGCTTACCTGAGGCTTCATGTTTAGTTGAATTTTAAACTCTATCTTGGCTCATTATACTCTTAAGCAAGTTTGTTTCATTCTAAAGGAGGCTTGAGGCGGCTATTTACGTTGGCTTTTGTTTTACGGGTTTTGGAGTTGTTTTGGCATTCGAATTAAGGGCTGGTTTTATTTTCATTTTTTTTTTATCTTTGCCTAGCAGCTAGCCCTATGCACTTAAAAGGGGGGGCTTGTCTCTTTGCGTTTTCGTTGCTCCTGCTGTTGTCCTCTGTCGTGACACTTGGATTTGGGATTTAAGGGGGAGCTGCTCCCTTTCCTCTTGTTTCGTTTTGCTTGATTTTGTCCCTTTAAGCGCTTAACTTGGGGCCCTTTTGTGACTTTGTCTTGTTGCTGCCCGACAGCTGCTCCTGTAGTTTGTAGTGGGGTTGTGTTTGGTTCTGCTGTTCATGGAACCTCCCCTGGTGCAGCCTTGGTTTGGGGCTCGGGTTAAGGTCTATATGGGGCTCGGTTTGTATGCTTTGTTAAGCTATGGCTGGGGTCGAATTGCTTAGTTACTTAGTGGATTTCTTCCTATTTATTTGTGATGAATTTGAAATAGTATAGGTGGCTCGGCTGCACCCTTATTTGGAGCTCCTTGAGGGCTCGGGTTTTGGCTTTGCGTTGAAGCTGGAAGTGTGTGAGCGGCTTGTTAGGGAGCTTTGGCCGTGAGCTTCACTTGTGATGTCTTGAATTATGGGAAGTCTTACCTTGTTGTCTTTTGTCGAGGCTCGGTCGTGAGTTTCTTTATGGAAATTTGGGATTTGGTAAGGGCTCGACCCCTTGTGGCTTCTTTTGTTGTGACTTTGGCCGCGGGCCTCTCCTTGCTCTCTGTCTTGGCCAAAAGCTTGGGTGAATGACATGGTGGATGTGGTGATGTTTCTTCTTTCTTATTTCTTACTACACTTGCTTATGAAGTTGGTTTGGAAGAATTTAAGAGCATCTCTTATTTGCTTTAATGTTTGGGAGTTAAATGTTGAAATTGATGAAGTTATACAAAGTTGGAATTGTGGCGATCATGTGATAAATTGATATCGGAATTGACGGGCGCTTGTTTCACACTTGTTTAAGGCGCTTGAATTTTATGAAAATTGAAAAGAAGAAAAAAAGAGGAAGAAAAAGAGAGAAGTGAAAGGGGGCTAAGCGCTGGAGTTTTGTGATAGCCCTCCTAGTTCGGTGACCCGAGTCCAGAGACCGGGCGACAATTCTTTTCTTTTATTCTGTTTTATTTTCATTCATAATTTTACCGCTATTTGGGAAAACAGGGGAGTGTGTTCTTGGGGTCTAGTCCTCACATTCTCCGAGAGTGTCGAGGTGCGCTTTAGTCCCTTTCATAGGACATGTGAGGTCGGTCGGGAGTCCGGGGTGATTTACTTGTCTTTTCTCTCCTTTTCCTCGACCCCTCGTCCCTAGTTTTCACCTTGTTCTTGGCTTAACCCACACACATACGAGGGACATGTAGGTGTGCATATATAACCTCCTTGGGTTATATATGGCTAATCAGCAGTCTGTAAGTGCGGTGGGGACATTGATGAGGCTACGAAAACGAGAAAAATTACGAGAGCCGTAGAATGGGGCCGCCCGTCTCGGAGGCTACGTAGAGAGCAGAGCGGGAATCACGGAACCGTTCGACCGTCCTGGGGTTTCTCTGCGCCGACGGTCTAAAAGTTCGTAGTCTACGTCTACTTGGGTAGTCGACTCGATGATCGAAATGTTTTAAAACAAAAAAATACATGTGTTTGAAAAATACGAAATTACCTCCATTTCTTACATGCACTTACTTACTATATAGTTTTGAGCTTGCATGAAAACCCGAAAAAATGAAATGTGTGAAAACTTATAAAAGTCCACGGTTAGGTTATTCGAGTCGGATTAGAATCGCCTACGCAGAAAGTTGGGATAGTAGTCGGCGACTCGAGTCCGGATATTAGCACGAGCTACGAGTCCGAAACACCACCGTGCTTACGTGGTCATTTGTAGGTTTCTTCAGTGTTTTCCGTGTTTTCCTACGGTTTGCTTTGTTTTCGTGCGTTACTTTTCTCGGAGTTTTCACTACGGACGTTCTCTTTCTTGCTTTCTCGATTTCCTAGTTTTCTTTACGATTTTTCTTCGTTTTCTCGACGTTTTCCTGTCGTCTTTCTTTCACTTTACTATCGGGTTCACGTACTTTGTCTTCTTCTACACACCGTAAGTACTTCCGTTTAACGTAAGTTGTTTTTACCTACTACTTCTACTCCCACTCCCGCTTCTTTTTCTGTGCTAATAAATCTTCTGCAGGAAATAAATAAAAAAAAAAGAAAACATATAAAATAATAATAAGCAAGCAGCAGCGCATCGAGGATAAGCGGGACATACGGTACTCCCGTGACACAGTTTTCATTTTCTTTACTTGTTGCACCGCTTCTACTTTTAAGTATGCATTCAATGCTTAAGCTTAGTTTACTTACTTTCGGCTTATACTCGCTTGGCGTGTTTTACATTCCCGTACTTCTTACTGCATAGCAGACGTCTTTACTTTCTTTGCACTCTTTCCCGCTAGTATAGACTTGCTTACTTTCGATGTACACACTGTCTAAGCATGTTTACTTTCAGCATGTACTCTCGTTTAGTATGTTTACTTGTTTAATCTGTTACGAGCATGCTCTTGTTTCATTTTTACTACTTCTCATCATAATCCTATCACACACTCACTTGAAAATAAAAATAACTTGCATGTTCACTTGAATTCAAAACTTAAACTTAAATCGCGATCTTGCAACGACGTGGAGCATGGAGCACGGTCGAGCGACAGACGGTACATCTTCTTCAATGCAAAACTCGTATCTCCTTCAATGAAAACCCATTCCTGGATTTAAACAACAGCCTTGAGGTTTCAGTGTAGTCCACCCCGTGCGACATAAACCCTCACCTTTCTCTTTTAGGCCTCTGCACACCCCTACGTGCAATATAAGCCCTAATCCGCTTAGGTTTCGAGGTTGTCGCGCTTATACGACGTAAACCATCCTTGTCTTTCGGGTAGTTTGCATAGCAGAGCATTATCGCAAACGTAATCCCTATAATTAATTCTGCGGGATTGAAATCGAAATAAAATCTCTTTCCAAAATTTAAAACCCAACCTTAGGATAGTTTGGGACTTCGCGAGTCCTCCTCGAGATACTGCGACATCCCCTACCCTTCTTTCACTTTGACTTCGAAATAGCTGTTCCTCCTTCGCGCCCTTCACCTATTGGATTTTCTACTCCCAAATTTCGTTGAAAACCCTACCTTTGACTTCGTAAGATAGAAACCCGAGATTCAAATCGAGAGTTCTCTCGAGTGACTTCGGTCATTTGAGGTAATTAAGCTATAGAGAGCTGCATCTATAGGGAGTTTTAAAGACCTCGAGATAATATAAGCACCTATCCGATCCTTTTGTATTAAATAGGGAATTTGTCGGTCCACATAAAAGGTTCGCGAGCATAGAACGGATGTCATGAATTTTGTGGTTTATTTGATCGAGCGATATTGTCGAGTAAGTGTCATTCTTCGGGATAGATGCGTTATGACGATGTTGCGTTCGTTCATTCAAACCACTTAACGAATGGGATCCGTCCTTTCCAAATTCTCATATTTTGAAATTTAAAATTTTATTTTCAAAAATCAATGCGTATATATAAATTAAATTAAATTTCCAAAAGAACGCTTTTCCAAAGCCAATCCTTAAAGCGGCCGACACCTTCTGGCGACTCCGCTGGGGACTAACTCTACTCTCCATCAAATCAAAGGTTTATATCTTCACACATCGACAATGTGTCCATGCCCTTCATGGTCCAGATTGTCGTTCTTCGGATGAGTACTTCGCTCATTTTTCTTGGGCAAGCACAGTCAACTCTCTTGGATTTCAGAACCGTCTGTTTAATCACCTTTAAACAGCGTGGTTCGGGAATCCTTAGGGTTTTCTTTTGATTTTGCGGGGTCAGACCCCCAATAGGTGTGTTAGTGCGCGAGGTGCGCTGCGAATTCGGCTCAGGACCGGGTCCTGAATTTCCCTTTCACTCCGTGTTTCCCGGGTTTGATTTGCTATCGGCAAATTAAACCAAGTCTCTGCTCTTGTACCTTCCTTTTAAATCCTGAAATTAAATGGACAATAAAAATAAAATAAGGTGAAAACACCAAACAGAATAAGGGAATTGCCCAGTTTGCAGTACGAAGTGCGGTGAGCAAGTACTTCCGTTGAAGCCGCAAGACACGGGACGTTACTGACTTCCAGAAATTCTTTAAATGCCAGGAACGATGTCTGCGCCGAAGTTGATCTTTTCTTTCGCCTCCGGAGTAGAGTTCGCCGTCAATAGAGATGAGCTGCCTGAGCTGTCAGTCATTAAGTTTGGGCAAGGGTTTGACGACGTTGAAGTCAAGTTCGGGGATGTGGCTATTGAAATGACGAAGCCTGAAATGAGCAAATCTGATAGCTCTATTAGTAATGTTCAACCCGAAGACGCTGAGAAACTCCCCATGCCAAAGAAGGAATGGATTGAAAAGAACTCGGATCATTGCCGGGACTACTCCCGAGACCGTTTCTGCTCTCTATCGTCGGATTCGCTACCGCTGTACCAGTCGCTCCGCTAACCAAAGGAAAGGGTATTCTACATGAAGAAGAGTCAGTCGAGGCTTGTGTTCTACCGTCTCCTAAGTTCAGAATTGAGTCTGATTCAAGGTCCTTGCAGATGACAAAGGCACAGGAATGGAAACGCAATCAGGGAATTCTGAAGATCAATCGGTCGCGGCAAAGAACGCAACGGTCTGATGAGCAGTCGTTCCAGTTGAGACCATACCAGATAGATGGGAGACAGGGTCCAACAATGAATCAACGATTGAGCAAGGTGTACTCCTTCAAAGATGAGTCAGTGTCGCAGATGTTCCGTTATTTGATAAAGAGGCCGAGTCCGGACTACGGAGCCGAAGAAGCCGGAGGAGGCCGGCAAGAAAGATCATCCTCGATCTGTCTCATACCACCGGTTGCTCGGTCACACTATAGAAAAGCTGCCGGCTTCAAGGATTGGCTTGAGAAGAATTTCAGAAGCGGAAACTTAACGATCCCGAATGAGTATTTAAAAGAACCTGAAAAGGGTTCTATAAATATGATTTCGTGTGATTCGATTAGCTCCTACACGACGCCATTGCTCGAGAAAATAAAGAACGTTCCTCGAAGACCTCCGAGTTGACCTTAAAGTTCTCAAAGGAAAGTCGATTGAATCCGCCATGGAAAAGCTTCGAGCCGACATTGCACGGCTCGTCCGAAGATCGGAAGAAGACTTTGAAGATGAAGATTGCAACCTAACAAGCTACGGGGAGGACGAATCGCGAGAAATCAACGTCATCGAGACCCGAGCCATGTTAGCCGCAAGCGACACTCCTTTTCGTGAGGACGCAAGCGACACTCCTTTTTGTGTGGACGCAGGCGACACTCCTTTTTGTGAGGACGCAGCGAATAAGTGGCAAAGGGCCTCCCAGCAGAAAGATGAAATTATTAACCTCCTCGAGAAGAAGATTGAAGAAATGACGGCCGCCATGGTGGCATCGCAGAGACAGTCACACTCACAGCAAGTGGCATCTCCAGAAATGAACCAGCCAGAGATTGAAGAAAGAAGAGAAGCCGCTTCTACAAGCCGAGAGGAGCCGCCGAAGAAAGATTCAACTCAGAATATGTTGCCAGAGAAGGACATTAAGCAGTTGGTCGAACAACAGGTAAAAGAAACCTTAGCCCAATTGAAAGGGGACGCGTCAATTTCAAAGGGTAGACCTTACCCGGAGGAGTTCGATGCCGTCCCATATCCTAAGGGTTTCGTACCACCTTTGTTCAGGACTTTCGACGGGACTGGAAATCCTCGACAGCACGTGGCACACTTTCGAGCAAGTTGTCTGCAACGCGGGGGTAGTGATGCGCTATCGCTCGACGGTTGTGAGCGATCTTTCGAGAATCGCCTTCGATTGGTACGCGAACTTATCGAACGGTTCGGTGAAGACTTTGCAGAAATGGAGAATCTTTTTGTCGAGCGTTTTGCAGGGGTTCAACACCGCGTCACTATAGGCGATCTTGTGGAAGAGAAGCGAAGCCGGATGAAACTTTGGTGGAGTACATCCTACGGTGGAGAAACCTGTAGCATGAAGTGCGAACCCGGCTAGAGGAACATCATGCGATTGAAATCCTACTCAAAAGCATCCATGGGCCGATAGCTTTCGTGCTTAAGGGACTCACCATTAGGTCTTTCGAGAAGTTACACGGCGAAGGCTAGCGACTCGCGGGAAGAAATCAAGCATATGGATTCATATGAGAATGCCGAGAAGTTCGGGACGATCGAGACATATGAAAGGAAATCTGGAACGGTTGCGGTAGTTAACGGGAGAAAGCGACGATTGCAGAATACGGAGCCGAACAACCTCGAGCAGACCTTCCAACGTCCTCGTCGGAATGCACGACGATCGGTTCGGCGGACGTCTTACCGGACGGATGAGAGGCAAGTTCCAACCACGGTTGATCGATCGAGCGGAGATACTCTTTTAAAGATGAAGCGGTGAGGAAGATGTTTCGCGGTCCGATTAAGAATCACGAGATTCAGGTTGCCGTAGCAAAGAGACCGGAGGAGGTCGACGGGAAAGGACATCCGAGATATTGTCCATACCACAGAGTTCATTGGACATACCATAGAAGAGTCTTTGCAGCTTCAGAAGGCTAGCGAGGAGAACTTCGGGAATGGAAGCTTAACAATCCCGATGAATATTTGAAAGAAACTTGAAATAGGTTCCATCAATATGATTGTTTCAATTGATTTCTACGCACCGACAACGAACGAGGCACTTTTCGATTACTTATCAGCACTACTTTTGTTACTCAGTATGATCGGTGATGGTTTGTACCGTTCTTCCTACTGCAATGAAGAAAAGGAGTTTGTTTTTGTCAAGAATTGCTTGATATTTGGAAAGCTCAAAATTGGATATTTTGCTAAGACTTCGACCTCAGGGAAGAATGGAATTAATGCCCTAATAACTGAATTGTTTTCTTTATTCGGACTGGGTCCTAAGTTGATCTCAAAATGAAGCAGTGTGCTTGAAATACGAGTAATTGACTCGGGATATCACGGGCCTTTTAATTTTCGCTATGTAGTTAGGTCCGGATTTTCGAAAAAGTTATAATATCCAAAGATTCATATTAAGGGACATTTCAGAATTATTAGTTGGGGGAGTTTTTGACATTCAAAATCATTAACAGAAATATGTCTTGCCAGATACAGTAATTCTCAGAAAACAAAATGAGCAAAAAAAAAAAAAAAAAAGTGTTCCGAGGAGAGCTTGAGGTGAGCACACAATCAAAAATTGGTGTCGCAATCCGGACATTCAAAATCTTTAATCTGTCTTTACTAGGATATAGTAATCCTCAATAAAAAAAGGAGAGCGAAAGCTCGATAAAAAAAAAAAAAAAAAAAAAAGAATGCTCCCTGAGAAGAAGCTTGAGCAAAGCATATAATCAAAAATTGGTGTCTTAATCTTCCCCCGATTAATGAAACTTGGGAGGATACCTTAAGAAGTTTCCTCCGATATTATGCTTTGAAAAGAGTCAAGTGATTCTACACCTTTTGGTTGGTCATTAATTGGCTCAGAAATATCTTTGGAAGATGAAAAATATTTTGATCACGTGACCAGAAATTTTGGGATCTGCTTAGGCCCAGAAAGAAGGAATTAAAGAAACGACGACGTTATTAGCAATTAATGGAAATTCGACCCTGAAGTCGTGTTTTTCAGTGTCCAGTAAATACAACTCCAACTTCAACTCGAAGAATGTCAGAAAGATTTCTCAGATACAACTCCAACTTCAACTCGAAAAACGCCAGAAATACTTCTCAGAGTCAACTTCAACAACCTTTACAGAATCTGCAACAGATCAAATGATGACTACTACAAGCAAAGCTGCGAAATTGCGGCCACTTCGATTCATGGTGTCATTAGAAATAACACACCTTTATAGGTACTTGAAAGAATATAATTCCGATAGCACCTTAAAGAGTGAGTTATTCTCTACACTTGTCCTTAGTCAGTGGACGACACTCCAGGAAGCACTGTGCCTTGTGTTTCAGAGACGAAGACTCGTTCTTAGAGCTCAGATGTCGCACTTGTCTAAAACTAAGTCCAAATCCCAAAATAAAGTTCAACATTCAAAAAAAAAAAATTGCTTGAAAAATTTTTCAAAAAATCTCTTCACAGACTTTTCAGCGAACTTCTGCACCGCACAGGTTGCACAAATTTCTCCCAGATTTAAATGCCAAATTCCAAATCTGATTTTCTCAGATCGAGATGCGTGATTGTTATCCCTTGATTCTCTCGCTTGTTTGAGAAAGGATCAGCTGATTCTATTGACACACAGCCGCGAGTTTCGATGGGTTCTGTTGCCGTGGAATCACATCCTTTCCCAAACAAGGTCCGTGTCGATCGACTCTTCGTGTGGGATATGAAACACCCTCATATTCCATCTTAGTCTATATTAGAGGTAGAGGATCCCAGTATCTGATACCGCATTGCTTTGCAATGTTCTCCTGCCTATTTTAGAGGTTGAGGATCCCAGCATCCGATACCGCATTGCTTTGCAATGATCTCCTGTCGAGTTTTAGAGGTAAAGGATCCCGTGATCCGATACTGCATCGCTTTGCAATGATCACCTCTCCGTTTTAGAGGTTGAGGATCCCGGCATCCGATACTCGCATTCGTTTCTGATGATCTCCGTTTAATTTTAGAGGTAGAGGATCCCAACGATCCGATACCGCATTGTCTGCAATGATCTCCTGTCCGTTTTAGAGGTGGAGGATCCAGGCATCCGATACTCGCATTGCGTGCGATGATCGCCTTCGATATTTTAGAGGTAGAGGATCCCGGAGTCCGATACTGGCATTCGTTTGCAATGATCTCACGTCTGCCTTTAGAGGTGGAGGATTTCGATATCCGACACCGCATTGCTTCTGCAATGTTCTCCCTGTCATTTTAGAGGTGGAGGATCCCGACATCCGATACCGCATTGCGATACGAATGATCGCCTTCGATATTTTAGAGGTAGAGGATCCAGTGATCCGATACCGCGTTGCTTGCAGATGATCTCCCATGCCGCTTAGAGGTGGAGGATTTCAGCATCCGATACCGCATTGCTTTGCAATGATCTCCTGTCTGCTTTAGAGGTGGAGGATTTCAGCATCCGATACCGCATTGCATTGCAATGATCGCCTTCGATATTTTAGAGGTAGAGGATCCCAGCATCCGATACCGCATTGCTTTGCAATGATCTCCTGTCTGCTTTAGAGGTGGAGGATTTCAGTATCCAACACCGCATTGCTTTGCAATGTTCTCCTGTTTGCTTTAGAGGTGGAGGATCCCAACATCCGATACCGCATTGCTTTGCAATGATCTCCTGTTTAATATTAGAGGTAGAGGATCCCAGTATCTGATACCGCATTGCTTTGCAATGTTCTCCTGCCTATTTAGAGGTTGAGGATCCCAGCATCCGATACCGCATTGCTTTGCAATGATCTCCTGTCGAGTTTTAGAGGTAAAGGATCCCAGTATCCGATACCGCATTGCTTTGCAATGATCTCCTGTTTAATTTTAGAGGTAGAGGATCCCAGCATCCGATACCGCATTGCTTTGCAATGATCTCCTGTCTGTTTTAGAGGTGGAGGATCCCAGCATCCGATACCGCATTGCATTGCAATGATCGCCTTCGATATTTTAGAGGTAGAGGATCCCAGCATCCGATACCGCATTGCTTCATGAATGATCTCGCATCCGCTTTAGAGGTGGAGGATTTCGGTATCCAACACCGCATCGTTTCGCAATATTCTCTCGTCCGTTTTGAGAGGTGGAGGATCCCGACATCCGATACCGCATTGCATTGCAATGATCGCCTTCGATATTTTAGAGGTAGAGGATCCCAGCATCCGATACCGCATTGCTTTGCAATGATCTCCTGTCTGCTTTAGAGGTGGAGGATTTCAGCATCCGATACCGCATTGCTTTGCAATGATCTCCTGTCTGCTTTAGAGGTGGAGGATTTCAGCATCCGATACCGCATTGCATTGCAATGATCGCCTTCGATATTTTAGAGGTAGAGGATCCCAGCATCCGATACCGCATTGCTTTGCAATGATCTCCTGTCTGCTTTAGAGGTGGAGGATTTCAGTATCCAACACCGCATTGCTTTGCAATGTTCTCCTGTTTGCTTTAGAGGTGGAGGATCCCAACATCCGATACCGCATTGCTTTGCAATGATCTCCTGTTTAATTTTAGAGGTAGAGGATCCCAGCATCCGATACCGCATTGCTTTGCAATGATCTCCTGTCTGTTTTAGAGGTAGAGAATCCCAGCATCCGATACCGCATTGCTTTGCAATGATCTCCTGTCTGCTTTAGAGGTGGAGGATTTCAGCATCCGATACCGCATTGCTTTGCAATGATCTCCTGTCTGCTTTAGAGGTGGAGGATTTCAGTATCCAACACCGCATTGCTTTGCAATGTTCTCACGTTTGTTTTAGAGGTGGAGGATCCCGATGATCCGATACCGCATTCTTTCTGATGTTCTCCCGTTCGCTTTAGAGGTTGAGGATCCCGTGTCCGATACCGCATTGCTCAACGAATTGCCTCACGATAAATTTTATAGGTTGAGGATCCCAGAGATCCGATACCGCATCGCTTCTGACAATGTTCTTCCGTCGATTTTGGAGGTTGAGAGTAAGCCCTTTGATCGAACCAGGCATCCAATTCCGCGTTACTTTGGGATCCTTTCCCGTCATAATGATTCTAGTCATGTTTTTGTTGTCCGGCCTTTGAGTTGGATGTGAGTCCTTGCGCTTTCCATCTCAATCCAGTCTCTTTACTTTTCTAAAAACTCGAAATTTTACTCTGGAATCGAAATCAAATCTATGTTTGAAATTTGAAGCCTGAACTTTAAATTGCGGCGCTTTAATCGAATTCCTTTTCTTTCCCCCTCTTTTTCCCCAGCGGAAACTACTCACTCTCTTTTTCGTTCTCGCGTCCTGTCCTAAGTATTTTACTTAGACGGCTTTGTGTTGGTTTGTTGATCTGTCGGTCGGCGCCTGATACGCGCGGTGTGCTCTGTCCGGCGCACCACACCTATTGGGGGTCCATTTGTTGACTCTCGTTTTGTCGAGGTTTAGTTTTCCTTCTAGGATTTAGGGTTCTAGCTCTAGGAGCTTCCCCGACGATCTTAGATTCCTAATGACTGGACCCACCTCGCTTTAGAATGCTTGAAACCACTTCGACACTCTTTTGGAATCCGGACGGAATTCCGACCTCTTGCTCGCATGTGTGGTAGGTTGGAATTAGCGTTAGGACTCCAAATTGAGTTCCTATAGGACCACCTGGACCTTAGGGTAGCCTTGTGCACACTTCTGCACCACCGAGCACAAATTCCTCGAGCCCCGGCCTCGACGTCTTCAAATTCTCCGCGACGGATCGAGATCGAAGTCGGAATGCGGAACGAGCGCTATCGAGGTCGAATTTCGACGAAATCGAATTTGACGCACTTTCGACTCGGCCGGTGACGAGGTTCTCGAACGACCTCGGATCGCGAAACGGACTGCGCCATTGCGTCCGGGACGTCGAACTTGCTAGGGAAAGACGTATGACTTGCTGTGTTTTGAGCGCGGGTTCGCGACGAGAAATTTGGTCGTTATTTTATTAAAATAAGTTTTATTTTATATAAAAAAAAAATCCTTTTTAAATCCCATTTTTTTTAAACCTTAACCCTACTCTCTCATCCGGGCTCGCCTTTTGCTTTTCTCTCCGGTCCCGATCCCGTTTCTCCGGCTCCTGCGCGAGCTCCGACCTTGGTCCTCGTACCTTCTCGCCACTTCCCCGGCGACCACCGCTCGCGGCGAGGCCCTTTCGGCCTTCCCTGCCTCCATTGTCGCCCTTTTCAGCGACTTTGTCGCCACTCTCTCCCGCCTCTTTCTCCTGCCGAGACGCCCAGGTAAGTGGGACGGCTGCTTCTTGCTCTTCTTCTTGAGGCCGGCTATAAAAGCCTCTTTTGGATTAGGGTTTAAGGTTGGCTCTTATTTTTTCGAGTCAGTGTTGTGTGTTACCATTGCCTTACCTCTCCTCCTCTCCTTTCTCTTCCTCCGTTGCTCACGGTTTTCCACGAGCTTGTGTTCGAGTAAGGCGAGAGGTGCTTCGTTGGCCTTGTTCCTTGAAATTTACGGAAGTCGGTCGATCGGTTTTTGGCTTGGTTTGCGCCCTTTGGTCTCTGTTGTCGGATTTTGGGGTGCTTTGCTAGGATACACACCGAGGTATGAGTTTCTTTGGCTCGGATTTTCACATGTGAGGCTATTTACATATTGCTATGCTTGAGTTGGGCGTGGTTATACATTCGAAATGGCATGGGGTTGCTTCTTGCTCTTCTTTACTTATTTTGCATACTTGTCCTAATCTAATGTGAAGCATGGAATGGTTTGTTTAGTTTTATATATGCATGTGGAGCTTGCTTCTTGCTCTTCTTACTTGCTTCTTTACCAAAGAGCATGTCGAGGAAAGATTTAAGTTGATTTAAAAGAACTCTATGCTCATTTTCATTTGAAATACATTAAGGCTTATGCTTGGATATCTTTGGAGGTATGGAAGTGCTTACCTAGGCTTCATGTTTAGCTGAATTTTAAACTCTATCTTGGCTCATTATACTCTTAAGCAAGTTTGTTTCATTCTAAAGGAGGCTTGAGGCGGCTATTTCTCGTTGGCTTTTGTTTTGCGGGTTTTGGAGTTGTTTTGGCATTCGAATTAAGGGCTGGTTTTATTTTCATTTTTTTTTTATCTTTGCCCTAGCAGCCTAGCCTATTGCACTTAAAAAGGGGGGGGGCTTGTCTCTTTGCGTTTTCGCTGCTCCTGCAGCTGTCCTCTGTCGTGACACTTGGATTTGGGATTTGAGGGGAGCTGCTCCCTTTCTCTACTGTTTCTGTTTTGCTGATTTTGTCCCTTTAAGCGCTTAACTTGGGGCCCTTTTGTGACTTTGTCTTGTTGCTGCCCGACAGCTGCTCCTGTAGTTTGTAGTGGGGTTCTGTTTTGGTTCCTGCTGTTCATGGAACCTCCCCTGGTGCAGCCTTGGTTTGGGGCTCGGGTTAAGGTCTATATGGGGCTCGGTTTGTATGCTTTGTTAAGCTATGGCTGGGGTCGAATTGCTTAGTTACTTAGTGGATTTCTTCCTATTTATTTGTGATGAATTTGAAATAGTATAGGTGGCTCGGCTGCACCCTTATTTGGAGCTCCTTGAGGGCTCGGGTTTTGGCTTTGCGTTGAGCTGGAAGTGTGTGAGCGGCTTGTTAGGGAGCTTTGGCCGTGAGCTTCACTTGTGATGTGCTGAATTATGGGAAGTCTTACCTTGTTGTCTTTTGTCAGGCTCGGTCGTGAGTTTCTTTATGGAAATTTGGGATTTGGTAAGGGCTCGACCCCTTGTGGCTTCTTTTGTTGTGACTTTGGCCGCGGGCCTCTCCTTGCTCCTGTCTTGGCCAAAAGCTTGGGTGAATGACATGGTGGATGTGGTGATGTTTCTTCTTTCTTATTTCTTACTACACTTGCTTATGAAGTTGGTTTGGAAGAATTTAAGAGCATCTCTTATTTGCTTTAATGTTTGGGAGTTAAATGTTGAAATTGATGAAGTTATACAAAGTTGGAATTGTGGCAATCATGTGATAAATTGATATCGGAATTGACGGGCCTTGTTTCACACTTGTTTAAGGCGCTTGAATTTTATGAAAATTGAAAAGAAGAAAAAAAAGGAAGAAAAAGAGAGAAGTGAAAGGGGGCTAAGCCTTGAAGTTTTGTGATAGCTCTCCTGGGTTCGATGACCTGAGTCCAGCACAGGCAGCAATTCTTTTCTTTTATTCTGTTTTATTTTCATTCATAATTTTACCGCTATTCGGGAAAACGAGTGAGTGTGTTCTTAGGGGTCTAGTCCTCACATTCTCCGAGAGTGTCGAGTGCCTTTAGTCCCTTTCATAGGACATGTGAGGCCGGTCGGGAGTCCGGGTGATTTACTTGTCTTTTCTCTCCTTTCCTTGACCCCTCGTCACTAGTTTTCACCTTGTTCTTAGCTTAACCCACACACATACGGGGGACATGTAGGTGTGCATATATAACCTCCTTGGGTTATATATGCGCATCATGCAACAGTGTAAGTGCGGTGGGGACATTGATGAGCCGCAAAACGAGAAAAATTACGAGAGCCGTAGAATGGGGCCGCCTGTCTCGAGACTGCGGAGAGAGCAGAAGCGGGAATCACGGAGCCGTTCGGCCAGTCCTCGGGGTTTCTACTCGCCGACGATCTAAAGTTCGTAGTCTCAGTCCTACTTGGGTAGTCGACACAGTGAATTCGAAATGTTTTAAAACAAAAAAATACATGTGTTTGAAAAATACAAAATTACCTCCACTACTTCATGCATTTACTTACCATAGTTTTGGCCTGCATGAAAACCCGAAAAAATGAAATGTGTGAAAACTTATAAAAGTCCACGGTTGGTTATTCGAGTCGGATTAGGACGCCTTACGCGAGAAAGTTGGGATAGTAGTCGGCACTCGAGAGTCGGATATTAGCACAGCTACGAGTCGAAACACCACCGTGCTTACGGGTCATTTGTAGGTTTCTTCTAGTGTTTTCCGTGTTTTCCTACGGTTTTGCTTTGTTTTCGTGCGTTACTTTTCTCGGAGTTTTCCTACGGACGTTCTCTTTCTTCTTTCTCGATTTCCTAGTTTTCTTTTACGATTTTTCTTCGTTTTCTCGACGTTTTCCTGCTCGTCTTTCTTTCACTTTTACTATCGGGTTCACGTACTTTGTCTTCTTTCTACACACCAGTAAGTACTGCCGTTTAGTAAGTTGTTTTTACCTATACTTCTACTCCCACTCCGCTTACTTTTCCGTGCTAATAAATCTTATCAGGAAATAAATAAAAAAGAAAACATATAAAATAATAATAAAGCGACGACGGCAGCGCATCGAGGATGAAGCGGGACATACGGTACTCCGTGACACGGTTTTCATTTTCTTTCTTCGTTGTACTGCTCTACTTTTAGTATGCATTCATCGTTGAATTTAGTTAGCTTACTTTCGGTTTATACTGCGTAACTTGCGTGTTTTACATTCCCGTCTTAACTATAACTAGCATGCTTTCTTTCTTTCGCACTCTTTCCACTGTAGTATAGCTAGCTTACTTTTCGTCTGTACACACCTGTCCACAGCATGTTTACTTTCGGCATGTACTCTCCGTTTAGTATGTTTCTTGTTTAATCCTGTTACGCACGCTTCATTCGTTTACTTTTACTACTCTTGTCATGATCACTACACACTCACTCGAAAATAAAAATAACTCGCATGTTCAGCTTGGATTAAACTTAAACTTAAATCGCGATCTTGCAGACGACGTGGAGCATGGAGCACGGTGGATGACGCGCATCTGTCTTCAAGAAAACTCGTATCTCGCTTCAATAAAGCCCATTCTTGGTTTAAACAACAAGCCTTAAGTTTGAAGTGTGAGTCCACCACGTGCGACAGTAAACCCTCACCTTTCTCTTTTAGGCCTTTGCACACCGCTTACGTACGATATAAGCCCTAATCCAGCTAGGTTTCAGAGGTTGTCGCGCTTATACGACGTAAACCCTCCTGTCTTTCGGGTAGTTTGCATATAGAGGCATTACTGCAAACGTAATCCCTATAATTAATTTGCGAGATTGAAATCAAAATAAAATCTCTTTCCAAAATTTAAAACCCAACCTAGGATAGTTTGGGACTTCCTCGAGGTCCTCCTCGAGATCCGTGACATCCTCTACCATCCTTTCCCTGACTCCGAAATAACTGTTCCTCCTTGCGCCCTTCACATGTCGAATTTCCTACTCCCAAATTTCGTTGGAAAACCTACCTTTTGACTTCGTGAAAATAGAAACCCGAGATTCGAATCGAGAGTTCTCTCGAGTGACTTCGGTCGTTTGAGGGTAATTAGCTATAGGAGCTCATTCATAGGGAGTTTTAAAGACCGGATAATATAAACCCTATCCGATCCTTTTGTATTAAATAGGAATTTGTCGGTCACATAAAGGTTCGCGGACCGAACGGATGTCATGAATTTTGTGGTTTATTTGATCGAGCGATATTGTCAAGTAGGGTGTCTATTCTTCGGGATAGATGCGTTACTTGCGATGTTGCGCTCGTTCGATTCAAACCACTTAACGAATGGGATCCGTCCTTTCCAAATTCTCGTATTTTGAAATTTAAAATTTTATTTTCAAAAATCGATGCGTATATATAAATTAAATTAAATTTCCAAAAGAACGCTTTTCCAAAGCCAATCCTTAAAGCGGCCGACACCTTCTGGCGACTCCGCTGGGGACTAACTCTACTCTCCATCAAATCAAAGGTTTATATCTTCACACATCGACAATGTGTCCATGCCCTTCATGGTCCAGATTGTCATTCTTCCGTTGGCTTGCTTCGCTCATTTCTTTCTTGAGTAAGCCGATCAGCTCTCTGTATTTCGAACCGTACGTTTAATCACCTTTAAACAGCGTGGTTCGGGAATCCTTAGGGTTTTCTTTTGATTTTGCGGGGTCGGACCCCCAATAGGTGTGTTAGTGCGCGAGGTGCGCTGCGAATTCGGCTCAGGACTGGGTCCTGAATTTCCCTTTCACTCCGTGTTTCCCGGGTTTGATTTGCTATCGGCAAATTAAACCAAATCTCTGCTCTTGTACCTTCCTTTTAAATCCTGAAATTAAATGGACAATAAAAATAAAATAAGGTGAAAACACCAAACAGAATAAGGGAATTGCCCAGTTTGCAGTACAAGTGCGGTAGCTTGAGTACTTCCGTTGAAGCCGCATGAGACACGGACGTTACCGACTTCCAGTAAATTCTTTAAATGCCGGGAACGATGTCCGCGCCGAAGTTGATCTTTTCTTTCGCCTCCGGAGTAGAGTTCGCCGTCGATAGAGATGGTTGCTGAGTGTCGGTCATTAAGTTTGGGCGAGCGGTTTGACGACGTTGAAGTCGAAGTTCGGGGATGTGGTATTGAAATGACGAGCTCGAAATGAGCAAATCTGTTAAGCCTATTGTAATGTTCGACTCGACTTGTTGAGAAACTCCCCATGCCAAAGAAGGAATGGATTGAAAAGAACTCGAATCGTTGTTGGGACTACTCCCGAGACTCGTTTCGCTCTCTTCGTCGGATTCGCTACCGCTGTACCAGTCGCTCCGCTAACCAAAGGAAAGGGTATTCTACATGAAGAAGAGTCAGTCGAGGCTTGTGTTCTACCGTCTCCTAAGTTCAGAATTGAGTCTGATTCGAGGTCCTTGCGGATGACAAAGGCACGGGAATGGAAACGCAATCGGGAATTCGAAGATCGATCGGCCACGGCGAAGCAACCGCAACGGTCTGATGAGCAGTCGTTCCAGTTGAGACCATACCAGATAGATGGGAGACAGGGTCCAACAATGAATCAACGATTGAGCAAGGTGTACTCCTTCAAAGATGAGTCAGTGTCGCAGATGTTCCGTTATTTGATAAAGAGGCGGAATTCGGACTACGGAGCCGAAGAAGCCGGAAGGAGGCCGGCAGAAAGATCATCCTCAGTCATCGTCCATACCACCGGTTGCTCGGTCGTACCATGAAAGCTAGCCTGGCTTCGAGGATTGGGCGAGAAGAATTTCAGAAGCGGAAACTTAACGATCCCGAATGAGTATTTAAAAGAACCTGAAAAGGGTTCTATAAATATGATTTCGTGTGATTCGATTAGCTCCTACACGACGCCATTGCTCGAGAAAATAAAGAACGTTCCTCGAAGACCTCCAGTTGACCTTAAAGTTCTCAAAGGAAAGTCAATTGAATCCGCCATGGAAAAGCTTCGAGCTGACATTGCACGACTGTCTGAAGATCGGAAAGAAGACTTTGAAGATGAAGATTGCAAGATGAGTATTTAAAATAACGCGCATGACGGAGACCTTAGCAGATAGCCGGGGCAAGCAGCAAGTGACAACCGTGCAGGAAGAAGAGAATAGAGATAATGAGTAGGTTTTTTTTAATGTTTTTTTTTATTCGAAAGCATTATATCAAATATTTGTTCTGAAATTTTTGGATTAACTTTACTATTCTTATTTGAACGGTTTGTGACAGTATCTTCCTTTTATTAATGATATTATTTAGAAATTTGATATGTGATATGCCTATGTTTAATGTGATATGTGATAGGGAATGTGTTTTTGTGCAGGTTGTGAAAATGTCTTTATTTTCTGTGGAACATGTTTACGTCGAATTTGTGTCATTCTTTGAACGCAAACTCCAACGCTTAAACGACAAATAGTATTTCATCATTCTATGATATTTTCTGACGCAAATGAGACAGTAATCTGACGGTATTATTCATGGTTTGATATTTTCAAACACAAATGTAAACGCTCGTTACAGAATCAGATATGACGCAATAACAAGCAAATAATTTGCGTCGGAATATTTCGACATAAATTAGACGAAAATAAAATTATCGATACTCAATTAAACGTCGGAAAAAATCTAACGCAAATACGACGCTATTTGTTAAATATCGTTGATTTTGCGTTTGATATGCATATGATATAGTTGACGCAAATATGATAAATTTCTGTAGTAAAGCTCGTTTGTTATTTAACAAGTTGCAAGTGAAATGCTCAATACTTTTATGATATATGATTTCAATAAAATTTGATTAACTAAAACTTATTTAATTATCTATTTAATAGTAATATACAATGATTTAATATCAATATGCATATAAAATTTATGTAATTTCTTTTTATTTATTATTTCAATAAACTAATTAGTATTTATTGTGCTATTTGATTGAAAGAAAACTTCCTTAAATTTTATATATTATTTTATTTACTCGGTACAGAATAGTTAAATGCTAATTTGAAATTTATTCAGTTGTTTATTTATTTAGGTTTGTAAAATTATTTGTTAATAACTTTATATAAAACATTAAGTACTCATTCAAATTATTAACTTATTTTAAGTTTATATGAAAAATTAAGTACTTATTTGAATTTTTAGCTTGATCAAATAAAATAAATAAGTTAAATACAAATCAAGTATGATCATTAAAAAATTTAAGCATGAATATATTTGTAAAAACTTGGATCAAGCTCAAACTAAGTATGAACAACTTGTGATTCGGCCAAGCCTAGTATAATCCATGACACACTTGACTCAAGTTGGCTCAATTATAGCCCCATGGATCATTCCCATCTAGACGCTGTTGAGCTAAAAGGTCAGTTAACTCATTGGGCATAAGTTACAATGTAGATTCATTCTTTGTGGTAGTGTAGGTCACAGACAAAGCTCTAAAGCACTACACAAGTATTGAAACTATAAATGCTTGACTAGTATCACTGTATCATTTATCATCTTTAAGCAAAACAGGTTATAACTGTGTAAGTACTTTTTTCTTATAATTTGGATGAAAATAGGCCCTTGGTAGTAATCTTGCAGCGTTTCTGTTTAACTACTCATATAAGTAGGTATATGCCGCTCACCATAAAGCAAGCAAGAAAACTCCTGAGGGTTAAAGCCGGGATGCTGCTCAAAAGTAGTTCCAAGCTTAAAAGCACAAGATAGACAGTTAAATTAATGAACTATAAGTTTTATGATATAAATAACATAATCTCCCAACAGTAAAATAGAAGTAGAAATAGAAATTGTTTAATAGGCATTAATGTAAGAGTATAGAAACTGCTCACAGGTATAATTTCTAGGTTGCTTTCTAGTGCGAGATAAACATTAGCTAATGTCTGAGCCTCCACACCCTGAATCAAAATAAACCAAAGGGAGATAAGTATCTGCTATAAACTAGAAAAACTGAATAAATTAGCAGTGAGATTCTAAATTAAACCAGATCTCATATAATCAGTTTCAGAGATTGAGGACAACAGCTGCTGTAACTTACTGGTAAAAGGAAAGAAAGTGCACCTGAGAAGCATCTACAACTAGAAGCGCTCCTTCACAAGCTGCAAGAGATCGTGAAACCTATACACCAATTTGTAGATTGCATCCATGAGATGAACAATAATGCAAATATGAACAGTGAGAACTTTTGTAATTCTAAGAATAGAGATAGTTCTCTTGAAAATTCAAACACATCGGTGGTCAGAGCGCACCAGAGTGCATTAGGATGCATCAAAGTTATATTTTAATGCAGAAATTAAAAAGTTTATTAAAGCCTAAGTAACCAGGTTCTAAGAAATGTTCTCTATCAAAAATGCCAGTATTAGATGAAGAAATGGATGGAAGAGTAATGGAAAATAAGAAGTTATTGCACTGACCATACAAAGAAGAGAACAAAGCCAGGCTAATATTATTAAGTAGCTTAAACAATAAATAAGAGTGCATCCACAACAAACAGGATGAGTAATTCACTAACTTACGTAATCTCTTGGACGCACTTCATTTTCTACAAGAAAATATAACAGGAACAATATAAATTATATAAGTGAATTGGTTTCCTGAAAGAGTTTTGTATCATAACGATTGATTTGATGCCATCAAAGAAAACAAATATGTAAAAATTATGGAGAAGTTAATAAAGATTTTGAATGATGGGGCCTTAACCAATGGTAATTGTGGAGTAACCATTGAGTTTCCACTTTCATGAGCATTTCATCAAACAGCCCATACTAAGCTTATATCTTTTAGTATTGGTTATGGATTCACTTGCAAATGATATTCAAAATGAGGTGTCTTTGTATATGATTTTTGTGGATGATGCGGTTCTAATCAATGAAATATTTAATGAAATGAGTAGAATGCAAGACCAAAATGTTTATAAGATAAATAGCTGAGGATTAACAGAACAAAAATTAAGAATATGACATGTAATTTAAGCGGTATGAAATGACCAATTAGTAATCAAAATTGCAAAAAGATAAAGTGAAACTACTTGTAAAAAAATTAAATACATTAATCTATTAGACAAAAGAATGATGGTAGTTGACGACATAACTTCTACAGTTAAAAGCTAGATTATTAAATTGGAAAAATGCTTAAATCTATTATATGATAAAAGAATATCATGGAGATTTAAAAACGTGAATAGCAAAAATGTAGCTAAAACGAAAATGATAACATTAATATATGGCAAAAGTAGAAAAAATAAGAAATGATTATAGTTGAGGAAAGAAGAGGTATCTATTAGAGATAAGTAGCAAAAAGTAAACATAGGTGGTTTAAATAATTACAACGAATGATAAAAAATACATGTCATGCCCCAACTGCACCCCCTTAAGGGTCAACTGCGGTGTGATAAAGGTAGACTATTCAATCAGACCATTTTCTCATCAGCGCTCGTCCAGTCTTGCAGAATCAGGAACCAGTTGGTGATGAACTAGTCTAACTAAATTGCCGCTAAGAAACATGATACATTTCATTTTATTATTCATTCACATTTCACATATTATACTTGAAAGCGTGAAAAATCTAATCATTGAAACACGCACACTCAAATATATATATATATATATATATATATATATATATATATATATATATATATATATATATATATATATTAAGCCCGAGGACTAATATATTACAAAGGAGAGGCACAAAAAAGTTTGGATGAGAGAGCCGAACTAGAAACCCAAAGCACCCGGTATATAACACACACCAAAATCTCCACAAAAGTACATGTATACCCAAAACCATAATTATAAATTAGGCATGTAATCTCTACGCGAAAGTCTTCAAACAGAGCAATTTCTTTGGAAGTAGTTGTTGGATTGGTGAGAGCTATAAATGTCAAACAGATATACTTGTTGAGATCTTCAGAACTCTGATAGAGACTCTTCTTCCTACGCAAAATTCACAAGTCGTTTCAGTTGGGGCACCCCCCAGTTGCGTGTGTAGGCTGGCCAAAAGACGACTTCGCAAAACCAAAACAGAAGGAAGAAATACTTGTTGCACCAAGAACTCGAGGAAAGGGAGAACGGAAAGTTGGAGTAGTTGATCTACCAAGAAAAGACCAATGAGAACACTTGTAAAATTCGCAGATCCAAACAGATAATGGGAGCTTGAGTACAACCCAATTTATCTTTACCTCTTACCTATGTTTCTAGGTAGGGAGCCTGCTAACAAATGATTAAGTTTACTGTCATTACCCAAAACAACTAAGGTATCCTTCATTAAGTTCCTGAGATCTAGTAGGCATTTATTATTCTTCTTCTTCCTAGATGTGTAAACCTGTTAATCCTCATCCTAAGATTGGCTTATCAAATCAGTGTGTTGGTCCAAAATTTGTTAGGCAGGTGTAGGCTGCTGCACAACAGGATCCCCTTGTGCATGATTTGCAAATTGATCAGGTGGTAAGTCTTCAGTAGAAAGCTCACCAAGGGTAGAATTTTGAACTTGTAGCTGGGGCACACCAAAGGTAGGTGAAGTATCAACATTCACCACCAACTGAGGTTCCACAGGAGGTATAATACGAAAGCAATCCCCCACAAGGACAAAAGGAGCAGGCCTTAAAGGTTCTTCCACAGGAGAAGTAGTCCCCTCAGGGGCAATTGAACCAGACACCAACTCATGTTTTGTGGTAATTTCCTCCACAGATGGAGTAGATATATCCATAGCAATCGAGTTAGACAAATCCTTATGCAGTTAAGCTTTAGATTTCAAGTTAGGGTGGAGCCTGTGGGATTTGTCAATGGTATGCCCAAACATCTTACAATGGAATGGAGCTTATTCGTAAGGAATTTGAGTTTATGCACCTTGTTTATGAGTGGAAGTTGGTCTCATAGATGGAAGACGCATTCTTATTCAGCTTAAAAATGAAAAGAATTACAAATGTTTATTTGCTAGAAGATTAATCTGGATTGATAACAGAGCCATGAAGATTTTGAAGTGGTCGGTGGATTTTGACCACTAGACGGAAGCACCAACCATTTCGGTCTGGATTCGCCTCTCTGGCCTCAAACTTCAGCATTTTACTCGAGAAATGTTGTACTTTATTGCCTCAGCCTATAGTAATCCACTCAAAACGAACACTCCTACTCTTTATCTTTCTCGTCCCTCTGAAGTCATGGTACTTATTGAATAGGACATCACTTCAATTGCTCCCGAGGAAATTTGGATAGGATCACAATATTAAGGACATTGGCAAAAGGTTGTTATTGAGTCCTTCCCTTTGTATTGCTCGCATTTTCGTATGTTCTGCCATTCCAATTCTCTATGTCATCATCTACACCCACATCTAAGACCAAAGAAGCAAAGTGCACAGCCAGAGGCAGTGATTCCCCCTCCACCTAATCCGCTCCAAGTTCCTAACACGTTTGATCATCAGAAGGATACTCCTGAAGATGCCAGTATCCTCACAGGTGATATGCCACAAAAAGCTTATGATATAAGTCCTACTTTGGAACCTCTTCTCGTGGGGGCGGGGGAGATTTCACACTTCACCTGCCCTAGAATCTAACTTTGATGTAACGGGTGGCAATACTTCTACTAAGTTTCTACCTCCTCATCAAATAGAGCAAGTTGTTATTGTGACTCAGACACATGGAGTTTATGATGTGCAACAGTCTACACCTGTCCGTCAATCTTAGGACCAATCCATGGAGCTGATGAGTCAATCTTCGGGTGATAAATGGTTGGTTTATACATCCACGAAGAATAAGAAGAATGGAGGCCTACTACCAAACCTGATGGATGATACATTGGTTGATTCGGGTAATGGCAGCAAAATAATTTGTTAGCTGGCTCCCGTCCTAGAACCAGAGGCAGAGACAGGGCTAAATTGAATTTCGCAAGCTAACTGATTCTGCGAATGTTGGCAGACTTTTGATGTAAAATTTATGTATACCTTTTAATCTTGATTTTTTTTTATACATGTATCATATGTCTGTAATGTATGCTGGAGGGTTCTGGTCATTTTGAGTTCTTTCTTTCCAAACTATATGTTAATATATTCGCCTTCAGGCTTTTCTATATATTGCGGTTCTTCACTGCAGACAAAAAGACGAGATCCCGAGAATCGCGTCACCTGCATCTCTTTTGCGGGATTTGGCAGATCCCGCGACCCTGCAGGTCGCCATGCTTCATCTGTGATCCTGCAGCGAGCTCTCGACAGCTGCAGTGTTGTGAGATGGCCTCGGGTCGTTCTTACGTCGACGCCCTCGCAGGCGATAACCCCGCCCGCGCTCCTTCATGTTCCAACATGTTCCCACAGAGATTCCACGATGCATTCGCGCAAGGCGTTGACACCAGGTTTCTCAAAAAAGCATCCTGTAAAGACGGCAAACCTGCAATCTTTCTTACTATGGAAGAGATCTCCATCCAAGCTGCACCCTGTTGGTTGTTTCTAATAGGTAAATTCCTCTACGGCAACCCTAAGCTCGAACTGATCCATAAGGAATTTGAGCAAATGAAAGTGAATGGGGAAGTTCGAAGATTTGAAGACTAGATGGTCGGTATGTTCTCATCCAATCGACGGATGATAGAGATTACACCCAAGTGTTTGCTAGAAGAACACTTCGCATAGACAATCGGGTGATGAAGGTGCTGAAATGGACGGTGGATTTTGACTATCGCACTGAACCTTCCATCATTCCTATTTGGCTACGCTTCCCATATTTGCAGGTTCACATTTACGATCCAGAGCTTCTATTTACTTTTGCTATGATATATGGCACACCAATCCAGACTGATCCGCCTACGGAAAATCTAACCAGACCTTCTGAGGCTAGAATATTGATAGAACGAGACATTACATCACCCTTCCCGAAAGAGATATGGATTGGTACACAGCATCAGGATTTTTGGCAACCAGCAGAACTTGAACAGGTATCTCTTTACTGCACTCACTACCGTATGTTTGGACACTCTCACCAGCAGTATTACCACCTGCATCTGATCTCAAACCTATACGTACAAATGTTACTGGGCCACACATTCCTGCAATAGATCTACCCTCTTCCTCAGTACCTGTGATACCTACTGCAACGCCCACGCCTGATATAGTGCAAAAGTCTAATGATACTGATTCTGAGTAGGTTGATAAGAATCAATTGTTGGAGTGTCAGATGGTTGTACGTAGAAGGCATGATGCGATCGCTGCCCCTTCTTCTCTTGGAGTAGCAACTACTGCGGATGGTGCTTAGGATTCCCTCCCTAACGTGATTGAACATAGGGAAGAAGCGAACATTCACATCCAAAGGACGGAAAATGTGCATACTATTACCGAGGGAGAGTCACTGTCAAATAGTAGCATCATTACTGCTACCACACAAACACTGGAACACATCGCTGCAACTGTCTTTCCTCCTATAGTTCAGACTAACAAGTCTTCGGAAGAAGAATGACAAGTGTATACCTCCCGGAGGAAGAAGAAGGATGAGGGTACTATCCACCTTGAAAATTTAATAGATGATATTTTAATCTCCCCTAGCAATGGAGAAACACTTCAGAGTTCGATTTCTGGATGCGCTACAAAAACCAAGGGCAGAGGGAAGCCTTAGCGACCTTGTCCTCTTTAGTTGTTTGTTTCTCTTTTGTTCTATATTTTGTATCGCTCTGTTTGAGCTTTATTTACTTTTTGTTTCTTATGAGTCAACTCAATTTTTTGGGCCCTCTCATACTACTTGTTTTGTACCCTTTTTTATTTCAATGAAATAGGCCCTATGGCTCTTTTTCATAGAGTAGGAGAATCCCAAGCATCAGTACCAATCACTGCAGCAGCCTTTCCCGCTTCGGATCAGACTGTCAAGTCTACTGAATGGCAAGTGTATACCCCCCGGAGGAAGAAGAAAGATGGGGTTACTTTCCCCCTAGGAAACCTAATGGATGATATTTTGGTCTCCCCTGATAATGGAGAAGCCTTGCAGAGTATTATTTATGGATGTACTACAAGAACCAGAGGTAGAGGGAAGCCTTGGAGACCTCGCCCTCTTTAGTTGCTTGTTTCTTTTTGTCAAACTTTTGTATCGCTCTGTTTGAGCATTAGTTGCTTTTGTTTCTTATGAGTCGAGCTTAATTTTTTTGGGCCCTCTCATATTATTTGCTTTGTATCCCTTTTTATTGCAATGAATAGGCCATATATATATAGCAAAAAGCCCAAGGGCCTATATTAATTTAAAAGCGGTCACAGAGATTTGAGGAGAGGGCCCATGGAGCCCTTCCCTAGCGATACAATGTTAACAAAAAGATCCAAAATATTCAAAAATTACAAAACATAGTCAAGAGAGAGAACGTGATACTCTCGCTCTGTTTCTTAGAGATCCATAGAGTAATCCCTTTAATGCTACTCCATTGCCCTGAGTCACCGAGATATCATCAAATAGGAGTGTAACCCCAGGCTTCTTCTTCCCTGAAGAATGATAAACCTGTCAGTTTCCTCCATCATCTTCTTCTTCCACTTCTTCTTCTTCTACTTCTTCCTCTTCCGTAGAGTTCTGCTGATTCTTGTCGGTGGGTTCGACAATTGGTAGGGGAATTCTTCTTCTGCTGCTGAAAGTTTGGATGTATCTGTTAGAGCGGATGGCTGAAGTAGCCCCCTGAACGGCTTGCGGCACAGGAAGAAGTGCCGCACTTCGAGCTTGTTCGGTAACCACTGTAGTCTCCGGAGTGGCAATTTGTACAACAGACCGAGAATTCTTCCCGACAGCCATGTCATCTGAGTTTAAACTTTTATCAGCATCAGATGCTACCATAATCTTCTTAGCCAGGGTAGCGTCAACTCTATGGTTGGGAATTTCCAACAACAGCAGAAGGCCCAGCAGCTCTTTTCCTCGAGGGAGGATGCGATCCTATGAGCAGTGTCTCTAATGTGCCCGAAACGTTTTGCAATGCTTGCAAAAGAGATGCTGCTCTCCACCATGATCTACCGCAAAACTCATCCGCACCATCAGTGATCCAAAATCGATCCACATCAGGGAGAGTAAAATCCCTCTCCACTAGAACCCTGGCCCCACCTGGAGAGAACCTATCAAAAGTAGGAGAGTAAACTCTGGGAGAAGTACTGAGAGCTTGGCTAATGTTGTAAAAAGCACGTGGATTGTACAAATGAAAGGAAAGCCCCGGAAGTTTGAACCACATAGGAACGATAGGAGGTTTCTTAGATGGGTCAAAATCAGGAGTCCATTTGATAAGACTCGTGTGGGTGCCGACGACCAAAGCGATTGTTGAGCAAAATTTCTAGCATAGTCTTCTTTTTTTTGTATCCGAATGAGTAAGTGTCTGCCATCTAACAATCCTAATTTCCATCCACCAATAAGTTTCAGATTCTCAAAAAATTTTCTAGCTAAATCCATCTTGAGGTGACCATATTAGAATTTCCCAACTAAAAGTAAATTTAACATCATCGGAGAGAACCTTCATTTCAGATGTGGTGAAGATAACGACGGGTTTCCATCTTTAATACTAATAAGCTCTAATAAAATCGCCTCGTATTTTTCAAATCGCGAGTGTCATGAAATTCTAGTGAAAAAAAGAGAAGATCATTGTGGGAATCTCTGCCCACAGCTCTAGCATAGGAAGCCTTAGTTGTTATCAGAAAGAAGTCGCCGAACGGCATCTACAGTCAGTGAGTTGCGCAGCAAGCACGCACAAAGAAGCAAACTCCACTGTGCCTGGATGTACGACTGGAAGTGCGACAGGAAGTGCGACTGGAGTCGTCGAGCTCCCACACAGATTCCGTTGCACCAGGAGCCGAGCTTGCAGTCGACAGGGAGAAGTCGAGCCGTGCAGAGAAACGACGACAGAAATAGGACTTGTCGAACCTGTAAGACGAGCCAGTCGAGCGGCTCGACCAGAAACGCGAGCAGACGCAGCAGAAGATCGACCAGCGGCCCGCGAGCAGAAGTCGAAAATGAAGTTCGACAGAGGAAATCGACGCGCCAGCAGACGAGTTCGACGACGACGAATTCGGCGCGACGCAACACGAATTCAACGACGACGAAACAGCGAGCACCTCCACCGGAGGCGACGAAAGCGCGCTGCTAGACAGTCGACGTCGAGGAAGCCAACAAGAACGTTGGAGAAGCCGGCGATCAAAGCTGGGTTTCGCCATCAGGCGAAACCTTAGCAGAGCTACCGGACGCCGCCATTATATATATATATATATATATATATATATATATATATATATATATATATATATATAGCTATTAAATTCAACATACTAAAGTTTGTATCCCAAAACTATGAAATAAAAAACCTGTACAAGTCACAAATGGCAACTTACTGATGTTTCTCATCTCTTCTTCAAAGTCAACAATGTCGAGTAATTTACAACAAGCTTAAAAAAATAATCAAAGCTCAAATAAGATTTTCATGATGGAAAAGAAATGTGCATGTGTATATCTAACTCATATGTATGTCCATAACACATGTCACAACATGTTATAATCATAAAACATGTAAAAGAAAAGGCATGTAATAGTAGTGTATAAAATATATATTTCATTCATTCATGTGTAACATAAACATATTCATAAAAGTCATCAATCTAATCATAAAAACATAATAATCAAAGTGTGTACCCAAAAGTCTGTACAAGCTCCCAAAACTATGATGTCATGGTCATTACCCAGCCCGAAGACAACATCAATTATTGATAAAGTTGGATCCCTCCCAACATAACAAATATTTAAAGCCTCCCTGATGCCAACTATTCCCTTTATTCCTTCCCAGTCCGATGCCAACGATTCTCAGACTTTCATCTCCACTAGAATACTAGAAGTTGGAAGTCCAATCGTTTTCTATTATCCGTACTTTCAATTATTCAAGTAATATTATATATATGAGATCATTTGTGATATTTCTTAAATCATAATCCTTATAATAAGCACTCATCATAGGCAATTCATATAACATGTGCATGAACCAAAGTAAATAAATACCTATAAGAAATAATTTCATAAGCAGGTTCATCAGTTTCATAATATAGTAAAATAATGTGTATTGTATCTGACAAATCAACTTTATATTAATACAGTTTATGCAGGTATGCATCCACAACATGAAGAAAATTCTAGATGCAATAGTGTCAAACACATAATCACAAAGAAACCTATAGAGAGTTATTTTCTTTAAATTGACATAGGATTATTTCACCTGAATCGACGAAGCAGTCCTACGACGAGTTTCCCCAAGCTCGAACGCCTAGTGTAAACAATCTAAAATAATTAAATCTCTAGGATATTCAAAAAATTTTGTCTCTGATCTTAATTTAACCCACACAAAGATGTGTATCAATATTTGCCTCAAATGAGTTGCCTTGCATGAATTCTCTATACAAATTACTTCAAATCCTCTCTTCCTCCCTCCAAACCTTCCCTCCTGCCCTTTACTTCTCTGATCTCCGGCTAATTGCCCATATGAAAAAACACAAACCAAATTCATACTCTCTGACACAAGTTTATCTCCCGTTACAGTGAACGCAAACGAAAAAGTACATTGATTCGTGGAAAACGTCAAAATGAAAAGTAAGAAAGGAAAACAATGTCTCAAATATAATGAAAGAGGGTTTGTTATTTACTAATTTCTCCATGGAACTCCCAACACAGTTTCGTCTCTCAGTTGTTTGCCGAGTTCATGCCTGCAACAATGTCGAATCGCAAAAGCTCTTCATTCCCGCGAAACCAAGAGATGGGGGAGGGGAGAAACGAAAGGTATGCAACATTTAACTTAATATTGATAAATCCCGACCCTACGATTCTATCCAGCCACTGCATGCGTTGTTTAATGCGAGGGAGTCGGCTGGGAACAGTGTCCAGGATTATGATTAATTAAGGGTTTATTTAAGTTTAATTAAACTTTGATTCCATAATTTTATATCTTTTATACGTTTAAAATTCACGTTTACTGCTATATATCAAATTGATCTATCTGACATGTAAAATTTTATAAAATTGATTTGGTTAAATTATGAGGGATGCAAAATTTGGGATGTCTTACAAGTACCAAAATTTTACCTGAATTCTCAAAATTGGGTGTTGCTACTCTCCCCGCATAAAAATTTTGTCCTCAAAACTTATTAATTTACTTGAACATAAAAGAGATATTTCTACGTACTTCTTTTTCCCATGTAGCTACTTTTTTTAGGTCTGTGCTTATCCTTTACCTTGACAAAACGAATTTATTTATTTATCGACTTCTTATTATCTATTTCTAAAATATTTTTAGACTCTTCAATATAAGTTAGATTTTTCAATACTTATGTCTTTATGTAAAATCCTTTTGTCTAAATTTGAAGCTCATTTTCTCAGCATGAGATGTGAAACACATGATCGATATATGCAACATCGTAGTTAAAGCTAGCTTTTAGGCAGCTAGACCAATCATTTCTATAATTTCAAAAAAATTGATATATCAACTTGCGTTCCTGATAAAATTTGAATGTACATTTTATTAGCCAGACTTTTAAAAATATAAAATCACCAATTTTAAATTATATTGCTTTGTACTTTGTATTTTGTGTCGTAACATTTCTACTGTTGATCGTAAGCAATTTTCAATCTATCTCTAATTAAACTAATTTTTTGTAGCTTCATCAGCTAAGTCAGAACCTAACATTTCATGTTCGCCGACTTCAACCCAACTTAATGGAGTTCTGCATTTTCTATATAGTTGTTCATAAGAAGTCATTTTAAAACTGAATTGATGGCTATATTGTAGGCGAACTCGATCATCAGGATGTGATCATTCCAACTGCCTTTATAGTCAAGAACATAAAGCCTCAACAATATTTTAATACCTGAATTGTCTTTTTTGATTATTAGTAGATTTGTGGATAAATGTTGTGCTAAGATGCAGAAGTGTACCCAAGCACAGTTGAATGCCTTTTCACAAGTTCGACGTGAATATTCTCGCTGTCAAAAATGATAACTTGGAATTCCAAGTAATTTAATAATTTTTTTACGTATAATATGACAAACTTTCAATTAAAACTATCTATATAATTGGCAATAAATGAGCTGACTTTGTTAGTCCATCAATAATAACCCAAATACTATCATGACCCAACTTGGATCAAAAAAATCTAATGACAAAAGTAATTATTTTTCTTTTTCATTC
Organism: Papilionanthe hookeriana x Papilionanthe teres; assembly: GCA_022702705.1. Classification (NCBI taxonomy): domain Eukaryota; kingdom Viridiplantae; phylum Streptophyta; class Magnoliopsida; order Asparagales; family Orchidaceae; genus Papilionanthe; species Papilionanthe hookeriana x Papilionanthe teres. Next base: position 147,529,492 of record CM040422.1, on the reverse strand, counting down.
AGGTATAGACAATGATTGTAGCAATCCACACGGCCTCTGATGTTCAGCCTTTACCGTCTAAAAAGTTTCGCATTCAAACATATTCAGCAATAACCATTTTCATACTTGGCCACCACAATATCAATTTCAAATTCGTATACATTTTAGTCTTGCGTGAATGAATTGTGTACCCTGAATAATGAGTCTCATGTAGGATTTTCCGTCTCAAATCAGAATCAGCAGGTACTCATCACTGCATCTTATTGGATCATACCATCTTCATTAACAGCCATATCCGACCACTTTCTGATTGAAGTATTTTTCAGAAGTTTTGGATATTCACTGTTGACTCTCTGAGCTGCCTTGATTTTATTTATCAGAGTTCATTGCATCAGAGTTTGTTGCACGAACAACTAATGTAAATAGATCTATCTCATATCTTCTGACTTTCAAGTTCAAGACATTATTTCTTTAATCAATTTCAACTTCTGAGTAATAATTCAGCTTGCACTACATGTGGATTTCCGATTCAAAGCATCCGCAACTCCATTTGCTTGGTCAGGACAATTGTTTATATTTATATCATAGTCTTTAAAAAGCTCTAGCAACCCTTTCTGCCTTGAATTCAGCTTTTATATTGATCATGGACCTCAAATTTTGAGGTTCAAAAGTATCATGCAGCATCTGAACAAGAAAAATACTAAATAAAGAGGTTTTTCAAGTGCTTCAATTTTAAATTTCAAAAACTAAATAAATAAAGAGGTTTACGAAGAAAAAGTGGTATTCCAATTTCGGATTTATACCCCTAGACTTCTTCAAGATTCATTTTATACCAATTAGACCTTAAATAAGGTCCAATTCTCAGCACTACTTGCACATACAATTCCAGATTCATTATTTAGAGCAGTCCCAAGAAGTGAACCAAAGGCCAACAACAAGATTCTCATTAAAAGCTCGTTGTACGAAAATGAGCCACCATAAAGTATATAACGAATGAAATTGAGCTCAGAACTTACCTAACGAAAGTACATTGGCGACGTCGGCGAGCAGCTTTGCTAGGGTTTCGCCTAATGGCGATTCCCCGCATTGAATTTTTCACTTTTTCACTCGAGCACGACGATGAACGGCTACGGATGTCCCTGCTGTAACAGATGCTCCTACTGATGTCAGTGTTATAGAGCATCCCTCACAGGATGCCACTGAAATTGATCCTCCCTTAGTGGAAGAACTCTATATAGTTAACCCTCCCTCTGTTACTCCTACTCTTACTCTGTCACCTCGAAATCAAACTCATCCTTTGGTTCCTCCCATCTGCTCTAATAAAGAACATATTTCATCATCCCACGACCCCACTCTTTCGGCCATACCCTCTCCACCTGAGGCTCCTACTCCTTCACCCACTATTTCTGATCCGACACTAGCTTCAGTTATTCAGGTTGCTGCTGATTTGGAATCTGAATGGCAAATTCAAAAATTCAGTCGAAAAAAGGGCAGAAATAAACCTGACATTTCTCATTTACCAAGCACAAATATAATTGAAGATACATATACTTCAGATGGAGAACACTTACACCGTCCCACTAGAGTCACTAGGAGGGGTGGTTTAAGGCATGATGTTTAATATATTGGTGTGGAACATTAGGGGAGTAGCGGACCCTTCCTCCCTTAATCGTTTAAAGCATTTGAGTAGGGTCCATAAAACTGGTATCTTTGCCATTTTAGAACCTATGGTGATGGTTCGCAAGGATAATGTTCTTCAACAATTCAAAAGGTTCTATCACTATAGTAATAAAAACAACAAAATTTGGGTTTTTTGGAGAAAGGATATACTATTGGACATCATTGACGATGATGAGCAATTTGTTCTTGCTCACTTCAAGTCTGATATTTACCATGGTTGGGCTACATTTGTGTAAGCTAGTTCCTTACTACAAGAGAAGTATACACTTTTGCAGCAACTCATTCATATGAGTGAGTTTATTAAAAAAATTTGGTTGGTGGGGGCGACTTTAATATGATTATGTCTCCTTCTAAGAAGAGAGGAGGTGCTAGAGTTGATTCTACACTTATTAACAAATTATGTGATCATATAGCTGATGCTAGTCTGTTTGATCTTGGGTACTCTGGATCTCCTTACACCTGAAGAAGAGGATCTCTTATGCAAAGACTTGATAGATTACTGGGTAATACAGCTTTGCTTGATTATTACTAAATCATTAGGGTCTAGCATTTAAACCATGCAGCCTCCTACCAAATCCAATCTTGCTTACTTTGGATTTTCAAGCTAAACCTGCTACCTACCACTTCAAGTTCTTCAACGTTTGGTCTTCTCATCCTTCTTTTATGCAATTAATCTCTAGGGTCTGGAAACCAGAGATGCGCGGCAGTCCTTGGTATGTACTTTGGAGTCTACATAAAAAGTTGTTGCTAGCTTGAGGCGTTGGAACACCGAAGTTTTTGGAAACGTGCACTCTAGGGTGCTTGAAGCTCGGCGTGTTCTCGAAGTTCTTGAGTTACATGTTATTTCTGATACTTCCCTTGTTGAGCAGGTTGCACAGGCCCATCATAAGCTTCTTGAGAAGATATCAATAGAGCAGGATTTCTAAGGCAAAGGGCTAATGATCTTCATTTTTCAAATGAAGATAAAAATATCAAATATTTCCATGCTACCATTAAGCATAGGCACAATATAAATGTTATCCTTAAGATAGTTACTCCTAATGGAGATGTTTTTACTGATGCTGAGCAAATTGGTGTGAGTGTTGTTGATTACTTTCATGCTCTTTATGTTGATTTTGTACATGTTGCCCCCATTGATGCTGGTCTCTTTGAAGCTGAAAGAAAGCTTGTGGCTTCCCTATCTCTTTCCTACATCCCAACTGAACAGGAAATTATCTCTACTCTTAAGGGCATTAGCTCCAACAAGGCTCATGCGCTTGATGGCCTCACGTCAACTTTTTATATCAAATATTGGGACATTATTAAAAATGAGGTAATCTTAGTTATTCAAAGTTTTTTTCAAGGTGAAGACCCAGGTAAATATTTCATTGTTGTCATGATTGTTCTTATCCCTAAAGGTAATGATAAAACTCACTGCACAACTTTAGACCTATATCTCTTACTACTGTTATTTCTAAGATCATCAGTAAATTGCTTGTGGCTCGATTACAACCACACCTCTCATCTATCATCTCACCTCAATAGTCAGCATTTATTAAGGGCAGGGAAATCACTGACAATATCTTACTAACTCAAGAGCTTATTGAAGAGCTTGACAGAAAATGCAGGGGTGGTAATTTGATTGTTAAACTTGACATTAAAAAGGCCTTCAACACCATAAGTTGGGATTTTATTATAAATATTCTTATTGCCAGAGGTTTTCATGCTAGTTTTTGCACACTTATTAAACGTTGGTTATCTAATAACCACTATAGTGTCATGGTTAATGGAAGTTCTTACGGTTTCTTCTCTGCTAAGAGGGGTATCAAGCAGGATGATCCCTTATCCCCTACGATTTTTATTATTGCATTTAATTATCTATCCAGGTTACTTAATAGTCTCCATATGCAACACCCTCACACTCAATACTCAAACAAAACTAAATTTTTGTTACCCGCTTGGCTTATACTGATGATGTTATTATTTTTGCAAATGCTTCTAAGCCTTCTGGCAAGAAGCTTGTGTCGACTCTGGATATGTTTCAGCTGTGCTCGGGTTTCCTATTTAACAAGGAGAAGTGTCATATGTATTTTGGCAAGCATGTTGGGAATATTATTACCAACTGGAGGATCTCTTATACGGGATACCATTTATCTTCACTTCCTTTAAGATACCTTGGTGTCAACCTGCTCAGAGGTCGAAAGAAGCAAATTCAAATGGATGAGGTGTATGAGAAAATTAAGCATAAAATTGCTGACTGAAGGAATTGTTTCCTCTCAAATGGAGTCGAATGACTCTTCTTGCCAGTGTTCTTCAATCTATCGCTCTGTATGTTTTGCAGGTCTTTAAACCCAAAAAAAAAACTCTCTAAAAAATTTAGAAAAAATATTTAACAAATTTTCAGGGCTGGGGGTGGGCAAATAAGTTGTGGGCCTCCTGGAACAAACTTTGTAAGCCTAAAAAGGCTGAGGATTTTGGTTTTAAGACCTTGCAGCATATTGTAGAGGTTAATATGTGCAAGCTTTGGTAAAAATTTAGATTGGGCAATTCTTTGTGGTTTTTTTTCATGCATCTTAAATATTGTGCCTCCACGCATCCCTCTATTGTAATCTGGAAAGTAAGAGATTCAGAGATTTGAAAAGCTATTCTGAAGGCTAGTTCGATTGCTACAATTTTTATTTTCTAGGATATTGGTGAGGGAAATATCTCTTTTTGGCATGATTCATGGGGTGAGTCTCGCCTTTTGAATTATCCTCATTCTCCTCTTAATACCCATTTATTGGTCTCTGATTTTTCAACTTGGGGGAGTGGGATATATCTAAGTTGTCGGCTATAGTTGGGGAAGAAACTGCTCTTCGAATTTCGAGATTGCTTATTCATCCTGATCAAAAGGATACCCCCATTTGGAAGAACAACTCATCTCAATCTATAAGCAAAATGATCTACGCTCAGCTACATACCTTCCCTGATTGGTATTGGGGATCTTGGATTTGGCATAAACTTATCTCACCCTCCATCTCTTTTTTCCTTTGGAGATACTTCCTCTCTATGCTTCCCCTAGATGACATACTCAAACTCAAGGGGCTTCGGCTTGCTTCCATGTGCCCCCTTTGTAGGTCATCTGAGGAAGACTATATGCATATATTCTTTGAATGTGCTTTTGTTGTGGAGGTTTAGAATTTATTTGCTATGCATGTTGGTATAAAATGGACCCACATGGGCTCTATTGTGAACTTCCTTTGGGAATGGAAAAGCTTCTCTACTTTTGGCAAGTAGTTTAATTTCTTTCCTTTGCTTATATTTTGGTTCTTATGGTGTGATAGAAATAGCCATAAACACAGTACCTCTCCTTCTACACCCCTTATTACTGCTTCTTATATTTTGGCGCACTTTTATAAAGCTCAGAGGGTCTTCTATGGTGCGGCTACTCACCGTGGAAATGTCTGTCATACCATTTTGGTTAAATGGCAAGCTCTGCACCCCGGCTGGGTGAAGGTGAAAATTTATGGGAGTTGGACATCTTTGGCTGCTGGTGTTGGTGGGCTTTTTAGAAATCCTGTTGGCCACCTAGTGTGTTACTTTACAACCCCTGTTGTTGCGGACTCCCCTCTTCAAACTGAGTGTTAGGCTGCTCTTCTTGCATTGAAAACTGCAATCTCCTTTAGCTTCTTTTGTCTTTGCATAAAAACTGATTCTAAACTGCTTTGTGATATGTTGAATGGTACATCGAAACCTCCTTGGGATCTTATATGTTTGTATAAACGAATTAAGGATCTCATTTCTCATCATCGTTTGGAAGTGTCTTTCAAATTTATACATAGAGAGGGGATTACCCCTGCAGACTGGTTGGCAAAACATACTAGGGACAAACCTACTGTAGGGTTAACCCCCCCAAAATCACTTTACCGGTTTCTTATTAGGGAATCCTTGGATTTACCCTATGTTAGATGCCAAGTTCTTCTCTACCCATCTTGTATGGATTCATTACTGTTTGGTTTATGCTCTTTGTTGGATTGTAGATTTGCATCATTACGGGATTCTTTTGGAAGGATTTCGCTTTGCTACAAACTACTGTTTATGTTTTCTACCTCCACATGCTACTTTCTTTATCATCGCTTTGCACGTCAAGCTGGTCAACTTCTTGGGGCACTTTGGCAGTTTCGGTTACTGGGTCCTGTGTTTCGAGTTTCACTATTTGCTACTTCTTCAGTTACAGTTTGCTTTGCTCACAGCTGCCCCTATTTTCCACGATTGCATTTTCTTTCTGTTGGTATACTGGGTTACATGTTTTGTTTGGAGAACTTTGTCTCTTCTTTTTTGCGTGGAGTTGCTAATGTTGAAAGAGGAACCTCTAAGACTTAATGTATTTCTTTTTTTTAGATGAGGATCCTCCTTTCCCTCCCCTAACTTTCGTAACTTTTTATTTTTCTAACGCGTAGAGAGCCACGAGTTGCTCATTTCTCCAATATATATATATATATATATATATATATATATATATATATATATATATATATATATATATATATATTACTATATTCCTATATTAATTATATAACTTATATTATATAAATATATAATATTTATATTACTAATAATGATATATTATTATTAATTTATTATATATTATAATTTATAGGATTTCATTTTTTTAGAATAGTAAATTTTTTAGATATAATTAATTTTAAAATATCATCATTTTTATATATATTTATTTTAAATTAATTTATTTTTCGAACAATAAAGATTCTAACACGAACGAACCCATCACTGTTTGTATTTGATTAGTTTAACAAACCGAATGAAAAAAAACTGTTATTGTTCCTCTCGTCTGCTAAACGGATAGAACACGAACTCCATGACGAGTCGAACACAAATTGTTCGCGAACAGCTAGCTTTTTTTACAGCCCTAATTGTGATGGTTAGTTCACTAACCACTATGCCGACGGGATAATATCGGTCAGGGGAGAGTAGACTAGAGCTTACCTCCCCAGACAATTATGATGTTTATATTGTTAATTGTTATGCTGACGGGATAATATCGTCCAAGAGGAAGGTAAAAGTCTTTCCACCCCAAATAATTGTGATGGTTACATCACTAACCTCTATGCCAACTGGAATCGATGAGGCAATATCGACCAAGAGTGTGTTAGGTTTTGTAAAGTACATATTTCTAACTGTTAATTAACTTTACTTTTCTTAATGGTGCTTTCATGAATTTTTGAATATTTAATTATTAATGATAGAAATAGAATATCATAGATTTGGTTGTCATCATCCGACCGACTGCTCCCATCGTGATTAATTCCAAGCTCGGGGTTTCTCTTTTTTTTATTAATTCCCACTTCTCTGCCATCATTGTGTTTATCTTTCATTTATTCTCATTTTGGGTGAATGATTGGTGGCAGTCAATACATCCAAAACTTTTGATCTAAATAAGAATGGTTTCAATGGACTGGAATGCACAAAAGATTCCAACTTCTAATTTGTAGATTCCTCAGCCTTTTCATTTTGCTAATTCTTTGCCGTCCTCTAATTGCATTTCTAGTAGATTACTGCTTGTCTTTGTTCAAGTTGCTTCTAGATTTAATTGCTTGATAAATTATGAGTTCGCATGCATAACACAGAAAATCCATGTAGAAATCCAAAGTTCAGTTTTGCGTGAATCGTTAATAAGGATCCAATATAAAATCTACAGTTCCTTTTGCAACCTGCATTAGATTTCAACACACTTTCCATTAATTTGTATCAAATATGTTATTTATCAAACATTTTTAGAAAAAATTGCAACATAACCCTGGAGAATAAATATGTAATTTTTATTAGAAAAATATGAATCTAAGAGCTCAACAAACTAAGTTTTTCCACTACCAGCCATATAAATGAACTTCACAGTTCTCAATAAACTTAATTTTTCCAATCAACATCAAAAATAAGATGATACAAATACAAGGAAAAATGTCTTTAAAGTACATATATGACGTATCCGTCGGTGCTACATTGGCATAATTACTTATGAACATTCTTAACAGATTAGTCTAAATGTTCCATTACACGAGTGCTAAATAATAGTCTACTCTAGTCGTTAGAACAGATTAGTCTAAACGTTCCATTACACGAGTGCTAAATAATAGTGTACTCTAGTCATGGATGCATCTAACTGCAGTATCACGCTACGAATAGAAACTTCCCTATCAAATATCAGCTTTGATTTAGATTCACTGGTTGTGATAGCTCAAGCTCTTCATGATCTTCTGCTTGTAAAGAATGTTGGAGAAGAATTTAATCAATCTTATACTCGCAATAGAAGTCACCTAGTAATTGAAGAAAAGTGTTTCAAATCATGATTACTAAAAAGAGGTAGAAATAAATAAGTGTTTTTTCTTCCTTCACCATGTTTTACTAGACTTCTAGCAAGACGTAATAATTTGCCTAATAGCTTCGGAGCATACAAGGAGTGAATGGGGCTAAAAGTAGGATGGATACTCCCTTGCTATCATGTTATCTTATGTTCTTTATATTTTGGTGATAACTTTGTCCTCCAACTGCTCTATATAATTGCTTCATGTTGTACTGATTATAATGATGATTTTAAAATTACTTTTGTCAAAAAAAGGTGCTGCATTTAAATAAACTCCTGTGGCGCCCTTGATAGATTAATCTAAACATGCCAGTACACAAGCTAAGTTCTCCACAGCACTATCCAATCAAAATACTACAAGAACATAATGATTAAGTGTAGCATACCTCATATGAGAAGTCAACGTGGCCAGGTGTATCAATAAGATTCAAGCAGTATGCTTCATTTTCCAATAAAAATCGCATTCGTGCTGCCTAAAAAATTAAAATAAAAATAACACATTTGTGCTGCCTTCATCAAATATAAACTTAAAATTACATTCAAAATCAATAAATTTAAAGTTTACATAACAAAATGGAAAATAAAGATATATAAGTTGGCCATAAGTTAATGAAAATAAAAGAAGGAATGAACACAACAAATCCACCATACAAATCTAAACTAATCAAGATCAAATCAACAAATTGATGTGGCCACGCATAGTGAGCAGGCATCAGTTTTATTTCCTTCAAAACTAATAATTATGCTATGTTAGGAAGACTAGGATCATAAAAGTATGGCTGATAGCATAGAACCATTCCGATTTCCCGTGAAGTACCTGGTTGGAAATTTTTCCTTCAGATGGGAAAGGAGACAAAGGACCAAATACCTTTATATAATGCTTTTCAAAAGCTTTGAAGACCATCTACTACAACAACAACAACAAGACCTTTATCCCAATAAGTGGGGTCAGCTACATGAATTCTTTTTCTCCGTTGCGTCCTATTTAGTGTCATATTTTCATTTAATTCTAACAAATAATTTATATGGCACTGAGTACTTTAAACCAAAGAATTAACTAATTTTGAAGGGAGGTACAGAACACTAAAAAGGGTAACTGAGGAACTTGAATGAATACTATGAAAGCAATATAACATTCGGATGATCTTACTTACACAAAAAGGAGAGAGATTTACCAATTAAGGCCGCACCATTATACTGTGGATAGCAGAATTACCTCACAATTGCTATTGTTAGATTACAATGTACAAATGATACTGACATAATAAATCATACTTATTAAAAGAGTGATGAGACATCTCATAGGAAATGATTTATGGCATGGCATGGTAATTTAACAGCCGCAGTTGTAATTAACATGGAAAAGGAATCAAATTATAAACTTCAGCCAAATGAACACAGACGTTCCGTCATTTAAAAAATATAAAGAAAGAACTCAAATGCGAAAATAATTTGAGCTTGCCTGCAATTTAATAGTGATTCCTCTTTCTCTCTCCAAATCCATGTTATCTAAAAATTGTTCTTTCATCTCCCTCTTCTGGACGGTACCAGTTAATTGTAACAATTTATCTGCTAAAGTTGACTTCCCATGATCTATATGAGCAATAATACAAAAATTTCTGATATTTGATATAGGAACCTACCAAATAGAGAAGAACGTAATGTTAGAGAAACAAGAAACAGAAGCCATTAAGCAAAAAGATCAGACAAGCACAAAAATTAACATTGCACAATTCTAAAATGACATTTCACAAGACAAAAATAAAGAATTCAAGTATGCATTTTAAAATCCACAATTTTGCCAATAAAAAAAGCAAACAAAAATGATGCTAAGTATCAAAACGATGTAAGTTCAAAAAACAGAAGCTATGAGATTCTGTTGATGAATTCATCTGAGCTGTTACACATATGTTTGCCTGTTGAATTTGTCATTTCATGAGTATTAATTTGCTTGTTAATAAAAACAATAAAAATGGGGTGTTCTGCCTATGAATGGGTGTGCCAAACTGCTAAAGAGGTTCAAAATTAAAAAGAAAATTATAACTTGTTTCCATTTTCCCCCAAAGCCAATTCAAAATAGATTTCCTTAAATTTTCTAGCAAAATGCATTTATGCTCAGCATAAGTATTGTCGTGAGCCAATAATTTTGTTTATGATATGGCCAGAAGAAATACTCTTGATTAGTTCCAACTGGGAGTGTCAAAAAGGCTCACATTTCGCGAGCAGCTCATCTACTAATCGTTATGTAGCTCATGTTTGAATCATTCATTAAGCAAGCAAACAGAACACGAACAAATTATTAAGCTCAAATCATAAACGGGCCGAACATAATCACTTTTCAATTTTGTTTAGCTCGTTTTAGCTCAAAATAAGAAAATTTGTATATATTATTCAATAATATTATATATATATATATATATATACACACACACGCGCGCGCGCACGATTAAATCACTACAACTCATGTGTTAGATTGGTTAGATGCATTTTATTGCAAAGAACCTGCACCCTACAAATTCTAAATATTATTATCTTGGCAAATCAAGCCAAACACAAGCCAATTTGAACAAAACAATCAATATCAAGCCGAAAATGAAAAGAACCTTAGCTCGCTCAAGCTCGGCTCGTGCACACCCATAATTCCAACCTTTCAATTAAGGGCATCAAGTTTCAAGCTTTGGTCATCTTCGCACAACAAGATTCAAACTAGACGATGATATTTCTAGCAACTATAATGAGGCCTTACACCGATTGATTTAAGATTCATCTTAACTCTCCAATCGACTTTGATTAAGCAAATGATTAGTAGCATCAATATTCATGATATAAATTCAGCTAGCTAATATGGATCATCGTTAAGACAATCACAAAGACATTTGTCTAACTGATTTGTATCTCTAGTAGCACTAATCTTGAGGCATAGGGCCTCCATCAAACTGTATCAAAATGGGAATATTGGTTAACCACTAATCTCAAAAATGGAATGCCTAGATTATCTACCCCTTCTATCAACCAGAGGATCAGAATGTCATCAATCTAGGAGCATTCTAATCCAACAAGAATCTTGAAAGTGGCATGGCTCATCTATACATTATACATATTGCCAGAACACCAAAGCACCCATTCGCCAAATGCTGATAAATACCCCGCCATTGAGGGGATAAAGTAAAAGAGGTCTTCTTGGAGCACTCTTTCTTTTCGATGATGAGATTCCAAGAAATTAGTCTCAAATCTTATTCTTATTCAAGCTCAATTATAAACTTAAGCAATAGAAGAACTTTGGAAGAAAATCATCGGGTTAGCCTTTTGATTTCTTATTTTAAGTAAGAGTGAGGAGGACTATATAACAAGCCCAGGACAACCCGTCTACCCAAATTCTATTGGCACTTGAGTCAGTCAAGCAGTACTTATATTTAGCAAGACAAGGCGCATCTATGCATATTATGACTCCGCAATGTGCCACACACCCTTCATGCTAGCACAAATAAATACCTTTCAAGTGATAAGAAAAAGAGGTATTCTCAAAGCTCTTTCTCTTTCATTCCAAAGATGAGACTTTGTGGAACTATATCAATTCTTGTTCACTTTTAACACCAATGACCAAAAAGTCAAAAAAATAAAATTCTAAGACAAAGTTCCCATAGTGGGCTGCTAACCTTTGATTTTAGTGGGTTCTGTAGGACACAATATCTAAGGTGATGTCAATTTGAATTCATGATTTGATGTCATATTTGTCCTAAAACAAATATAGTCAACTTGAACAAGGCCCACTTAATTAATATGTCAAAAATCTCAACCAAAAATAGACTAGACCAAAGTTGAACCCAACACAAAAAATATTTAGAGCATAATGTATTAGTGTCAAAATGAACCAAAATAACATGATTATTTAATTTGGACACAATAAATTAAAAAATTAATATAAATTAATACTTGAGATGTGTTTTTAATTAAGATAATCAGAAAATTAAAACATTATTTTGTGTTGACCCAACCAAACATGACCCGATCTAATACCAGAATTAGTAGGAAGAAAAGTGGAAACACAAGCAAACTTTCATTAATATTAAAAAGAGTTAGAACATGACACAAATGAGAAATAATATCACCAGAACATAAAACGACACAAGCAAACACCACTCAAGTGTATTCCAATGGTGATGGAGGCCGGCGAGGTGGGTCGAGTTGGCTAGCGAGTGTGGTGGCAGCCAAAGACTACTAGTGACAGCGAGGGGAATATGCAGAATACAGGAACACCAAATACGGAGTGACCGGCGGCAGGCGGAGGGGTGTGGTGCTGGACAGTGAGGGCAGTGGTAGAGGGGTAAAGAATAGTCGGTTGAGAGTGCTGGGAAGGAGGGGGGATAGTTGGATCGCAAGCTAAAGTTGCAGGTATGGGGCGGCTGAGTGCATTAATGAAGGAGGGGGAGGCCGATGGCTGAGGAGATGGGAGGAATTTGGGGAAGGTGAAAGGGAAATGATAAAACATCTCATTGGAGTAGGATATAGCCGGAGCACCACCACTTCCTCAGATCTCCATACAAAAGATCTAAAAACAAACACAGCAAGAATTGCCTATAACTCAGAAAACAAGCATATAAACAGACTTAGTTAAGTGGGAAACAAGAAAGGAAAAGATGACAAGAAAGGAAGTAGGAGAAAAGGGCAGGCTGCAATGTAGTCCTCTCTAATGCTGCTCGATCCGGGCGGGAGACGTGAAAGGAAAGCTGCAATAACGCAGCTTGACTCTTTTGGAAGCCTGAACGTCGGTCTCCTGGACCGACCCCTATGCCAGCTGGTTCAGCCGGCTAGCTTGTTTCCCGCCTCCGTGAGGGAAACTCCCGCACCCATGTCAATGTGGGAAGCCCCACTCCCGCATCCACGTGTGGAAGCCCCGTGTCATGACCTAAACCCTCAAAACTTTTTTCTAGCCACTTAAACTGACATGAATATTAAACAAGTTAAACCAAACATGAAAAGGTTTGAGTAGAGTTCTCATATTGTAACCCATATTGACAACCCCTTTAATAACATATGTTGCATGATCCATGTAACTAAATTATACCAGCATAAAAAATCATTTTAGTAGGCATTGATGCCATCAATGGTAGAGCCATACTCTCGTACCAACTGACAAAACGTATACCAATCAACAAGCAACTCTTGTTAATCTACGTTTGTTGACATCTTAAAATGTTGACAATCTTCCCATCATAAGTGATCGACCCTCCTTCCACATTTTAATAAGCATCAACTTTATAAAACTCTTGAGACCTCTATCAAGCATAGGAGGCAACAAAGGTGACTCACATATCATAGAAGGCAAACTAGAAGGCAACAATGTCATTTAAAGACAATGATGGCAATGTAGTGCCACTTGCATCAATTCCAACTAAATGGCATGGACTAGCATACTCCATCAATAGCCTCCGAATGAACATTGAAGACATGATTTTATATTTTCTTCATGAAGTATCAATGCATGTTAACCAACTAGCATCATTGTTGATGCCAATTTATGCATCTTCATCACCCGCTTTTCAACCTTACTTGTTTATGCAAATTTGTTACTAGATGTCATACTATTTCGTTGCACACCAAAATAACAGCCTCATAGTACACCTGCCACATCGTCAACAAAATAACATAATCACATACAACGTTGGACAGCCCCTATATGTATAACTGTGTGTGTGTGTGTGTTTTCAAAAACGGCCTTGGTATTAAGTCCCTCAAAGAAGAGGAAAAAGTAATAGAGTTCAAAAATCAATCCAACCCTTATCAAGGCAAAAACTAGGGGAAAGGAGGCAGCTTTGCCTCGCTCCTTGAAATCTCCACTCCATTTCAAGAGCACCACGCAAGGCCAATCTTAAAGGAGATGTGCTTCAAAATCACAAATAAGCCTTAAGGCTTGGTCGCAATATGAAAGTGAGATCCTTGAGGCATTTGAAAAGGTCACGATTACAACCCTATGATGGATGACCACAAAAGTTGTCATCACATAGACATTAGCTAATTCTACGATCCCCAAAAAGCCCCATATAAGTGAGATGCGTAAAAAAAAAAATAGAGTTGGATAAAGTCCCCACTCAAAGTCCACAAGAGTGGCTCCCAAAGAAGAAATCGCGGCTAAGCAAGCATACATAGAGGGTTTTTACCAATTTTAGGTCCCCAAGAGAGCCCAAAGAAGCAAGGCCCAAAAGGCAACTTATTTTGCAATGGGTCCATATTAAAAGTCCTTATATGTAGCTATCAAAGAGTTATTCCTTTATAGGCTAGTAAATAGACATACACTCCACCAATTCACAATCCTCGAGAGAGCCCCCAATGAATGATGCTATGGGCACCTAATGTTGAATAGGCTCTTTAATAAACAGCTCTGATAGAAGCACCTAATAAGCACGTTTAGGAATATAGAGACTGCTCAATATCACCAGAAATATGAAAATTACCCAACCATAACAAACCAATAAATACATGGAGATTACCAAACTCCAAAAGATAAAAAATAAAAAAACCCTAATTTATGTTTACTTTATGGATGGACCCATAGTCAATATAAAATATGATAAAAATTTTTGAAAGGTGCAAAACTTCATACTTACGTGTGTAGTTGCTACTCTCAAGCCATCCAACAGGGTCATCTCAGCAAATCAAAACCTAATGTCACCTCGTACTAAATGAATGATACATGAAGGGGGTCTGCTAGAAGTCTCAACACTCGTGTGAGTACATTGTCCAATGAATGACACACTGAGTGGGTTTGGGCTAAAATTTGGGAAGCTAAGTTCCCTGTTGCAGTGAGGCTCTCGCACTATTACGACTGTTCTGATTTCGTGACTTCGTCTGTTTTGAATTCGTCCGCTCGATTTTACGTTTGCTTCGACTTCGTTCGCCTGTCTGCTTTTCCATCTCGCACTTCGTCCTTCTACATCTTTTATGCTCGACACCGCCCCTTCCGTCGAGCGATCCTCTACCCCAATCTTTGCTGACCTTTTCTGGCACTCGGATGGAGCAGACTTACACCGCTGCTGTGTTTGCGGGTTCGAAATCTAGTTTGGTATCGGTAAGACCTGCATTTTTCCACAATATTTCCACGATACTCTTGAAGGTGGTGGTGGTGACTACACTTTCATTAAAAAACTAAGCAAAAAAATGTGAAACCTGCTCTTTTTCTCTCTGAAGTTGAAATCAATATTCTTGCGTCTAATGAAGAAATTTTGTTTATGGTCGCCCTAAGCTTGATATCATTCAGAAAGATTTTGATGCTATGAAGCTATCAGATAGTTGGAAAATTGGCTTACTTGACGGCCGATATATACTTATTATGTTATCTAACGATGCGAATTATACTTGTATTTTTTCTCGAAAGGTAATCAAGATTGATAATCGTTTTATGAAAATCCTGAAGTTGACTGTTGATTTTGATCTAAAAGCGGAGTCCCCCATCATTCCTGTTTCGATAAGGTTCTCGGGTTTAAAACTACAACTCTTCAACTATGAACTTCTCTACTTCTTAGCAATTGCTTACAGTAAGTCTCTCAAGATTGATAGTCTCACGCTTACTGTCACCAGACCCTATGTGGCTTGTGTGTTAGTTGAGAGAGATATCACCCAGCCAGCTTCGGATGAGGTATGGATTGGATTCAATCACAACGGGTATTGGCAAAAGGTTGAAATAGAACCACAGCCTCCTTTTTGCTCTCATTATAGTATGTTTGGCCACAGCTCTCCTACTTGTTATCGATTGCATCCTCACCTAAGGTCGAATATTGCTAGAGTTCAACAAACTTGTTCAAAAACATATTATGTTGATTTAGGGTGGACATCTTGCCGTCTACCATCTCTGCTGATAAGGTGCAACCCGACCTGTTTTCCAACACTGCACTTACCTCTACTAATTTGCCCCACGCTTCTTCTGATGGAAACATTTATGATGATCCTCCTATTCAAACCTTGGTTGTTTCAGATGAAGAACTCCATACCCAAGTCGTTGCTCTAGAACCTATCACTAATGTTACAGGTGGCAATATTTATATTGCTTCTCTAACGCCTCAAGTCGAATAATAGGTTAATGTTACTCAGGCACATGGTATTCAAGATGTGCAACAGTCTACACCTGTTCGGCCACCTTTGAACAAATTCATTGATCAGATGAGTCAATCCTCGGATGAGGAATGGCAAATTTACACATCCATGAAGAAGAAGAAGAATGGAGACCTACTTGAGCTCAGAAATCTGATAAATGATACTTTGGTTACTTCGGTTACTTCGGTTAATGGTACGCACTTCACCACTTTGTTAGTCGGCTCTCTTCTGAGAACTAAACGCAGAGACAGGACTAAATTGGGATGTCCCTAGCTTTTTGCGCGCGTTAGTAGTTTTAGTTTTTTGATCTTATATGTATCTTTTCTTTTTTGAGAATTTGTGTTGTATCGTGTGGATTAGGCCTTCTTTAAGGCCCACTCACACAACATATCTTTATATTTTCCTCTTTAATATATTAGTCCTTAGGCTTTATTTATATATATATATACATATATGTATATATATATATATATATATATATATATATATATATATATATATACATATAATAATTGTTTATATTTGTTGTTCATACTGCATGCCCTTTTCTTTGTCGTTAATGCATTAAGAAATAACAATTATTTACTGAGTTTGCTTTTTAAACTCGCTCATTAATATTTTTGCATAACAAATTATAGTCGGCCACTAGTATAACCGTTTCCATCGGAGCAGACTTTTCAATTTTATATCTTATTGTTTATTTTTATTGTTATTTGCATACAGTCTTTCTTTTTAAGAATATTAAACAAATTTAATTCATTTCATCGTCTTGCGTTGTCGGAGTGTGCCGCCTTCCAGGCAGGGGTGTGATAGAGGACAAAATATTAAATCCAAAGCCCGAACGTATATTTACATCCAAACTCCAATAGCATGTCGACAATTGTTTGATTAACTGAACCCAATTCGCGAGATTAAAAAAAGGAAAAAGGGTAATTTTTGGAGGTGATTGAACCTGGCCCAACACTGGTTCGAAAATTAGATGGGAAAAAGTGACATATTTCCGTCCAATTTTGTCCAGATTAGGCCCAGAGCTTGGAATTAATCAAGACGGAAACAGAAAGTCAAACGGTGAAAAGTATAACTCTGATATTCTATTTCTATTACTAAAAATTGAATATTCAATACAATGCATAAAATAGTCACTAAAGAAAGCAGTAAAAATTAAAAAGTAAAAATTGATACTTTTCTGGTTTTTGTTCTCCCTACTTGTATATATTGCTCATTTTTTATTCATCTTATTCAAATTTTTTAAATCTAAATATAATATCAAAGCAATATAATGAGTTAACTAAATATAACTCAAGAGTAATCACACTCCAAGCTACGGTAATTCAAGAAAATGAATGCGATATGCATGCGGGTCCACAAGAAATCTTATTATATACTGATTTTTCATATTTTTATAAGTAATATGATATATGTTAATGCATATATCAATGAATTTCGAAAAAAAAATACTCAATCTTCTATAAGCATATAATTTCACTTTATTTTTACTTTATGTTTTACATACACATCTGTCTATGTGAGATTCACCATCAACAAACCTGACATTTCCTTTGTCGATATTACTTTGTCAACTCCCTTCGGCACAGAGGTTAGCGATCTACATATCGCAATTGTCTAAGGTGCAAAGACTCTTACCTATACTTGACCGATATTATCTCATCGACAAAGTGGTTAGTAATGTAAACATTATAATTGAATGGGGAGGAAAACTTTGGTCTAATATTCTCTGACAGATATTATCTCGTTGACACAGCAATTAGTAAACTAACTATCATAATTGTCTGGGGCGATCAAAAATTTTTCGTGCCTGGGTATACTGGCGTCCTCTGTCTGTACCATTAGAGGGTGAGCTAGAACTCAAAACATGCATATATAATAAGTCATATATAAGTTATTTCATTCTTCATACATACATTATTCTGAAACATTTTTATGCAATCTACTGATATGCATACTTACTCTTACTCCGTTGTACTGATATCATCATGCATCTCTAATATCTTTCATATATCTAACTCATGTATTTCTTTTACATATATCATAAGTATCATTTTATATCGTGTTTATCGTGTGCATCTTTCTTCTCAAATCTATCGTGCACGCCATGTATATCACACATATCATGCATCTCATACATATATATATCTTTTTAAGCAATATTAAGAATATAACTAAACTAAAACATACATGAGTTAAGCATATATTTTGAAATAAATAAGATTACTAAAATTTAAAAATATGATTACTCACATCGGTTGCCACACTAGATTCTTGATCTTCGAGTAACTGGTTGAACGTTGTCGTAACTTTTATTTTGAGTTTAATAACCTATAAAACATGATTTTAAATTTTAAAACTTAAACAATTTCTGTTAATCGAATCAATCTTCTTAACTTATGATTAATTTACCTGAATTTTTATGGAGTCGTCATCCGAATAGCTTTCACATGCTTGCCTCAAACTTGTCGCCTCAGGTAATGAACATAAAATCTTAGAAGACTTAGAAATTTGGAATATCTTAGCTCATAAGGTAATTTAATCCAAAAAGTAATTTTCCTACCTCAACTACGCTTCACGGTATAAGTACGCCCTTACGAAGCTGTCAAATATTCTTCCTTCTTCCTATATTCTCAATCTCCTCTTTCAATTCACTGATATGCTAAAATCCAAACGAAAATTTACAAACCACTTATGACACTTCCGACACAAATTTGATGCCTCTGATTGCTACTGGAAATGAACAATGCACGATAAACGAGATAAACCTCAAATTGGAAGCAAAAAAAAGTAAATGAAAAATCTCAAATGGCGTAAAATAGGATTTTGTACTCACTGATTTCACCTTGAGGCTCTAAACTGTCCGTTATAATATTTTTTCGTTATTGGAGTCTGAACATAAATCTATGTCCAGACTTCGGACGTAACATTTTCTAGTGACACAGTGGTATTTGATCCTATGTTTTATATTGAACATCCAATGTCTTTACATTTCATATCACTTTTCTTCTTAAGACTAGGTAAAGGATAGGTTATTTTTATTAGACACTTAATTATTTGATTTTGATTTCACATATATTTTGATTGTTTAGAATGGCACCAAAGAGAAAAATTGTTGCAACCGCTAGTGCAAGAAAAGTCTCAAGAGCTACTAAAAAGAAGTACCTTTCCTAAGAGTTTTCGCTACCCTAATTATCGTCATGCGATCCTACTTAATCCACTGAGACTACTACATAGCCAAATTTTAACTTGACGACTCCCATAAACATGGTGACATAGAATGTCACATAGGCGTTGCAGGTCAATTTTGCAGCTCAAATTGTACAAATAATTCAGACTATTAAACAAGAGACATAATCAGCACCATAAGCAACTTAACTTGATTGCTAGTAGCCACCATGAAGGCTCAACTTCATTAGCCAATGGCGATGACCAATAGAAGATCCACAGATCGACTGGACCAATTTTTGAAGATGCACCCTCTTACCTCCAATGGCACAGTGAACCCAATCATGTGCGAAATTGCTTCATGATATCAAGAAGAAACTTTGACGAATAAAGTGCCCTAAAAACCGCAATGCGAACACTGCAACATTGCAGTTACACAAAGAAGTTGATGATCGGTGGTAGTCACCACCGCAACACTTTTGGACCAAATGCGGTAATTTATTAGGCTGATTTCGAGAGATTATTCATGAAACAGTATTTTCCTCTAGGGGACTGGACCAAGCTTACGAATGACTTGAGAAAGCTTGAGCAAGAAACGAAAACTATTCAAAAGTATGAGATGCAATTTGTTAGGATCGTCAGTTTCACTCCTTCGATTAATCAACATGAAGATCAAAGATCCGCTACCTACTTGTTAGCTTGAGAGAGGACATTTTGAGGTGTCTATCAGTCGTCAATTGTATGACTTACACAGAGTTGATGGACCGAGATAGAGATTCATGTCCGCAAGGAAAAGCATGCTGAGAAGTAAAAGAGTTCAAATACACAGACAAATGAGAGTTCAAAAAAATGTAACGTCTGAATAATCAGGCGCATAAATCAAAAACAAACTATTGATGTGTTCATTGCGAGAAATGGCATTCTGCAACTTTTAACTTGATGGTCGGCAAATGCTTCTACTGTTATAGTACCGACCATAAATCTAAGAACTGTCCCTTCAAAATTCCAGACCAACAATAAGTGATAACCACCCACGAGAACAATTTTAAGTGACATTACAAGAATAAGTGGTGGAAATCTAATGGAGGTCAATATCAAAAACATCATGTGAAAGGTCAGCCTCAACAGCAACATCAAGTGATGGTGTCTCAATCATACCAACAAAGTCTTCCTGCATCGTATTACTAGCAATACCAGAGTTTCCATCAACGTATCAATACCGTCCAACGGCACTATACCGGCCTCAGCAACCTCAAGCTTCAGAGCAGCCTACGCAGGCAATTCCACCCCGAGCATTTGTTATGACACATCAAGAAACTCGAAGCTCCTGATCTAGTGACAGGTATTATCTTGACATTAGAGCAACCGACAAGTGTATTATTTGACTTTTAGGCATCTCATTCATTCATATCCAGCAAATTTGCATCTAGTGCAGTGAGTTCTTCATTACAATCAAATCTACCAATTATTATGTCATCTGGCTCACCCGTGATTATTACTCAGTGTATTCGTGATTGTGATATTATTGTCAATGACATAATATTTTTGTTGCTCTCAGAGTATTTCCATTATATGAGTTCGATTTAATTTTGGGAATGGGAAGGCTATTTGCATGTTATGTTATTACAGCTTGTCACAAAAGATGAGGAAATTTTTGTATATCTGATTTCGTCAACTTTAATTTTAAGGTTAGTGGAGGAGCTCTTTCTTGTTTAATATCGGCAATTACGGCTTGCAAGTTGATCTCACATGGGTGTGCTAGATATCTAATTCATGAGGTAGATTTTGAGTAATCCAATGGTAGCTTAGATATATTCCAATGATTCAAGAATTTGTCGATGTATTTCCTGAAGATTCGTCTGGCTTACCACTTCGTAAGTGGAGTTTACCATAGACATGCTTCTGGAGACCGCTCCAATTTTAAAGACTATATAAGATGGCCTCAGTGAAACTATAGGAGCTCAAGATCCACTTACAAGAATTACTTCACAAATGATTCATCCAGCCTAATGTTTCGCCTAGGGGAGCACTAGTTTTGTTCGTGAAGAAAAAGCAGAAGCATGTGAATGTGCACGGCTATAGAGAGCTGAATAAGGAAATCGTGAAGAACAAGTACCTACTGCTACGTATAGATGATATATTCAATGGTATTATCATACCGCCATTCGAAGCACTTTATGGCAAGAAGTGTAGATTCCCTTTGTGTTGGTATGAAGTCGGTGAAAGGCGAATATTTGGACCTCAATTGCTAGACTAACTACCGAGAAGGTTCATCAGATTACATATCGACTGCATGCAACCCAGGATCATCATAAAAAATAATTCAACCCAAAGCACAAAGAGATTGAATTCAATATAGAAGAATACGTTTTCCTAAATATTTCACCTATGCATGGAGTTCCACGATTTTGCTATATTATAAAGCATTAGTCTCACTTCATTAGTCCTTTGAGGTTATTGAGAGAGTCAGCAAAGTTTCATATCGTTTGGCTCTTCCTCCAAGACTTGCAGGAGTACAAAGTATCTCTCAATTCTCGCTACTTTGGCGTTATGTGTAAGATGATTCCCATAATATTTTGTATGAGTTAATGGTGATTCAGGAAGACTTGAGTTATGAAGAAGTATCACACCGTGTATTTTGGTTATAAAGAAGTTATGAAGAGGTATCACACGGTTTCGCTGCTGATCTATTTCTTTTATCGAAGTGCTTTGGAAAAACCAATCAGAACGATAAGCAACTTGGAAGATTGAAGAAAAGATGATTGTGAAGCACTCGCAGCTGTTCAAGAACTAAAGTATGAATTTAGAGAACAAATTCTTTTAAGGAGGGTAGTTTGTATGATTAGGTATTTTTTTCTTCTCTTTTTTCGAACTCATTCTCTATTTCCTTCTCGATTTAGTCATCCTGAACTGATATAATTTCTTTCCTTTGTCTTCCTCTGTTCGCTGTGGCATTCCATATTTGATCAACCACACCGAAACATCACCTTTGTTTAAGAGGATCGCAAAAATCAGACTTCATAATCCTTCGCAACCATCTCCTCCCCTAATCTCTGATCCCCCTCCTCCCTCTCTCTCACTTTCGCCCTAAACATTGCTTAGTGGCTGAACCCTTGCGATACGATTACAATTAAAGCTAGCTGCGAAAGCAACAGCGGGACGAACTGACCACCAAACACTACCTTCCTCCTCCTCGCAACTTTGCTTTTTTTCCTAATATCCTACGCTTAAATCCAAACGAAGACTGATAGCACCTCGAACACTCGTAACTCAGCAATGTACAGACAACTCAGTGAAAAAATAAGTCCCTAATAAATCTATTTTCTCGCAAATCATGTCGCGCATAGAAACACGCGTTGATAAATAAGAGAAACACATCAAAGAGGTAACGTGCCTTCTTAAGTCGATCGAAACCGACATCGGAAACAGCGATTTCAGCGCCGAATGCGCCCTTCGACTCAGTTCCGGCAGAGGTTCGACAGAAAATGCCGTAAGGGCGCCCGACAGTGAATAATCCTAGCCGATAAGCCCTCGGCCGAAAAAGAAGAAGCTCGCCGTGAAGGTATGACTCTGGCGTGGATAAATAACCAATCCTTCGGGATTTCGGTGGCCGTGTGAAGAAGATTGAGAGGTGGCCAGCACTCGTCGCCATTAACGGATAGAAAGAAGCGAGCAAAAATTGGATAGTGGAGCGCGCAAGACAGAATCCACTTAGCTATCCCAAATTGGTAATCCCTCCAACTAAATATAAAACTTTCATTTCATTAACTTTATGGTAGATGCTGTCAAAGTGTGTTTTAGTAAAATCAATATCATGTTATATTTTTAGAGGGTCTTAAATATTTCTTAGAAATCATTTATCTGACTTTAAATGAACACATCATTCATGTATATTCAAATATTTTTCCCTTTTTTATTTAAAAAATTCATATCCATAAGATGCTGGTAAGAAACTTGAGTATTTTTAAGCTCACAAGACATTACATTATAATGGTATATACCATCACAAGTTATAAATTATGTCTTTTATGCATCAACAGTGTGCATTTTTATCTAGTGATAGTTAGAGAAGGCATTTAGTAAACTCATCAATAAATGATCGATCGCTGATTTTACTAACTGTGGATCTTCGACGGCGGGTAGCTGTCATTCTAGCGGGGAGTGTTGAGGTTGGTGAAATTCGAACACATTCTCCAATTATCATTGGTCTTTTGCACCACGACCATGTTGTAGGCCTATATGTGGTGTTGTGCCACCCAAGGCCTCATTCAGCTTCTACAACTCCTTTTTAGATCAGTTCAGTTAGAGTCATCGTTGAGGACCTGTTTTTCTGCTTCATTGGTTAGGCGGTTGGATTCATGTTTAGCTGGTGGCAAGTGATGTCGAGTGATATCCTTGACATCTTTGTTGCTAACCAAGCAAAGGCATCTTAATGTTTCCTTAGGGTCTTGACTAGCAAATCTATGCCCTGCATCAAAGTTTTCACTTATTATGAAAGATTTATCGAACTCTCTGTTAATTACATGCACTTTAAGAGTCGTCTCGTTAGTCTCGAGACCCCTTCGCGTTGGTGTTGTAGATCGAGTGGCTCCTACTCGACACTTGTGAATATTCAGAGATAGCAGGTTCAGGGCCACTTCAAGTTTTTTGAATGGTGATAATCTCTCATTGCTATGAAAATTCATAACCAAGTAGTACATTGAGACCACAACCTTGTAGCTGTTTGGTAATGGTTGACCAAATGTGGCATTGTAGGTTGGTTGAAAATCTACTCCGAGGAAGTCCTCCATCTTGATGAATTGTTTTTTCACCTCCCTCCAAGTGACTGACAAAGCAATTACTCACAAGGCCTTCTTCCTCTTGTTATAGAAACCATACAGCAGGTTGGTCGCTGCCACCACCCTGTTGATTGAGAGTTTAATTTTGTCAAGCACTGAGTTGAACAAGATATTCACAAAGTTGTTGGTGTTGATCAGAGGTAGTTTCCCATCCTTGTTTTCATGAAGATAATGTTGTAAAGATTCCCCCTTGTGGGTAAGTCTGAGTCAGTCAAAATGATAGGTGGATGGGTATCACTCCTCGGAGTAAAGGTAGTTGCACATATTTCTTCTGATTAGAGACTCTTCTAATTGATTTGTTGGAATGATTCTTCACCTCCCAAGATAGCTGGCACAAATCTAGCAATGTGGATTCTGTTTACTCGAACTTAATTGTATGGGGTTTCTTCTACTAGGGCCTTCCCCTGACCTTGGGTCGCTGCTCATAGAGCCACAAATTCATTGAGCTTTCCAGTTCTTATCAATTCCTCAACTAAGCTTTGGAGGTGCAACATTTCTATGTTTCATGGTCATGGTCCCCGTGATAGAAACAATACTTCTTCGTGTCCCGGATGAAAGCATCAGTTCTCATTAGAGGTGTCTTCTTGAAGTAATATTTATTATGAATGACATCTACCAACTCCACCATCGAGACTCTCGGTGGAGTGTCCTTCCCTTTAACAGCTCAGCAATGGAACAATGTTATTTATCGGCCAGTATCTCGAAAACTAAGTGAGCTTGGGTAAGGGGTGTAGGCTTTTCTTTCTTCTTACCCCGACCAATATGGCGAGATGGTGGTGGTAATGTGGACGCAATCTTGTGAATACCCTCTTCTCTAGAAGCGGAACAAAACGGGCAAAACCTACTTCCTTTGGGTAGAGGTGAGGTTTCAAGTAATCTCATCTCTTCGAGCTGAAGGACTGTATAGGCACGGACCAACTTTGCAACTCTTGTCTTCTTAACTTTTAGAATTTCTTGGTTACTATTCCTCCTTTATGACTTGGTTAGTGGCACGGCCTTTGAGCTGGTCCCAACTTCAAATAAAGACAATAGTGGGTCAAAAGTATCAACATATTTTTCCCTATACAAAATCTATTTTCTTTGGTTGACAAAACAGTTGGTGTAGTAACAATGAATCTCATGGTGGTGGTGGTGACAACTCTCTTTTTTGTGGCAATGGCGAGCTTAGCGGGGACAACGAACTAAGCAAGAGTCCCTCCAATTCTAAACTTTTTGAGCGTAGGGAATTCTTGGCTACTCTTCAGATTAAGTTCTTTCACATGATCCTCTACCCTCAAGGCACTTCATGACGACATAGGGTGCCTTACCAAGTATCATGTTGACCTCATCGAAGCCAATTCAAAACTTGAACATTGAGTCTTGGTAGTGCGCAACCTTGTCATGAGGCAAGTCATACCCTCCAATGAACTAGAAAACCAGCTTCAGAGATGATGTTGTCTCTGTCATTTGAAGAACTTCCTATAATTAGTAACATCATGTGCTTTATAATTTAAGCATGAATACCGAAATTAACTAAATTGTCTTGTGAACTGAGCATTCTCTTTTGAAATTTGTGAGTTTTGGTTTTGAACTTTGTATTTTGTTTTATTTCTTAAGTTTATGGATAAGTATTATTTTATTTTAATGATTTTGAACCTTGCTTAGAATTTCGACAAAAATTTTTTTTTGTTTGGAGTTTAAATGGATAATTATGAGGGTGAAATTTTAGCCTAACTTGCTTACAACAAGTCAAACTCAAAAGGCGGATAAAGCAAAAATGAGGCGTATTACCCAATCCAAAATTAGGGAGGGGCATGCTTCACATCGAAATCTCTTCCATAAACTTTGCTCACTGCTCCTAACTGACCACACCTATTGGGGGGTTCGACCCATACTATACCATAGAGATTCTAGAACCCATATGTTTAAGGATAGTTAAACAGATGGCTCCAGAATCAAAAAATAGTTGATTATACATGTTCAAGGAACAAATGAGCAGGGCATGTCAACAAAAGAATGGTAATCCGACCCACGAGGGACATGTACACAGTATTGATGTACGGAGACAAAACCTTCTGATCAAAATGGAGAGAAAAATTAATCCTCAGTATAGTCGCCATTTAGAATTTGTCGGTTGCTTTTAATATATATATATATATATATATATATATATATATATATATATATATATATATATATTTAAAATAGTATCTTAATTTTGAAGAAAGAGACCAAATAGATCTTATATATTTGATAGTTTAAGTAATCGAGCACAACACCATAAGTAATACACTATCCTGGGATATAGGCATACTACTTGGCGGTGAGCTCGATTATATAAACTAAATAATTCATGACATTCATTTAGTCCGCGAACCTTTTGTGTTAATGACAAGTTTCTCTACCTAATATAAGGATTAGATATGGTTTATATTACTTGGATTCTTAATTCTCGATAAGGGCAAGCTCCTATAGTTAATTACATCTCAATTGATCGAAGTCACTTAAGAAAACTCTCGATAATGATCAAAGGTTTCGTCTTTAAGAATTCAAAGTTGATTTTCTATGATTACTTATAAAAAGAGTCAAGAGGGAATACACAAAGTGGGAAAAGTTTTTTTTTTAAGTGAAGGGATTGAGAGGTAGGAGATGTCACAGATCTTGAGGCGAACCTCAATGAATTCTCAAACTATCATATTGTTTGACTTTACAGTTTGGAAGTGAAGTTATTAATATTTGCTCCTGTCATTTACTTGAATACACTTGCATAATATTTGATAGTGCAAAAAACCTAGGAAGATTGGAAGATTTACGTTGTACCAAACGAACAACCTCGGAATCCTAAAATTAAGAACTTATATTGCGCAACATAATTGTCCAGAAGCCTAGATATAGTGTGAGGATTTACGTCGTACTAGACAAACAACCTCGAAGTGTTTTATTTAAGAGAACAAAAAGTTTTGCTAAAGTAGTTCTACTTCATTGTTGAATGTTGCCAGACGTCTGAAGTCGTCCTCCGTCCGCCCGCATCCTCGTCCTGCTTCCCGGACAACCAACTTCATGCTTCTTACTCGTGGTAGTTTAGTGTTTATGGTTTTATGTTTGAATTTTGATTATCGTTGGGTCTCGGGGCTTTCCCTAGGGTTCCTTCTAAACAGGTGACATATTGTTCTCTGCCCAAGAGGTCTTTGCAGTTATGTTAAAATAAAACATTCCATAAAGTACAATGAAATGAAGTGTAGTAAAACAAAAGTAACCGTGCGTACCGGCTGCCTCCGACATTGCTGCTAAATGGTTAGCATTATAAACATATCATGCATATGTACAAAATTTGAAACAAAAACATGAGGAAACACAAGCATGCAGAACAAAGTTAGGTGGCACATACAAAATATCGGGGTCTGATGTAAGAATTTTTCGTAATGAGAGCTCATAATCATGACCGAAGCTCTAACAATTCCTTAGGGACATTCGTAGGAAACCATGAGCATCATGTACATAAGACCTAACATAGGATAAAGTAGACCAACAAAACTATCATGAGAGGGTAACGCTCAACCCAACCTATGTAACTGACAACTGAACTTGCCAAAAATGACCCTCTAAATCTTAATTTTTATGCTTCCAATTCATTTAAACTTTCATTTAAGAAACAAAATATATATTTTATTGGAAAGTATACTGTTACTCCAAACACACACACACATACACACGCATATATATGTTGCAAATTATACATTTCATAAGTCAATTACATCGTTAGACTAGGGTTACTATCAAATTATGACAGCAAGGGAAACTCTTTACCAAATGTTGAAAGATAGTTATGCCAATCCTACGCCCTCATCAATTCATCGGGTTTAGGAGATACAATATTGTTTTGTTATCACGTGTACTCAGATTCTTTTTTCATAATAGTTCTTGCCACCAAAACCTTGAACTCACACCAGCCTTGATGACCTATATGTGGACATTTTAAATGTTCCTAGTAGCTAAAAAGGGTTTGAGCATTGTATCCAAGGCCCATACCCTTAAAGCATTGGGTACTTCTGTGGTTTAAGTTATAATGGGGTGATCCTCATTAGTATGCTTTGTGTTGAAGGGTCTCGAATCATATTTTAGTGAGTTCCTAAGTCTTTAAGATGATTTCACTCAACAAATTATAATAAGCTTAAATGTCATATGAAATATCCAAAATATTGTAAAGGTATTCGAAGAGTGACTTTGAACATCTTTAGAATATCATGAACTATTTCAAGTTCATTTGGTTTTGCCATATTATCGAGTCGATCAACCCATGTTGAATTAGGAGTTATATTATTGTACATTAAACTATGCTCAGTGCGAACTTGTCGATGTCTTAATTAGCCCATGAGTGAGGTAAGTGATCAACCTTTAATGTCATATTAAGAGTTATGCAAGTGAACACCCTTAGGAGCATACATACAACCACCAGAGAAATTTACACTCTTTTTCCTTAATTGGGCTTGAACTTGTAGTGTTTTAAGAAGTTTCATTATCACTTACATTTCCTTCTTTAAATATTCCTTAAATGATATTAAATTAAACTTAATTCATTACTAAGCTCTTAAGGCATAGAGGTAAAATTGTAAATTTTGAAAAGTTTTGTAAAGTGTGTTTGATCTTTATCAAAATGATTGAATTTTTGTTTGACCATTGGTTGAGGTGCAAATCAGTTGTTTACTGATCTTCTAACTCACAAACCTCACTCTTGGATCAACCAAATTCATATTTTCTCTAAATTATAACAATTCAAGTAAGGCAAACCAATCAGCTACCACACGAACAAACCGACCAACTTCTCAGAGCAAAGTCCAACCGGAGTCAACATGAAAGCTAACTGAAACCTGTTGATGCACCAAAAATATGTTTGATTTTTCATATATATTTTGCACTCATTGTTTGTGATATTGCACTTTAATAGAATATATTTTTTAGGTTTTGCTACATGTATGATGATTTTAGGCAAAAGTAACAAAAAGCGAAAGGGAACGAATTTGAAGCGAAAAAAAGCAAAAAACATGTTTTAGAAGGTCTGGCACCGTTGACGCCCAAACCAGCGCTAACGATGCGTTTTTCCAAATAGCCCAAAATTAAATGTCGGGATGGGCCATCGACGGCACCCTATTGCCCGTTGACCGCTACACAGCAGTTGAGGGACATAATGTAAATATGTTGCGGAGCTTTATAATTATATAAATGTTTAATAAGGTAAAAATAACAAATGTACCCCTTTTGTATCTACGCGAGTATACGTATCGTTCAAGTGATAAAGGACTCTAATGGAGTCCTAGATATCGATCCCACACGGAAGTTAGAGATGAAGAACTAATTTTAGCAGATGCAATTTTTATCTAGTATACGGAAATAAATAACACTTATACTAACTTCTATTACTTAATTTTTGAATGGAAGATTGCAATTTAGAAAAAATATATTTCTCCTTGTTAAGAGAATTAAGTGAGTGGATAATTAAATTAGTTAGAATTATATTGTGCCAAATAGGAGCATTCCTATTCTTTACCCTTTGGTCCAAACATAAAGAATATTGACTAATCCTATGCTTGGTTGCGAATACGCGGCTAAGCTGGGAGGATACCGACTCTCACTTCGGAGCTCCCACGTTCCCCTCGCCTGAGGGCTAACATCTACACTTCAGCTCCCAAACAATAGAACTGAATTGAAGATTTTAGTCTGCCACACTAAAATATTCCATTATACGCCCGATAATTAATATTTCTCTATTTATTTGCACCCTTTTTTCAAGGCTTTTGAATTCCCTGAATTTTTGATGTAATCTTTACTATAGTTGATAATTCAACATATTTTAACAGTTCAATTGGCCAGATTAAAAGTAAATTAAGTTTTAAGTAAAAGATTATCACAATTTTTATTTGATATTTAAGGCATAACTAATTCAAATTTCCAATTCACAAAATCTCAACAACAAGGAGAAAGACAGAGAAAACTACTCAGAATGCATAGGAAGAATAACACAAAATTTAGATTTCATTTAAAACTATAAAACAATAAACAAAAACTTATCTCGAATCTTCTCCCCAAGCAGACTCATTGAAGTTCCTCTAACTCTTCTTTCTTGAACAACACACTCAATTATACTCACTAATATACTCTAGAACACACTAGTGCACTCAAAATAACACACAATAGACTCACCACACACTACTGACTTTCACACATTCGGCCTAAATTCGTCTCTATTTAAAGAATAAGGAATATATCCAAAGGTTGCTTAAGCATCTCTTCAAAAAGCGTTCAGATTCAATGTATTTGGCTTGAACCGACTTTCTCGCCATCGGCGGGCTCGTTAGAGCATTGGCCGATTGCTCTAAGGCTCGCTGTCGGCGAGCTCGATCTCGTCGTCGGCGGGCTCCTGTATAATATATTCAAATCTCTCTGGAAAAACACACCGTCGGCCTATCCCTCGCCGTCGGCGGGCTAGTTCAATTTTCATCTCTTTTAGTCCTTTTCATTCCAGATTCGCTCTTTTTTCCATCTTTTTGCTCCATTACCTATAAACCTTCATTCCTGCAATAAAACATATAAAATACCGTTCTTTAAAGTGCAATTTCATATAAAATTGGTATGAATTTCTCAATATATTTTTCTCAGATCAAAATCTTCCAAACTTAACTATTACTTATCCTCAAGTAATCTTGATACTATATAAAAGTAATGATTATTTGTAATAAGGCTTTAATTCAGAATTACTATGAATTTGGTTTAAATAAATATTATAGTAAAGTTTATTAGAAAGATTTTTAGATAATTAAATTAACTACATAGATATAAGACTATTTAGTCATCGAGTTTAAGATTTATAGTCTTTATTTATTTCAAGAATGACTATATTTTGCAATATTAAATTACTTAGGATATTCATATGAAAGAAAATTCATGAAAACACTACTTAGTAAAATACTAATCAATATATATAAGTTCAGAAATGTAACTGAGTTTACCTTTTAGGTTGATTCAAATGAAGCTAATTTTTTATAAGACATCTCCTCAAGCTTCTCCTCACTTACTTTTTTTTCGGGGATTGTTTTATAATCCTTCTTTTTCTTTTTCAAGTGAGGATTACTGTATCTGGATAGTTTGTTAATAAGTTTGAACTTCACTTTCCTATTCCTAAATTTGAAACTTGAAACATTTCCTTACTTTATATGTATTTCAAAGTTTTTACTTCATTTAGTTTCAATCTTTTCTTTATCAACTAAATACTTAAGAATTTCATATTTTAAAATATAGTTTTCCTTGCTTTACATAATTAATTATATTCCTTACCCTCTTATACCAAATATCTTAATCCACAAAATTAGTTTAATCACTAGAAATATTTCGTTTAACTTTCTATAATAATTAAATAAATTAATTCTACTTTACTGAATTAAATTCATTATAGAAAATCATTTTATAATAATTTTTGAAAATATTTATTGAGAACAATTTAATAATTAAAATTTTGTTTTTCCCTCCCCCAAACTTAAATTTTTCTATCTATTTATATAGGGTGAAAAGAAAACAAATTGTAAATTTAAATCATACATTCGTGCTTTAGGTATTTCTCCTTTTGAAGTCATGCAGGTTCTTTTAATCACTTAATTAATCTGTATTGTTAATAACTTTCTACACATATATAATATCAAAAAATTTTACTGGGTAAAGAAGTTTTGAAATAAGTACAAAATACTAACACAACTTATACTTAGTATAATACTAAACACAATTTAACACAACATCCGCATATATTTCACAAATCCAGTTTCAGGGTTACAATAACAGTCTGAAATGTTAAAATTTAAAAGCCACACAAATCTAACTTATGTAATTAAGTTTAAATGTCTTACACAACATAATAATCAAAGTACATAAACTAAACAACAATACTGATTTTAAGAAAATAAACAAACAATCACATAACATAAATATCTAATCATAGAATCTATTCATCAACATTAAAATCCCAAACTATATCTTCATCTCCTTGTTCAGCAGGTGGAGTAGGCTGGTAGTGACTATAATGAGGGCACTCATGAAATATAACATCAAGCTCTCCTCTCCTATAACAATTTTCAGCATCATAGTATGCCATCTCAAACTCAGAATGTCTCTGGAGATAATCGCTGTCATAATCATGCCTTCGCTCTAATCCTCCAATCCTCTGATCTATATGTTCTAAGTTTTCTTCAATCATTTCAAAACTTTTCTGCTGCAGAGTCAGTTAATTCATTAAATCATAAAGGGTAGGAGAATTATAGGTAGGAGGGTCATAACTGGTAGAGGGAATATCCCTACTAGTTGAAGGTGCATAGCTTCTAGTCCCAGATCTCCATCCTTCGTGGGATTCATAAGTTTTTATATTAGCCTCGGTAATGGGTTTCATAGGTTCAACCCATTCCTCATCATCTTCTGCCTCTACTCCAGACAATTGGCAGAGTGCATAAATTAGACCAGGATGTCCTGGTCCTCCTCCACTTTCACTTCTTGCAATGGCTAATATATTTTTATAAATAATACTCCTCACATTTATACTCTTGTGGTTACGAATACAAAAATTCAGAACTGCTCTATCTCTTGTAACTTCACTATGGTGATAGGTAGGTAACAAAGTAGAGCAAATAAAATAATGTTAGGCTTTAGAGGTTGCATTTAACATAGAGAGAGGGAAGTTTACCCGTTCACGCTGCTTAATTTTCCATGTCTCTTTCCCATCAGTGAGAAAGTTAATCACCTCTTTCAACGGTCCTTCCATTGTTCTGAATGTATCGTACTCCCTGGTATGAAGATCTTGTACTTCGTAGAAAGAATTAATACGTGCAGCAATAAAATCGACTAAAAATCCTCTAACCTTTATAGGTTCATCCTCAATCTGGTTCAAATTAGCATGAAACTCTTTTACGACTTCAATTGCGGCCATTGTTTGTTGTATAACGAAATTTTCTCATCTTCTCTCTTTTATCGTTTGTTCCACTTCTCCTCCAGGATTCTTAAAGACTTTGTCACGAATGCATTTTCTTGCTTTGATGTTAAAGTTGTATCTTGATTGAGCTTTAGCATTCACGAACCGTGTTTCGTCGAAATCTAGTCGTCTTTTACGTCGTGGAGCCATTTCTCGATCTATCGAATTTACAAAAATCTCAACTAAATTCCAAAATAATACTAGAATGACTTCCAAATGTGACTTAAAGTAATCTAAAATGAATTCCATGGATTTCTTCCAACTATTTTCTCCATATTTCAATTTTTTTCAAAATCTCCAAATGTGGAAGAAATACATGGTGAAAATAAAATTTTTTTGTATAGGAGTGAACCTCTTACCAAGTGACGATGAAATTCAGTGTCAAAATGTGTTGAAATTCCTTCTAATCCAAGATCTCTCAAGCCCTAGGTCGGTTTTTTTGAAGTTTAAAAGAAGGGGACGATGAATAGTGACGGTTGACCGGTCAAATATAAGTGTTTTTTGGGATCTCGCCGTTAGCAGGAACGTCGGCGGGCTAATTAATTTAAGTAGGCTAAAGTCTCTAGAAAAAGTTGCCGTCGACGGCGGCGTCGATCTCGCTGTCGGCAGGATTTTTCCAAAAGTTAAATTTAATGTTTTTGTAATAATTTTAATTCATTTCAAGCCTTATTAACGTCCGATCAATCGATTAAATATACTTTATTGTGATTAGATACTATTTAAACTCAAATAAATTCACACAACACAAAACAACATATATTTTATATGAAATCCAAGTGTTAAAATATTCGTACACAATATTACTAACAAGGTATTTTCACAATCTTAACACACCAAATTTAGCTTCGCAATCCAAACCACAATACTCAAAACGCTGAAAACAAACAAAAAATGCATAATCTCATCTATACTGAGATCATATATCAAAAATCAAAAGTGCAGATAAAATTAAATTCAAACTAACACAACACATAAACAAATACGAATGTCTTCTACTCGTCAGTGTCAGTACTAAATTCATCTCTGATATAACCGATAGAACGTAAGTGAAAGAATAGATTGTAGAAGGGCATGTAAGGAAATTCTTTAGTAGAATCCTCTTCTATCCATCCTTTCTTTCTCAAAAGCCGTATGAAACTAGCCTGAAGATGTCCAGAATGATCGAAGTGTTCCTTCATCCTTCAGTCAATATGATCAAATAAATCAGAGATATTATTAATTGAAGTCATCACGTTTTGTACCTCTTTTTCCAGTCCTTTGAGTTTTCGTAAGATCATATTAGTTTTATCAGTAAAGGACCTAATTGAAAGAGAATTTTGAGATGCTTGATCCATAATAATGGCTGTCTCATTATCGTTATCCAGAGTAGGAAACATATCAGTTGGATCTAAAGGCTTCCAAGGCAAAAGTACATTTTCCCAGGCTTCATATGAAACTTGGTACTGACTGCATAGTGCAAAAATTGTTGAAGGATGTCCAAGCCCATAAATTGATCCATGAACAATCGAGCTCAAAGCGGACTTCACGATAATTGAACCAACATCGATAGCTAATCCCGCTTGAATACAGTAATTCAGAATTGTACATTCCTTAGAAACTTTATTTACCCTCATTGTGGCTAACAATTTTGAAGAAATAAAGAAGTGCGAGTGTTTAGAGACGGGGTTTAGAAGTGATGCAGAAAAGCTAACATACCCGTCTTCTCTCGTTTCCCAATCTTCTGCTTCATCAGTCTAATATCGATAGATCTCATTCATATTATTTCTTGTAGGAACAAAGTTGGAGTAGTGACAAACAGGTGTATTCTCAATTGAATGTAATTCATTAATTCTAGAAGGAGTGATAGTTACCCATCTGCCTCGTACATAGACATTTCCATTGTTGATTCCGTGAAGATTGGAGTAGAATTCTTTTACCACAGGGATGACTACTGCAGAAGTTGTATAGCATAATACCTCCCAACGTCATTGCACAATCATCTCTTCAATAGGCGTTGTCGAATTTTCCATTCCTCTATTCACGAATCCTCTTTCTTTGATTAGTCTCTTTTTCATTATAACTTTGTTGAAGATTCGTTGAGCCTCATAACTGACAAATTTTCTTCAATTGAACACTCGAGATCTAGAGATTTCAAGGTGATTGGATGCTGTAATGATGAGTTTTTATGGAGTTTCAAATCGTTTTTAAGAAGTAGATGGTTTAGAATTCGAGTTCTAGGCGTTTTTAAAGAGTAAAAACACTTAGAATTGTCGAAAACCGTCAAAATAACTCCCTAAACCGCTCTTTCACCGATCTCGCCGTCGGCGGCAACGATCTCATCGTCGGCGGGATTCTTAAAATAATATAAACTGATTTTGGCGGTAGAACTCACTGTCGGCGGCATCTATCTCACCGTCGGCATCTAAGCCAAAAATTGCCCAGTTTCGCTCTGGTCCAAATGTTTTCCAAATTTTTCTATGGATCCAATATCGTGATGATTTTAAAGATAAATATGAATAGTAGAATTCATTTGATATCATAATTAATAATAAATCAAATAAATATACCATCATTATACATAAATAAAAATTACTATGGATTATCTCCCATAAAGCGCTTGGTTTAACATCGTCAGCCCGACCTATTCAGGTTGTTAATCAGGTTGACTGAGCATTAAAACCTCTTTAAAATTTGGTCTTCTTCCTTGAAAATATGGTTTTAATGCGTGTCCAATTTACTTTAAATTTGTGTCCGATCTTTGGATCTTGATTTCTACAGCTCCGTATGTAAATATTTGAGTTATAGTGAAAGGTCTTAACAATCGAGATTTCAATTTCCCAGGAAATAATTTCAACATTGTATTATAAAGCAAAACTTCTTATCCTGGTTCAAAATTTTTTTGGTTAATCTTCTGATCATGCCATAATTTCATTTTCTATTTATAAATTCTATCATTATTATAGGATTCATTCCTTAATTCCTCTAATTCATTCATACTGCGACAATCTCTTCTCACCGGCATCTTTTAAATTATAATTAAATTCTTTAATAGCCCGATACGCTTTATGCTACTAATTCAGTTGGTAAGTGACAAGTCTTTCCATAAATAAGTACGTAATGAGTCATTCCGATCGGGGTTTTATAAGCGATCCTGTATGCCCATAATACGGTGTACTAGTCTTGTAGACCGATCTAATATACTAGGGTTTACGATTTTTCTAAAATTCGTTTAATTTCTCGATTAGAAACTTCGGTTAATCCATTGGTTTGTGGATGATAAGCGATTAAAATTTTATGAATAATGTTGAATTTTTCTACTAATTTGTGAATATATTTATTCTAAAATGGGATCCTCCAGTCGGTGATAATCACTCTCGGCATTTCGTATCTTGTGAAAAATATTTTTTATTAAAAATTTTGAAACACTCTTAGCATCACGACGAGGTAAGGCATGTGTTTCGATCCATTTAGAAACATAATCGACAACAACTAATATATATGAGTTTCCGAATGAAGGAATAAATGGTCTCATGAAATCTAGTCCTCGAACATCAAAAATTTCGACTTCTAATATAAAATTTAGAGGCATTTCATTTCTTCTAGATATATTACCTACTCGTTGGCATTTATCACAAGTTTTGATATATCTATAAACATCTTTAAAAAGAGTAGGCGATAAAATTCGGATTGTAAAATTTTATAAGCGAGTTTTATTGAGTTCAAAATGTCCTCCGAATTCTGAATCGTAACATTTTTGGATGATCTGTTCAATTTCTTCATAAGGCACACATCTTCTAATAATTAAATCCTTACATTGCTTATATAAATATGGTTCATCCCAAAAATATGTTTTAGCATCATGAATGAATTTTTTCTGTTATTGCAGAGTTAGCATGGGTGGTAAAATATCACTTACAATATAATTAACTATATCAGCATACCAAGGTTATTTTCCACTTATTTATATTCTACAGTTGTTCGTCGGAAAAGCATACGTAATTTCATTGTCGGTGTACGATAATTTGCAATATTCTAATCTTGACAAATGATACGCAATTTGATTATCGAGTTCTCTTTACATTAATTATTTCAAAATCAAATTCTTGCATCGGTAATATTCATTCGATTAATCTTGGTTTGGTATCCTTCTTTTGCATTAAATATTTTATAGCAGAGTGATCGGTATGCATGATACATTTAGTTCCGATTAAATAAGATCTAAATTTATCAAAAGCATATACAATTGCTTAATAATTCTTTTTACATAGCTTGTATAGTTAATTTCAACATTGTTTAGAGTTTTACTTAGCATAGTATATAACTTTAAAAATTTTATCATACCTTTGTCCAAGAACAGCTCATATAGCATAATCACTAGCATCACACATAAGTTCAAATGGTTTCTCCCAATCAGGTGAAACTATTATAGGTGTTGTGATTAATTTATCTTTTAATATTTCAAAAGCATTTAAGCATTCTGTATTGAATTCAAATTTATTGTCTTTTTCAAAAAGTTGGCATAGAGGTTTAGTAATTTTTGAAAAATCTTTTATGTAGCGTCTGTAAAATCTGGCATGTCCAAGAAAACTTCTTACCCCTCTCGATTGTAGTAGGAGGTGGTAATTTATACTATAACTTGAATTTTTGCGGAGTCTACTTCCATGCCATTTTCAAAATTTTATGCCACTAATACAATTCCTCCTATGACCATAAATTGACATTTCTCCCGATTTAGAACTAAATTAGTTTTTTCGCATAGCTCTAAGACTTTTCGAGATGATCCAAGCATATTTCAAATGATGTTCCAAATACGGAGAAATCATCCATAAATACTTATATTCCATCATCGATTAATTTACTAAATATAGACATCATACATCTGCGGAATGTTGCGGGTGCATTACATAATCAAAAGGCATTCTTCGAAATGCAAATGTTCATAAGGAATGGTAAATGTAGTTTTCTCTTGATTCTCGGGAGCAATAGGAATTTGATGATAGCCGGTATATCCATCTAAAAAACAAAAGTATTTGTGCCGATGAAGTCCATCCGACATTTGGTCCAGGAATGGTAAAGGGAAGTGATCTTTCTGGTAGTTGCATTCGATATTCTATAATCGATACATATACGCCATCCGATAACTTGTCTTATAGGTATTAAATCATTATTTTCATTAGTTTCAACGAGTCATTCCTCCTTTTTAGGAACACGATGAATTGGGCTTTCCAAGCACTATCGAAATAGGATATATAATACCATTATCTAACCACTTCAATATTTTTTTCTTGACTATATCTTTCATCATTGTGTTTAATCTCCTTTGGGGATCAACTCTTGGTTTATGTTCATTATCAAAAAAAAATTTGTGCATACAGATTGAAGGACTAATTCCTTTAATATCTGCTAAGGTCCAACCAAAAACTTTCTTATACTTTTTTAAAGTGTCAAGAAGTTTTGCTTTTGTAATTCATTTAATTCTGCCGATATAATAACTGGTAAGGTTAAAAAGTTACCTAAAAATGTATACTTTAAATGAGTAGGTAAAATTTTTAACTCAAGTTCGGGAGGTTTAATAATCGACGGAACTATATTCTTTTCGGCATTTTACGTAATATCCATCATCTCGAATCTTTCTTGTATATAATCTAATTCTTCATTATCTATTTCTTGATCAATTATGTATTTTCTATTTCTGATTTATCTTCAAAGTATTCTTTAAAATGTTCATTTTGTAGATGTTCAAGAATTTCCATTCGAAAACATTCATCATCTCTTTCAATAGTAGGATATTTCATTGATTTTGCTATGTTAAAAGTTAATTCTTGATTGTTTACTCTCATAGTTAATTCTCCTTTTTGAACGTCAATCATAGCTCTTCCAGTAGCTAAGAAGGGTCTTCCTAAAATTATGGGTATTTCTTTATCTTTCTCAATATCTAAAACAATAAATTCTACAGGGAAGATAAATTTATCCACTTTTACTTAACACATCTTCGATAACTCCTTTAGGATATGTCAGCGATCGATCAGCTAATTGAAGAGTTACTGAAGTAGGTGAGACTTCTCCCGATCCTCAATCTTTTAAAAATTGATAGAGGCATAAGATTGATATCGGCTTCTAAGTCGCATAAAGCTTTTCCATAAAATTTTTCTCCAATAGCACAAGGTATAGTGAAACTACCAGGATCTTTTAATTTCTTAGGAAGCTTTTTCTGAATAATTGCACTACACTCTTCGCTAAGTGCCACAGTTTCATTGTTTGTGAACTTTCTTTTCTTGTTTAAAATATCTTTCATAAACTTCACATAATTGGGCATTTGTTCTAATGCTTCTACAAAAGGAATGTTCATCGTTAATTTCTTCAGGATTTCAAGAAATTTAGAAAATTGCTTATCCTTTTTTATGTTGCTTTAATCGCTGAGGGAAAGGTGGTGGTGATTTTTCTACAGAAATTTTCATAGGTATTAGTGGATATTCTAAATTTCGATCTTGCCGATCCTTCTCTTTTCCGTTTTCACTTTCTCTTTTTCACTTTATGTATTCTTGTTTCTAACTCTTTTCCACTTCGTAATTGTATCACTTTGATTTGTTCTTTTCCTTGGTCTTTAGGATTTATTTCCACATTACTAGGAAAAGTTCCAGGAATTCTATTATTAAGTGCAGTAGCGATATGCCTAAGTTGAGTTTCAATATTTTTAATCGGAGTTCCTTGATTTTGTAATTGGTTCCCTTGAATTTGTAGCTGATTTCCTTGTTCTGCAAATGTTGACCCATATTTAATATTAATTCTTCCATAGATAGCTTTTTTTCCTTAAATTGAGAGTTATTATTAAATCCAGGTGGATATGAAGGTTTATAATTAGAATTTCCTTGGTTAGAGGAATTTCCTAATGGATTCACTGAGTTGTTCATCCATTGATGATTAGCAGAGTTGTTATTCCAATTAAAATTTGGATGGTTCTTCCTACCAGGGTTATAATAATTTTCATAAGGATTATTAGGTCTATTATTAATAGCATTTAAAGTCTTGTATGAAGATTGAGCATCTGTAAGTTGTCCAGATGAATTTTCTTCTATTATAGTAGAAGAATAATTCATTCCAAAATGACCTAATTTCTTAGATATAACGACGATACGATAAGCTAACATAGATATTGCATCGAGTCATGGATACTAGCTATATTCTTTTTAGGATTTAACCTTTCGGAAGGCCATTGAAAATTGTTGGTAGTCATTTCTTGATTAATGAATAAGCCTCATCGAATGGTTTTGACATTAATGAACCTCCGAGCGACGGCATCTATAGTAGATCTAGAGATCCTACTAATCCATTATAAAAAGTTTGTATAATTAACCAATACGGTAACACATGATGTGGGCATTTCCTAAGAAGATCTTTAAGTCTCTCCGAGCTTCGTATATTGATTCTCAGTCAGTGACTAAAAGATGTT
Source organism: Papilionanthe hookeriana x Papilionanthe teres (assembly GCA_022702705.1). Taxonomy (NCBI): domain Eukaryota; kingdom Viridiplantae; phylum Streptophyta; class Magnoliopsida; order Asparagales; family Orchidaceae; genus Papilionanthe; species Papilionanthe hookeriana x Papilionanthe teres. Next base: position 147,488,981 of record CM040422.1, on the reverse strand, counting down.
ATGTCATTTCTAAGCTTTGCGAGTTTTTGAAGGAGGAAAGTATTTGGATAGAAATTTTTGTGATAATTCTCCTCAAGTTCTAATAGATACGAGTCTTAACGAATTTAACCACATCTTAGCCTTATCCCTTAAAGAAAAAGGAAAAAGCCTAAGTCTAACGACATCATTAGATACTCAGTCATATTTAAAAGTAGCACGAAAGTTCAAAAAACTAGCAAGATGTAAATTAGGATCTTCGTTTGGTGAACCACTAAATTGATTATTATGTACCATTTGGATAATTACGGGTTTAAGCTCGAATGAATTAGCCGCTACATCAGGATTTTGGATAGTTAAGTGAATTTCATCTAATGTAGGGTTAGCGTAATCTCTTAAAGGTTTTGGTTGATTTGTATTTTCAATTTTTAGATTATTTGCCATTTGATTTAAATTTATAATTTCTTTTTTATGTTTTCTAATTCTTTTAATAGTGCGCTCTAATTCTGAATCGTAAGGTATTAAACTTTCGGTTCCAAATTTACGCATACACAACTTAAGTAGATTTTAAAATAGTCCGTTACTCTAGTAATTATCTTTATTTTGTTAATTACCTTAATAATTACTTTACCTCCCCGGTAACGACGCCAAAAACTTGACCGTTACACAGCAGTTGAGGGGCACAATGTAAATATGTTGCGGAGCTTTATAATTATATAAATGTTTAATAAGGTAAAAATATCAAATGTACCCCTTTCTGTATCTACGCAAGTATACGTATCGTTCAAGTAATAAAGGGCTCTAATGGAGTCCTAGATATCGATCCCACAGGGAAGTTAGAGATTAAGAACTAATTTTAGCAGATGCCATTTTTATCTAGTATACGGAAATAAAGAACACTTATACTAACTTCTATTACTTAATTTTTGAATGGAAGATTGCAATTTAGAAAAAGTATCTTTCTCCTTGTTAAGAGAATTAAGTGAGTGGATAATTAAATTAGTTAGAATTATATTGTGCTAAATAGGAGCATTCTTATTCTTTACCCTGTGGTCCAAACATAAAGAATATTGACTAATCATATGCTTGGTTGCGAATGCTAGCTAAGTTTGGGAGGATACCGGCTCTCACTTCGGAGCTCCCACGTTCCCCTCGCTCGAGGGCTAACATCTACACTTCGGCTCCCGAACAATAGGACCGAATTGAAGATTTTAGTCCGTCGCACTAAAATATTCGATTCTACGCCCAATAATTAATATTTCGCTATTTATTTGCACCCTCCTTTCAACGCTTTTGAATTCCTTGAATTTTGGATGTAATCTTTACTATAGTTGATAATTCAACATATTTTAACAGTTCAATTGGCCAGATTGAAAGTAAATTAAGTTTTAAGTAAAAGATTATCACAATTTTTATTTGATATTTAAGGCACAACTAATTCAAATTTCCATTTCACAAAATCTCGATAACAAGGAGAAAGACAGAGAAAACTACTCAGAATGCATAGGAAGAATAACACAAAATTTGGATTTCATTTAAAGCTATAAAACAATAAACAAAAACTTATCTTGAATCTTCTTCTCAAGCAGAATCCTTGAAGTTCTTCTAACTCTTCCTTCTTGTACAACACACTCAATTATACTCACTAATATACTCTAGAACACACTAATGCACTCAAAATAACACACAATAGACTCACCACGCACTACTGACTTTCACACATTCGGCCTAAATTCGTCTCTATTTAAAGAAGGAATATATCCAAAGGTTGTTTAATCATCTCTTCAAAAAGCGTCCAGATTCAATGTATTTGACTTGAATCGACCTTCTCGCCGTCGGCGGGCTCGTTGGCGCCATCGACGGGCTTCTAGAACATTGGTCAACTGCTAATGCTCGCTGTCGGCGGGCTCCTGTATAATATATTCAAATCTCTCTGGAAAAACATGCTGTCGGCGGCCTATCCCTCGCAGTCGGCGGGCTAGTTCAATTTTCATCTCTTTTAGTCCTTTTCGTTCCAGATTCGCTCTTTTTTCCATCTTTTTGCTCCATTACCTATAAATCTTCATTCATGTAATAAAACATAGAAAATAACTTTCTTTAAAGTGCAATTTCATATAAAATTGGTATGAATTTCTCAATATAGTTTTCTCTGGTCACCCGTCGACGGCGCCCAATCTCGGTTCAAGCCAGATTCAATGTATTTTGACTCTTTTTGAAGGGATTCTTAGGAAACTCTTGGGAAATTCGTTCCTAGATGAATTAAAACTGTTTTGGCAGCAGAATGGTAGCAGAAGAGTCGGTGTAGACTCAGTAGAGAGTCAGAGAAAAGTCAATGGAGTGAAGAGTAAGTTTTAGAAAGTGCTTAGAGTCTAGGGTTCAGTGTTTTTTATTGAATTGTGAGGGATTCTACTCAAAAGAGTGGTAGGAGGAGAAGGAAAGTGAGAGATTGCTTCTTCCCTACTGTTCCAAGAGGGAATTGTGCGTTGTTGAAAAGAGAGAAGGAGATCAAAGGAAACTTTGAAGGATTTTCTTAGGGAAGAAAATCAGATAAGTTGAATTTACTTCTCACTGTTTGTATGACATTGCTTTTATATATATAATCTTTGTTGTGTCATATCTTCTCCATGAATTATGAGTAGATTTTTTTGTCTTTCTCCTTGCAATGTTAATTGGTGATGTGATAGTTTAGATTAGATGTTCCATAAGAAAGAGAATAAAAATTGTGATGATTTTTCACTTCATTCTTAATTTACTTTTCAATCTGGCCAATTGATTTATTAAAATACATTGTGAAACATACAATCCGAAAGGGCTATGCTTTCTAAAACAAAAATGGAGATTACATTCAAACTCCATAGATGGTGAAGTAAATGGGGGTTGGGTGTAAATAAATAGGGAAATATGTTTATTGGGCATAGATTTAGAGATTTTAGAGTGACAAACTAAAATGCCCAATTGAGTCCTAGTGTTTGAAAATTAAAGTGAGAGTTAGCTTTCAGGGGAAGGGAAGTGGGAGCTCTGGAGTGAGAGCCAATATCCTCCCAGGCTAACCACGAATTTAAGAACTAAACCTAGGAATAGCCAATGTTCTTTATAGCACTCAAAAGAGGGTAAAGAATATGTATGTTCCTATTTGGCACAATAAAGATATTAAACTAATCTATATTATTCACTCACCAAAATATCATTGTAACGGGAATGACATTTTCTCTAAATTTGAACATTGCATTACAAAAACTTATTATGGTAATAGCTACTTTAATTTGAAATTTCATTATTACTTTAGAAATTTTAAAATCTCTAGCAAAATTTAGCATATTAGTATTTACTTTATAGCACTCAAAAGAGGGTAAAAAATATGTATGTTCCTATTTGGCACAATAAAGATATTAAACTAATCTATATTATTCACTCACCAAAATATCATTGTAACGGGAATGACATTTTCTCTAAATTTGAACATTGCATTACAAAAACTTATTATGGTAATAGCTACTTTAATTTGAAATTTCATTATTACTTTAGAAATTTTAAAATCTCTAGCAAAATTTAGCATATTAGTATTTACTTTTGGTGCTTTGCAAATCGAAAATTGGATTTCTATGCTACGCTTTAAGGTTTGCTTCTTTCCTGTGAGATTGATAACCAGAACTTCGCTAGAGTCTTGTATTACTTTAACGATACATACACTTGCATATAGATCGACTACTACCTTATTAAACTGATTATGTTCAGTGATTGAATTGAAACTATTTGCAAAAATTTATTATCAGCAGTCGCGCCGGTCAAGTTTTTGGCACCGTTGTCGTGGAATAGGCAATAGTAAATTTAGTAGTATAAGAAAACCTTTAATTCATATTTGTGTATGCGTAGTCTTGGATCTGAAGGTTTAGTACCTTACGATTCAGAAGTATAATGTACTATTAGAAAAATTCAAAAACAACAACAAAATTTAAAGTTTTGAGCGAAATGGTGAACAATCTCGACAATCAAATAAATGAAAATGAATATCAACCTAGACCTTTAAGAGATTATGCAAACCCTACAACAGATTAAATTCACTTAACTATTCAAAATCCTGATGTAGTTGCTAATTTATTTGAGCTTAATCCTGCTATTATCCAAATGGTACAAAATAATCAATTTGATGGTACACCTAATGAAGATCCTAACTTACATTTCTTAGTTTTCTAGAACTGTATGCTACATTTAAATATGATGGAGTATCAAACGATGCTGTCAGACTTAGACTTTTTCCTTTTTCACTAAGGGATAAAGCTAAAGCATGGTTAAATTTGTTAGCAACTAGATCTATCAGAACCTGGGGAGAATTGTCACAAAAATTTCTATCTAAATATTTCTCACCTTCAAAAACTGCTAAACTTAGAAACTATATTACATCTTTATGTCAGTTTGAAAGAAAATAAATATATGAAGCACGTGAATGATTTAAAGATCTCCTTAGGAAGTGTTCACATCATGCTTTACCAGATTGGTTAATAATTCAAACATTTTATAATGGATTAGTGAGATCTCTTAAATCGATTATTGACACTGCTGCTGGTGGATCGTTAATGTCAAAACCTTTTGATGAGACATTCTTTAACTGAAGAAATGACTACTAATAATTTTTAATGGTTCTCAGAATGGGTAAATCCAAAAAGAGCAGCTAGTATTCATGATTCTGATGCAATGTCTATGTTAGCCTCTCAAATTGATGCAATTTCAAAGAAAATAGATTAATATGGAATGAATTATTCTCAAACGCCTCAGGTGTTAGAGGAAAACTCATTAGAACAGATAGTAGATTCTTAATTATCTTATAAGACTTTAAATGTTATAAATAATAGACCCAAGAATCCCTATGCTAATTATTATAATCCCGGTTGGAAGAGCCACCCAAATTTAAACTGTAATAATAACACTGCTGTTATTAACCCGTAGTGGGGGAACAATTCCGTGAACCCATTAGGAAACTCAAACAATCAGGGAAACACTAGTTATAAACCTTCTTATCCTCCAAGATTTAATAATAACCCACAATTCAAGGAGAATAAGTTGTCTATGGAAGAATTGATATTAACTATCGGTAATCAATTGCAAAGTCAAGGGAATCAGTTGCAAAGTCAAGGGACACAATTGCAAAGTCAATGATCTGCTATCAAAAACATTGAAAATCAATTGGTGCATATTGCTACTGTACTTCGTAGTAGACCTTCTGGAACTTTCCCTAGTAATGTTGAAATAATCCAAAGGATCAGAATAAATAACAATTTAAGGCTGTATGATTGAGAAGTGGAAAATAATTGGAATCAAGAGTGCAAAAAGAAATTGAAGTTGAAAAAGAGAAGGTGGAAACTGATAAAGGAAATGATAACATATATCCATGTTTAGAATATCCAGTGAAACCGATGAAAATTACTGTTGAAAGACCACCACCTCCTTTTTCTCAAAGATTGAAACAACAAAAAAGTGAAAAATAATTCTAAAAATTCCTTGAAATCCTTAAAAAATTATCAGTAAACATCCCTTTTGTTAAAGTTTTAGAGCAAATGTCTAATTGTGTGAAGTTTATGAAGGATATATTAAATAAGAAAAGGAAGTTCACAGATAATGAGGTTGTTGCACTCAGTAGGGAGTGTAGTGCAATTATTAACAAAAAGCTTCTTAAATAACTCAAGGATCCTAGTTGCTTAACTATACCTTTTGTTATTGGAGAAAATTTTTTTGGAAGAGTCTTATGTGATCGGGGAGCCAGCATTAATCTTATGTATTTTTCAACTTTCAAAAGGTTGGGAACATGAGAAATTTCACCTACTTCAGCAACTCTTCAGTTAGCTGATCGTTTAATTACTTATCCTAAAGGAGTTGTTAAAGATGTTTTAGTGAAGATTGATGAATTTATCTTCTCTTTGGATTTTATTATTTTAGATATGAAGGAAGATAAAGAAATCTCTATAATTTTGGGAAGACTATTCTTTGCAACTGGAAGAGCTATGATCGATGTTCAAAAAGGTGAGTTAACTATGAGAGTTAATGATCAAGAAGTGACATTTAATATATCAAAAGCTATGATTATTCAACAACAACAAAAGATGATGAATGCTTTCGAATGGACATTTGTGATTATTTAGAAAATTAGCATTTTAAGGAGAAATATGAAGAGGAGCATGAACAAGAAAATTCTAAAAGTGAGAAAAAAATGAAAAAGGAAGAAAAATGTGATGAGACAGATAATAAAGAATTGGATTATGTTTATGAAAGATTTGAAATGTTTGATATTACAAAAAATGATAATAAAAGTTTAATTTCATCTATCATAATACCCCCTGAACTTGAGATGAAGATACTTCCAAATCATTTGAAGTATGTGTTCTTAGGAAAATTAACTACTTTATCAGTTATTGTTTCATCGGATTTGACCGATATTCAAGAGCAGAAATTGCTAGAAACTTTGAAAAGATATAAAAAAGCTTTCGATTGGACATTAGCTGATGTTAAAGGAATCAATCATTCGATCTGTATGCATAGAATTTTATTGGATGAACAACATAAACTAGAGTTGATCTGCAAATAAGATTAAATTCATTGAAGAATGAATTAGTAAAGAAAGAAAATTTGAAATGGTTAGATGCTCGAATTATATATCCAATTTCAGACACTGCATTGGTGAGTCTGATCCACTGTGTTCCTAAGAAATGAGGAGTGGTTGTTGAGGCTAATGAAAGAAAATGAATTAATAACCCTGAGACAAGTCATTGATTGACAAATTTGTATTAATTATAGAAAATTAAATGTCGCCACTATGAAAGATCACTTTCCTTTAACTTTTATAGACAAAATATTGGATAGACTTGCTGGGCACAAAAATTTTTGCTTTTTAGACGAATATACTGGCTATCATCAGATATCAATAACTTATGAGGATCAAGAAAAGACTAGCTTTACTCGTCCTTATATAACATTTAGTTTTTGATAAATGCCCTTTTCGATTATGTAATGCACCTGCAACATTTCCAAGATATATGATGTCTATCTTCAGCAAATTGATTAATAATAGAATATAAGTATTTATGAACAATTTTTTCGTATTTGGAACTTCATTTTACATTTGCTTAAATTATTTGGAAAAAGTTTTGGAATTATGTGAACAAACAAATTAAGTTTTAAATTGTGAAAAATGTCAATTTATGGTTGCAGGAGGAATTGTGCTTGGGCATACAATTTCTGAATATGACATGGAAGTAAACCTTGCAAAGATTCAAATTATTGCGAAACTACCACCTCCAACTATCGTGAGAGGGGTTAGAAGTTTTTTAGGATATGTTGGGTTCTAGAGGCGTTATATTAAATATTTTTAAAAAATTACTAAGTCTCTATGTCAACTTTTTGAGAAAGATAAGAAATTTGACTTTAATGAAGATTATTTAAATGCTTTTGAACTTTTGAAAGAAAAATTAATCACTGCCTCTATAATAGTTTCACCTGATTGAGAGAAACCATTTAAACTTATGTGTGATGCCAGTGATTATGCTATTGGAGCTGTGTTAGAACAAATGTATGATAAAATTTTTAAAGTTATATACTATGCTAGTGAAACTCTTAACGATGCTCAAATTAATTATACCACTACTGAAAGAGAGTTACTAGCGATTGTATATGCTTTTGAAAATTTTAGACCGTACTTAATTGAGACCAAATGTATAATGCATACATACCACTCTGCTATCAAGTACTTAATGCAAAAGAATGATGTCAAACCTAGATTAATCAGATTGGTGCTTTTAATGCAATAATTTGATTTTGTTATAATGGATAAAAAAGAATCTTACAACCAAATAGTTGATTACTTATCTAGGCTGGAACAACATGACTTATCTGATTTTGAAGATGAAATTATAGAAATATTTCCTGATGAATAACTTTACAATATTAAGGAATGAAATTTACCGTGGTATGCTGATATTGTGAACTATATTGTTAGTGTTATTTTACCACCGATTTACCGAAGCAACAATAGAAAAAATTTATCTATGGTGCCAATTTTTATTTTTTGGATGACCTTATTTATATAAATAATGTAAAGACCTATTCATTAGGAGATGAGTGTCTTATGAATAAATTAAACCAATTATTCAGAGATTTCATGATTTTGAATTTGGGGGACATTTTGGAACTGACAAGACTACACGTAAAATTTTACAATTTGGATTCTATTGGCCTACTCTTTTTAGGGATGTTAATAGATATATTAAAACTTCTGATCGATGTTATCGAGTATGTAAGATTTCCAGAAAAAATGAAATGCCCATAAATTTTACATTAGAAGTTGAAATTTTTGATGTTTGGAGACTAGATTTTATGGGACCATTTATTCCTTCATTTGGGAATATATATATATATATATATATATATATATATATATTGATTGTTGTTGATTATGTATTAAAATAGATTGAAGTTATAGCTTTACCCAGATGTGACGCTGGAAGTATTTCAAAATTTTTAATGAAAAATATTTTTACAAAATATGGAATGCCGAGAGTTATCATTACTGATGTTGGATCTCATTTTAGAAATAGATTTGATTAAGAGATTTACTGAAAAATATAATATTATGCATAGAATCTCTACTGCTTATCATCCTCAGACAAGTGGTTTAGTTGAAGCATCTAATCGTGAAATTAAACATATTTTGGAGAAATTTGTAAATCCTTATAAATTAGATTGGTCTGCAAGATTAGATACTGCATTATGGGCATATATGACTGCTCATAAAACTCCTATTGGAATATCTCCTTATAGACTAATTTTTGAAAAATCTGTCATTTACCAGTTAAATTGGAACACAAAACAAATTGGGCAATTAAAGAGTTCAATTTTAATTTAAAAGATGCTAGTGAGAAAAGATTACTACAACTTAATGAATAGGAAGAAATGAGAAATGAATCTTATGATAATGAGAATTTATAAGGAGAAGATGAAGATATGGCATGATCGAAAGATTATTAAAAACTCGTTTGAACCTAGACAAGAAGTTTTGTTATATAATTCAAGATTAAGATTATTTTTTGGAAAACTTAAGTTTAGGTGGATAAGACCTTTCACTGTGATAAAAGTCTACCAATTTGGAGTTGTTGATATTGAAGATCCTAAAACCGGAAGGACATTTAAAGTTAATGGGCATCGATTAAAACCATATTTTGAAGGGTGACGACCAAATTATAAAGAGGTTTTAATGTTGAGTCATCCTGAATGAAACTAATCTTTGTCAGGCTGACGACGTAAAACCAAACACTTTATGGGAGGCAACTCATAGTTATTTGTGTTGTTTAGTTTGTTTTGATTAAGTTATAGTTGATGTTATTATTAAATAGTCTTATGTTTAAGTCATACTCTCTCATAATCATCCTATGTGGTGCTAATTAATGAAATGAATCGATGATTTGGAAATTATTTGGACGAAAATGACGTTGGAACCAAGTTGTGAACTGGCGTCGACGGCGCCCAAACCAGCGCCTGATCCAGCGTCGACGCCGGATTATTCCAGAGAGCAACTTATTTTTTTCAGAACTTGGGCGCTGACGGCTCCCAATCAGCTCCGACAGCGCTGACGACCAAAGAATAGTTTTTTGAGTTTCAAATGACGGGATTTGGCGGTTTTGAGCAGGAATTTCACCCTTATAACTCCCTAAACTTATTTTTAAACCCACTAACTCCATAAAAAACGAAAAGGAAGTTCCAAAATTTTCATTTTATGGCTTCAAACTTCTTAGAATCTCCAAGATTTAGAGTTTTCAACATGAGGAAGTTCATCAGTTTGGAGGCGCAACGACTTTGTGATAAAGTCTTTATAAAGAGGAGACTTATCAAAGAACGAGGCTTTGTCCATGAAGGTATGAATTTTCCTAATACTCTTATTGAAGAAATTATTATGCAAAGAGGTTGGGAAGTGTTTTGTTGCATGACTGCTGCAGTAGTCATTCATGTGGTGAAGAAATTTTATGTAAATCTTCATGGAATCAACCAAGAAGTCATCTATGTGCGAGGTAGGTGGATATCATTCACTTCTTCAAAGATCAACGAACTTTTTATGATAGAGAATGTGCCAATTTTCCTTTAAACAAATTTAGTTCCTACAAGAGACAACGTGAATGAAATCTATCGATAGCTGACGGACAAAAGCGAAGATTGGAAGATAAGAGACGACGGGTATGTCAATTTCTCTATGACTTTATTGAATTCTGTGTCGAAGCCATGAAATTTCTTTATATCTTCTAAATTACTCCCAACTATGAAAATTAGTAAAGTGACGAAGGAAAGTGCGATATTAAATTATTATATTCAGACTAATAAATCTATTGATATTTGCACTATAATTGTGAGATGTGTTTTGGGATTGATTGTGCATGGATCAAACTACAGTTTGGGGCATCCTTCTACAATATTTCTACTTCGCAGTTAGTTACAAGTACCATATGAGAGTTGGGAAAAAGTGCTTCTTCCCTGGAACCCCATGGATCCAACTAATGTCTATGACTGTCTAGCAACTGGGGATGAAAATGATCTGAGCATTACGATAGACCAACCATCTCATAGTTTGTTACCTGTTCAACCTCGATTTCCTAAAAATACACAGTTAATTCTGAGGAAAATCATGAAACTGGAGAAAGAGATATAAAATCTTATGGATGTTATTAATAATATATCTAAATTATTTGATCATCTTGATTTGAGGATGAAGGAACATTTTGATCATATTGGGCGTATGGAAGAATGATTTATACGATTGATGAAGAAGAATGCTCGGATTGAAGAGAATTCAACTGATGAATTCTTGTATCGACCCTTCTATAATTTGTTTGTGCACCACCAATTCATGGGTTATATCAGAAATGATAGCACTAATGTGGGTAAGGAGTAGTGATTTTCTATCTTTATCTACTTTATTAAGTATTTTGACTTTATTTGTTTGAGTTTGATTTGTGTTTGGCTTGCTTATAGTGTGATTTGAGATATATTATGCTTGAGTTTTGAATCTTTGTTATGTTTTTAGCCTTAGAGTGTTGTATTTTGATTGCGACGCTGAGTTTATGATGTAGTAGATTGCTTAATGTGTGTAAGTTTGAAACTTTGGATTATATATATAAGCAATGTTTTGTGTTGTTTTTGTATTATTGGTGTTAGTTAATATCTTATTAGTGAATTTAGATGCTTAAAAAGGCTAATTAGATGCTGACATAAACTTGGAAATGATTAAAATCACAAAATTTTTGAACTCAAAATTTGGGCACCGACAATGTTAGAATGAGCGCCGACGGTGAGTTTCTCTCGAGAGTTTCTGTATTTTTTTTTTCGGTCTGGTATCGACGGTGCCCAGTACCTGAAACTGCCTAGAACCTCTTAAAATTGTGATGTTTGACTATTCGACCCCATTTGACCGTCGTCTACCTCCAGCCAAGGTCGAAACACTCCATTAGGGCTTGCTTAAACTTGGATTTGAGGCAATTTCAGAGCTTTCTGAGGTTGGATCTTGTATTCCCTAGGTAAGAGCTCTAATTTAAACTAAGAATTTTTTATTTTCACCATGGAAATCTCTCACATTGTAGAGATACACAAATTTGGGGATTTTGAAGAAATTTTGAGAAAATTCATGATGAAATGCTCTTACTTGCTAGATTTGACTTTTGAGCTTATTGCATTGTGATTTTGAATTTTTGAATTTTCTAGAAATTTGAAATGGCTCCAAATATGTTTAAGGTGAAGAGGAAGGTTGATTTTGATCACAAACGATTTGTACATGTAAAAGCATAATATCACTTTAAATCTACACTCAACAGTAGAAAAATGTATTCAAGATCGAGGACTTGGAAATCTAGGTGGAGTTATAGAGCAGGTGATTGCTGAGGGGGACTGAGAAACTTTTTGCTATTTTTCTGCAGATGTTGTTGTTGATGTTGTCCGTGAGTTTTATGCCAACTTGCGGTATACTGAAGATGAATTTGTACTAGATTCGAGAGCAAATTGTGGAATTTACTCCTGAATGGATCAGATGAGATTTATGAGGTGAGGAATATGTGTGATATTTCCTACATGCCTTCGCAACTATCCATACCAGCCCGAGGAAGAAGGAGCAGAAGAAGGAAGAGATGATGATTGATAGTTTAGTATTCTTTAATTTGTTGTGTTTGTGTTGATTTTTGTATTTGTTATTTGCTTTAGTGTAGTAGTTATGTATAGTGGATTGTAATTCTAATTTGGTTATGTTGTTTTAAAGCTTTTATAGTTTGTTACTATTGTAGTAAAAGTACAATGTATGTTATTTAATGTGTTTTATATAGTTTTTTAGATTTTCTTTACCTTGCAAATATCTAATATATATGTGAACAATGCTTCTAACCATTTTCTGCTTGTAGTTAAACTTTTATTTAATACCTGCATACTTCAGGAGAATAAAAATTCTAGCACATAAATGTTAGTTTACTTTTTGTTTTTCTCTCTCATTTGGTAATTTGTTATACAATGAAAAAAATAAGTTTGGGGGAGGAAACAAATTTAACTTTTATTTGTTCTCAAACAAAAATATATTTTTAAGATTATTTTAAAATGACTTAAAGTAGTTGAGCTTAACTTTAGATCACAAAAGTTTTGATTTTATTTAATATCATAGTAGATTTGAATGAAAGTTTTTAATAATGAAAGTTAACTATATGGGTTAAGATATTTAGTATAAAAGGATTATATTATAGTTAGCTATTTAAAGTAAAGAAAATTGTATTTTTAAAATGTTAATAGTCTTAGAGGTTTATGTGAAGAGAAAGGATTGTGACTCTATGTTGAATCATTAAAAACTTAATATATCTATAAAGTAAAGAAATGTTTCAAGTTACAACTTTAGGAAAATAAGAGTGAAGTTCAAAATTATTAAAGACTATCCAGTTATAGTAATCATCACATGAAAAGTAAAAAAAAAAAGAGAGAGAGGATTGAAATGCAATCCTAAAAAGAAAAATAAAAGAAAAAGACAAATATATGTGAGGAGAAGCTTAAGGAGATGCCTAATAAAAAATTGGCTTCACTTGAATCAACTTAAAGGAAGAACTCAATTTTATTTTTGAGTTTATAGTAAAGTATTAACATCCTTACTAATAGAGTTTTCATGAACTTCTTTCTCATATGATACTTTAAAGCACCCTTAATGTGACAAATTATGATTATTCTTGAAAAAAATAGGAGAACTCTTAGACTTGATTATTAAATGTTCTTATACCTATAATTGTAACCTAAGTTATTAAAAATCTTTTTGAAAATTTTGCTTTTATATTAATAAAAAATCATAGTAATCATTAAGTAAAGTGCACTACTAAGAGCCATATTTTTATGTAGTAAAAGGATTACTTGAGGACAAGTCATAGTTAAGTTTGGGGGATTTTGATGCATTAAAAATATGTTTGATTTTTTATATATTTTTTGTACTCATTTTCCATGATATTGCACTTTAATGGAAGATATTTTTCATGTTTTGCTGCAGGTATAATGATTTTAGGCAAAATGAGTAAAAATAAGCGAAAAAGAATAAATTTGGAGCAAAAGAAGGCAAAAACCAGAATTTTGAAAGTCTAGCGCCGACGGTGCCCAAACCAGCACTGACGACACATTTTTCTAGAGAGCCCATAATTAAATGTCGGGATAGGGTGCCGACGACACCCGCCGACGTCGCCCAATATTGGTTCAAGCCAGATTCGATGCATTTGGATGCTATTTGAAGGGATTCTTGAGAAAACTCTTGGGAAATTTGTTCCTAGACAAATTTAAACTGTTTGGGTGGCAGAATGGTAGGAGGAGAGTTAGTGTAGAGTCAGTAGAGAGTCAGAGAAAAGTCAGTGGAGTGAAAAGTAAGTCTTTAGAGAGTGTTTAGAGTCTAGGGTTGGGTGTTTTGTATTGAATTGTGAGGGATTTTACTCAAAAGAGTGGTAAGAGGAGAAGGAAATTAAGAGATTGCTTCTTCCCTACTGTTCCAAGAGGGAATTGTGCGTTGTTGAAAAGAGAGAAGGAGATCTAAGAAAACTTCAAAGGATTTGCTTGAAGAAGAAAATCAAATAAATTGTATTTACTTCTTACTGTTTGTGTGACGTTGCTTTTATATATAAAATCTTTGTTGTGTCATATATTTTCCATGAATTCTGAGTAGATTTCTTGTGTTTCTCCTTGCAATGATAATTGGTGATGTGATAGTTTAGATTGGATGTGTCATACGAAAGAGAATAAATATTGTGATGATTTTCCACTTCATTCTTAATTAACTTTTCGATCTGGCCAATTGATTTGTTAAAATATGTTGTAAACATAAGATCCGAAAAGGCAATGTATTCTACTACAAAAGTAGAGATTACATTCAAACTCCATAGATGTTGAAGTCCATGGGGATTGGGTGTAAATAAATAGGGAAATATGTTTATTGGGCGTAGAATTAAAGATTTTAGGGTGACAGACTAAAATCTTCAATTTGGTCCTAATGTTTGGAAACTAAAACGAGAGTTAGCCTTCAGAGGAAGGGAAGTAGGATCTCTGGAGTGAGAGTTAGTATTCTCCCAGCCTAACAACGGATTTAGGGACTAAACCTATGATTAGCCAATGTTCTTTATAACACTCGGAAGAGGGTAAAAAATAAATATGCTCCTATTTGATACGATACAAATATTAAACTAATTTATATTATTCACTCACCAAAATATCATTGTAAGGGAAATGACACTTTCTCCAAATTTGAACCTTGCATTACAAAAACTTATTATAGTAGTAGTTACTTTAATTTGAAGTTTCATTAGTACTTAGAAATTTAAAATCTCTAGCAAACTTTAGAATCTTATTATTTACTTTTGGTGTTTTGCAAATAGAAATTGGATTTCTGTGCTACGCTTTAAGGTTTGCTTCCTCCCTGTGGGATAGATAACTATGACTCCGCTAGAGCTCTGTATTATTTGAATGACACCTACACTTTGCGTATAGATCTGTTGCTACCTTATTAAACTGATTATATTCTGTGATTGAATTGAATTATTTTCGAAAAATTGTTACTTCTTATCATCAGCCGCGCCGGTCACCTGCTCAAACTGTGGCACAGGAATCTGTCGAGCATAAGGTACAGGCATGAAAAAGGACCATAATGTACAACCCCTCAAAAATAGGGGTACAACATGTAATTCTATCTTTTTGTCCATCTATCTCCTATAAATTGGGGGACTATACCATCTATTTGGGATATCTTCTTTATATACATTTCTTTTGTAGGAAGTATCTATCCTATGTTTTCTTATAAACTCTAATTTCAATATATAAAATGTGTCACAAAGCTCGTGAACACCCCAATTTACCCTAGAAGAGCAAGTCGCTCAACATTCTCTCATTCTGTTTCCCTCTCTCTTTTTTTTCTCTACATCTAGTTCCCGGTACCTACCACTCTATTCTTTGGGCATGTCTCATATGATAAAAATGATTTCAACATTTACAATAGGACTTAGAATAAAATTTGAAAATTTTTAAACTTAAATTATTTGAGAAGAACTATTAACAAGCGCTTTGTGAACAAAATAAAGATTTTTTTTTTGGTTAAAAATAAATTTTCTTGCCTACTTAATACCAAATAAAAAATACGCAAATTTGTTATATATTGTTAAAATTGTTCTTCCGCACAAAATATTTTCCTATTTATAAGGTATCGCCCGCTGGACTAGCCCTCCTTATTCAAGCTCCCATTAATTCCTCCTGCTCGTTGGCGGTCTCAATACATTTACATGACCTTCTCTTTTCTCGTTTGCCGCCGTCTTCGCCACTTCTTCTTCATCCTCAAACCTCCACCAGTCTCTCTCGCACTACCCCGCTATCTCGCCAATACAGCAGTCGCCACACCTCTCCCATCCGGTCGCCCGGATCCAAAAACCTCGCTCTCCGCCCGCCTCTCCTTCGTCTTCGATCAGATTGATGCCCTCGAGCGCCAGCGAGACACTTCCGCCAAGGATGAGGCTCTTCAGCGCATTCGCGCCTGGCGCCAGTCTAAGCACCCATCTCCACTGCCCTCTTCCTCCACATCCACTGCAGATGCAGATTCTGCTGCCGATGGAGGAAGTAATAGTGCCGATGTCCGGATGAAAGAGGATGCTAAAAGTGCAGAAGTTGGGATGGCGGAGTTATTCCGGAGGGAAATAGAGGTGGTACATCCCTGGCCGGAGTGGATTGAGCTGATGGAGAGGCTTGCCAGCCAGAATTATTTCGATTTCCGGCGAGTAGAGGAGGACCGCGTGGCTGCCAACGCTGGGTTTGATATATCAGGAGTGAAAGAGGAGGTGGGGTTAGACCTTACTAGGGATTGGGCAGCCGTGAGAACAGCTTGTATGAATTTCGGCCGCGACCGGTTTGACATTCTTAAGTATGTTGCTTTTGTTGTTGACTCGATTTTCTCCTGCTTAATGCTCAGCTGAAAGTCGCATAGATGACTTCAGTTTGCTTTCTGTTAAACTTTGTTGGTTATTTTCAGGAAAAGAAAAACCCATGTCAGTTTTGCTGCATGTGCATGTCATGTAGAAAATGAATTAGTCGTGACTTCTTAAGGTTCGGCTTATGAACTGTGCCGAGTTTTGATTTGATTTGAATAGAAAATGCTTCTCTCATCTAGTAGATGTTTTGTTAAGTATGTGGAAAATGTTGATTGTTTTCACCAGGATAATTGTTTATTTTCATCTGCGATTTGTGGCCTTTATTTCACCAGTTGATAAAATGTCAAACTGATCGCCAACATTTTCACTATTGGACTTTGTAATCGCAAATTTGTCTTGAAAATTTTCTGATTCTTTGTTAGTATCTCTTATTTCAGAAGTTGATTTTAATATATTTGGCTTTGCGTTATCTAAAGCTATAATGGCATTTTAGGTCCTTAGCAAGGAAGGACCTTCAAGTTCTGGTAGGTGATGGATGTCCCAGCATGCAACCAAAAGTTGTCTTCTCAGCAAAGCTGTTGAGAAAGTACCTTCATATTGATGAAGGAGATGTATGGATCTTGCATTGTTGATCTACTTCGATTTTTTTTTTTCAATTCAACTGTTTTTCTTAATATGATCTTTCAATTTGTATGCCTTCTTTTTTTTTTTTTTTTGCTTGTTACTTCTTAAATTCAAATGTATCCTTTGTGATACTTTTTTTGCTTTGAAGCATGTGATTAAATGCGTGCACTTTAACACCTAATTGACATCCTAAAACTTTTAAAAGGAGAAAGTATTTTCATTCTAATTTATTCAACATCCTAGTTGCAGTTTCACTTATTAACAAAGTATCATAATTTATTCAACATCCTAGTTGCAATTTCACTTATTAACAAATTATCACCCTCAAATAAAAAATAACAAATATAGAAAAATATTTTCATTTTCTACAAAGCTTAATGGGACAGCCAATTATTGATAGCTTTGTAGACTTGCTATTAGTCTTTAAAAGTGCATATAATAAACAGCTTAAGTATTATAATTCATAAGAATTTCGATGCATACATTTAGGAAGAAACCCTTGAAATAGTTGAAATATGTGTAGACTATAAATCTCTATGTGTGTGACTAATCTCATCAAATACAGTTAAATGAAACATAACTCTTAACTATACAAGTGTTTTGTAATTAAATTATTTATCAATTACAGCACGTCATGCAATTTCAAATATGAAAGAATTATACTTTGGCAATATAATAAAATAATGGATCAAATAAATGTATGACATATACAACAAACGAAGACAAATAGAAAGGCTTAGAATGAAAATCAATGCAAATTTAGTCTTATTCATGATTTCTCGGTTGCATGTAAAATTTCATAGAAAATACGTACTGAATAATGAAAGACAAAGATTCTAGATGGTGCTTAGGCTTTAGGCATGCATGCAACAATAATAATATATTTTCTTCTTCCATTAGTACCTGATCAAATAAGCAACGAGTAAACATAATGAGAAAATTAAATATATTATCTTTATAGGTTGTTAAATTAGCAATGATGCTAATTGACCAAGTTTACTTGTCAACATCTTAAGAAGTCTATAAAAGAAGGGCGTGATATTGTCTTTTGAAGATTGCACTAATTTATTGTGTTTGCCATTTTTTGCAACTTCTCTCCTTCAAATTTTTATGAACATCATTCTTGAGCTCAAAGTTGATGATTATCAAAGTAAAGCCTTAATCGATAATATTTTAAGATATGTTGAATGGAGAATATCAAGCAACAAATGGAGGAAGAAGAAATTGTCTTCTTAAGAAGCCTTGATGTAAGAAGCTGAATTAAGAACTAGGTGAGGTGAGTAAAGTTGACTTTGAAACTTCTGTTAGACACATGCTTTCCCAAAATGAGCTTATAAATTAGCAGTGATTTCTCCAAATGAGGATGATGTGATTCGTAAAGCCGGTTGAATAGACGATAGTGTTTCAACTCATTGCTATTTTGTCTTCTAGATTGCTCTTTAGAAAATTTAAAATCAACTTGTTTGTAGCTTTCACATGCCCATGAATTTTTGTATGATGCAATAAAGTTAATTTTAGTTGAATTTTTTTCTTTTATGGGTTATTCATTATTTTATCCAAGGATTGTGGCTCTTTATCCACTATTATTATTATTGAAAAATTAGATCGACATATTATATTAGACTTAATAAAGTTATGATAAAAAATTGCAACATGTTTTTTTAGTTTTTGGTTCAATCTATTTTCTGTAATAATTAATTATAACTGAGTAATTTTCTTAAAACAGTTGTCGGAAGAATGTGATTAATCAAATTCATTCTTCAACTGACAAATGATCATGAACTGGAAATTGGTTGCAACTTATGGGAAGATAGAAGGTGCAATGGAGCAAATTTTTTGCAATGAATAAATTTCTTTGAGAATTCATATGCATCATTTATGAGAGTAGACCAAGAATATGATTGTATTAAAATATTATTTGCTAAGGTTTTTCCACTAGAATGACTTCTATTATTCTGTATGAATTTCTGTGAGAATTTTCTTAGTTTGAGGTTGTTGGAATCAATTGATTTGTGAACAATTCTCCTTCAATGAGTACATGTTGGGCTACTTTAATGTTAATTGTTCGCTGATATGTAATTGATGGAATGATTTTTTCAAACTTCAAGCATTCAATGAAAGAATAAACCCACTCTATTTCAACATGCATCACTTCTGCTTTTTCTATGATGGGATAAGATAAATTCATAGCTGGTCTCCCAGGGTTCCCATTTTTCAAAATGGGTCAACAAATTGATTTTGTTTCCTAAGAATTAAAAAAAAAAAAAAAAAAATTCAGTCTTAACTCTTAAGAAATATTTATGTAAACTTTCTTCTCTTGTCTCATATTTGATGTTTACTTGATTTATAATGAGTCGAGAATATTGAAAAATGGTTAGATGCCAATAAATGCTGATTATTAATAATTGGAAAAAAAATCATACTTCATGTGTCGATTCAAGTCTCGCTGACTTCTTAAGATCATATTACCTCTAGTTTTTAAGATATATGACAACATGGAGTTCAAAACATGTCAGTCTTAGTTATAATTTTCTTATCAGCTTTAGGTAGAGCAATATCAGCTAATATCTGTTCTTTAATGACAATTTTTATTGTGTGAAAAATTTAGAATTTGCTTAATTTCATTGAGCATTCTAAAGTTTTCTATAATGATTACATCTTGATAATAATGCTTTTAATAAATGTTCAGTGTTTACTTGAATTGAATGTACTTGAAAAATATTATCGCATTTATCGAGTGTGGCATTTAGTGATCTATACAAGTGCTTTATTATTGGATATTTTAATTTGTTTCCTTGGAGAATTTTGATGTTGTAGTAAATGTACACTATTTTTTGCCATCTTTCCTTATTATTACTAAGCTCACTTCTACTATTCCAACGCATAGAAGCAAATCTTCTTTTGATTGAGGACTTTGAAGTAATGGCTGTGAAGAGAAGCATATCTAACTAATCAAATATATAATTTCATAAGAATGTTTAGCAACCTTAAGGTTTGAAATAGTTGCGAACATTTTTTCTTAGATTTTAAACTGAACTGACTTAATTTGGCTATCATTCTAGTGAGTCATCGATGTTCCTTAGCAATTCTCATACGGACATTTCTCTAATAGTTTTGGTTTTATTAAGATTTATTTTTATCTCTTTAGCGGTGAAAAAAAGAATCTAATTATTTTCGGGTGTGCTTCAAATATGCACTAGAGTGAGTTGGTTTTCAATGTTTTAATGTTGTTCTTACATAAATTTCAATAACTGTGCACCCCTTCATCCATTTCTCCTAATTGAAGTCATTTGAGGCTTACTTGCCTAAGCTTTCATGCCTACTCTCAGTATAATTGGAACCACTCCAATGATGTGGATGTCTTGAACTAAACCTTTCGATATTCTTCCTCCATTGCCTTACCATCTCTTTATTTAGGATAAGCTAAGCTTAATTCACGGTTCGGGAGGGCTAATCCTAGGGTCAACAATCTATAAAGATAGAGGACTCATTTGTTCGGGATAACCTAACTCGATCTAAAGGCATGATCAAAAAGTCAAAGGAGGCCGCCACCTATGCAGAAGGGTGTACGAATAACCAAGAGAAATTATCTTATCCCTCGACTTACAAAAGCCAAGAGATGATATTCTCTTACTAGTAAGACTAGTCCCGACTGAGCACTGGATATCCCGTATTTGCCACATTACCCATAGCGGTGCATCAACCACGCGATTCACAAAATAGAACAAAGCAAAGGGCAAAAGATTGGCGCTACAACTACTGGAAAGAAACTGCGGTGTCATATTCCCGTCAACTGGAGATACGACATTGGACCACAAAGCAAAAGCTAATGCGCGGTCACCGAAACCATTATCACGACTTTAGCCCAAGTAGAAACAAAGCCCACACAGAGCCACATTGCTGAGAGTAGCTTTGCGGCATGATTCTGCAGACCTTGCAATATTATGCCGTAAGGCATCGCCTGAACGCTGGTCGAAATCGAACCGAACATCCTCACAATGATTCATGACTTCCAATAGGATGAAATGACAACTGAGCACTGAGGAATGACACTGGAACAATGTCAGAATGTCCAAAGAACTACATTACGACACTGGGGCGAGCTAAGGCCCTATGCTCAAAGGAGCACTCAGAAAAACACGGCTAAGGTAGGGAAACATACTGGTCTAACCTAGGTATTCTCTAACAACAACCTAACCATGTTCCTCTAGCATAGAACATAGGGATCTTCCTAGAAAGTAAAGATGCACAAGGGAAAATACTTTTACCTACGTGAAGGTTGAACGATTTCCAAAACTTTAGCCACCCGACCAATCATTTCAACGACTCCGATGACCACCACGGATGGCAACATCGGCATCCGGAGACTCCACCCAGGAGGAGGAAGCAGGAGAGAACCATGCATTTCTATGGCTTCAAAAAGCTCCAAGAGGGCCATGCAAACGAAAATGCATGCCTTATACTAGCAACGATTCACCATAAGGCGTCATTGACATGTCAAAATGCAATGCCAGATGAAAAGATGAGGCGCAGCTCGAGAATTTCCCTAATGCGGCTGACGCCATGTTAGCGAACATCATTGTGGATGTCCAATCCGGAGCCACCATCGAGACATGAATTGTTGGACGCCACATGACAACGCTGTTGAAGTGGCAGACACCACATCAACCCTTGTAATAATGCTTATCAAATTGGGCTGCAAAAGTCGAACAAACAACTGAGGGCCGTGATGCCGGACTTGGCACCGCGGTATTGTCGTGATGACCGACACCAGGTATGCTTTGGGGTTTGCGCGAATCTCAAAATAGTGACCACCTCAATATCAGGGCGCTCTTAAACGAAGAGATAGTAAAATATAACGGGCCAAAGAAAAATAACACCCAATGCACATATGACAAAATAAAATAACCAGGCTATTACTAGAATCCAAAAGAGGTTGCACATTTCCAGCAATTTATGGACGATGAATACAACACATGCTCACGGCTAGACGAAGGGAAATACAAAACATCAATAAAAAGACAAAAACATACGTGTCATCACACCCTGAGCCTCGGGCAACCATCTTCCTCTCACAGTGTCGCCATTTGCTGTCCCACTCGCCCCTTTTGCTAGAATATGGTCATGAGGAGAATGCTAAAGCGCCTTCTCTCACCTCTCATAGGCTTTCACTTGCCACTGAGCCAACATATCTTGCCGTCGCTCGATGTTGTTGAGCCAGGCCATGATAGAGTCCATCTTCTCTAGGAGAGAGCCTACCTTCTGGTAGAGCACAGGGGCATTCTCTTGCAATTGCAAATGTGTTGGGCTAAGGGAACACTGCGAATTGTCGTGGTACGACGAAGCCAGGTGTTCGTGCTCAAGCTTCTGTAGTGGCTAACAATTTCCGCATGGCACTAGTATCAGAATCCATGGTCTCTTCACTATACTTGCTCCCTAGAGACGAAGATGGGGTGCACGGCCAGTCCCCGAGCTTGTTGCATGGGGGTAAGTTGTCATAATGACATTTTTCAGATAGAGTAATAAAAATAGAGAAAGTGAGACATGAGGCAGAGCTTCGCTATGAAGGATTCAACTTATCAAAATCATTAACCCTGCTCCCTATTTATAGAGAATCAGACACCACGACTCTATGCATGGTGCCGCTACGCAAGTCCCGAATATTAACTCCTTATGGTAGTGGCCATAAATGTTTTTATTTTAGGTGCCATGGCGCTATCATCGGGGCCGAGGTGCCTCGCAGTGCGTCGCGATGTCAGTGTTCGTATTGAATTGTCTTGAATGAGCGTTACGACGCTTGGATTGGGCGCCACGGGGCCATAAATAGTGACAGTTGGTTTCAGATATAAGTTTTACTATGTGCAGGGCCACGACACAGCTATTGGGGCCGTGGTGTCGACCGTTTTTTACCCTTTTGGATTTCACGCTCGAGCAATTGGTTGTGCCTGCGTGGGCCCAATAAAGTACCTAAAATGGAGGCAATCTCGAGAAAAGAGAAAAATGACACCAACAAAGGGTAGATGGGGAGTTGTAGAGTGGCGTTGGGGTGTTGAAAGCACTGTAGATAATTCAAGGGTCATTAATGATCCTTGATAGCCACACTTAAAGTATTGTTTATCCATTTTTATCAAACTGGGCCAGACACTATTCAACCAAGCAACAATGAAGCATGCACATTTTGCCTTTGTGTGATCATTACAAAAACACTTCATGCCGGGTTGCTGACTTATGTGCTCCCTCACTCTAGCACTATGTTGAGGAATATCAGTATTTCACAATGAAGCGGAGGGGCAGGCCGGCTTGAAACTCGCTTTGCTCCTAAAGTGAATGCTTTTTTTTTTCTTTTTTTAAGAGTAATGCATTATTATTTCATATATTTTTTTATATTTGAAGTTATTTTTCTTTCAATTTTTCAGGTATGCAGCTCATGCAGTCTCAGGAATTCATGCAGCAGAGGATATATACTTGTGCCTAAAGAAGATGAAGCCCGAACACTTGATGTCATGCGTATTCTGTTGACATATGGTTTTGATCATGTCAAAGAATCTGTTGAAAATTATAGTTTGAGAAAAAACAAGTCTGTGAAAATTGTAGTCCGCAAGCTGCTGCATGAGGTAGTTAAACTGAGCGCTGTTCCAAGAGATCCAAATCTCTTACCACCAGTGATCAAGAAACAGCCTCCTAAAGTAAAGCAACCACCACCTCAACCCAAGCGGCGGGTAGGGAGAGATGATGTTGAAATGAAGAAGGGAGATTGGCTCTGTTCAAAGTTTTTGCTTCTACCCTTCCTTCTATTATTTTCGTATATTATATTTTCCTACCCATAACTATTGGCATTTTTGTCAGGTGTGACTTCATGAATTTTGCCAAAAACACTGTTTGCTTGCAATGTGATGCTAAACGCCCCAAGCGACAACTCCTTCCAGGCGAATGGGAATGCCCCAAGTGGGTTTAGTGATTTGCTCACTACAACTTTTCACATCATTTTAATGTTTCATTAAAATCTGAAGCCTCTCACAATTGTTGATCTTGCTGCTTGCCAGGTGTAACTTCCTGAATTATAGGCGGAACATGTCATGCTTCCAATGTGAACATAATCGCCCCCCAGATGAGTTCACAGAGAATCAAATGTTGGGAAAGCAAAGGGGTCCAAACACGAGATTACAAAGGGCTGTCAGATCTTCAAATGTTTCAAATGAGTATAATCTTGATTTTGAGGACAATGAATCAGATGGTGCTGATGTTGCAGCTTTTGAGTTTGCTGATTCTACTAGAGCTCATGTTGGCTCTTCTTTCAATGAACTACATCGTGGAGGAAACACTAGGAAGTTTGAAGATGATATTGTTGGACACCAAGATAGAGGCCGATATTTTTCTAATCCTAGTAAAGGAGTTTCTTCATCACATTCACGTGTGACAGGATTTGATGATTTTGATGATGAAGAGGAGGATAATGTGGACAGTTATGAACTTGATGAGGCAGATGGTAAGGAGACACGTGTAATTTCACGAAAGAGCTTATCTGAGTTTGAGAGTGGCTCAGAATCAGAAGATTTCGATGATCTTGTCCGGTATTCCAACTCAAAACAACCTAGGAAAGATTATTCATCTGAATTTGAGGATGACAATATTGCCATTTCTGCACGGAACATTGATGACAGGCCAAATTCTTTTGATTCAGGTGATGAAATGGAGCTCCTTTCGGATTCTGATCATGCTATGCAAGGAAAATACGACTTAAAGCATAGAAGGAAAGTCCAACAGAAAGCAGACCGGAAGGGTTCTGTTAGAGGAAGAGATTCAGACTATAATGACGGGCTTCGTGTTTCTGATTTTGATGATGTTGATGATGATGATGATGATGATGTATATTCCAATAGGAGCAAGTTCAAAGGAAGAAAAGATGCAGTAGAAAGGATGGGACATAATAGCCAGGATTCATATCGTTTTGGCCCTAAAAATGATCGAAGTAATTCTTATGATAATGATGATAATGAAGATGATGAGTTATATTCCAGTGGGAGTAGGAATAGAGAAAGCAGAGGTGCATCAAAAAGTTCAGGACACAGATTCCAGGATTCTAGCCGTGTTCACTCAAGAAATATAGGAAAAAATTTGTTTGGCGGCCATGATTACCATAAGCTCAATGATAGAGGGGTTTCTGATCTCAGAAGAGGTAGAATTAATCAATCTAGTTCTGGAGCAAGAGGTTTTCAGAAAAGTGAGAAGGGCCCTAAAGGAAATGGCTATGGTAGGCGTAACGATGATCATGGATACCGGCATTCTGCTCGAATGGCTGATCATTCAAAAGTTAATCATGGTCAATATGGAAAGAAAATCCGTAATCATGGTCAAATTAGGGGTGTCAATCATGATTATGATTTCAATGATAATAATCAGAGAAGGCGCATCATTGAAAGATAGATTTTGATTGTCATTTTAAGAAGATAATATGCCTTGCTGAAAATGTTTTGAGTCCTTTCAAGGTGAGGCTAAGCTGAGATACCTTGCTTTTGCTATCACTGTATCCTAAGAAATTGTCACCATGTACTCCTAGTTGTAGTCCTGGTTTGTTACTGGAAATTTTTAATCATCAGCGGCCATTTCTCTTGCCAATAACCATAAGAGTACAGTGTACATTAACTTGTAACAAGATTCTTTTTTTTTTGGTCTATTTAGGTATTTAACCCATCTGTAATATTTTTGCAGATTAATCTACTAAAAATTGTGCTTACATAATTAGACTCTACTTCATTATGTTCAACTAGAATTATAGCATAGTTTTCGGGTAACCTTCTGATCACTAGAGACAACAACAACAAAGCCCTAATCCCTCTAAGTGGAGTTGGCTATATGAGTCCTTTTTCTCTATTGCGTCTTATTTAGTGTCATATTTTCATTTAATTCTAATAAATTAAGATTATTTTTTATACAATAAGCTAAAAAGTTTTTCTAGGTCTACCTCTGCATAGAAAAGTAATTTGAAGAGCTACTTTTACATATCATAATCTTAACAACGTTCCACTCTTTCAAATCTTCTTCAACCGATAGGCGATTCTCTGCCTTGGAGAAGGAAGTACAAAGTCAATAAGAAACTACGGATATTTACACAAGTAGCACACAATTTTTAAGCATTTACATCTCACACCTAAACTTTCATATTTACTTAAAACAGGACTAGTGCTTTAAACTAATGCATGCAAGGGTGTATCTCAATTTCAAATAGGGGTAATCGTGTTATTTTTGTTGTGATGTTAAAGATTTGAGCGTTATGTGTTACATATGAAAGTTTATGAATACATAAGAATTGTGTGTTGTGTATCTAAATGCCCCAAAGATCTGATGGTGATAGCTTTGTTTAAGATGGCCCATGCTAGTGCCAAAACTTGTCTTCTACTATGCTGGTTAAAATGGACTTCTTTAGACATTCTTACGTGGATTTTGAGAATCATGAGTTATCTAGTCATGTCAGAGCATACATTTTTTACCTTATTAGTTGATTTCTCACGCTGGACTTGTTTCGGCTTGAAGGACACCTCCAGTGGTTGTCGGAGATACAATATATTGAGCACCTCTTGCAGCTTTCACTTGGAAGCGCCATTCTTGTTTATACCTATGGGAGGTTTTCTTTGCTCACTCATTGAAGCTAAAAAACTATTGATGTTTGTCTTCATTTATTATAGACTTGGGCCTTCATGTTGGACAATCAATCATGCATTTTTCATACGTGAAGCTGAATGGTGCATGCCATTAAGCTGTAGATGACATGTTATATCATGAGTCTAAGTAGTACATTTTACCAAAAAAAAAACTTCTTTATGTGCATGCATTATAGGTTTACACGCAATGGTACTTTTCTTTGGTACATTCTAATTTGATAAAACCACCCACAATGCTGCCAGATGCAAATTACCCTCTAGCACGAGTTGAGAGGGGTTTGGTGAGATACTTTTTAACAAATTTTCAAGCAAGTATTCATATCACACAACTTATATATATTTGACTTTAAAATGTTAGTAAGCTTTTTGTTTTGCATGCATGATGGGCTTGTGTTCTTATCTAGTGGTCGTGGCGTTGATTATGCTACTTTGAACGAAGTTGTTGATGATGTTGTAGTAACATCAATTCAAGTTCTACAGGTTCTTTGTCTAAAGGAATATACTTCATGTTGTCAATGTGATGAGGATAGGATGGCCATTGTGGCGCTTGAGACAAGGATAATGTCAGGTTATTACGTTCTTCTAGCCCATTCATGGCTGATTCAGTGCAGTTCGATCAACAGTAAGTAAAAGTCTCTACTACACCAAAGGCCTGATAGAACAAGGCATCACAAATAAGAAGAAAATAGTCAGTCCATAATAATATAATTTTCCATCTTAAAGTTCATCATGCATATGTATGACATTTAACCGTTAGTTTCTCTTAATCCTTTAAGTTCTCAACCTAATTATAAATTTTATGATAATGAAGAGTTGAGTTTTGGCTTCATGTGGGTAGTTTTGAGAAGTATAGTTGCATTTTAACATTGATATTGAAGAATGAAGGTTCATGATCAAGGTAAAAATAGATTAGATAAGGATGACAATAAATTTATGTACTTGTTGTGGTGATCTACATTCATTTTACAGTTGCCAAGATAGTGAATCTTTATCAATTCTGGCTGACTTCTTGTAGCTTGGATTTACTCAGATGACTTAATGAGTTTTAGGGATTTAATGTGTCATATTAGTTACATGAGATTATTGTAATCGAAATTGGAATTCTCTGGCTTGGAAAATGCTCAAACCCATTAATGCTGCAAGATTTATACGTCTTACTTAGTGTTGAACTTGCATTCATGTTTTTGTTAATTTTTATTTGAATTTTTTTGCTTTGATGCGCTTTTCTGTCGAATTACTTAAATTTAGCATACCGTGATGAATTGTATCATGGGAAATGATAATAGGTAAATAAGAAAACATAATGAATTGAGGTTTCTTTAAGAAAAATATAAGATTACAATTTTAGTGAACATTGTCTAAGGATGCCTCTAGCACCTATTCCTGTAGAGAATTGTTGAGAATTTATAATTGTAGAGTTGAACATGCGGAGTCTTGTAGTCTACTTTTGGCATTCTGAATGTTCAGTGATCCTATAATTTTATGTCACTCATTGTTTTGGTTTTCATATAATCATGTAATGTTCTATCCAGATGCTTGCCTAAACGCATTGAATAACAAATGGATCTTGATTGACATCACAAATCAACATGTTTTCAGGAGAATAATAATTCCTTACTAAGCCTTGTAGTGTTCACATTTCTGTTTTCACCGAACTAGTGTGGTTCAGCATTTAACATAACAAGATTTGATTTATTAAGGAGGTATTTGCAATTATATTTGTTTGAATTTTTTATATTATTTTTTCTTTTTTTTGTTGATGTTGGTAGTTGCAATAAAAATATGTTTGCTTCAATTGTGCTTTACTGCTTAAAAAATTTTAAAAAGGGTCATCGGTATAATTTAACATATTGTTGCAGTAAACTTCTTCGGATTTATATGATGATCAAAATTTGACTAATCAACCTTTACTCTAAAGTCACCATTTATTTTCTAATAATAAATGTTTGAATCACTATGATATTGTCTCATTCACTCGAGGCTTCTTGGTGAAAAGCCTTTTCATTTAGGTGGTTACTGTTGTTTTTGTGGATGAGTTTCCTATGTTGCTTATTTTTTTTCGAAACTCATGCGCCACCATAATGATTGGGGGATTTCTTGTTGCATATCTTCCATGCTAAACTTTTGAACAGTTCTTTGGAGGTTTATTCTAAGCTTCATAATGGTTTAATCCTTTTAGGATTTTGAAAACATGGAATTTTTGGCTTTTAGGGTTAGCTGAAAATTATGTTTAGGTTTATGTAGCTATGCGATCTAGGGTTTGGATTAAAAAAAGTGGGTTTAAAGGCTTTGATATAAAATTATATTGTTTGACTCTTTAGAAGGTGTAAAAGGGTCAAGGTAAGTGTTAGATTGGGGTAGGATGAAAGAAAGGAAGAATATTTGATTCGGTAAAGTGAAGACAAGGGAATTATAGGATTCAATTGCTGCCTCATGTGAAGGAAATTAAGGAAGCCATGTATGGTGACAAGAATTGGAATAATACAGATGTTTGAAGGATCCACCATTTATGCTCTAACAAGGTATAAACACACCATCAATAAGTAAGGCTGCAACACTAAAAGGGAGGGAAATTTGAGAAGATATCTGGATATATAGTGAAAGTGGTGGTGTTGGTCGGACGATGGAGATAGACTAACAAAATTAGTATAATATGTTGATGTTGACTCAAAGATAATAATAATGTGTCATAATAGCAGTGTTGATTGGGCAACGGTAACTCGATGTCAGCTGGTGATGGTGGTCTTGTGGTTGTGATAGCTCCACAACCGTGTTTAGCTCAGCGACGGTGTTCAACTTAGCGGTTGGGCGAGGGTGGCTCATAGTTTTTAATAAATTACTTTCAGCTTCTCTGCCTCAAAATCAATTCTTTTTGAGTAAATGTATACCTTAAGCTCAAGTGTAGCCACGGTACGAACACATCCACATCTCGGTCTTCTATCAATACAATGGGGAAAGCAACATATAGTACGAGATGCACTACAATTATTTTATTAATTGTACCCTTATTTAAAAAATGGGAGGGAAAAAGAGTGCAAGGGTTTTCTTCTTTTTTTCTCTATGGATCCTCTCTATTTCTCTCCTCTCTAGAGATAGCTTTTCATTTCTTTGTTATCTCTATAACATATAACCCAGGGGGAAACTTCAAGGAGCCGCCTTCCTTTAATTTATTGGAGATCAAAATTCAATATATTTCCTGAGGTTCCCTCGAAAGATTTTCGTCATCTTTTTCTGACACTCTCTCTACGATTCAAGGTTTTTACCGAGTTGTTTGTACTCGCGAGCAAAACAAGACTCTTATGTCTTGAAAGGATGCAACAAGAGTTGATCTACCGAATGGCTCTAACCGAGCCCCTCACAAGTATCCCTCAGGATCAAACTGCTGCTAGAGTGAGGGCCATCATTATAGAACAAACATACATCTATATCTATTTCAGGGCAGTCTGACAACCGTGTTGTTATCTTTTCATCATGACATCATAGACAAATGTCCTATCGTACAAAATGTACATTCATATTATTATCTCTTCTTTTATGAAAGGGAACCAAAGGCGGAGGGGGAGCCAATGAAAATCCAGACTAATTCTCTATGAAACCGAATCCTTTCTCTTGGTCATCCCTTTTTCCTGAAGATTTCAGAGAGATTTATTGAACTTGAGCCTAATAACACAGAAAATCTCTCCCGAGATATATGAGTCACAGATAATACGAAACCATACGTCTTAAAAGGAATATGTGTGTGTGTGTGTATTTAAGGTTAAAATAATTATTGCTAATGATTGTGATGATGACAACTTTGATAGTGACGAAGTAAGAGAAAAGCTATCATATGTAATTAGAGAACTTCCTTCTCCACAAAGATTGTCATGGAATGTTTGTTCACATGGAATAGAGGAAGAGCATAGTAAAAAGTTACAATAATTGGCATAAGAAAAAAAAAAGCTCTTCACTTTATTATCTTTGCATGAAAGGGATATGCAATTGTGGATGTTTCTTTTTATAGTTGGCTACTTACAAATAACACCAAATTATTGTAAGAATCATTTCAAAATTATTTAGCTGAAAATGCATTGAAAGCAATAGTTGAGGACAAATTACCAAAAGTATCCCAAGTGATTATGAGAATTATTTCTATTAATGATTTATTTAATAAATAATTTTTCCTAGACTTAGAAGTAATGTATAGCAAAAATAACCTCCTGGTGTGAATTAATGAACTTTAAAAGGCTCATAATAGTTTGCAAAAATAGAACTGAATGAAATAGAGAGAATTATAGCAAACAAGGATGAGAGTAAGTGAACATGCGACTTAAATCAAGATTTTTTTACTCTTACGCTAGGGGCACATATTACATACATCGAACGTATGTATGCCCAACGACGCAGATGTACTTATGTCTTTTGTTTTTTTTATTGCGCGTATATGAGTCGTTGGGTATACATACCTTCAACATATATAATATTTTTTCCTATGTAAGGCATGTTTAAACGAGTCGGGCTATAATGTGCTAGTCTGGCAAAATATTTGAGAAATGTGAGCCATAAAAAGAGAAGTAATTCTTTTAAACCCTTAGCTAGTCTCTTTTAGAACTATAAGCTATGACCACAAATTGTTTTAAAAATAACAAAATATAGATCTACAAATGTGTCAAACAATTTTTATGAATTTACATACTGATGCGTGCTAGAAAATTCACAATGTTAGAGTTACAGATTTATCGTCTCAGCATTGTACGAGAATTCAACACACACACAGATGAAAAATATAACAAGCAGTGATGACTCCAAAAGTTTTTACGTGGAAAACCCGTAAAGAGAAAAACCATGGGGTCTGGCCCAACTGCAAAAATTCACTATTGATTGATGATTACAGAAATTTCTTGTCCCAAAGACGAGAAATGGTGATTATATTCTTCAGATTACAGCGTCAATTGACAGCGTTGGTTGGAGGTAATTGACGATGGTGGTTAGCAGTGGTCGACAAAGGTTGGCGAAAGTCAACAACGGTTGGCGAAGGTCAACAGAGGTCGGTGATGATCGACGACAAAGATCGATCGTAGTTGACAACGGTAGGTGATGGTCGACGGTGGTTGGCGGTGATCAACAGAGGTCGGCGGTGGTCGACGGAGGTCAGCGGTGGTCGACGACGGTCGGCGGTGATGCTAAGCTGCAAGTTCTCCTCAAGGCCTTAGGCTCTTTCTAGGGTTCAGCCCCCTCCTTATGTGAGAGTTGAGGGTATATTTATAGTGTTTTGAGTACAATTAATGCAGTCATTTTGATCGGACGGTTCAGAGGGCTTCCCTTGATCAGACGACGTTTAAGGGGCATTTGATGGCCTTAACGATGTTGAAATTGAGTGATCTTAGGTTTTTGGGATTCATCTTGTCGAGATGCTGGATCCGAGTATAGGCTTGCTGGTGTCAGCATCTGTTTGAACTTTCAAATTTGACCAAAAATCTTTCAAGAGTGGTTTAATGACTTGATATGGGCGTGATTTGACTCGGATTGGACTAATTTTTATATCATTATGTTCGTCTCATCGAGCCAGTTAGTTTGACTAAAGTTTGCTGAAATCGGATTTTTTGATGATTTTTTATCAATATTTGAATTTTTCTTGCTCAAAAGATTACATCGAGATTCGTGCTGTGCATCAGGATTTGTGCTGGATTATGAAAATTTGTTGTTGCTATATCACATACTAACACCGAAAATTTGATATTTACATTTATAACATTTTGCTGCGATTATGAATAAAATGTTGCATTCGACTTTTAAAATAGTGAAATGATATTTTGGATGTGATAGTAAAGATTTGAGTGTGATGAATCTAAATATTAAAATTTAAATGTTAACTATGTAAATACATAAGAAATTTGTAGTATTTATGTAAATGCCAAAGAAAAAAATGGAGTCATGTGTTCTTCTATCATTAGCCTTGTTTATCATTGCAACCTACATGATTTTTGGAGAAGTATGACATAGTTATCTTATTTTTACACATCACAACATGTGTGGCAAGATAATATTAATTTTTAGTCATGCAAGTATTAGTTAGTATTTACAAAGTGCGACTACTGGAAAATAAAAAGAAGACTAATATGTAGTTTTAATTAAGCTCGTAAAAAAATGTCTTAAATATATGAGATAAGTAATCTTACCAACCACATAGTAGTTGAGGGTTTAGTCTCTCACCGTGAGGTTGTAGTTACGAATCACACATATTGTCCAACGGGCTCAATTTTCTCGAAAAAAAATATGTATATGATCCAACTTTTTAATTTAAAAAATAAGCAAATTATATTTAAATGTGGACATATTATTATTATCAGAAATAATTTTTTTTGATGATATTTAAAAAATAATAATTCATTTAAAAAAATATAATTTTACTTGCAAATATCATTTTTCAACGAATTAAAATTAATTATTAACTTAGGCTTCTGCCTTCTATCTAAGATTCACATTACATGATTAATTATCCTGAAATATATTTATATTCTTGAAAATTCTAACATTATACAAAAAAAAAAAAAACCATATCAAGAATGGAAAAAAGTTAAACAATTAATAGCATTAATTAGGGGCTAATTAATAAGTGAGGGTTTATATAATTTATCAGTACATCAATTTATTGAAAAGTAGCATAAAAACATGAACTCTTACTATTTGAAGGCTATGATTTGTTTTCCCTTGGCAGGCTTACATTAGTGTAATATTAATTAATGAACATTTTAACATAAGTATTATTCAAAGTTGGATGAAATGGAGCCATATTATAAATTGCATTAGATAAATGTTTCTAATTTATTAAGGGTGAATTGTCATCATAGAATTACTTTTAATGTGTCAAAAAATACTAGTATTTACTTAGAGCGCCTTTAAAAAATAAAAAATTAATACGTGCGGAGTCTGTATACATTCAGACTGCTTATAGCATAACAAAAAATTCTGAAACTTTATTCGTTTTTGTCTTCCTCGCTTCATCAACTTCTATTAAACACCATTTTCATTAAGCAGATTGGTTTTTCTTTCTATTTCTATAAAGAATACATCATTTGGGATGTAGGTGAGTCAAACTGACTTGTGAGCCAGCTCGAGCTCAGTTGGATAAGTGGCATGTGAACTAAACTCGATGAGCTAAGAAGTCAAGCTCAAGCTAGCCCCAACTTGACTCGTTGGCTCGTGTGTCGGCTCTTTTACAAAAATATTAATATAATATCTACTCAAAATATATTAAAATTGAATATCTTATTAATATAATATCTACTCAAAATATATCAAAATGTTATCTTATTATTTCTCTCTTAATTGCTCATTTTATTTGTCATTTTATTATAACACTAACTTAAATTAATATTATTTTTCTCTCTTTTATAATAAACAAGTCGGTTTGAAATCGCAGATTTAAGCTCGAGCTCGAGCTCCAACTCAATAATCAAGCTCATGCCAATGATAACAAGAGCTTGACTTGACTCGTTTTCACCCCTAATATCATTCTACTCCTCACCACCATAAAAACCAAAACTTTTATTTTTTGCTCTAGAGCACAATCAAGAGATTTTCTTTCTAGCTAACCTTAGTCACTTTTCATTAAACATACACTTCTTTCTCCAGATTTGTGGAAAAGAGCCCTCATAATTTTTTCCTTTGTAAGTTTTTTAATGAGAAAAATATATGTATAGTGTTACTTATTATTACGATATCTTACAAACTATGCTTATAAAGGCATAATGATCATTCTTCTCTCTTTTATTGATGCACATTATCATGCACCATACATCATCAATCATGATTGGAACAATAGAGCAATAGACCTAAAACAATAGTTAAGTTCTCAAGCATAATATGAAGATCCATATTCTGACTTGTTGATCAACATTCCTACAAATGCAATAGTGAAATTACATACATTAAACACGTCGTAAATATTGTATTGGCGAAATCGTTTCATGTGGGTATGCTCTTTTTTCCTTTGAAGCCTTAACCATATTAAAATCACATAATGCATAAAAATTTAGCTCTTGAAGGAGATACAAAGCAACATGGCCTCAAGCCAACTAAACATCATGAGCATATTCATAGTAAGAAACCCAAATATTAATGCTGACCACCATGCCAGCTTAGGAATTAATCAATCCATTATGATGAAACCATAGTATAAAGATGCTTGTCTTCTCTTTTAAATTTATATAAAAGAATGGAATCATGAAGAATCTTTTTAGCTTCAAGATCCAAAATAATTGGATTTAGCTAATTTTCTTATCCTAAAAGCTAGTGATATGTTAAGTACTTAATTCTCACTTTGCTTAGTTGAATAACTTTGATTGTGTTCAAAATAAGATCAATATATTATACCATTTATTGTATAAAACAATATGTAGTAGGAAAACTAAGTTTCTAGAATCATATATTGTTAATTATTTTAAAATTACATGAATGCTAGTATCTCACTCAGACTTGAAATGAGTATTTCACATTTTAAAAGCTAAAATAGTAGTATTTAAAAAGTTAAAATAGTAGTAATTCAGACGTAACATGAAAAATTTAGGTGGTATAAATAAATAAATAAAAAGTTTAGGTGTTAGATACATACATAAAAAATGATTGGTATGTATGTAAATGACCAAATTATTATCATTATAATCATAGTAAATGTTGAACAAATTGGATCTAAAAAAAAGTTAAATTTAAATTAACATCGATATAATTATATATAAGTAAATGAAGCAAAATTTTACGACCATTATTTCACAAATTTAGAGAATGTTCATGATCAAAATTTACTAAGAATATTCTGAGTTAATTTTCTTAAGAAATTATTAGTCAAACATCCTCTCAATCTTTCTCTCTTTCCCTTCTCAATATCTACCTCTTTCCCTTGCCACCCCCTCTCACCCACTCTCTCCAAAATGACCAACTTCAATCATCCCAACAAAGCAATCCTCCTCAACCTCACAAACCCCTCCTCCTCCCTTCTCTCCTTCCCCTCTTCTACCCCCATTAATGCACACTTCACCCTCCTCCCCCTCCCCCCTCCCCCCTCATTACTAGCCTAATTCGAACATGAGCCGATTTCGAATAGGTGTTAATACAAACAAGCCGATTAGTAAACACCCCTACACACAAGTCCAGCCATAACACAAGCTATAATAAGCCTCACAAGAAACTGATCATTTGTCAAAAATTAAGAAATTTTAACCAGGTTAGAATAGCTTAAAAGGCTTATCACTTTTGGAAGAGTGAAATATATTAAAAAAAAAAAAAGGTATCATGCAAATTAGCTTCTTCTGCGCCTACAATAAAGAAAAAAATTGCAAATCAGTTCTGTGCACTTTCAGCATCCTGCTTGTCTGATGATGTCTCTGCTAACTTCAAATCCTTGGCAGAAAAGGGAGCATTAGTTTTGCTCACCATCTCGGCATCAATCTCCGTCCCTGCTGAATTTCTCATTCGTAGCTCGAACGTCGATGGATCGACGACCATATCAGATTCCACTGCAGCTGCTCCTGTTTCTAATGAAATTTGCATTTCTGAATCCTCGTCTGATTTCTCTTCAATATTATCAACACCATCCTCAGAAAACTTATTATTAGCATCATCAACTTCCTTCAAATTCATATTTTCCAATTCAATGCTTCTTGGATCAGCTGGTAGCTGCTGAATTGGCATCACATGAGTCAAAACTTGGCCTTCTCTCTGCTTCACTTTGTATTCAGCCAGCTCACTTTGATATCTTTGCTTATCTTTTAAACCGATCTCTTGATAAACCTGATATTTACACATAGAATATGAGTTAAATTTGTAAATCATTCAAAGGAAAAACACATTTGTAGTTCTCTTGGTACTTACAGCTCTCTCTGCTTCTGTTAAATTGTTCCATAGATCACCAATCATTCTGCTGATCTCTCTATCTTTCCCTTGATGGATCAGCTTCAACTTTGCATGCTGCTCTGAAAAGAAGAAATTGTAACCACTTCTATTTGGCTTTGGATGCGAGGGATCCAGTGAGCTGATCTTCTTTCTTCGTCGTCGACGGTGACCGACCATTGGATTACTGTTGGTGTCGATTCCTGAAAAAACTGGGACTTCGACTGCATTTTGCTGTGGGGCGTGGAAAAGGATGCCTTTAAGCTTGTTTGTGCCGATTGTGACGGTGATGAAGTAGCCATCATCGAATTTTCCGTCGATAACTCCGACCACTGTGCGGTTTTCAGGCAATGCTTGGCCTAATGGAGCTCAAATGAAGCATAGAAGACATCATGAGAATCTTATTTATGTAAAGCAAGAATGAATACAAGGGAGTTTCAGTTCTAATAGATTTAGGCAGGTTTTACGGAAGAACTTCATATTATTCTATATGAAGAGAAAATGCATGGACGCTTTGTAAAACCGGTCAATAATGTATTACAGAGAAGCTGTATTTGCATTTCAAACTTGGTTTTTGAGGCTTTAGGTGATCTGGGCATGAACAAATGATTATTGAAGATGTAGAAAAAAGATGAAAGACAAATGCAAGAGAGTTGAAGGGAAAAAAAAACATAAAACAGATATAAAATGAATAGAAATTGCATATAGTAAATTTAAATACTCTGGCATTTACTCATCTCTCACAGCTCGTCTCTTCAAAAATATCAGTTGAAATAGGAAAGAAACAAGAAAAGAATAGCATGACCCTACTGCAAGAATGATATGCATAAATTGAAAATTGATCCAAATTTTGAATTACAACAGTTTTTATGGGTACCAACTAATTCGATTTGTAAGGACCTTGATAGTTGTTGCCAAGGTCATGGATTTGATTCTCGCCAACACTATAATAAATGCCTCCCTTAAGGACTTTTTGGGCGGGCAAGGAGGAAAAAAAAAAGAATGCAAAGACGGAAAATGAGAATTCATAAAGTGCACACCAAACAGTTGGATATGGCTAATGATGAGAATAATTATGAAGAGAGAACTGAAGACATCAACTAATCCAAATGTAACTTATTAATACTAGGCTTTTACCAGCTTGTCAAACTGGTAAAACTGAAGACGAGAAGAGCCAATGCTTCCAAGCGCATGTAGAGTGACATTCTTGTCATTAATAATTTTCTCAAAGGCTAATAAAATTGATGCTAAGCTCTCAATGGAATTCAACGCTATAATTTCTAATGACATAAAGACAAAATAACATATTAGCAGCTAAGACTCCACAATCATTAGAAGATAGCGTCAAAACCAACATCCTCATAATTTTTATGATGTGCATCTTAATTTGGGTTATAAATTTTGAGTTGACTCCACAATCATTAGAAGATAGCGTCAAAACCAACATCCTCATAATTGCTATGATGTGCATCTTAATTAGGGTTATACAGTTTTGAGTTGTGTTAGTTGGGTTAAACGGGTCATATTTAGGTCAATTAAATTTTATTGAGCCAAGAATATTATATGATCCCGTATAATAAATAGTTAGGACAGTTAAATTAGGGTTAGGTGTGTCGAATTTGGCTCGTGTCAAATATTTTGGCCTACATAATAAATAGATCAAGTTCGAGTTAAGCATAGACAAGTTGGGTCAACTTTAGGTCAAACCGAAACCGGATTGACAACCCCAAATGTCAATTCTAGGCGACCCACCAATGCTGGGTGTAATGTTCTTGGACAACTTTATTTTTTTGAAGTTTTAGAAACAAGACATTTACATTTTTTTTCTAGTCTAATACAACTTTTCTAAATCATTTAACATTATTTTACTACCGAGTTTCCAAATACGTCCTTGGTAATATTTTCTTTTCACCTAGCTGGTTGGCTCTTTTACACGTTTTGCTACAAATACATCGATAGAATTTTGGCTGGCAATTATGCTCAATATAAATCTATATGTATTTTTTTTTTTTTGGTTAATGTTTGTGAATTTACTTCAGTATCTATATGCGGTTCATGCTGCCTCCAAAAAAATGCTCCAATCCACTTGAATTCTAACATTGTTCCCTCAATTTTGTCAGAGCTCAAAAATTTTTAACTCAAAACCCAGAAAAGTTACTTTTCAAATGAAGCTTGTGAAACAAGCATTCTAGCCGCATCTGTTCCACTGTTTGACGGATTAATGAATGATAAAAATCCTTAAAACTAGTTTTAACCAATGGATATTCTTCTGCTGACTGATGTTGTGAAGAAACCAATTAGCAGCGATGATTGACAAACAAACAACGTATATGTACTACAAAAAGTCAAGAAGCGGATTGCTTAATAATAATAGGATGAACGAAGCAAGTAATTATCAAATAGAAGGTCACAAACCTGTCAGTGGAATCTCTCCACTGCTTTTCCTTCTTTTACGTTTGGCAGAGTGAATTCCAGGTTGAAAGATAGAAGTTTGTGTTGTGCTTAGAGAAACTGCAGAAAATACTTTGAACTAAAAAAACATTCTGAAAAGCTTGAAAAAAAATATGAAATCACAATTAAAAAATCAGAGGAAACTTTATGTTTTATTTACCAGAGGAAGGAATAGACCATCCTTTAGCCCTAAAGAAGTAAACTTGTTCAAAGTGACGCAATAAGGATATGTAGTACTTTCGAAGGACAAATGATGCATTTGTTGCAGAAGATGGGAAGTTAAAAGCATTCGTAATTTCTCTCCATCTTCTATCTCCAATAACCTGTCAATAGCATGCCAAAAATTACAGTGAAGCAAAATTTAAAAGCCAACTAAACTTAAATTCTGACTGATGTAATGGCTATCATTCATATACCAGAGATGTGCAAAATTCGCCACAACAAAAAAAGGAAGAAGGAAAAAAGATAGAATATTCAAAATTTTATTTAATAAGCTGTTATTTGACTCAATAATTACTTTACCCAAATAGCCTCGTTCAAAATAAACTTCAGATTTCATATGGGATTAGGCATGGCAACATAGAAGATAGGATTGGGATTAGCAATCAAGCATTGGAGCATATCACACCGATATCACGCCGTTCAACCTAAGAATCAGTGATGTGCATTGGTTCATAGAGAATTGCTTTTAAATTTGCACCATATGAGAGTTTTCTTTAGGTGCAATGCTAGGGTATGTCAGCGATATAAAGAGACTCTTCTAGGTTTCTCAAATCATGCTTAGGGGATTCCACAACATATTATCTCAAGCTTCCGATTTCATATAAGGTTGAAGGTGCAAGTATAGCTCATGGTTAGGATTTTTTTAAGCGAAGATTCATCAGTTTGATTTCCCTTTGGCGTTAACAGCCAAATGTTGCCACGAAACCAAAAGAGATTGTCACTCAACCAAGATGCCTGCTATAGACTTAGGAGCAGAAAGGGAGATGATCAACTGACCAAGAGCAATTTTGGTTTTGGGATTTGTAACTTCTATCCACTATGCAACGTAAGAAGGCTTTTCACAATAAAATTTTAAGCACAAGGAGATCCACATCTCCTTGAAGACAAGAAAATTAGGGGAAACGAGAGAATTTTTACAATATTAAAGCTTGTCCTCAACAAGTACATATAACATTTTCCTTGAAGTATCCGACTGTTTTATATTTATAAACATCTTCCTATGCTCCCACTGGTTGAAGGAGCGGCTGAAAATGATTGCCATCTAAAAGTTATGAAATGACCTACTCAAAGGTGGCAGTAAGATTGCTTATGCCAGAGAATAATAAGAATGAATGTCAAAAAATTACTAGAGAAGGATAGGTGGCAAATGGGTGTTAAATTAGTACAATAGTGTTGGTGGTTGAAGGTGACATTGCCAACTATAACAAGATAAGGGTGTAGATAATGACAATATGTCAAAGTATAAGATCATTCTGTACTTAATAAAATAATTAGCGGCGGCTAGCAAGAGTATGTTGGTGGTGGAATGAGATTGATGGACATAAGCTAAGTGCACCATCACAGTATTGACAGGCATAAGTTGTAGGGAGCCAAGACAATCATAAGAAGACAAGTAACAAGAACAAAGCAACAAAAGGACATGGTGATGAGAGATGAGTCCTTCAAGTGTTGTAAGACTGTAAAGTAGCATTATGGATATGCCTCATGGGCCTAACCTATTGGGAGTAGATGTCAAATTTTATCACTTCCCCAATACACAAAAAAGGATGAGCTGGCTCGAGAAATTTCAATGAAGTTGGTTGTTCGAAAAGAACCATGTTATCTTGAAACATGTGTGATCATGAATGACTTCAAAAAATGAAGCATTATGTTCCCCTTCATTTTGAGCTCAATATCTACACAAGCTTTAAATGAAAGTCATAAGCATATTCTTAGTGCTACAATAAGCATTGAAGCTACTGCCCAATCAAAGTTTCTAATGATTGACATTTTTTGCTAACACAGAGAAGCAATCACTCGAGCTTAGATTGTCAAGGAAAAAAAAGATATGGCTTTGGAAGAATTCTGAAGAAGTGACCCTCCTGGAGTGATTCTCGAAGTTGTGGAATCCTCCAAACATTTGTATTGCATAGGAGAGGAGCTATAAAGTAATATGATCATATTGCGTATCTGCAAGTACATTGAAGCTACTGCCCAATCATAGTTTCTAACGATTGGCATTTTTTGCTAACACAGAGAAGCAATCACTCGAGCTTGGACTAATAGATTGTCGAGGACAAAAAGATATGGCTTTGGAAGAATTCTGAAGAAGTGACCCTCCTGGAGTGATTCTCAAAGTTGTGGAATCCTCCAAACATTTATATTGCATAGGACAGGAGCTATAAAGAAATATGATCATATTGCGTATCTCCAAGTACATAGATTGTTTGCCTAGAGATCTTATTTTTTTATGATAAGATCCAACATGCATTGCACCTACCATTAAGAAGACGAGTAACAAGAACAAAGCAACAAAACTTCAAGTGTTGTAAGACTGTAAAGTAGCATTATGGATATGCCTCATGGGCCTATCCTATTGGGAATAGATGTCAAATTATATTACTTCCCCATTAGACAAAAAAAGATAAGCCGGCTCGAGAAATTCAAATGAAGTTGGTTGTTCGAAAAGAACCATGTTATCTTGAAACATGTGTGATCATGAATGAATTTAAAAAATGAAGCATTATTTTCCCCTTCATTTTGAGCTCAATATTTACACAAGCTTTAAATGAAAATCATAAGCACATTCTTAGTGCTACTATACGCATTGAAGCTAGTGCCCAATCATAGTTTCTAACGATTGATATTTTTTGCTAACATAGAGATGCAATCACTCGCTTGGACTAATTAAATGTCGAGGAAGAAAAAGATACGGCTTTGGAAGAATTCTGAAGTGACCCTCCTGAAGTGATTCTCAAAAAGTTGTGGAATCCTCCAAACATTTGTATTGCAGAGGACAGGAGCTAGAAAGTAATATGATCATATTGTGTATCTGCAAGTTCATAGATTGTTTGCCTAGAGATCTTATTTTTTATGATAAGATCCAACATGCATTGCACCTACCACCAAGAATATCAAGCTAGAGTAGCATGTCAACGAAGGTGAATAAAGGATGGCATCAAAAGGATACGCCACCAATGAGAACTATGGGAAAATTGGTTATGGAGCTATCTTTAGTGTTCACCTCATTGCTAACAACACACCCTAAGCAATAGCAGGAAGGAGACCAAGGAGTAACTCCCTAAATGGGAATGACAAACTTAATGAATGGATCTAATACAAGAAATCGGGAGCTAATAAATATTTAATCATGTGTGGTAACAACCTAAGAGGCGATGATGATAGTGGTGCCATACAAAAGACGGTAGATGGTAGAGGCCAGATGATTGTTCTAGTCCACAATAAAGGAATTGATCTAATGACCATCATGAGCAAGGAGATACATCTGGCACCTATTGTAAGCATATTAGAGTAAATGAATATGAATATCAATCATGTGACATCAAAAGCAGAGTTTTATAGAGTATAAAACCTACAATGAACACTAGAGGAGCAACAACATAAAATAATCAAGTTGGCAAACTCAACTACATGAGTGGAAGAGCATAGCCAGTGATTCTCTTGGAAAAATCTCAAAGTTAGAGGGAGTTATCAGTATTAGCCATCGAAGCAAGATTAGGGCAAACATAAGCAAGTCTCTCAAAGAAGATTCATAGTTTTCTCATCAAATTAGATCATTCGGACTTTCAAGTAGAGCACACATAGGAAACTGGTTACCCTCTAATCTTAAAGATCTAAACATCATAATCAAGTTAAGAAACTATAGTCAATCCGGGACTTGTGGCAGCAATCGCTTAAGTTTATCAAAGAAAGCTGCATTGACCAGACCTTGCCGACATGCTTTCTGCACACACATAGTGTGAGTATTGAATGACTTAGTCACATCAAATCAACTATTTGAGGGGAACTTTCCTCAGCGTATTTTTTTATCACATATAATGTGAGTATTGAATGGCTCAGTCACATCAAACCATCAGCTCTTTGAGGGGTATTGGTTCATTCATGAGCAGGAGGGATACATTAGAGTGAGCAAAGCCTTAGCAGCATTCCTTTGATAAGCTTGATGGGAGTAATTGTTAAGACATATTTCTCAATGTACTTGAATTAAATTAAAAGGTCATACCCTTTAGACTAAGGACAACAATCAAATTTTATTAGTAAGATAAATTAAAATTTTGAATATAAAATATTTTCTACTTATATTTTCTGTGTATTGTTATTTTTGAATTGAAGAAGTAGTGTTAATCCATAATGCTAGCCAAATAGCATTTGAAGGGTAGCTTTTGGAGGGAAATTTCCTTCGGCATCAAGCTAGTGAGCTTGAGGCCGATGAGTTGACAAGGCTGTTCAAATATGCAACAGGTTCAATGAAGTGATGCATGTTGGTAGCGGCAATGCGACCAAACCAAGCAATAATTGATGAAACAAGAAGTTATTGAACTCCTTTTAGAAACTAATTGTTCCATAATCTTTTTATAGTTTATTAATAGTAGTTGAGTGATTCTATTTCATTCATTAAAATATTTGTTATGATCCTTGAGCTTTCCTTGCATTCATAATATTGTGTTGAGCTGTTGTGACATCACCGATGAGAGGGAAGGCTTGGCTGGTGCCATTCTTAAGAAGCTCTCCAGTCATGCCTCAAAGAAAGGAACTATGGTTAGGAAGAGAAAAAATGTCAAAGCCACGCCTAAGCATAGATAGATAAATTGAGTTGTTAAGTTCAAGAAGTCTTGGCATGCATCACAACGAAATTGGAGATTGCTTGCTGCATTAAAAAAAATGTGAGTGGCAA
The DNA here is from genome assembly GCA_022702705.1 of Papilionanthe hookeriana x Papilionanthe teres. Classification (NCBI taxonomy): domain Eukaryota; kingdom Viridiplantae; phylum Streptophyta; class Magnoliopsida; order Asparagales; family Orchidaceae; genus Papilionanthe; species Papilionanthe hookeriana x Papilionanthe teres. The sequence goes on along the minus strand of CM040422.1, from coordinate 147,445,074 downwards.
ACTCAACAAGGAGTAGACTCGATAGAGAAAGAGCAACAGTGTGGTAGGCCCAATGAAATGAAAATTGTAGATATGATGAATTAGAATGAAAAAATAATTAAAGGATGGCTCCCCAAGGATTAATGCAAATAAATGATAATAAATGAGCATAAAATGTACATGATGTCTGAAATAAAGATTTTTATGATTTAATACAAAATTAAAACGAACAATGATTAATCGGCAAGAAATTGCCTGTAATTAGGGCTACAAATGGACCAACAAGCTCAACAAGTCACTCGTGGCTTATCTTGGTTAGAGTTTGCTCGTGATCGTTGAATCAAACAAACTTAAATACTTTCATAAATACTCGCGTGATAAATGAACAAGCTTAAATATCTTATTGTTCGAATCGTTTATGATTATGAGTACTATCATATAAAGCTCACGAGCAAACTCACTAAGATGCTCGAACAATGCTCGATAATAACTTCATTTAAGATTCAATTAAATATTTATTTAATATAAGATTGTGAGTCTTGATTTTTTTTAAGTTAACATGCTTTTTGTTCATGAACGTAAGTTATTTGTTTATGCTCGTCAAAATGTTTGTTTATTTAGTATTTCATTTAATTAAAATTTAATTTATAAGTTTAATTAAATTAACTAGCAAGTTGCTTGATAATATTGCTTGTTAATAAACTTGATATGGTTCATCTAATATACTAATAAGTTGAAATCAAACCAAACTAAAAAAATTCTACAACAACAACAACAACAAAACAACCTTTGTCCCACTACGTGGGGACGACTACATGAATCCTTTTTCTCCATTGCGTCTTATTTAGTGTCATATTTTCATTTAGTTCTAATAAATTAAGATCAATTTTTATATAATAAGCCCAAGTCTTCCTAGGTCCACCTCAGCCTTTCTTAACATAAGTCAAATCTAAAATATCTACTCTCTTAATCGGATCGTCAGATGGTCGAAGTTTAAAAACTAAAAAAAATAAAATAAAATTCTGAGTTGAGCATGAGCTTCCTCAAGCACAAGCTGGCAAGTTCGATTCGAGTATTTTATAGTAGTATTCAAATTTGATTTATTTAAAATTAGAAACTAAAAAAATTCTAATTTTAAATAAATCAAATTTGAATACTACTATAATACTCGAATCAAGCTTCTCAGCTTGTGCTTGAGGAAGCTCATGATCAACTCAGTTTGGCTCATTTGCATGTAATGTGTTATACAAGTGTTCCACATATGCCACTATCTTGTTAGGGCATTCTCGAGTTGTTTGACTTAATTTTTGGAAAATTAGCTAGGTCGCCATTTTAAACATAGCAAACCTCTGTTAGAGCATGTCAAAAGTGTGATCAAGTTTGTGTTACGACTGACTTACACCTGAAGAAAACCAAAAAGATATTTTGAAGTGTACATGCTCCATAGATTGCAAAGCTTAAGAACCATCCCATCCCATTAGGCGAGCCATATAATCGAATAAGGAAGCAATAACTTACTAAATAAATAGCAAAGAAGATGGGTTAAGTCTCACTAAAGATAGTTACAATGAACTATGACATTTTTTGTCTAAAAAGCATTCTCCTTGCCAAAGCTCTTAGCTCCTTATCATACTTGACATGAGAGTTTGATTAAAAAATGGAGCAAATGAATTATCTAACAAGCAATCAAACTCTAAATGCTTGGATCTTATCGAGTGCCTTTTTCCCCCAGATAACAATCTATGTACCAATCATAAAAAAAAAAGTTAACAAATCAGTAAAAATTATCACTTATTTTGTTAGAGATTTTCTAATGTAATCGTGTTGACCTCAATTTTGGTGAGATCTAGTTTTCTTTCTATGATTTATGGTCTAGCCTTCGAATTCTCCCTTTGACTATCATAGAAACTTAGTAATGGGACCCACCTCGTTTTAGAAGTTTGAACAATTTCTTTACTCTTTTGAAGTTTTGCATCTATGGTTCTTGATCTCTAGCATTTAGAAGGCTGAAACTGACATGAGAGAACTCAAAAGCAATCCTCATAGGACTGTTAAGCCCTAGGGTTGTCTTATGCATAATTTACATCTCCGTGCACACAAATTTTGCAATTCAGATAATCGACATGTTAAATATTGCAATTCACGTTACCTACGTCTTTATATATTGTATAATAAACCAAAACTTTAATAAAATTTTGAAACGATCGATCGCAAATCCAAAATTTTAAGAAAATCGAATTCAACGCATTTTGACCCGATCGTCGATGAGATTGTCTGAACGCCCACGGATGACGAAACGAACTGCGTCAGCGCGTCCAGAACGTCGAAATTACTTAGAAATGACATGCACTTTGCTAGAGTTCTGAGTAAAAATAAATATTGCGAAAATCAGCGAAACTTAAGTGAAATGAAATAAAAAAGAGGAAAATATCTAATTAAATCCTTAACCTAACTCACGCACACACTCCCAACCGAGCCCGAGCCTTTTCTTCCTGATAGGGAGCCCGCGCCTTCCCCTCTTATTCGGTCGCAGCCCAAGTGAGGCCCAAGAGCCGAATTCGCTCCAGCAGGTTCCTCTCCGATTCATTTTCTTCGGCTTGAGGTCAAGCATTGTTGGTTACTATACACTTCTGACTATGTGCCTCCTGCAATAATTTTTTTATAAGTAAATCTTATGGATTGATCCACTTTAGTTGGGTTACAAGTTAAGAAGAATCTTATTTTGATGCATGAGAACGTGGATTAAATATGTGGTGTACTTATTTATTTATTTATTTGTATCAACCTTACTGTTTTACGAATCAAACAATTAAACTTAAGTTTTAGCATACTTGCTACTTTACCCATGTATAAAAGCGTGTCTTTTCATCCTCTGGGAAGTTTGGAAATCACGGTGGCTTTATTCTTGTGAAGCTTGGGAGATTGAGAATTTCATTTTGTAAGTAAAGTGGCTTGGAATGCATTTTTTTCTTTTCTTTTTATTGAGTTGCCTATGTTACCATTGGGGAGAAATTTAAATGCATATCTTGAGCTGAATGCTTATTATTTTGGGTAAGTTTTGAATACAGTTCCTAGGTTGCACGCACCTTCGATTTAAGAATATAAATATATATATTTTAAGTGCATGGTTTTGAACTTGAAGGCTTGCTATTTTGAGAGGTGTTCAAATCTTTCTTTAAAGCTGGAAACATATATCGTTTTGGAAGAGATTTGGCCTAGTTTTTGGCTGCGGTTCAGCCCTGTTTTAGGGAAGTGTGGCTGCTGTTTTTGGGCTTCATTTTGGTGGTTTTAGGCTGCAGTTTGGCCCAGTTTTGGCGAGGTTTTGGGCTGCGGTTTGGCCCTGTTTTGGCGAGGTTTTGGGCTACGGTTTGGTCCTGTTTTGGCGAGATTTTCGGCTGCAGTTTACCTCTGTTTTGGGGAGAGTGGTGCACTTGTTTTAATACAGTTTTGGGGCTTTAAAAACATGTGTTTTGGTTGCTATCTTTGACCCTTTTTAGTGATGTTTGGGCCGAAGTTCGTGGCCCGTTCCGGTGATGTTTAGACAATAGTTTGTGGCTCATTTTAGGGATATTTGGGTTGTAATCTTTGGCCTGTTTCAGTGATGTTTAGGCTCCGTTTGCTCCGTCTTCTCCTACAGACTTCATGTGGGAATTATTAATGCCTTATATTGATACCGGGAAGAGGTTTAGATATTGCATTTTGGAATCTTGTGATAGTGAAAATTTCATAAGCTTTTTTGTGTCACCGGGTATTGGAAAACGTTTTAAACATAGTTTTGAGGGCCGACCCACCCTTTAACTTTCCGCTCTTTCAGATGGATTGTTTTCTCCTCTCTCTCACCCCATTTTTTCTTCTTTTCTTTTGTTGCTTCTTGGTTTGATTTAGACGCTTATGTCTGAAACATAAGCGTGCATATATAGTCGTCGCTATATATGAACCATCAAGCACGGTTGTAAGTTCGATGGTTTCGGGGTTTGAGACAAAGATGAAAAAAACATCTATGTATGTGTGAGAAGTCCTAACACAATCCAGACTAAGTGACCTTGAGATGATGAATGATTGGCAGTACCGCATTTCTAATACTTTGTAAAGAGTTACCTATTATTTTTACAAATAGTTGGAAGTTTCAGCCTGACAATACGACTGACTCGTTCACTTTCTAATGTATGAAAATTTCTTTAAATAAAATAAAAAATACATCTGCATTCATAATTAGTTAAGGAAAAAAAACATATAAGTGCATGGCAAATCAAAATTTTTTTTCAAAAAAATGAAATCTTTCCTAAGTATTTTCTAAAAACTCACGGGTCAGTCGTATGAAACAGGATAGAAGTTACCTCTTTCTGTGAATGTTAGGTTGGAAACCTTTTACTTAGTGTGGATCACACCTATATGGTGTTTCATTAGGGCTTCAGGGTCCTGATTCTGAATCCCCCGACTTGAACGCTTACGGTTTTCTTTGAATTTTTCGCGTGTTTCTTACTATTTTCTTCGAGTTTTCATGGGTCAGCTGTGATTTTTCTTCTAGTTTCATTTTTTATGTGATATTTTGTCATTTATTCTTTTGTATATAAATACATATTTGCCTCCACCTGCTAAACTCCCCACTATACTTGCTCGCTTGTACCTGTGACTCTAATCTCATTTGCAGAAAGTAGCAGTCCTGCCAGATATACAAGCTCATTTTATGTTTACAGCATTTTGTTTTCTTTATTGCATTTTCTACTTTTTTCTTTACTGTACATTTTTCTGCACTTACTTTACTATTGTTTTTCTTTATTGCACCTCTACTACTATCTTTCTTTATTGCATATTCTATTGTTTCTCTTTACTATACATTTTACTACTTTTACTTTACTACTGTTTTTTTTTTTCTCATGCTATTGCGTTTTTTTACCGCACATTCTACTCGCATTTTCTCTTATTGCGTTTCTTTACTACTATATATATATATATATATATATATATATATATATATATATATATATATATATATATATATATATATATTTATTTATTTGCTACACTTCTTTTATTGCACTCCACATGTTTTACTTGTGCATACTTTAATATACATGCAGTAGCCCCTAGGGTAGAAAACAGTAGAACATATGCGAACCACAGCATGAAGTGCGAACCACAGCTCCTGAAGCAACACGCAATCGGGATTCTTCTAAGGAGTATTCACGGTCTAGTAGGTTTCCTACTCAAAGGACTTACAATCAAGACCTTCGAGAAACAACTTAGCAAACCCGGAAGCCTGCAAGAGGAGTCCAAGCAAATTGAATTCTTGGAGAAGGAGGACAGGCTGAAGCCAGCAAAGACATCTGAAAGAAGATCAAAGACAGTGGTCACAGTTGACAGGGGCAAGCAACCTATGTTAGTTGCGTCGACATATCTACCAATATCAACAATGGTACAACCAGCAGCACAGTCGACAGTCTTCCCAGCAGAAGCCGCACCGGATGGATGGAAGGCAGGGTCGGTTTATGATCGAATTGTTAAACAAAGTATATCCCTTCAAGGATGAGGCAGTAGCGAAGATGTTTCAGAATTTGATTAAGAAGCCCGAGTTCAGATTGTCCGAGCCAAAAAAACTAGCGGAAGTTAACAAGAACCAGCAGCACAGTAGACAGTCATCCCAACAGAAGCCGCACCGGATGGATGGAAGGCAGGGTCGATCTATGGTCGAATTGTTAAACAAAGTATATCCCTTCAAGGATGAGGCAGTAGCGACGATGTTTCAGAATTTGGTTAATAAGTCGGAGTTCAGATTGTCCGAGCCAAAGAAACTAGCGGAAGTTAACAAGAAGAATCATCCCAACTATTGCCCATATCACAGAATGTTTGGGCACACCATTGAAGGCTGTATCAGTTTCAAAGAGTGGCTCAAGAAGAATTTCAAGAACGAGAACATAATGATTCCGGAAGAATATTTGACAGACTTGAAAGAGCTTCCATCGATATGATTTTGGTCGATCATATTGTCCCAATTGACTCCTACGCAACTGATGTCGAATGAAACACAGTTCAAGTGAAAGCTGCAAAAGAAAAGAACGAACCATATCCAAACAGTTTCGGTACATGCTAGAAAGCGAAATTCGAGACCTTCCCTCTATTGAGATATAATAGGGTTTATCTTTTGACTACTACAATCACTGTAAATGGACATTAGCAGGATTAATATTAGTCTGTCTCATCCCTCCTACCCGCAATGAATGAAAGAAAAGAAAGAGTTTGTTGTTGTCCAGAGTTGTTCAATATTTGAAAAGCTCATTACCCCAAAAGAAAAAAATAGATGTTTTGATAAGATTATGACTTCAGAAAATAATAAAATTAATGTCCTAATTATTGGGTCATTTCGCTTTAAAAAACTCTGACTTGGTCATAAATAAATTTCAAAATAAAATAGTGTGATTGAAATACGAGTAACTCGGGATATTATGAGTCTTTTATTTTTCTGTCATGTGACTGAGTCCTGACTTTTGAATGAGTTATAATATCCAAGAGTTCGTCTTTAAAATATTTGAAAATTATTTAGGGGAGTTCGGACTCAAAATCTTTAAATTGTGCATCACCAGATATTTATTCTTTTGTATATAAATACATATTTGCCTCCACCTGCTAAGCTCCCCATTATACTCACTCGCTTGTACTTGTGACACTAATTTCATTTGCAGGAAGTAACAGTCACGCCAGATATACAGGTTCATTTTATATTTACAACATTTTACTTTCTTTATTTCATTTCCTACTGCTTCTCTTTACTGTACATTTTACCGCACTAATTTTATTACTGATTTTCTTTATTGCACCTTTACTACTGTCCTTCTTTATTGCATATTCTACTACTTTTCTTTATTGTGCATTTTACTGCATTTACTTTACTACTGTTTTTCTTTATTGCACATTCACTATTGTTTTTCCTTATTGCACATGCTACTGTTTTTTTTTACTGTACATTTAATTCACATCTTCTCTACTACTACGTTTCTTTACCGTACATTCTACCGTTTTTCTTTACTGCTCTATATACTATTTTTTTTACTGCACTTCTTTTATTGCACTCTACATGTTTTACTTATGCATACTTTAGTATATATGCAAGAGCCCCTAGGGCAGAGAACACACTATGACATAGGCTAGGAGGTATACCGCGGCAGACCACTGACCCAACAGTTGCACGTATACCTTAAACCTTAAACCCATAACTCGATACTTCTACGACATAGAGCACGGAGCAAAACTTCGAGGGCAGTTGGACGAAGGTGTGACGGACGGAGGACAATCTACAACAGCAAAACAAATCTACAACAGCTAAACTTTTTCTTAGTTTAAATAATAAGTCATAGGACTTCGAGATAATCCGCCTAATGTGACATAAATCAACATCTTATCTTTTAAGCATTTGCACAGCCATGTTGTGCAATCTAATCCCTACACGCATAAGGACTCCGAGGTCTTCGTTCGATACGACGTAAATCCTCCTATCTTATAGATTATTTGCATAATCAGATATTATGCAAGTGTAATTCTTATAATTAATAATTGGCAGGACTGAAATTTAAATAAATTCACTTCCAAAATTTAAAGCCCAACAATAGGATAGTTTGGGAAGTCACTGAGGTTATCCTCGGGATTCGTGACATCCCCTACTTTTCTTTTCTTTGATTCCAGAAATAATTATTCCGATTTGGTCCTTTCCTCACTTGACTTCTCTATGTCCAACTTTGAAAACCCTAATCCTTGAACTCATGAAGACAGATACCTCTGATCATTATCGAGAGTTATTTTAGGTGACTTCGATCATTTGAATGGGGATTTGCCTCTATAGGGAGGTTCAAGAACCTAGGTAATAAAAACTCTATCTAATTTTTAATATCAGGTAGGGGAATTTGTCGATCAAAATTAAAGATTCGCAGACCAGAATGGATATCATTAATTTTGTAGTTTATTTGATCGAGTCTTATCATCAAATAGTGTGTCTATTCCTTAAGATAGATGCATTGCTTACGATATTGTGCTCGTTTATTTAAACTACTAAATGAATGAGATTCATTCATTCTCATTTTATTTTTAAATATTATTTTCAAAAATAAATCTATATACATATATATTAAATTAAATCAAAACCAAATTACATACATATTTTTTAGAAGTGATTATTATTTCAACGACAGACAAATCACTCTCAACTTTTTTTGTTTTTTGTTTTACTTTCCTATGAGTGTTAAAGATTAAGGATCGAGGGTTAACACCTTTAAAGCTTTAAAACTATGAAAGCTCTCGTTAAAAGTTTATGAAGAATGTTTCCCACGATCTTACAATTTTAAGTAATATGGGAATTATCTTGTTAAGCATTTTAACAGAATGGTCACCTAATATATGTCATTTGTTGTGAGTTGATATTCATGTTGAAATCTTGATGTCACAAAATTATGTCTTTTTTTAAAATTAGGATAGTCATTTGGAACATCGAGTTTGTATGATAGGTTCACTTAAATGCCATAACAATCTTAACAAAGGTGTTGTTAGTAAGAATAGCCTCATCTTGTTAGCCTAAACCGATAAGGAATCGGCGTCGCCTCAACATATAAATGCTATTATTCATAACGGAGTAGTACCATTGGGAAGAATAGCCAAAAACACATCATATTGTGAAATAACAAGGAATAAGTGTTTGCCTCAATGTGAGTGCATAATCTTCTTATCATTCTCAGGACATCACAAAAGTAATAAGAATTGGATATAAAATGGAAATATGTTCATGATTTAAGATTATATTTGTTAAAAATATAAGTGTTATAAGCCAAATGAAAAAAGAAAAAATGATTGGAATAGAAGAAAATAAAGAAGACTATGCCAACAACGAATTGACAAATTCCATATGATTCATGTTATTATTGTTGAGTCTCCCCCCTAGCCATTCATCATGGCTCCAATTGATAGGTCACGACAACCATTTCTTTCTTAGAAATTCCTTTGACGGTGAGCATTATACTAACTTGTTCATCTCTCCTTGGAATGGTTGTTACTCTGTGAGAAACCTAACATGGAAAGAGATAAATTTTTTAAGAGAAGGTTGACATTTAGATATAGAATGGATGAAGATCTTTGTCATTCCAAGTTCTTAGCATCTCTCTCTTGTCACTGATTTGCAGCATACAAGCCTCCAGTCCTCTCACTTTTCAGGGCAAAATCGCCGAGCTAAAGCTTCACAACATGCAACAATAATTGAAAGCATCTAGCTTGATCTTGTTGGGCACTGATGTGCCTCGTAACCACAAAGCAGCATTTCTCAAGGAAATTGAGAATATCCAGTGGTCCATCTTCATTCTAAGCACATTGGATAGGCACTTTATTTAATGATCAGTGTGAGAGGGGAGGCAAGAATTGTAATAGAATCTAAAAACAACATTCCTATAATATAAAAATCAAGCTTTTTAAATAATCCAAGAATCTGTATCTAAGTAACCTATAGTATTGGCAAGATTGGTGTAATCATCCCGAAGTAAAAATTTCCCATCAAAGTCAGCAGTCATGTTGACGACTAGGTTAGGTGAGGGTCATCAAGATTTTTGGTTGAGCAATCCTTCGAAATAATTTTTCTTTTAACCCAACTTTCTTAGTGATAACACAAAAAATTTGACAATAGAACTCATCATTGTACCAATGAGCACGTAAATGGGATGACACATCGTATAGGGGAAGCTAGGTGTAGAGAGGGAGAGGAGAACAAAGAGAGAAGAGCATATCAAAAAAGTAATTTAAGTGGTTCGACTTTCTAGCCTACACTCATTGTGCAATGAAGATTTTTAAGGGGTCTTTATTATTAAGTTTTTATAAGTTAATGGAGGTCCATTAATCCTGCAAGAAGAGGAGAAAAATTAAAGGAAAGATTTATATCATAAGAATTTAGAATCCATTCTAAACAAGTACATATAATCATCTCCCTTGAAAAATTCAAATGCTTTATATTTGTAGACTTCTTCCTATGATCTTATTAGCTGTAGTGGACGGATTGAATGATTGCTAGATCATCATAAGAAATGACCTATTTGCAGAAGGAGATGACATGGACTTTATCCAAAAACAAGAAAAATGTGCAAGAAATGTCCAAATATTTCTGTAAGTGAACTCCTTGCATACAACTATTTGCTTAGTCTGGAAGCATCGATGGTTAAATATGATATGCCGGCACACCATAGACCTGATAGGATGAGGTGGTGGATATCAGCAACTCTTTGCTTGATGATCTAACTGAATAAAAGGTCAGGTGTTGCAAGCAAGTGTATGTTAAGTGGCTGAATGTGACCAACGGACTGGGCATCAAGAGCTAAAGTGTTTGGTGTTGTTTGGAGGTCGCTGACTATGGTAAGGTGATTGATGAGCACTAAGCAGCAGAAGGGCACAGGGTGAAGGTCTTTTGAGCGCCATTATACTACAAAGCAGCAGTAGAGATGTGCATGGCAAGCCTACGATTTTGAAAATGGATATCAGATTTTGGCATTTCCCAAGCATGCTAAACATGGTGAGTTGAACTGGTAGAACTTGATGAATTTGACCATCATGGAGGTGTCCATCATCTTAATATTTATTGACACAACCGAATGCATAAAATAAAGTGCCATTAGCAACGGTGACTAAAGGAATATATCATTAACAAATGACATTAGCCATTGTTCGAGTCGAGTTCATCTTGGTAATTGGTTTCAGGGTGAGAAGTAATCGTCAAGACATTGGTTGGTGGGCATGGTGGGGATTTATGAAGGGGTGACAAATGCTCTTGTTTTGTATACCGTGATTGTCACTTAGTCCCCCCTCTATGGTGTAAGTCCATGAAAATCTGTGTCTTCACTGTGTTGTGTTTACTTGGGGGCACATTATTCTTGATCCTAGTTATTTGACATCCTCATCATTACATAAGCAAATTTACCATTACCCTTTTTTGAACAGAATTAACTTTCTTTTAGAAAGTCAGATAGTCACGAGCATAAATTAGTTTTTTGGGTGCTCAAAATTAATGGAAATGAAATCTAAACCAGAAATTTAAGACAGCTGCAAATTAATAACCTTCAATATAGTAATCATGCAAACAATTCCAGAACATGTATCGCCTAAAGAAACTATATTCACTCTTCCTGTTCATGCGTTTAAAATTTTGTATGGCATTGCGCTTATATTTCTCTAAAATAATATTTAATTGGAAAATAGATAAAAGGCTTGTTTTAAAATAGTTTTTGAAGCATTAAATAAAAGCTATTTCAGATGCAAACAGCATTCTTCACTAAACACTCAAAACTATAAAGAAAAATTTTAAGAAAATGAACACCGAAAATTTGCGGTGTGAATTCAAACTAATATACATATAAAATGGGGTATCTAAAAGTTTTTGTGTTCACAAGCATGCTTAAAAGACCACGCAGGATCATTAACAACTGTCATCTGATAGTTGTGCTAAAATACTAACCAACTATATCCAAGTTCCAGAATGAGAACTTGAAACTAGCAACAACCTTAAATTTCATTCGGTATGCAGTGCTTTACTGTTTGTCTGTTTCAAAGAATTTAGCTTATGTGATTGAAAGAGATTTCTTTATATACAATAAGACTAAAGAAAATGCATCAAACCCAAGAATCAAAGGGCCCATTTGATCCTCTGAAGATAGAAAATATGTTTTGAAAAACCATGAAATACTGTATATCTATCTGATGGTTGGATTCAGTTAAAAATCAGCACTAATTTTATGTTTCTCAAATTTTCTCAAATCGTCTCAAATGTAATGTTTTGCATTTTTCACAAATGATTGAAGGTGAAATTATTATTTTCAAAAATGAATTTTCTTTTTACAAGCAAAAAGAGTCTGAACGTATTTTTTTTTTCAACTCAAAGCAAGAACATATAATAGCTCTTTTATAGGATCAACTTCATCCAAAACTAAATCCAGCAGTTGACATTTTGGTCATATAGCTGAATATCAATATTCTAAGTGAAAACAACTCACTCTATAGATTTATTTTAGATATAGGTAAAGTTTCCCTGATCTACAACTTGCTTTGGTCAGACTATGGTCAAATGAACATATGTCACCTTAACATATATATTGAACATTGGTCTCCCTCTGGCTTGATATTTGGAGTCATCTCCCTTCCAAGTCCCATAATCACACAGATCCTACTTACTAAACTACTAGTGATTCAGATCTTCACAAAAGATCAATAAATTTATCCATAAAGATAAGAGTTGCTTTGCATGATATTAAGGTAATTTAGAGGAAATTTTTCAGGTTATGCTGCTTAAAATGTGTTTGCTAAATTAACATCTTTTAGAAATACAACTCACATAAACACCGCTCATTTTCAAGATATAATTAAAGTAATTTATTTGTGTTCGGTATTCTCTATATCATGCATGAATCACACCGTGAGGTATTTTCTAGAATTTTTTTAATCCGCTTATTTTATTATTTCTCCTAAGTTACTTTCTCTTATTTGTTTGAAGAGATATAGGCTTCTCTTTTTCTTTTTTGAGCATAGGTGTACTCGGGTTTTGGGAAAATCTAATAAGTATCCATTTATTTTACACCATGAATATGAATTTCTTGTTAATAGATCAAATCCCCACTTCTCTTTTGTGGATGTAGTTTTACATTAGCTGAACCATATAAATTTTTGGTATTCTCTGTTCTTTTGGCACTTAAACTCATATGTTTTCCTAATAATTAGTAGTTGAACACATGTTTAAGAGGAATATGATAACCATGAAGTTCTAGATCAAGAATTTTGATAGCTCAAAGACTTTAGAGCTTTGGAGAAATAATATGTGTGGTGTTCTAGTTCAACAAGGATCTGTGGAGGCATGCTCATAGATAATACCTTGATGCCTGAAATAACGAATGAAGAAGACCACCGATGGATGTGAAGACTCACTTGACAATTCAGTTGTGTTTCACAGAGCAAATAATCACAAAAAATTTGTGGTTCCATTAGCAGGCTGTAGTGGGCGGTGGTGGTGGCGGAGGTATAGTAGTGGCTGTCAATAGCAAAAGCAGTTGTCGAGCTAACGCAGCCGATAGCACGGACAACTGTTGAGCAAGCAGCAGTGGCTGTGGACAACAAGCAACATATACAAAGCGGTGTATTTGGAATTCATGCAAATCTAACGAATTCCAATACATTGAAAATGAATTTCAAATGCATGTAACTTTACAATTCATTTAGAATTCATCCAACCAAACATCATAATTTTTGAAACTCCTGTAAAAGAAATGAAGTGCACACCTTTTTGGGCAAACAAGCCACTTAGAGTCTTTATAGATGAAAACAAATCTCTCAAACAAACTCTATCAACAAGTTTGCTTCAAATGCATAACGATAAGCCTATCAAATCGCATCTAAAGGAGTTCAATTCCATCATTTATATTTAAGGAATATTGATATCATTGCTGATGATAACGATCAAACTTTGTTGTTTATATGCTCTTCACCTTCTTACAAACAACTTTTGGATGCCACATTATATGAACAAGAAATAAAAAACTAAAAGGATGTCAAAAAATAACTAGTTTCATATGCTAGGATTTACATAGAAAAATGAGAGTAAAAATGAAATAGAATACAATGTCGTAAAGCAATTGTTGACTAATGATATGAAATATAAGAAAGACGCAAATTAAAATTTCATATCTCAATAATATCCACAGATAGAGCTCCAATAATCACGAGTATTTTATAAAGTTTAAAGTAAAAAATTTATCATGAAAGAAATGAGTTTTGAATGAGAGAGCACACTCTTTTCTATATTTTAAACGTGAAAAACAAAATAGCATGCAATAAAGCTAAATAGTGATCATGAAAGAAATAATGCAATTTTTAATGATTTTTATATAATACCTTCTCAATACCACCTCGAGATGTAACCTCCATGAAAAGCTGATGTAGATCAAGCTCCTTTCCTCCTATAGTGGGGATCCTAATAATAACATTAAAGAAAATTCACAAATATATCAGGAAAATATAACAAGAGGCATGATCTTCCAAGTAACTGATACTGCAATTCAAACAACATGAGAAATCTAAACAGGCCAAATAAGGATAACTTAGATGTTTTAGATGAAAACTATGTTGATGTTTCTTATAAAATATTTTGATTCATTCTGAACTTCATAAGAAAACAAAACAATGCTTTCATACTTCTTCGTCCAATAAAACTACGAACAAATATATAAAGTTAAAAAAAAAGGTTATAAACTCAGGATTTGAAAATTAAGTATAATAGATATTGAAGAAAGATAAAAGTCCGTGGGATAAAGTTTAGACATAAAAATTGAATTCCAGTCATTTAAAGTACTTCATGGCACTTACAACAATTTTTATAACCCTTACAAAGCAACTATAACCAATTTGACTACAATTACTTTGTTAAGGCTAATTAGTAGTGCATATACTTTAGCTCATATAACCAAAAATGCTTCAATCTTTTACCTCCAAAATACCAGAAGGGTAAAAAACTACCAAAAACAAAAAGAATGATTATGTTTTGGTTCAGCCAATAACCACAAATGAATATATCGAACACATTTGCCTAAGGGACTCTTGCAGAAAAAGAATAATCTCCAACTTTAACTCATCTATTGTGCATTTTCACAAAAATGGTAAGTAAATTCAAAGAGCTTTACAAATCAATTAGTTTAGACTTGCAAAATCTTAACCTCACATCTCCACCAGAAAAAAACGCAACAAGGTCATGTAACTTTAAAAATAAGGAAATCATAAGTAATGAAAAAAAAAAAAAAAAAAAAAAAAAATCACATAAACTTGGTTCCCATTGAGCGATGAAACTTCTCAAGTGATTCCATAAATAATTTTTTACTCTCAGCAACATCTTGGTAGCTGGCTACTGCTTCAGGATAGGCCTGATAGTTGGAATTGTTTCCAATCTCATCTCCTGCCTGACTAGAACTAGGTTTCGGTGCCTGTAGCCCCTCTTCATTGGGAGCAACAGCAACAACCTCTGTTTCTCTTCCTTCCCCAGCCACCATCTTCTTCCCCCCAGGACGCCTTCAAATATCTATCTGCAAACCAAGGATTCAAACTTCAATATTTATGAATCTAAAAGAAAAAAAAAGGAAAAAGAAAAAAAAAATCAAAGAAATTGATAACCAAAATATATCATTACCAGCCTATATCTACTATTAATCTCTCTAAACTAATTTTATCTGGAAATCTAATGGCTCTATTTCTTATCTCCATTGAAAAATTCTAAATTCTATTTCAACCAAATTATCCTCAAAAAATACTACTTTCATCATCCATCTAAAATAAAACGATTTCTCAACTTATGCATCTTAACAATCTCAATAGCCAAAAAGCAGCATTAAACCCCAAATTGGAATGCAAAAAAAGGAGCACAGAGCATCCAAAACCGAATCTTGAAACATATTTCCCCATTTCCGGAGAGGCAATAAGAAAGCCATCCGATTAACAAATCTCAAACCCATCCCTGCAGCCCTAGAAACAGACAGCGGAGCAGGAAATAACCCCCTCCAACCCTTTTCTACGGCACCCAACCGCCCTCATTAATCAACCCCAAATCCATAAACCTTTATTAATCAAATAAACAGTACGATTATTAACCACCATGGATGGAATCAAAAAATATATATAAAAGAAAACAATGGGAATCATAAACCTTAATATAATAAACACATAATCCGTTGAATACATCTTACAAACTTACAGACCTTTTCAAGACGGAGACGAAAATAAACATTTTTCCTTACAAGAAAAAAAAAATACAGAAATAAAATTACCATTATACGAGGTTGAGAGCAAACCCTAAATCACCTTACCATATATATAAAGAGGACGGATTGAGAGAGCGGTTGGGAGATATTAATATGTATGCGGATTTGAATGCTTGTTTCCATGATAATTATCAATATAAATATTTATTTATAAAAATATAAAAATATATTACCCCTTATAGCTATATATATCGTATATTGGAAATTTGGAATTAAAATGGGTTGTGGTTATAATATTTTGAGGCTGGCAATCTGCCCGGCCTTAACGGGCGAATCCCACGTGTGAGAGGGAGGGTGGAGAGGTTCGCTGGCACGTGTGGTGTTTAGCTCTTATCATGTCTTGACAAAGGGTTATTAGCCAGTGATTAAGAATTATTATAACTGTTGAGAAGGTTGGGCGGTTTCTGCCATATCTTTAATAAACAACATTAAATATATACATTTTTTTTATTTTTTTGGGAAAATATATTTAATTTAATTCATATTTATCTCAATTTTGATTTATGTATCACTATCTTGGGTCGGTGATACTCGGCGAGCATACGACCGACTCAAAAGAGGCTATGTGATCGAGGTAGGCTTCCAGTGAGGGATTTTGAATCTCTCTAGGGGCTCAATCGCAAAAATTCGTCGATAGAACGCATATTTCAGCTGGTGGGATGCCTCAGCCTTCATCACGCTCGAATCACTAATTTTCCATTGGCGCTAACCCAGTACAATCGAAGTGTTGGGAATCTCCTTCCCTTTACACGAGTAAGAGTGGCCTTTATGAAATGTGTGCATTTTGCTTTAATATTAAAACAAAAAGTACAAAAAAATAGCTATAAAAGATATACAAAGGAAGTAGCATGTTTCACATCTTTCTCAACCACACTCAAAAAGTCGAAGTCACAGTTGTGAGCCTCCCCAAACAAATATATGTCTAAAGTGAGCCTAGCATAAAAATGGGCCGCTTTGTTATAATTCGTGTACAGAGTACAAAATGACTTGCTAAATTCAAAAAGAAAGGTGAAAGCTTGCTCCTCCAAATAGAAATGTTGTCTGGTACTGTCCCCCAAGCAATCTAAGCAATGATTAATAATTGTTTCATTGTCTCCTTTAATAATTAGTTCTTTTATTTCCAACATCCACAGATTCACCAACGTAACAAGAAATGAGATCATCTTGAATTCACCCCGCGAGCTATCCAAATGCAAAATGGCGCATTCAACAATAAACAAAATATTACCTTCCTTGCTTGGGAGTTGGGGAGAAGTGCCCCGTCAACGTTCGCCTTAATCCAGAGGGAGAGGTGTTTGATTCCTCCCTAATGGTGAAGTCGGCATTTTACGTAAGGGATGAGAGAATAGTGGAGGCCAAAACAGGTGGGGTGCCAAATGTGTTCCCATGCATCTTCACATTCCTTGTTCTTCAACACTGTGTTGACCTCACTTTTGGATGAGGTCTAGTCTGTCTTTAGAAGAGCCTGGAGTCTAGCCATATGACTCTCTTTATGACTTTCTTAGAAGACTAGTCATGGAACCCCTCCCCATAGAAATTCAAAACTTTTCTCACTTCACTCGGAGTTTTCATATGCTTAAGGCCTAACCTCTAGTTTTTGGGAGGAAGAGACCAAGCATAATGAAGCCCGGGGTAAGTATCATATAGGTGGTCGGACCTTAGGATTTACCCTGGGAGGTCTAGAGCTTACACCACACTCACACTACACAACCCTAAAAAAGGCACATCCCACTTTTGATCCCCTAACTTTTTTTGGAAACTCATGTAAGTGGTTTTCCCAAGCCATTATCCTCGGGCTAGGGTTTGGTTAGTACCAACACATAGAGGACTAAATGAGGGTGACCCTTGTTCCATGGCTCAACCAAAATAATTTCATCTTGCTCACTTTCAACCAATCGCAAATTTTTCCAAAACTTTAAATTTCTAGCCCCAGAATACCCAAAATACCCCCAAAACCCTAAAATCTCCCAAAATTTCCAAAATCACCCAAATTACCCATAATTCTCAAAAAATCATTCCAAAATACTCCCCACCACTCAAATTAACCAAAATTACCCAAAATTGTTAAATTTCCAAAATAATCCCCAAAATGACCCTCTTAGCCCAAAATTCCAAAATTCCCATAAATTCCCAAAACCTCTCAAATATTTCTAATTTCATTTCACTCAACTACCACATGACCTAATTTAGTCAATTTAGTCCAATTTAACCAAAAGCCCCAATTTGACTCATTTAAACCAAAAGTGCCCAAATTGAGCCCAATGTCTGCCCAATTGATCTCAATCTTGCCCAATTTTAATTTCAAACTTTAATTCAACATCTCCAATACAAATCTAAATCAAATTTAAGCCCAATTTGACCCATATTTGAGTTTAATTTAACTTAGAACCCAAAATTCTCAATTTTGCCTAAGTGATCCAAAACCCCCAAATTAACCCAATGTCAACCAATTCCCCCCAAAGTTCAATCCCAAACCCTTCATAAAACTCCTACGAACCACATGCAATGTTCAATTTGGATCTTAGCTCCATTCAAATCCACTTGAACCATGCTTACCCAATTTTGACCCAAACATGCCATATGCCCAAAATCTCCCAAGTTGATTGCCCTAAACCTCAAATCTCCTCCCAATTAATGTTGGGAACTCTTTATGACATCCTCCTAAATCATTTGGAAACCTCAATTGAGCCTTAGCCATACTCTAGCTCAACATAAACCCAAGCTTAGCCAACTTGCCCAAATTGACCAAAATTCAAAAATCCACTAAATCGACCCTCAATTGAACTCAAAACCACTCTAAGTCTTCATAGAAAATCTTCATTACAATCATCTACACCAAGTTGCTCAATAAATTGGGTTTAAATCTAAACTTTAACCCAACCTAGACCCAAGTCTAGCCCAAACCCCAAATTTTGAACTCATGCACCAATGTGACTAAATCAAACCCAATTTAGTCAAGCTAAGACAACTATAGTAGCCAATTGGACCCCTAGGACTGAGCTAAACCCACCTAGCCCACTCTAGTGGAGCCATGGACCAAAGGTCCCTTGAATTAGGGGATCTCACCCCATATTTGGCCTTGATCAAAATATCTCCACCATCATCACTTGCCATTAAGGGTTAAGCATCATTAATCCTCCCCTGGCTCACCTGAACCACCTAACCACTAGCCCTGTCTCTGCCAGCCTCCCTAGTGGCTGGAAAATGCTAAAACTGAGAGCCACCCCAAGCCAATTTTATCCCAAACTCACCTGCTGATGTGTCTAACCCCAACTGCTCATTAGAGCTCTTCTTCTCTCCATCTCAGAATGTTTTTTGCACCCAAAAATCAATCTCAGAGCTTAGCCAATTGGCCATGGCTATAATAACCACCCCTTACGGTCAAAATGGTGGTGCTGAAAATTTCTTAACAAAACTCTTCTAAAATCTCACTAAAGCTCCTCCAGACATCCCTAAGATCATTCCAACCAGTTTCACCCTCTGATCTTCACTACCGGAACTCAATTTCAGAGGTCAAATTTGGATGGAAATTAGGACATATTTCATCACAACTACAGTGCACCAAAGTCCAATTAATTGCAACCACACCTTCACGACAGTGAAAGAAGAAGATCCCTCATCAAAGCCCCATCACAGAAGGCCTCTGCACCAGAATTCCATCAACACGTAAAATCGGGTCTGGTCGAGTTCGGGTCTAGACAATTCATCAGGGCAAAAGGCTCCATTTGGAGGTTCGTTGGGACCAATCGAAGCTGCCACAACCATCTGATTGAGGCCTCCCCTCTCAGACAAATGTATTGGACTCACTCTTCCTCCCGAGCTTTTCTTCGTCCTCCATAATTGTACATTGTATTTCATATTGTATAAACCGTATGGATAGGTTCATCTAGGCTAGATGAAGCTTTAGGAACAAACCCCATGTGATTTGGTTGAGTCTAGCTCGAGATCTTATGTAAGGAAGGTGGACGGTTTACGGCTTAGGTTGGTTGGGGATGATAACCAGGAGTCGTCGAATCGCGCGTGTAATGAACGGAGGGTCAGGATTGCGTCGGATAAACTCTTGATGCATAAAGCACGTGGTGACTCGGATGGTGGCGCCCAATCAGAAGAAGACGTGTGACCTTTCGGAGCAGCTGAGGATGATGTGGCGCCGACGTGGTTAAGTAGGAAATTAGGGGATTTTTTATTTATTTAATTCCCTGAACTTTAAAAATCCATATATTGGTCTAGAAAATCATTAAAATAAAATAAAATTACCCTCTTACTCAGTGAACATAGGAGAATAATGTGGAAATGGTTTGAAATTTATTTGATGCATGTATGATTTTTAATTAATTAAATACCCTATGTAGTCTTTTAATTCTCCATGCATATAGACATTTCACCATGGCTTGCCATTTTAACATGTTGTAGCCTCTGTCATGGGGGATCTTCCCTGATTTTTCCAAAGTCAGAGGAGACCTCTATGAAGAGTTCTATATTTTCCAAGTTTTTGCATCTATTTTTATAAATTAATTCCAAAAATTAGCATGGTGGTTATAAAAATCCAAAAAAATCATGGTATGTCCCCTATGACAAGAGGACCCTAGGATAAAATTTTCATATGTTCCTAATTATCAACTTAGTTTAAACCTAAATTTAAATTAATTTAAGTCCACTAAATATGAAAATCACTTAAAAACAATTCTCCACTGTATTTTAAAGGTTAAAGAATTCCCCATAAAAGTTTCATGACATTTGGAATTCATTTAGTCACTTAAATGAATTTTCTAGGTGAAATGATAATTTTGAACATTAAACTAATTTTAATAATTAAAATACAACTCAAAAATTGTAAAATTGGTTTTGGCAGTTCTCTGTAATTAGATGATTCTTTTAAAAATAAAGTTGGGATTTTTATAAAATCTTTATATTTAACTATATTTTTAATATTTAAATAATTAAATAATAATACAAATCACAAAAATATTAAAAATCACCAAATTGTCGTATTTGGTCTCACAATCACTTAAGAACCATCCACATAATTTTCCTAAGTCTTAAAATCAAAATATCAATTTTTAAAGCCTTAATATAATTCTTAAAAGGGTAAAAATGAATTTCCTTAATTTTTCACTAAAATAATTATAATAATTAAACTAAAAATTAGAAAAATATAAAATTTGTTTCTCTGGGTTCCTTAACCTCAGAGGGACTTATGAAAAATATAAAATTGAATTTTCAATTTTTAAAATATTTTATAATTAATTAAAACTCCATAACTTAAAATAATTCTAATAATTAAATTAAAACTCAAAAAATTATGAAATTTGGTCAAAGTCGTCCTCTTGTTTAGGTCTACCTCCAATAAAAATTTCAAAGTCATATGTTTTGTTTTGCACAAGATATTGAATTTTCATTAAAAACCCCTATTTTGCATTAAAATAAATATATAAATTAAATTAAAATATGAAAAATCACATTTTCTCCTCTAATTTTTTAATTAACTCATAAGTGGGGTCACATAAAAATTTCAAAGTCATTGGGCCTAAATTTAATGAATTATGAAGGGATAGAGGCCTTTAGGGTTAAAATTGTAATTTTGTAAAATTTAGCCTTAATTAATATTTAGGCTTAATCAAAATGGGAAAAGGGCAATAAATGATCTTAATTATTATTTTGGATGATTGAAACATTAAGGGACAAATGGTAGAAACCCATTGCAATTTTGTCACATTAAAATTAAATATTTAAATCTCCTTAATTATTATAATTTGGAAGAAAAATCAAATTACAAGAACTTTAAGGTTAGGGGTTGATTTTGGAATCTAATATTCCACTAATTGAATTCCCCTTCATTTGTTGTTCAAATGATAAATCAATATTTTGATAAGGATCATAATCATGAAAGTCTTGTTTTTTTAAAGACATAAAAATACCCACTAAATTTTAAGGGCTTAGTAATGAGCTAGGCTTAATCAAAAGAATTAACTAACAAGGGTTAGAAAGGAAAAAATGATTAATCTTAAACTACGTTTTAAAATATTACAAGCCCATGAAAATTTGATAAATTATTCCATAAGTTAATTTTGCCTTTTAGGGTCCACTTACATAATTCTTAAGTAAAGCACCAAATGATAATTACCCCGCATTTCGGGATGACTAAAATATTGGCTCACTGAGCATAATGGTATGAAATAGATAAATCATTTAGGGCCTGTTTGGAAGCGACATGTGTCTTGCTCACAGAACTAGAATACTATTGCTTACTAGGAAGCATTGCGGGAAGCTAGCTACGGGAAAGTTCATTGTCTCGTTTAGTTGCAGTAATAGGAAAACAACTATGAGGCGAAAAATGACCAGATCGCCTCCGTTTATTAGAAGTCGTTTTAATATTTCAATATATTTATGTAGGATCAATTATTCGAAAGTGGAATAATTTTTTTTTGAAAAAATTTATATTTAAATATACAAGTTAATAAATTTAAATTAGAATTTTTTATTTTTATATTTTTAATATATATTTTCTATATATAGTGAATTATTGATTCAATTCAATAATTCACTATATAAGTTAAATTGTTTAAGTATATTAACAAAATATTTACGAGCATCGGTATATCTTAATTTAATTTAAAAATAAAATATTAACGAACTTGGTTATCTTTTAAATTTAATAAATTATATATATATATATATATATATATATATTAAAAATTTTATAATTTAAAAAGGTTGTTCGTATTAATAAAACATTTACGAGCTTTATAAAATATTTTAAATAGATTGTTCAAATTATATTAAAAATTTAATAACACAGTAATAGAGCGATTGCAAATCTCAAAATAGTCATAGAGTTCTACAGCAAAACATATACTCCTCTCAAACACGTAGCAGCAGCAGTAGAGTGAAAAAAACCGAAGAACTATTCCAACAACAACCAACAATATAATGATGTTCACTTTAGTTTTCGAATCCGTAACTCCCGTTTCACCGAGTCTTCCGTTGTGGTCGTACACTCCCCAGTGTCAGACTCGTGAAAATCTGGTAAACTATCTGCCCATCGAAAGAAACAACACTGATCTGGAATGTCTCGAGGACAGGCATAAAACTTTCGTCGAAAGCTATGCGGCTGACGTGATGTCAAAAGAGATGCCTGCAACCCACGGCGACATAGCAATCGGCAAGAGGTAGCCGACGTGTTGGAGCTCATTTTTACCTGAAATGCAAGCACATATGCAGCTTAATTAGTTTGAGTGTCAAATGGTCAAACAAAATGAAAAGAATCAATCTAGTGTGTAGAATTGTAAATAATGTGAAGTAAAATGCTCGGAAAGAATGTAAAAGATCGACATCGCACCGCAAAAAAATACTCACTCTCCAACTAACAATCGAGTAATGTCCGCTCGAAGTGCTCGCCATTTCATTTGCACCCTCCCCTTCTTTTGTACGGATTGGTGCACTATTGTCATCCTCCCGTGGTTGAGACGGTTCAATGCGGTCCCGTAAACCGTCGACCGTAGCAACCTCGTCAAAATTAACATCGCCCGAGTCGGATGCCGCCCGATATAGTTATGCAGGGCCGTAGTTGCCAACACTATCTGCACCTGTTTGGGGAACGGATAAGGAGGCATATCCCGAAGAATGGCCCACTTCTTCTTCCAAACTCCGAATGTTCTCTCAATAACGCCTCTCAAGGACGAATGTCTCTTATTAAACAACTCCTTTATAGTCCTTGTGCGATTACTAGCTCTTTCAAAATCTGGAATGTGATATCTTGTATCAGGATAGGGTTTAAGATACCCCTCTCGCATGGGGTAGCCGACATCTACCAAATAATACTTCCCTGTAATGATAGAAAGTATAATTAGATATATGACCAAAAACATCAACTTTTAATATTATAAATGACCTTACCGGGTGGTGGGTGAGGGAAATTGTACTCTGGCTTTCTTGTAGCAACTTTAAAGAGTCTACTGTCATGTGCGCTGCCCTCCCATCCAGCCAATACAAATGTAAAGCACATGTTGAAATCACAAACGGCCATAATATTCTGAGTTGTTCTACCAGAACGACCGATAAAAGCTACTTTCTCGTTATCCGGCACTACCGCATGAACGTGCGTTCCATCTATTGCGCCGATGCAATCCTTAAGAAAAAAGTAATCATATCAACATGCAATCTATTCTATTAAAAAATTATTGTAGTTAACATTCGTACCTTGAAATATGACATGTATCGTTCATCATTAAGAATCTCTCGTCGGGTCCTCGCAAAAGTTGGATCGGTTGGTTTTAGCATATTATTCGCTAAACTAACAAGAGAAGTCAAACCAACCGAGAAATATCGGCTAATTGTTTCCGACGAATGCCGGAAGCGTTCCATGGCTCCCCTCATTGACTCGTTACGCGACGGTATGAATAGTGTGATGCCAAGTACTTCACGGTCCGTTGTCCCGTAAGACCCACGAAATCCATGAGATGTTCTTAGGTCAACTAGAAGATCTCTGAAAACCTCATGTAACATTCGGAAGATATTACGAAATCTCGTTGGGTGTCCTGAAATCATTTCACCCATCCAATTTTCTCCAACCTGAGCTGAAGTGTAACAAGGTTCACGATCGACATATGTATTATAATATTGCAGCATTATATTTATCGCTGCGTTTCTCTTACGGCGTCGGACCTCCTTTGGATTCATGACGGTATAAAATGCACCTTTCAAAGAAAAAATGTTACTCTCTATAGAAATCAAGTAGTACTTAAGCAAAGCAAATGAATGAACTACATTAAGAAAGGAAATAACTCAAACATTCAAACATTCAAATAGAAATTGTCCTGACAACATCGCTAACAACAATAACGAAAGATGAAATTAAAGCAACACTTTCATATCATATCACAAGGTACGTCTGGTCAAAATAATAACGAATGTAGTCTAAGCGTAGCTCTCTATCAACTCGCAATGAAAAAGTCTCGGTGGAGAGAGTCCCGGAGGAGGTCGATAAGCAAAGAAGAAAAGATCACGATTCCCTATAATCTTCGGGTCTTCCTTTAGAAGCCTAACAACCTACCTGGACGACTTTTTTTGAACTCTATGTGGAGCATCATCTGCCGATTCCACAAGTAATGATAGCTGCTCTTTCATACTTCCAACGAGACTTTTCCTCTTCTTATCGATCCGAGGCCGCTTTGTTCGATTTGTAGATTGCATTTCAGTTTGATCGTATATGCGCAGCTTCTGTCGAATCGTTTGAAAGTTCTACAGCGACCTCCTCGGGGGTTGTATCAACCATTGTTCGGCTAGGTGCAACCGCATATTTCCTGTGGCTATTGTCCCAGCAAACATTCGATCGAGTTTCTCCTCGAATTCTGGTTCTATCCCAGCTGTTTTGAACTTCCTCGCCGCAGGATAAATCTGTAAGAATAAATAATTTTTATTAGAAGTGGTGCAAACATAAGCAAAACTAATTCAATAATGTCTTACCGCTAGCCTTTCAGCCCACCATTCTTCTGTAGCAGCAATAGTTCGCTTCGACGGATCCCAGCCCAAGCCAGTCGATCCTTGTTTTAGGTCCTTCCAAAGTTTCAATTCTTTCTTTAGTTGGTCCCATTTATTTTTAAGCTGCAGCCTGTCGTAATCCCTGCC
The DNA here is from genome assembly GCA_022702705.1 of Papilionanthe hookeriana x Papilionanthe teres. Taxonomy (NCBI): domain Eukaryota; kingdom Viridiplantae; phylum Streptophyta; class Magnoliopsida; order Asparagales; family Orchidaceae; genus Papilionanthe; species Papilionanthe hookeriana x Papilionanthe teres. The sequence goes on along the minus strand of CM040422.1, from coordinate 147,419,662 downwards.
TGTCAGCTCCCTAAAATTTGTTACTATATTTTGCCAGCCTTCCTTGCTGAAAAAGAGTTTGGTCTATTGCCTATTTCGATTTCCGCTATGCAAACATCGCAGAAAATTAATTTTATGTCCTTCTCCCAAAGTGCAGGAGTGACAACTTCTTTATTCTTATTTGCCATACTAATAATAGGAGACAAGTCAACAATATCTTCAAATATGAAATAAATCAACATACATATGAAAGTCTTGTCTAATGTGCTTTTAATTGCGAAATAATAAATTTAAAAAGCTACTAAGGTAAAAGAACACAGAAATTTACGTGGTTCGGTCGTCAAATTGACCTACGTCCACGGGAAAGGAGTATTTTATTTTCATTAATGAACTTTTGAACATTTACATAGCTTGTTCACTTGCACTGCACTACACTGGACTGCACTACACTACACTACACAACACTGCAATACACTAGACTGCACTACACTGCACTACACAACACTGCACTACACTGAACAACACAATTTTCCATTCATTTCTATAGCAGCTCCATTACAAGGGCAAACCCGAGCCACCCTCAAGCACCCAGCCAAGCTCCATGACAATTTTCTGCTCAGCTACACAGGTTCACATCACTATACAATTTATTTTCTGCTTCCACACAGCACTACACATTGCATTACCCCAAAACACACATAACACTACACATTGCATTACACAATCGCACAATCGCACTCGCACAAGACTCGTACCGCACACACATCGCACCGCACTACACTTCACACACACCGCATCGCACAAACACCCCGATCGCAAAAACACACACACCGCAATGCACTACACTGCACTAAACACACATCAATGCAATGCACTACACTGCACTTCCACACAAACACACAGCACTACACTGCACCCAAAACACAACACTTCATTGCACTAAACACACACTAGAATGCAATGCACAAAGCCAAAGTTACAGGCATTAAAAAACATAAAACCGAGCCATTTATATACAGGTGAACCCATCACTTTTAGCTACATCAAGTTCTCAATGGTTCAACTTGTGTATATGGAAGTTCATGCCGGCTTAAAAGCCTCGCCAAATTATGTAACCAAATTGTGGAAGTGCAAGTGCGATGTGTTGAATTTACAATTATCAATGAATCAAACGTAGCCTTGAAACTAAATTTCGAGAAGCATATATATTAGCAGTCTTAAAGGTATAAATCAGGTAAGCCTTCACAAGTAACTTACAGAAATTGTGATGACACCTTCTTTCCCAACTTTCCCCACTGCACAGCACTTCAAACACACACTGCACTGCACAAATAGCCCACTGGAAACACAGCACTGCACTGCACTGCACTTCACACTCACTGCAAACACACACACACTGCACAACTTCATTACTGCACTTCACACACTTATTGCACTGCACAAGCACCCCACTGCACAGCACTTCAAATGAATGCACTGCACTTCACACACACATTGCACTGCACAAACACCAACTTCAAACACACACACACTGCACAACTTCATTACTGCACTTCACACACTTATTGCACTGCACAAGCACCCCACTGCACAGCACTTCAAATGAATGCACTGCACTTCACACACACATTGCACTGCACAAACACCAACTTCAAACACACACAACACTGCACTGCACTTCAAGCACACACTGCACTGCACAAACAGCCCACACAATACACTACACTTCACAGTTCACACACTGCAAACTGCACTGCACTACACTACAAACTGCACACTGCAAACTGCACTGCACTACAAACTGCACGCACTACACTACAAACTGCACTGCACTACAAACTGCACTGCACTTCACTACACAATACACTACACTTCACAGTTCACACAATGCACTGGACTTCACTACACTTCAATGCACTGCACCACACAATTCCAACACACACGCCCAATTAAACACACAATTCCAACACACACACCCAATTCAACACACACAATTTCGCACAAACAATGCACAACACTTCACTTCACAATTCCCATTTTTTTCACTGCAAACTGCACTGCAGTTCACTACACAATGCACTACACTTTACAATTCAACACAATGCCACACACACAATGCACTGCACTTAACTACACTTCACAATTAAACACACACAATGCACTGCAAATCACAATTCCACACACACAATGCACTGCACCGCACAATTCCAACACACACACACAATTCATCACACACAGTGTACTACATTTAACACACTGCACTGCACAATTCCAACACACACACACAATTTAACACACTGCACTGCACAATTCAACACACACAATCCCATTTTTTTCACTGCAAACTGCACTGCACTTCACTACACAATGCACTACACTTCACAATTCGACACAATGCACAGCACTTCACAGTTCCACAAAATGCACCGCACTTCACAATTCCACGAATGCAATGCACAAGACTTCACGAGTTCCACGAATGCAATGCACGAGCACTTCGCGGTTCCACGAAAAAACGAAAACCAATAAAAAAATATAGTGCAATGGGGCTAGTCGCAGGACCCAAAAACTTAAAACCGAGCCCCATACCATAGAATAGAGAAAGCTACCATAAAAATAGTGCAAAGGGACCAGCTACCGTAAAAATAGTGCAAAGGGACCAGCTACCATAAAAATAACGAAATATGTTCTAGGAAGGAACGAGCAAGGGGGAGGGAGAGGGGGACGCGAGCCTCGAAAGAGAAGGATACCAGCTAGATCGGAGGTATACGACCTTCGATTTGAATCTCTTTGGAGAACAACTGCAGTTCTCGCGAGAAGATCTAGTGGTAAAGGAGATCGGGGGCTCGATCACGGGAGCACGGGCGAGCGAGGGCAACGATAGGAAAAAGCGGGTTATAATTCGGGGCCGCGGGGTTTATCCCGCGGCCGGCTTTCGATCGGATTCGCGGTGACGCGCCGCGAATCTCAGGCAACATCCTGCCGCGTCGCGTTAAATTGCGGCGCGGTGCCGCGCCGCAGACCAAAAAGCGGGTTCCAAACGGGGCTAACTATAATGAGTTCAAAATGACTTCAAGGAATTTCAAAAGTATTGTGAAATATCCGGGTTTCTCCTAGACCGTTTCACAAATATTCTGGACAACTTGTAGGACTATTGCACCCATTATATTTATTAAATGACAATATCTCTAAAAAAAATGAATAGGGGTTCACCGGGTTATGACATAAAGCTTGGTAGGCCTGTGACGAACCTATCCATAGGGCTTTATTTCCCTGCAAATTATAAATGTTTATTGCTAGAATACTAAAGTTTCAGGTGGAGATGACGGGAAGACCTACCAGGTATGCTTTATTTTATTGTAATTTACTTATCTGCACTCTACGACACTTTCTTTCCTTGCAAATTTGCATGCTAAACAACAATGTAACCTTGCAAGAAAACTGAAACCTTTAGGATAACCACAAAACCAAAAACAAAATAAATATTAAGAAATCACAACAAGATAAAATCCATCGCCACAATACTCAAAATATAAAACAACTCCAAAATTAATCACAAACAAAACAAAAAAAAATCACAATTTCAACTAAATTAAAACGTCTCATTGGATGATCGGGAATCCCTTGGAGGAGGTAACCTACGTGTTGCTAATGGGGTTTCCCACGATCTAAATGAAAGTATGAAACTCATTAAGTTGAGTTTAGTAAATTCATTTGGACTAAGTGAATCCGATAAAAATAGCGATGTTGGGATGATGGAACCGTGGGATTTTAACCGGTGTTGCTATAATCAACTTTAATGTTCCCCTAATAAAATATTAAGACATCTCAATTTTAAATATTTCCAAAACACAACACTTCTCTTCTCTCCTCAATTGATAATTCTTTAAACTAAATCTGCCACGACGAGGAGCTTGGAGCATGCATACTGGGCTGCATGGCCATCTTCAATAACAAAACTTGTGTACATCAGCAAAACCATTCCTTATAAATTTAAACAACAAGCCACAAGACTTCGAGGTAGCTTGTCTAGTGCTGCATAAATCCTCACCTTTTCTTTAGGCCCTTGTACAACCGTGTTCTACAACATAAACCCTAACTCGTTTTATGATTCCGAGATTATCATCAGGTATGACATAAATCCTCCTATCTTCCAGGCCATTCACATGATCTGTATCAAGTGAATGTAAGTCCTAAATAATAAAATTGACATGATGAAACATTAAATAAATATCCTAAATCAAAGCCAAACAATATGATAGTTTGGGAAGACATCAAGATTTTTTGCCTTCTCTCTTTTGGATTCTGATAAAATGAAATGTTCCAAAACTTGAGTCATCCACATATTGAATTTCCGACTATCATATTTTCTTGGAGAACCTTATCTTGGAAGTCATGAATATAAATATTTTCTGATTTATATCAAGAGTTTTCTTAGGTGACTTCGGTTAACTAAGATGTAATTAACTATAGGGGCTTGCCCTTATAGGAAACTTAAGACCCCAGATTAATATAAACCCTATCTAATTCCTTCATATTATATAGGGGAAATTTTCGGTCAAAATAGTTCGCAAACCAAACGGATGTCATGAATTCTTTAGTTTATCTGATCAAGCTTCACCTCAAGCTATGTACTTATTCTTCGGGATAAATATATGTTTCGTGGTAAAATGCTTGATTATTTAAACAATTATTTATATGAGATCAGTTTGATTTCGTATCCTTCAAAATTAAAATATTACTTTTAAAATATATATATATATATATATATATATATATATATATATATATAATTAAATCAAATTCTTATTTTCTTTATGAAACTATATTTTAAACCTTTTTAAAAACTATCAAACCTCACACCTCCAACAACAAATTTTTAACATCCGACACACTGTTAAAGCATCACACAATAAATTCGCTCGAGGTCGTAAGTAAGGGTGCCTTCGTCCATTAGGGCTGTAAACGAGCCGAGCTTGAGAGAGCTCAGGCTTGGCTCGTGTTCGGCATGTTCGAAATTAGCTCGGCTCGAAATCGACTCGTGTTCGAAATGGCTCGTGAAAGGTGTGTTCGTGTTTGGCTCGAATTAAATATTTTTGTTCGTGTTCGGCTCGTGTTCGGCTCGAAAATAGCTCGTTAAAATTAATTGGAAAAATATATGTCGAGCGCCGGATTCGAACCTGGATCAAATGAATGAAAACAAGAAGCATAACCACGCTACCACACAATCAATTATGATTTAAACTTAAATATAAATATATATAATATATTAATATATAAATAATATATATAATAAATTATTATATAAATAATTATATGATTATTTTTTTATTTCGAGCCAATTCGAGCCGAACACGAGCGAACAAACAGTTGTTCGTGTTCGGCTCGTTAACATTTCGAGCTTAAAAATTTGTTCGTGTTTGACTCGTTAGGCTTAACGAACGAGCCGAACACGAGCTATTCGCAAACAACGAGCCAAATTGCCAGCCCTATCGGCCATTGGTTGTCGAGCTTTCCTCTCGTGGGCGTTAATCCCTTCCTCAAGCCAGTGTTTCTCAGTGGGCGTCCATCATCTACTATTTCAGCTCCTAGACTTTATTTTGCACGAACTCCATAGTGCACTCCATGTTACTGATATATTTGTTGTGGTTTTCTCTTAATGTATTGCTCATCTTATTATTTATGGCATGATCTACGCTCACTACACCTTTTAAATTGTTGAATATTGATATGTATGTGAATTACAACTCAAAAGTTAAAGTGTAAGACATGAGAGATATAAGGATATAGAGAGAATTACACATTAATGAAGAGTAATTAATCTTATAAATTAGTCATTTCTTATAAAATATCACATATTTATAGACGAGGGGGTATAGTATGTAAAGTTACCTATTTTTTCCTTGCTTTTAATGAGGATGTTACAAGATATTTTAAGTATTTTACATGTATGGCCTACGACTCATCTATCCTATGACTCGGTCGGTTGAACTTGGTGGATCTTATTTCGGCAAGGCCTGCTCATTCCACTATGCTAAATTGGGGTTGTCTGTCACCTTTAATGGTCTCAGGTCAGCAGGGTTGGCTCGATCAACTAACATTGCTAATCAGTTGCTCTAATCTGACTTTCAACAGTCGATCCCTGGATGAAGAGCTTTTGTAGGCAGAGCAAGACTAAGCTATCGTGAAGAGGGTGAATCATTGTAACTTGATAAAAATCTCACTCTTTGATGTGGGGGGTTCTTCAGGATGTTTGTGGGATATGTTATTACCAATTATTGGCCTATAATGAGGGACTTCAGCGACATCCATGAGACTGTTGGTGATATTGAACTCATTCTCTGAGTTGGTTTGCAACGATTGGCAGTCAGATGCATTTGCTCTGCTCGATTAGCCTTAGCCCTTGGTTTAGATAATTTACATATAGTTGGCTTCTAGCCTCAATTCAGGGGGTTGCGCTAATTATGTAAATAGGTTCTTCAGTCTTTCGCCAATGGCCCTCCTTAGCTGTACTTTCCTATCTCCTGAATTGTTAGATCTCTTCGAGATTCATGCTGTCGCATTACTGATGTATATATTTTAGCTCAATTATTCTCTTATTTCTTGAAAGCAATAACTACGATAAGAATAAAATAATTAAATGTAAAAGTAGATGTCATTTATGTCGTAATTAAAACTTCTATAATTGAACTTCGTGAATTTTTGTGCCCGTGATACTTATAAATAAGGTATGACTAGGCTCCTTTGTTATTAAATATTTGCTCTGTGCCACTATGTCTGAGCCGATTAGCTTCCAAACATCTTCATGGTGAACATTTTTAAATTCTTGGGTGCGATCCTCAGTAAAGAAATGATGATGGCTGCCTTCAGACTATCTACAGTGCACTTACCTGGAGGTAGAGAAGAAACCAAAGAAAAAGAGGAGGTTAGGGGGAGAGAATAGGTCAGACGAAGAAAAGAAAAATAAAAAAAAATTAATTCAAAGAAACAAAAGGCAGGCGAGCAGACAGACGAAGTGGGGGGTCGTCTCGTTTCAAGTTCCTCGGTGGGGGAAGAACCAGGTGGAAGATGGAAGTAGGTTGAGAGGTGTGAGCACCTGCTCATCAACCCAAGCTCCTATTGTGACCCATGACCTCAAGCTCATTTCCCCTTTAGTCATCAAGTTCCTCGTAGGGAGCCGCTGGGGAAATGAGCTTGAGGCACATGAAGTTGTTGGTACTCTGTTGATGACTAAAGGACAAAGGATTGTGAGAGCTCCATCACCACGGTGGGAGAGCGATGTGTCACTTAAATGGTCTGAATTGGATTAGCTTTTTGGTATGAGGAGATTCTGTGTTGCTGGTTAGGTTAAAATTTTCTTTATCTTTGTTTATATTATCTTTTGGTGTAGTTAAGGTGATACTAGTTGGTGACTTACCTCTAAGGGATGTTGGTAGGAATCCGATCCCGGGACTAGTTAAGGCAGCTCATTGCTTTTCAGGAACGAGGATGACATGGTTGACCTCTCGGCTAGTCCTTGTGAGATCCGTGCGTCCCTTGAATTGATGGCTCATTGTTTGGATAAGATGGAGAGCTTCTATGCCCAAGTTGTCGAAATACAACATGAGAAAGAGATATGTGGGTTGCGGAAGGAACTAACAACCTTATGGCTGGAGCTGTCGGAGGTCCTAAAGACATGATCTATGGTCTGAATTCAGGCAGGGACGAATCGTGTAGATAGGTTTAAGTTTGGGGAAGAGATTTCGTATAACATGAATGCTGCTTCGACAAGTGCTTGTCAGGACGAAGCGATAAACAAGCCAATTGTAAATTTTTTCTTCTTGGACTAGTTTTTGAGCATAATTAATATGTTTTTAGAATAAAATTTAATTTTTACTATTATTTTTTTCTCTTTAATTCTATGCTGATGTGATGTCACCTTCTCAACCTCAATGTATGATTATGTGACGGTTCAACTCCTTATATTACCTTAAATATACGGGTTGAGAGTTGGCTTTGACGTTGCGCTTTTAGGCTTTTTTTTTGCTTCCTTGTTCTCAATTTTATGCTCCTTTTTCTTTTGTTCAAATGGATCTCAATTACTCTCCTCAACTCTTTGAATCGGTCGCAGCAACTAATAGGTCATGATATCAACGAAGGAGGTGGTTCGGTCGTATGAGTTATGCATTTGCGACCCTTCATAGAGCTTTGAGTCTTTGGAGGAAATGCCCACGTGAGTATTAGGTTTGGGAATGACCTTATCTTCTATCAAGATAAGCTCAAGTATGTTCTGCAGTTGCCTTTATGCCACAAGTTGTAAGTTTTTTTCAACCATTACAGAGTTATCCTCGCTCTTATGAAGGCTAACTCCATCGCTGTCATAATGACATATAACATCTACCATCATCAGATGAGAGTTCCCTGATCAAAGAAACTTTTTGCTTATATGTTTCATTCTAGGTTGACGCGGATGGTTTTGTTCAATTTGGTTCGACCGACAATTTTTAGTTGCCTTTTTGAAAAATATGATAAAGAACTAGAAGTTATGCTTTCTCATCGACTCATCTCCCAAGGGTTGGGGAATATGGACCTTCCCGACGGGGCTTATACAAGAAGAAGAAAACCCACCGACCTGACTCTGGGATGAGGGGGTCAAATCGAGGGGAGGCAACTGTTAGTACAACAGTACACCAATCCATTAATAGTCAACAAAGTGCTTCAGTCTGAGAAGTTCAGTCAAATGATTGAAGCACTTTGGGTTGCTTCTGATGATAGGAGGTTGAGCGAGGGGAGGTGGTTGTCGCTTGGGGCTTCTAGAAGAAGCCTCAGTCTAAGCATATCCATCTAAATGCTCTAGTGAGAGCGTTCAAGGTGCCAGTAGTGTCCCACACTGAAGAAAATATCAAGTTTCCTCGTACCAAGGAGCTGATCAAACTTAGAACACTAAAATGACACACTTCTCTCACTAGTTGGGGGGGGGGGGGGGGCGCTAGTAGTTCTCTGCCCCCTCCCCCCTAATCGACGAAAGAGCAACATTAGCTTCCAATGCCTTAGTTGGCGGAGCGCCAGCGACTCCATGTGCAGGTTGCTTAGCAAGATAGTGTCATGGGCTGCAATAAGAGGCTGGGCAGACGAGTTGATGCTTGCCCCAACCAACGTGCTTCCATCTCCACACGATCCTTCCTTCTTTGAGAACCGTGAAGTGAGTTTGATGACTACTTTGTCTGTCGACACACCTACCATATGTTTCTTGAAAGCAATGTTTATTTCTCTGTCCTATTTTCTCCCTCTCGCGTCTTCTTTCCTTAGGCCTCTTCTCTCCCTCTGATTTCTTATTGGCTTCAAGATGAGACTACATTTCAGACAATATGAAGGTGGACATCATCGTTTTTTGATTGAGAAGCTCGCCCAAAGATTTTGGAAGGTTTACCATGGAGACATTTGGAAGTCGACCAACTTAGACATAAAGAAACAAATCAAATATGGAATAACAAAGAAGTCAGTCACAATCTATTTATAAGAATCACATGCACATAATTACAAGAAGTTCAATTATTAAAGCTTTGATTACAAAATAAACGACATTTATGTTTACATTCAATTCTCTTGTTCTTATCGTAGTTGTTGCTCTTAAGAAGTAAGACAATCGAGGAGCTAAAATATATACATCGGGAATACTTAAGCACAAATCTTGAGGAGATCCAATGGTCCAAGAAATAAAAGAGTGCAACTAACAAGAGCCCACTAGCGGGAGACTAAAGGACCCACTCGCTTGACTAGACGTAACTCGTTCAACTATGACTAGAGGCCAACCAGTTGTAGACCATTTAAACCAAGGACTAAGGTTAATCGAGCTAAGCAAAGGCATTGAACTGTATATTGCCATAACTTGACTAAAGGAAAGAGTTAAATATCATCATCAGTCCCATGGACGCATCAGAGATTCCTCATCAGGAGCCAAGAGTTGCAAATAACAAACATAAAAACATTTCAAAGGACTCTATCGTTAATGAATGAATAATCTATCAGATTACGATGATTCGCCCTTTGCACGATAACCTAAAATCGTTATGCTGACAATAGTTCTTATTCAGAGATCAGTGATCAACAATTATACTAGAATAACGATAGGCAAAGCAAAGTCGATCAAGTCAGTATTGTTGACTCGAAGGCCATCAAAGGCTAACCCATAACTCGGATTCAATGTGATCAAACGAGCAGGCCTTACCAAGTAAAAATCTACTAATTTCAGCTGACCGAGTTAGAGGTCAGCCAAGTCATAGGCTCATACATCTAAAATAAATAAATTACTCTTTAACAACCCTATTAAATACAAGCCAAACATATAACTTCACATATCATAAATGCTCTCCTCGATAAATATGAGAATCAATTTATGAGAAAAGCCAAATTTATAAGATAACGTAAGCTCTATTCATTGAGGGTAATTCACGAATAAATTAATATTCAACTAGCCTAAATATTATTTTTGATATTTATACCCCCAAATCATTCATATCACATAAAAAATATCATATGGTTAATTTTAAAAAGTGAAATATATATTTTTATTTATAAATAAGATGATATCTCTCTAAAAAAAAATTGAAGTTCATCTGTTAGTGATATAATACATGTAAAGTTTGCTTTCTTTAATATGAATTGAAAAATCATAAAACGTGTTTAGAATTCGAAGAATCCTTTTGCAATAATTATTTGGACTGAAATTGCCAACGGTCCAAGTTCGGATGGAAAAATATTCCATAAGAAATGTTCCATGCTGGGTCTTGGAACTCGCAATGTTACCTAATTTGAACTGCGCAAACGCTTGCCTGCAGATCGCCTCAACTCTCTGCACTACTCGCAGTTCTCACGACAGACGATCGTTCCGGCGATCGCCGTGACTTCGGTTTACATCCGGTCGGCGGTTGGAAATTTGGACAGCCTAACCATTTTGAAGCCTACTGAAGCATTAAAACACCCTCTCTTTTGGCAGGATGACCGGGTACTGATTCGTCGCGGCAGACTATAGTTTTTTCTGTGTTATCCTGGAATGTCTATCTGCATAAAGCATAGATGGGAAACATTGGCCTCCACTTAATCTCGAATCTGGCCAATTTATGTCCAGAAAGTGTTCTTTGAAAAAGATTCAGAGGATTCTTCATTGGGTTAATGAAAAATTCCTTTTTTTTAATAAAAAAATTCTTCTTTTTATGGTTAGGGTGTTTCCAAGGTTTTCCTGTTAATTATTTCCGAACCCCTGATTTGGGTTAAACTGAAGTGCAGTCTTACTGCAACATGTTTTTTATTGAGCCTAATTTTGTAGAGAGAGATGGATTGATTTTGGAGGTCTGTGTGGTAATAAATGAGTAAAAGGTGGTAAGGAGATAAGGAAGATCAGTTTTTGATGGTCTTTTAGTGGATTTCTTTGTATGTATCTGCTTTCTTTTTGTATGGTGATTTTCCTACACAATGCCAGGATGGTTTTCTTTAGCTTGAAAAACAAAAGGACGTCCATTGGTTTGCGTTTATAAGTACTTTGGTTTGCTTTTATAAGTGACATTTCTTGGCTTGAAGCCAAGAATGAGAGTTTTGCTGGTTCTTCTGACAAATATTTATGGAATGTTCCTGGCTTAGTTCTTCATCTCATGTTTTTTGACACGAATTTGAGGAGTAGGGGTTTTTTTTTAGCATATCTAAGTTTAGAGGCTTTATTAGTTGTAGAAAATCCGGGGACACCATAGTCCTGAATGAGCTACTAGACATATAACTAATATAAAAGTCATCGATGAAACTTGTATAACAAGAGTAACTAGTCTTGCAGAGTGCTAATAGTAGTCTATGAAAATTTTTGGTGAAAAAAATGCTTGATATGGCTTCCCGGTTCATCTGATACATGATTTTGTTAACTGATGTTCAATATATCTAATGTATAGAGAGAACACTGAGAGTATTATTTCATGTCACGAGTCTCCTTTGATATATCTCTGCTTTATCAAATCAATTGATCAGTTGCTTGGCATTCACACTCTAGTTATTCATTCTGATGCTTGGTCTCTTTCTGTTGAATATATTTAAAACTTTCAGTATTATTTAATTGCATCATTTCTATTATTATATACTAGAATTAGTTAATCACAATGCATTGGTTTTACGTATTTGATTTTCACTCAAGCTTGAGCTGCACTTGTTTCTCAACCAAATTTATCTGTTTTGTAAAGTTAATGGAGTGCAACTTGTTGTGTTATGCTGTCTTCAATCTTGAATATCATTTTTCTCATTTCATTTCCTAATAATATAATATCCTTATTTGTTATTTTTATTTGTTACTCAATAAAATTGTCATCTTCTAAATCATTGCTTCATCTTTGCATTTATAGAAAATTAGTAATGAACGTTTTTATTACCATGATGCTTATTTAAAGCGCAACTCTTTTTTAATCATCTGATTTGAGTACTGATGATGATAATGATATAACGTGACACAAGATTATGACATGATAGAGATTAAAGCAAATGCAACTTTATAATATTAGCATTTAATCATATTATCATTCAGTCATCACATATATATGTAAATCAAGTTAAATGTAAATGCAATTCAAATCTTGCCATAAGGAGATAGGAAACAATGATATCTGGGTGGTTTGGTCCTACCTAATTTTTATAAACATCGGAGCAACCTGTCTCTAATGATTCCTCTAGCAGTCACGTAGCTCACAAGCGGGCTTAAGGAAGAGTAAGAACATCCTACACTTGATTTTTTGATAAGGCCGCCCTTCTAAGCCACTTAATTTTAGGAATACGTCTTTCCAAAATCTTTCAAGGCTTTGATGGTGATTTTTACCATCACTAACAATTATAGAAAATACAATACTTTGTACCCAGTCACTTACGATTCTGCTTCCTGTCACTTAGCTCACAAGGTACTCAAGGAAGAGTTAGAACATCCTACACTTGATTTTTTGATAAGGTCGCCCTTCTAAGCCAATAAAATTTCAGAATATGCCTTTCCAAAATCTTTTAAGGCTTTGTGATTTAGACTATCACTAGCAATTGCAAACAATACAATACCTTGTACAATGATCTTAAAATAGTACAAAGAAGTACATAAATACAAATTAAAAGATTAATACAAAATGTTACACGAAGTGTACTTAATGCGCTTTGATGAAGGTTGAACATTTGAATATTTTTCACAGAGATTCTTCTTGAGATCCTTTTTTTATCTTGTTTTATTATTTGAGTGAAATGATTCATATTTTAATGTTACATGATTGATATATAAGAGAGTAAATTAAATATTGAAGAGCATAAGATTGCTTAAACATACCTCTAAAATTGGAAAAATACATAACAATAACAATTAGAAAAAGTTAGAGGCTAGTTATTAACAATTAGGGGCTACTTGTTAACTTGCATGGAAAGATTCCTTACTCTCAGCCACTTAATGGTCAACCACTAATTTGGCTGAGATTTACTAACTTTGTGGATAGTCAGCTTTGTATTTATCATAACTTGATTAGTTAAAAACTTAAAATTTATGATATTATGTATGAAATTGTATGTCAACTTTTCAATGAATCTAATAAAATAAAAGTTAAGCGTAAATTCCCTTATTAATGAAAATGCTATCAATAATTGGCATATAAAAGAAAATGTAAGAAATTAATTGAATTGGTAGGTAACCTAGGATCATTAAAATTTTCTAAATATTTAAGTGATTAAGATTATAAAATATGCAAATTTAGCCTATGATCAATAATTAGATTGCTTACACATAAATATTTAATTGATAATAAATCATATAATTAAGAAATTAAGTTGAATAAAATATCAAAAACTATGGAATAATTTTCTGATATTGAAAAAGTACTCTGAATATTTTTAAGCAAAATCTGATTTAATTTAGTTTGTATTAATTATCCTAATGACAGTTAGGACAAATCATGCATTCAATTAATCATTTAAGCATTTAAACACGCACATTAAGTTATTCTTCTAGAATCTTCATTTAATGTCTTGAAATATTTTGATTATCCATTCAAGTTATAAACGCTCTAAATGAGTAGAATCGTCATTATTACATTTAGATAGTACTTGAGTGATAAGTGAAACATTATTATAATATTTATTATTATCAAATCAATAATGAGTCAATCTTAACACATTATATAAACTAAGGCTTATGTGATCAACATATTTATATTAAAATTTGACCTATTTTATTGAATGAACGATCACGGTGAATCCCTCTAGTCCTTAAAGGGGTTGGTGCATGATTCCAATATCTCTCTCTCTCTATCTATCTCTCTATTTCCCTTCTTTTCTGACGCTTAAAAAATATTTAAGTGAAACCTTCTTGCTTTGCACATACATTAATAGTTTCACTATTTGCCTTAATTATATATGGTTATTGACAAGCCTTAATTCGATACATGTGCCGAAATGACAACATCAAGATTGGTTCCAACTAAGTTTTGGGATGGTATTATGTTGGTCCATATTAGAGTAGATTTGAAGACTATTATAGTCGTCATCATTTCAATATTTTTTCCTCTCGTTTTCTTTATGGATACATTTTATTAAAAAAATCACAAACGTATGTGAAGCATCATATGTAAATTGCTTAACCAATGTAGTAGTTGATGCTGCTAAATCTATGATTTGAGTTCCTATTTGTCGATTGACATGTTTCTTTGAGCTCTTTCTTCTCAGGGTTTGATCCAAGATAAACAAGTATTTTTCTCCTTACATTTTATCTGAGAAAGCACATCAAGGATCATTCAATCAAATTGACTTAGTCTTGGTTTGGTTCTGAGATGCTTACAATAATATATTATTTAATGTGTACATTTATAACTAAACATGAAATAAAATTTGGATATGTCATTTAGTTTCTAGTTACACATATTGTACCTCACAGCATACTGTGTTTTGGCCTCATCCCATGCCATCAGAACATCTTTATAAAACCCAATTTAAGTTTTAGAAAACAATGTTTACAATGGAAAATTCTGCGATAATGCCACTGCTGGAGACTATTGATTGATCAATATCATGATACATCATCTTTTGATACTGCCCGACACATTTCAATTTTAACACTGAAAGAAGTGAAGAAAGGTTATGATATTGAGAGAAGGCACGTGAAAGAGGAATTTATCTAGTTTTATGTTTTGTAAAATTTTCAGCTGTGATGGTGCTATCATTGTTTGATTCCACACAAATATGTGGCTAAAGTATTTGGCGTGGCTTTATATTTATGGAGTCAAGACTTGACTCATGGGACTTGGGACTGTTCGGGATCACTTTTTTTATTATTATATATTCATTTTATTTTATTTTATTTTATTTTATTTTGATTTGAATAAAATATGCTTTGTATATTAAAATATGTTTAGTTACTTTTAAAAACACTTAAACTAACTTTTATATATTGGAGTGTTTTTAAAAACAAACAAATATGTTTTTAAAAAATTAAAAGAAGAACATGTAAAAAATACACTAACCAAATATATTTTTATAAATAAAAGCAAAAACAAAAATAATCCCAAATGGCCCCTTGGAAATATGAGATGGTAACTCCATTTTTGTATGTCCATTGCTTAGACATTGAATCAAAGTGTACTCAAAGGATGGTTTGGATGAATGTGACTTTTTTTGCCTCTGCAAGAATTAAATTTTATAAATGCATTTTTAACTTCTACATAGGCCTTCACTTTAGGTCTATCATATTCTCTCCTCTTTCGGAAATCCAACATTGCACTGAAGTTTTGCCCAGTCTCAGCAAAAAATTTTGCTGCTAGTTGTGTTTATTGTAGGAATTCATTTTTGTGACTTTTCATCGTTAACATTTAGTAATTTTATATTACATACAGAGCATCATGGCTAGTCGATAGCAAAAGGATTGCCAAAAAGATTAAAAATGCTTCAGATAGAACAGATCCCGGCAGCACCAAATGGATAAGTAACCCCACCAGAGCTTGTCCGAGGTGCAATTGTGTCATTGATAATAGTGATGTAAGATTTCTTTTATTTGAAGTTCCATTGTAGTGAAATACCAAATAGCTTTCTTTTCCTTCTATTTTACTTGCCCACAGTAAAGCAACAAGTTCATCTAGGAATTTTATGCTTTGTTATGAAGTCCTTTTCCTTCAATTTTTGGTAAGTAAACATACACATTGTTTCTTAGGAATATTTCATACGCCTTGATTATTAAATTAAGCGTTAATTTTCTTGATGAGTTTTTTTTTTTTTAATTATTGTGTTAGTTCTATAGCCAATAAACTTATTCAAGTCTTTAGTTGCTATATTTCTTTTGTTGATTGAACTTCTAGAATCTTAGTCAAGTTGCTATATTGTCAAGTATTCTTGCTTATATGCATGCCAAGTTATTACTGTGAATATTTATCTATTATTTCATTTTTCTGATTGATAGGACCTGTTAATGTTACTGACTTAGTGTTGAGTTATGTTGACTTCAAGGCATTTTTCCACCGAATCCCTTGAGGCCTTGCATCTTTGTAGCTCCATGACGGCTTTTACTGAATGATGTGAATTTTTAATTTCATTATTTATTTTGTGATTATGTTTGGAACACCATAATGATCGTCAAAATTGATTTTGAAGTGAAGAATCTAAAAGCGACATGAGTTCAGTGTTAAATATGTCCACTGTTATTGCGTTGGAATTGCATGGATAGTTTGAAATTATGTGATTGAAGTTTGATTCCAACACTCTCTGTCAGCCAGTCTTTACATTTTTTGAACCATTGGATCTCCTTGGTAAATTATGGATTTTAGATACTCTACTGTTTTTGTGAAAATTTCAAATGGCTATACTGCTTTGTTTTCTTTGAAAATTTTGTTCTTTGACTAATGTTAATATCAGGTTATCCATGAATGGCCTGGCTTGCCACATGGCGTCAAGTTTGATCCATCAGACCAAGAGCTGCTGCAACATCTGATGGCTAAAGTCAGGAAAGATGGTGTAGATCCTCATCCTTTCATCAACGAGTTCATACCAACAGTTGAAGAGGAAGATGGAATTTGTTATACTCATCCTCAGAAATTACCAGGTGACTGACATCTGAGATATCTTAGGGGCATTTACATACGCAGCACACAATTCTTATGTATTTACATATCTCACACCTAAATTTTGGTATTTACACACAGCGCTCATATCCTTAATATCACATCACAAATAGCACAATTATCACTTTTTAAAAGTGAAATGTACCTTTTCATGCAAAGGTTTAAAGCAACAAAGCGCTATATATGTAAACATGAAAGTTTAGGCGGGAGATATGTAAATACATAAGAATTGTGTGCTACATATGTACATTTCCTTTGATTTTTCTGTTGTTGTTTTTTGGATATTTCTTTGAAATTGAGGCTCCTTTCCTTCAGGAGTTAAGCAGGATGGAAGTGTTTCTCACTTCTTTCATAGAACATTTAAGGCTTACAACACTGGAACTCGTAAGCGTCGTAAGATAAGCACTGATGATCAGGGGGATGTCCGTTGGCACAAAACGGGTAAGACGAAGCCCGTGCTTTTAGATGGGGAGCATCTGGGATGTAAAAAAATAATGGTTCTGTATGTTAGCGCCACAAAGGGAGGTAAAGCTGAAAAGACTAATTGGGTGATGCACCAATATCACCTTGGCATTGGTGAAGATGAAAAAGATGGTGAATTTGTTGTCTCTAAAATATTTTATCAGCAACAGTTCAAACCTTGTGAAAGGAGTACAGTAGATCCAATCATAAAAACCGCAGACGAAGTTGCTGCAGAAACAGAAATCGTGGCTTGTACTGGTTCTGTAACTCCTGAATACCATGATGAATGTCAAGATATGATTCAAGGCTCTGAAGAAACCTCTGATCAGGTATATATTATCCAAGTAAAGGTATCATCAAAGCTTATGTTTCTTTGAGATATATTTACCTCTCCAGCCATTTTATTTTCGATAACTCCTGTGGAATTGAGCCACACAACTAACCTTCTCAATCATAGCTTGCTAGACGTGCTTTATTTGGAAATACTATAATTTAATCATGGTTGTGAATGTAGATGGGAGATGGCAGCGTAATAAAGTTTCCAGTTTATTGTACTGCAGTGATGAGAAGATCCATGGTTCACTTTAAAAAAACAGGAATAGGGAAGTCAAAAAAGCTATCACAATGTTTAAGACAAGGGAAGCTTATTTTTAATCTTTTTATGAACGTGGATGTGGTTTGGTTCATAAGCCATATATTAACCTGATATAATCAGCACAAAAAGTTACATTTTCTGGTTCCTTATTGCAATTTATATTATAATTAGGGAATTAATATAACTCTGCAAGTCATCTTGGTTGGAAACATCAGAATATCATGGAAGAAGAAAACAAGATATCTTTGGTTTGTTCCTGTAGTTGTAATCTTTGCTAGTGCGCATTTTACTTTAAAACTTTCATTCTATCACATCAACCTGTCCAACCATAAACCAACATCCGCATGCCTAATTTTAACTGAATAAAGACATCAATGTGTAGAGAAGACAAAAAGTAACAAAGGATTGTTGGATCAAGTTTGAAGTTATACTTGGAAGTTGAAATTTGTTGTGAGAAGAGGCACCGATACCACCGAAACTAAACCAGCTGCTTTTGGTTGATATCATCATCTTGTGAATAGTTGTGCTGTAAACTGATTTGCTTGAACTGAGAATTGGTTCTGGATTTTCGTATAATCCAAACTGAAACCTAGATATATGCATAGAGTACTATTGAAATAATAGTTAGTGGGCGAACTTGAATGCTTTTCTTGGTTGAAAAATTGATATGCTACATTCCTCACCTGTTCTTGATGGCAGACTTTTATTTCTGGCTAACAAGCATCAGTTGCCAAAAACCTTTTCTGCTTCCTCTTCTTGTAGCTTTCTGCTACTTCTTGAACCCCAAGTCCAAGCGGCTACTGCACTTCCTTCCAGTGAATTGGCATGCTCTCTCTGTTTTCCTTTTCTTTGCATCTACTTTTTTCCTCTCTATTTTCACCTTCTTTCAATTGTTTTATGATGAAAAAAAGAAGAAAAAGGTGACATAAGCACTTCAGCATTTTGGCATCTATTGTGGTTTCAAGTTATTGGTTTCATTTAGATTGTCTATTTCAATAATGAAGGAAAAGTTTTCCAAACTAGCTCTGATTGTTCCTACCCCCTCCTCCTCGCTTACTTGACCCCAACTCATGCTCCCTTGCACCTTCATGCATATACAGGTGTGACTACGAACATATGCTAGCCTGCTCTTGTTCTCTTGTTAATTATCTAGTTGATACTGGTGGATATCCAATACACTTATGTGGGCTATCCATCTTGCACTTTTCATTGAGGAGTAGGGTGCAATTTTTATTACTTCTCTTTTATTTGGCCAACTATTTGCTAATAGTCGCAAACATTTAAGAGACACTAACTTCAAAAGAATGGGTAATTTTGAAGCATCGGTTATATTTTTTCCAACCTTGTTTTTGGGGGAAAGTGGATCTACTCTTTTTATACTTGACATTCACCATCATGCCTTCGTTGTTTCAGTCGCTGGCCATGACCATCATACAGACTTGGCTAAGATCTAAATTTCGGAACAAACAAATTTTATTTGCAATTTGTGAGTAAAGCATATAGATGCACTTCATCAACATATGCACATCCCCAACTCACATTTCCGAAAGTGATTGCATGTAGTCCAAACTCTGTCATACGTTCTTGCACAGATTGTTCTTATCATTGCCTTGTACTGCTTCATTTTTTCCCCCAATCCGCCACTGAACTATGGGATAAAATTCTTGTTTATTTGATCGCTTAGACTGTCTCTAGATTATCTCTTAATGATCTAATCCCTTTCATGTGATCATTCGACCACTCCAAGATATGTTGGGTAAGTTTCATTTGAGCAAATGCCAATTTGTTACGAGTGTTATACCTCTGTAGGATGAAATAAATTTCTAGTTTGTCAATGTGTTTGTCTAATGCTTCTGCATCAAATGTCCTATCATAGCTAGGGAATCCTATCATAACTAGGGAATTCTAATTTCACTTTCACCGTATATGGTCAAGCTTTTCCTCTTACTTTCTTTTGTGACCACTAAATCCTAGTCCTTTTCCTCTGAATCCCATTTTGACCATTGGAGGTGATGGGAGAATGCAGCTTGGGTCTCTAGCAATCATTGTAGCAGTTAAAGATTGCATTTTTATCCACTTATCCTAGTCGTCATTCACTCAACTTAGTCAATTATTCTAGATTTTGAGATTCATTCACAGTCATTGTATTTTCAAGTTCCTTCGCTTGGGATCCATTTGGGACAATATTTTGTCTGTTTTGTGTTTCATACTATCACCTGAACTCAGTTTGAGGAACTATTTTCTTGATGCTTTTTAAAATTTATGTGATGGAAAGCTATTTTTTCTGACCTGATCTATTAGAGTGTGATGGTTGTAGGAAAACTATTGTTTGATTTTTAGAAAAAAAATTTATAATTCTCATCATTGTTTTATAAGAAGTTACTTCTTACACCACAACTTTACAATCACTTTTATGAAAAGTTGCAACCACCTCAAATAAGCCTTTATTTAGTTCTTGACTTTCTTTGTGTTAGGTATGACTCATATACCAAAAATTTGGAGTCTCTTGAAATAAAGAGGTGTGTCTCCTGGTGAAGATGAGTATCTCTTGGAATTAAGGGGGTTGGAGGGGAGCGATGGCGTTTTATTAATTTATCTATGGGTTTTATCTATAAATAGATGTGTAACCCTATGAGTATGGGAACCGAACTTTGTACCTCCCTGAAATAGTAAATTCGCCGCTCTGCTCCTGAGGATGTAGGTATCTTTGTCGAACATCGTTAAATCTCTGTGTTCTTCTAGATATATGTCGATTCTTGCATTTCTTTGTCCTAAATTTCTCAACAATTGGTATCAGAGCGAGGTTCTAAGACATAGGAGGAGATCGACGTAGGAAGAACGAAGAAGAAGCATTTGGTGTTCCTTCGAGAGGTTCGGTGAAGGAGATTCAGGCGAATCACGATGGCAGATGAGACGTTTGACGCAAGTTACTCTGTCATAGGCAAATCGCGGTGGCAGAGGACGCGTTCGATGCAAGTTATTCTGCCATAGGCGAATCACGACATCTCACTGAAGTTCGGCGAGGGTTTTCACGATTCGGGAGACATTCAACGCGAACTGGCCTGCTAGCAGTTCAACGAGGTTCACGAAGAGGCTTCTGCTACAGGTGTTCGTGACCCAGGCCAGATGTTGTTCGCGACGGTTCGGTGGAGCTCCTCGCGACGGTTCGGAATAGCAGGAGTTCACGAGCTGTTTCGCGCGATGAGGCAGGGAAAGGATCGCGGCGCGCAGGAAGGCAACAGAATCACGACAGAGGAGGATCGGCACGGACGAATTCATGACACAAGAGGATCGTCGACTAATCGCGACAAACGGTGGCGCGATTGGACGGCTTCAGCTTTGGCGATTCGGACGGGCTTCTGTTCGACGAGAGGTTTCGGCGCCAGGCGAAGTCGCGACAGACATAAAAGGAAGGTTCGGCGTCAGCCTGGAGCGTAGGAGAAACTTGGAAGCTCCGATTTCATTCCTTTGCGGAAGGCGGAAGAAAGATTGGAAGGAAATCAATTTCTGATTTTATTCCTTTACTTGCGGAGAAGAAATTTGGAAGGGATATTTTCCCAATTTTTCAGGAGTTGAGGAAGGAAATTTTCTCCTATTAACCAGGAAAATTTTGCTGCACGAGGAGATTGTCTTGGACGTGGATGATAACGAAGGCAAGAGAAATCAAAATTCTTTTTTCATAATCAGGAAAGTGAAAGCTTAATTAAGAAAAACTTTGTTAAGGAAATCTTGCTGGAAGGGAAATTTGCACCGTAAAAGGAAAATGAAATAAAATTCTTTTTGGCAAAGGTGGAGCAGGAAATGAAATCTTAATTAAGGGAAATCACTTAAACTTAATTAAGGAAAACTTAATCAAGGAAATTTATTTAAGAGAATATTGCTGGAGAAAAATTTTTTTGGAAAGATTCCAAGTAAGAAATTTTCGGCTTCAACAATTTGGCAACCTAGCAGAGGAGTTTAGAGCGAACAGAGGCGTTCGCGGTGTTCGGCGAGGTGGTGTTCACGGGCCAGGCGCGAAGGTTTCACGAAGGTTTTTTTCACGAATAGGAGCGACAGTTCTTCGACAGTTCGCGAACTGTGTTCTTCGGCTGCGTAGAGTTTGGAGGTTTTGCGAGGAGGCACTGTTCTGCACACAGGTGTAGTTGAGGGGAAGGATATTCTTTCCCTCCTGAACCAGGGGCGGAGGAGATCTCCTTCACGCAGAGGAGAGTTCGCGGGGAGTCCGACGGAGTTCGCAAGTTTGTTGCAGGAAGAGTTGCGACAGGTGGAGTATGTGTCGATTTGGTGAAGGGTTTTGCAAGGGTATTATGCGAACAGGTGCCAAGGGTTTTTCGACGCGACGTTTTGTGATCGGAGAAGGACTCGAGGTTTGCGGGACAACAGTTCAGCCTAGGTGTTGGTGCGAACAGGAAAAGTGTTTCGTGTAAAAAATCTGATTCACGAATCATAGGAAAATTGCTGCATTTGACAAAGAAAATTCTAGGATTAAATGACAATCTCTGGTGCAAAATTCTAGATAGTGAAGTTCGATGGAACCAAGAACTTCAGATTGTGGCAAACAAGGGAAAGATTTGTTGACACAATAAAGAATTTTGAAGACGTTGCAAGCTATAAATTGTTGGGGAGTACAGTTGTAGGTGTAGTTCACCCTGTTGGATCATATGATGGAAATGCAACAAGTACGATGACCAAGCCAGGTATTTTTGACAAGTTCTTGTGTTACTTGAACTTATTAAATGTTTGTAACTGTTAGATGGTATGCTTGATCAACCCACTTTGGTGTAAGAAACTCTATGATGTATTTCTCTCCTAAAGGACTGGATATTCGCCAAGGTGGAGATTTGTTAGGTATGACTCATAACAACAATTTGGAGTCTCGTGAAATAAAAAGTTACGTCTCCTGGTGAAGAGGAGTATCTCTTGTAATTAAGGGGTTGGAGGGGAACGAGAGCGTTTTAGTAATTTATGTATCGGTTTTATCTATAAATAGATGTGTAACCCTATGGGTATGAGAACCGAACTTTGTAACTCCCCGAAATAGTGAATTCGTCGCTCTGCTCCCGAGAATGTAGGCATCTTTGTCGAACCTCGTTAAATCTCTGTGTTCTTCTGGATTTGTATCGATTCTTGCTTTTCTTTACGCTAAATTTCTTACTATCTAAGATAAAATAGAAGTGGTTCTCTGTTATTGGGTAACAATACTCTAACGCCCAATTTGATCCAATGCTAATCTCTTAACATTCCAATCTGAGTCCATTGCGAGTGGTTAGAACTCATAGGAAAAGATAGAAATTCCTAATTGTGTAACAATTAAATTAAAGATGCATCATTAGATTTTTGGTTCTTCTCTCTCTCTCTCTCTCTCTCTCTCTGTATGTATGTATGTGTTTGTTCTTGTACTCATGGGGGCAATTACATACATACTACTCAATTCTTGTGTATTTACATATCTAACACTTCAAAATTTACGTTTTTTACTTTTATAACCACCCAAATCTTTTAGATCACATAAAAATTACCACTATTTTAACTTCTAAAATAATGAAGAACACCTTTTATGCGTAGGAAAAGGGGCCTATATGTAAAAATTGAACTATTGGTGTTATATATGTAAATACATAATAATTGAGTGTTATGTATGTATGAATCTTTCATATATATATATATATATATATATAGAGAGAGAGAGAGAGAGAGAGAGAGAGATTTGCTTTCTACTACTAATGAAAAGTGATAGTTAGAACTACCTAGGATCAATATTCATAAAGCTTTACCTAGTAGGGCATCAAATATGCAAGAAAAATGAACATGTGTTTTCTCACTTGATGCACAATCATAACTAACTCTCAAATCTTCATTAAAACAACCCGAAATTAGTGTCTATATACATTTATGCACATTCAAGTTGTTTCGTGCACTTATGCTATCATAATTTTTTTTTAAAATATTTTCCGCATTCATTCAGAATCACTCCTTCAACAACTAATCATTGTCAAACTATTGTTTATCGAGTGATAATAAACCATATTTCTCTTTTTATGGCGTGCTGAAAATCGCAGATAAAAGTAGATCGTGACCCTATGAATGAGACAAACAATGCTTACCCCACCTCCGAAAAACTCGATAATCGATATTTTGCTAACGATCACGAAACCAGAGAGCTTGACAATGAAGGTCCTGCTCAAGATAGCCAATCAGCAGAAGATCCCAAATGGTGGGAAGGTGAATCACAATTCCTTTTGGATTCACAGCAGCTTGCTGAAGGCATTGCCATATGCGATGAGTTTTTACAGAGCCAGTCATCTTATGCTGAGGATGAAGCTGTCAAACCTAGTAAATCCTGCTTGTCAGATTATGCTTCTATTGGTGTCGAGTATTTTAGAAGAGACCTGAAAGAATGTCAGAAGCTCAGCCGAGAAGGCGATCATTCATCATATAATGAAGTCGACTCAACCACTGAGATGAGACTCAGCCAACTTGTATGATTCAGCATCAACTCTTTATAATATATATATATATATATAGTGGGAGATTTACACACATACCATACAATTCCCATGCATTTACATATCCAGTACCTAAACATCAATTTTTACATACTCGCTGGTTACCTATGCATGAAAAGATTTATTTCACTTTTTAAAAGTTAAAATGGTGATATTTTTTATGTGACGCGGAAAATTTTAGGTGATATAAATGTAAAAGTATAGGTGTTAGATAAGTAGATACATAAGAATTGGTTGGTATTTATGTAAATGTCCCTTTTTTATTGTTACTGAATCACATGTGATGATTCCTTGACTTGTCAAATCACTATTTTCAGGAATTTGGATCTCAAGATAGCTTTCTGGGATGAACAACAAGCGAACTTGCTGACTAATTAGAGCTCAAAAATCCATTTTTGTCACAAATATATTACAAGTCATGTTTTGTTTGTGCAGTTCTCATTTTTGGTAGGAAAAATTCCTGCTTTCGTATGAAATTACCTGTAAGAACACTGCATATTATGCTGTTAAAATTGTATCATTTTGAGCAGCGTCTTAAGACCATGATACAAAGCTGCTGATATGTACCGCTGGGAGATTTTATGTGTATAAGCATATAGATTTGATTTGGCTGAACAGCTCTCTTGTTCAAATCTACTTTACCTTTTAGCCGTTTATTGATTTATTTCAGAGTCAATTTAACAACGTGAAATTTACATATCGCACATTGCGTTTAAAAGTTTGATATTTACATTTATAACACTGTTATTAAAAATCTATGCATGAAAAGATGCATTTTCACTTTTAAAAAGTTGGTGATATTGATATATCTGATGAATGTAAATATGAAAGTTTAGGAGATAGATATGTAAATATATAATAATTGTGTGGTATGTATGTAATGTACATGCGTCAATAATATACTGTGCTCTTCATGTGAATCTGAAGTGTTTTTTTTTTTAAATTCTCAATCTAATTGCTTTCTTGTAACTTTATTGATGTTGTAGTGATCTGCTAAAATGGGCAGTGATGAGCTCAATTATATTAGTTCTAAATAAAAAAAATTGGTAAGGAAGATATGTGTCCCAAGGTTGAATTTATTTTGATATTGGGTAAAGTATAAAGTTTGCTTGATTATTTATATATTGCTTATTTTAAAATAAATTCAAATTCACTAGATTTTGGCTCATATATATATATTCGAGTTTGAGGGGGTGTTTGGTTGCATTTAGGATTTTGCTCAATTATGATTTAGTAAATTCAAAAATAATCTGTCTAGAGTAATTATAACTGTTTGAAGAAGCAGTTGTGAAGCTTCTAAAAAGAAGAATCTGTTGTTCAAAAAATTGTAGTGGTTATTATAATTTTCTTTTCTTTTTTTTTTGAAAAGTGAGACCGTGGATTTCTAACAGTTGCAGGTAGTCAGATATGATGAGAAAATATAGATTTTAACTACAGTTTTTTTTTAGAACGCTAAAAAAGTTTTACCGAACATGAAAAACTGCGGTACCTTCCCCAAATACACTCTAAATCTGGATTTATAAAATACAGTGCTATTAAATCTAAGATGTTCGTATGTTTTAATTCATCTTTTATGTTTGTCATTTTATCACGATTTATTTTTTTTTACTCTAAATTTAAATTCACCTAAAAATCGGATATAATAAATGCTGAATTTATGTTAAAGAATTATTGGATGGAGAGAAATTTGAATTTAGCAAACTGTCTGATTTTTGGATGGATTTATGTTAAAATCACAAGTACATCCTATTAATTTTACGCTACCGAACATCGCCTTAGTGATGATGTTACGCTTTACCTATATGACATTTAATTTAGGGATATTTACATACATACCACATATTTCTTATGTATTAACATATCAGTCACTCAAACTTCAATTTTTACATACAGACCATCCAACTTCTATGTTTCTAGCATAGGGTTTGGTGGTCCATAGGTAAAAATTAAAATTTATGTGGTTTATATGTTAATACATAGGAATTAGGTGGTAGGTATGTAAATCTCATTTTAATTTAATAAGATGGCTATTTATGGATAAAAGTATAATTTAAAAAATAATATTTAATTTTCATTTTCTTGTAAAAAAAATTATTATATTTGAGATAGCTTCAATTAGACTCATGAAATTTATATTTGATGTTAAAAGATGAATGTAAGAAAATTTGTAATTTTTTAATATATTGGAAAATTGAATTGAATAGAATAGAATAATAATAATAATAATAAATCCGTCTATTCCGTAAATAAAGGCTACGGAGAGCAAAGAGAGAGTTATAGCATTATGAAGCATCTTGTTAATTAGCATGTTATACGTATTGCATTATCTTTTATTATTATTATTATTATTTTTTCTGTTACAGATTGATCAACGGGTGAAACTATAAATCAACCCTAAAGCGCTAACTCCCGTCAGGTCTGGGGCCGACACAGTGTGCAAGGAATTCGAGTACCACCTGCTTTAAGGCGATACCGCGCCAGCAAAGGATTCGAACCCGTGACCTGAGGGAACTTATGACCGGATGCACGGCTGCATTACCAACATGCCACGAAATGTGTACCATAATTTTAAAAATATATATTTTTTCTATTAATAGTTTTTAGCTCAAACTTTTATCTTTTTTTGTACTGAATTTATTATTATTAATAACAAACACAAATATAGATAAATTATATGATCATATAAATCTTATTTTATCAAAAGAATATCAATTGTTATGTTGTTTTGTTTGGTATTATGACCTCTATATATGTATATATAGTCTAAGATGTATTTGTATAACCCATAGTAGGTGTGACAAAAATATAATTAGTAAGAGTGTGGTCATAAAAAAGTCTATTTACTTGAGCTTAATTTGTAATGTAATGAATGAATCTCAAAACAATTCAAAGGTGGCACTAAACTAGAGGTTTATCTATCAAGAAAAATAAAATTTGAGGTTAGATAAGCTCAAAGTAAGAGAGAAAATTTCATGAAAATAATTGACTTGACACGACAAACTGTCCAACACTAAACTCGCTCCATTTAGAGTCTACAAATGCCTTGAACCGAATGAATTGATCGATCTGGCAACAAAATTGAACCCAACTTGTGTTCGATGATATTGAAAAAAGAGGGGGTTGAAAAATATTATGATGAAGTTACTCTAAGAGGAACTAGAGAAGAAGAACAATAACATACGATCCACTAGAGGGGCATGGGCAATCGAGAATGAATCTTTACTTCGTGCCTTCTATTTTTTTTAGAGAGCAGAGATAGAAAGCGAGAATTATACATAAGAAGTTATATCGAGAGAGAAGAAGATAACTTTTCACATAATTATTACATGGCTATTGCAGATATGGAAAGAAGGAAGAATCTTAGATGTTGCTCTTGGGCCATCCTGAGTGAAGCTAATGAATAGGCACTTGAGTGTCCTCATCAGCCTAGTTCTATAGAATATTTGTGGGTGTTGGACGAAGAACATTGCTTGGGTTCACAATTCAACAATGGGTTTCAATCAATTTTGTGTGAATTTAGTTCTTAAAACTAGATTTAATATGATTTTCAAAACTTAATAAAAAGATAAAATTTCATTCACTATTATTTGTATTTGATAAAAGTTGAAATTTGAAATTTAATATGATTAAATGGAATATAAATTAGCCATAAGATTTTATAAATGAAGGTCAAAATGTGGCATAATTTTGTACATCTCACTTTCTTGTTTCTTTTTCAGCCCAAACTTCTACTCAGTCATGATGGCCCCCATCAACCCACTCAATATGCAAATTAAAAGGGACATTTACATATATACCACCCAACCTAACACCTAAACTTTACTTTTTTACATTTATATCTCCCAAATATTTCACATCACATAAAAAATGCCACTATTTTAACTTCTAAAAAGTGAAACACATTTTCATGCATAGATAAACTGGCATATATGTAAAAATTGAAGATTAGTTGTCAGATATGTAAATACATAATAATTGAGTGGTATGTATGTAAAACATTATTTTGAGCTCTATGAAATCCATCTAAATGCAAGCAAACATTGACCTGCCATTCTAATCAATATATATTAAGGTTCAAGCAGATATAGGGTGTGTTTGGGGAAGGCACCACAATTTTTCATGTTTGGTAAAACTTTTTCTGCGTTCAAAAATTCAATTAAAAGTTCGTGTTTTCACATCATATCATCACTACTCGCAGATGCTACTTGAAATCTACAGTATGACATTTTCAGAAAAAAGAAAAAATTGCAATAACTACCATAATTTTTCGAACAATTACGTCTTTCTTCAGTAGCTTCACAACTATTTCTTCAAACAGCTGTAGCTGCCCCAAACAAAACAATAAGCAATTACCATCAATTTGAACAAAAAAGATGCACATAAAATAAACAACTACCGCATTCTTAAGAAAATTATAACTTTTAAAAAACTGAAAAACACCTTTCATGCATTGGTAGTGACATAAATGTAAAAATTAAATATAGGAATTGTTTGATACGTATGCAAATCTTCAAATAAATTATATATAACATACTGCAACATTTAGAACTACAGATAATCACCATCTCTAATTAATCTCTACATCTATTAAAACCATGTCATCGACATTACAATAATATATATCATAATATACCTGAAATACAATACATTTGATTTATATACAAAGGCCTGAAGGGCAAAACCTGCAATGAAATGAAGCGTTGAATAAAGCTATGATACAAAGCTACAGATTTATGTACCTCTGACATAACAATATCCATTATGTTTTGCAGAGAGAAGCTGCATCAAACTCAGCCATCAGAAACAGATTCATTTTTCCACGCTTCTGCTTCAGACCATATGAAGGCTTTAAACTTTCAAGCTGCTTCAAATTTCCACATTACGGTGCCCCTTCAGCTGAAAATAGATATGAGCGATTAGATTGCAATTCAAATCAATTAAAAAGAGACGAATTAATCAACTTATAATGTTGAGCTTGTTAGTTGCAATGGACAATCAGTGTTAGGAAAGCGGAACAAAGACGGCTCAGTTAGGTCCAATATAATGATGATGGATAACTACTAATATCTAAGTAACTATTTATTTTTTACTTTCAATGGACACAAAATATAGTTTTTTGTTTTCAAAGTGAAAATATTTTCACCCTAATGTGTATATTTAAACACCATTTCGATCTAGAAAGCACAATGTGCGCCTATATCAAACAAAAACTTTAGAACTTGAGAACTGAAATGTACTTTTAGCTCTCTAACGTTGATCTAAGATCAAAAGGAGTCAAACTAAATTTCATTGATAGAGCTCAATATCACTAAGGCTCGGAAAGAATTAGAGCGATCAATGGCTTAGTGCACATTCTACTAATTATATCACTCAAAAAATGGAATAATTTCTACGGTAAAATCATTAAATATCATATAAATTTGCCTTTCTCAACCACTTAAAAGCTATTAAGCAGCAATAGGAAAGCCTATGAATGAAATTACAAACAAGAGAGATTCAAGTACGCTCATAGTTTATCCAAGAGAAGTTAACCACATAAAGATCCAAAATAAGATTCAACAACAGCAAAAACAAAAAATCTTTATCCCACTAAGTGGGGTCAGCAAAGATCATAATTAGATTGGGAAAAAAAAAAATCATTGTAAAAAAATAAGCATAGGTGATTATATTAAGGGAAATTTACATACGCAGCACACAATCCTTTTATATGTAAATATATCACACCTAAACTTTCATATTTACATAACAGAAATGTATATTTTTCTTTTAAAAAGTAATAATAATGCTATTTAATATTAGAGATTTGAGTGTTATGTGCGTAAATATGAAAATTTAGGTGCAAGATATGTAAATACATAAGAATTGCGTGCTACGTATGTAAAAGCCCCATCTTATAATAAATACATAAGAAAGTTCATTAAAAAAAAAAAAAAACCTCAAAAGGAAAGCAAAAGAATAAGTTTCACAAAATCATCTGATTAGAGCACTAACTTTACACTTGGAAGATGGAGGAGGTAATGATGCTCGCCGTAGATCTTTAGCAGGCTTTGTTACCTTCTTGATCTCTTTAAGTTGGAATGCAATCTCATCAAGGAGTTGTAACTGGAAGGTTTCCTTTTCTCTTTGGTCCGCATAAAGACTTAGATTTTCCCTCCCTTTCCTGATAATCTCTAATCTCTTCCTTAAAACATCAACTTCATTTTCAATTTTATATCTTTCGCTTTCCACAGAAGGCAATAAACTCCGCAGATTGGAACATGAAGCTCTCCCAGACAAGCTATCAATCAAACTGATTCTATTTGTGATTTCTGAGCAGCTTCTTCGGATGTTTTGTTCCATTTCATTGAAATTTTCGCATGCTGAATCTTCTTCTGCAGCAAAGGTATTTTGATTGACATCTTCTTCAGGCTTCAAAAACTGATCATCATCTATGACATGAACATCAAGGATGTTTGATTCAGCTTCAGCTTGAAAAGATTCATCACATCTCTGATCAGAAACATCTTTAACAGTAATATCTTTATGATATTCAGTCTCAAAGGTTGAGTTCAAATTATTCAAAAGTGAATCAGCTACAGATAGATTATTTTGTATATTCAAACAAGACGAGTTGCTATGAGTTGCCAGTATGGTTTTCTCCTGGACTTCCTGATCACAATTATCATTACTGTTAAATAATTCAGCATTATTCCTCACACCCACAAAATTTTGCAAAGCCACGCTTGAATTCATAATTGGTAAAGATTTCAGGACAAAATCATTTGATTCTTCCTTCTTTCCAAACGATTTATAGATTTGTTGCAGCATCAACATGGGATCATCTGAGGAACCAACCAAAGTATCCAACTTTTCTTCCGAAAGGTTCTCACCAGCATCAAATTCCTGCTCAAATCTTTCGCCAGAATTCACCATTTCCTTATACATCTCGACCTCCTTCTCAAGCACATGCTTCTCCCTCTCTCGCCTCACTATGATCTCCTTAAGAATCTCCATCTCTTCCTCATCGTAAGCAGATTTCTCCTCAAACATTCTTTGATACTGTCGAGCCTCCATGCCTATCTCAGCCTTCTCCTTTTGAAGCCTCAATATCATTGCCATTGCCTCATCCGCAGCACTGGCAGCCGCGCTCCTCTCTTTCTCCAATTCAAGGTATAGAACTTCACGAGCCCATCTCTCTTCCTCGAGCTCCCTTTCCAAGCTACTCTTCATCGTCAAACTCACCCCACTGTCGCATCCCATCAGGCCTCGAACACCAATACATGAATCCTTCTCTCTAGTTGCAGTCTCTTCCCTTAAACCTGCAACCTCCAAAAAAACATTTGGTGTTGTTAGGTTTAAAGCAATTTAAATATAAAATCAAATATAAAAATCTCCAAAAATTTTGATACATCATGTCAAACATTAAGTTCTTGGTTTAATGTTATTTGTCAATCTTTCAAGATTGTTAGAATTCAGTGCAATGTTATTTTGGCACATTTACATACATAACACCCAATTCCTATGTATTTACACACTTAACACCAAAATTTAATTTTTTACAATTAGGCGACTCAAATCTTTCATATCAACTAAAAAATACCACCATTTCAACTTTTGAAAAGTGAAATACACATGTTTATGCATAGGTAAAGCAGTTTAAATATAAGTATTAAATATATGTAAAAATTGAAGTTTTGGTGTTAGATATGTAAATGCATAAGAGTTTAGTGGTATATATGCAATTCTTCCTATTATCTTCAGAGTATAGTACAGATTGAGTAAGATTACTCCCACAAGATTGTCTTGCCTATAAAATGCTTCGTATGTCTTCAATTGATACTTTGCAATGGTTTTGTAATTCTTTTTTGAAGATATTGCAAGAATCTTCTCTGAACAAAAGCTTTATTAAAAATCTTCTGTTGACAATATATACTTCTATAACATCATAGACAGCTCCTCTTGTTGATATTTACACAGGTCAGAGTAATATAATTTCTTGCAAAATCAAGTAGATAATGCATCCATAACTCAAAAAAGCAAAAATTCAGAGCAGAAGGGAATGGAGAACTATGTTTTGATGCATATAATATTTCATAAATCCATACAATATGAAGTATCTCAAACCAGTTCTAATTAACTACCTTAGATGTTAAAACGCAAAGAACTATATAACTAGACAGGAAATCTGTTCCTATTAAATCAAGAAAAAGCCTTTTTAGGTCTTATTATTAAAGATGAACCAATTTTAATAACAAAAATGGCAAATGATTAGACTCACCTTCCTCATCAGAGTCCCGCGGGCCGCCGGAAACCCTCTCAGCCGAAGTCGAGCAACACTTCTCCGCATTAGAGATTGAAAAACCAGGATCAGGATGAACCAAAGGCTCATCCGGCGAATCAGGCGGCGGCGGAGGCGGCAGCAAATCGCAATCTTCGCTAGGATATTGAACGGCACAGCAACATCGAGGAGAAGGGGAAGCACCGGTGGCGATTAGGGAATCATAAGGGAAGCGGGAGCGAAGCGAGCGGTGGACGGCGGCGATATTGGTCCTGGGAAAGTCGAGGAGGAGGGTCTTTTGGGCGCAAGAAGGGTGGGCGAATCGTCCATCGCAGGAGCAGGGGAGAGAGAGACCGAGGAGAGAGAGGAGCTTCGAAGCAAAGAAGGCGATGGTGGCTCCGAGGAGAAAGAGGTAGGCTAGGGTTAGGTCGAGGTAAGCGCCCACAAGGGAGGTGAGGGTCCAGCTCTCTACAGCGCAGCACGCCATTGGGAGCGTTAGAGGATTAGCCGTGCTCTGCTTTGCTGAATAGGAGGAAGACGAAGCTAAAGATAGCGGAGACCATTCCCAAATTGGTTAAGTAATTGTAATTTATATATCTTTAATTACTCGATAAAGCGGTCGTTAATTGGGATAATGTTTCTAATTTTGGCGATCATGATTGGACTAAAATAAACGAGTCTAGCTACGAGCAGGGCTGTAAAAAAAAATTCGTTGTTCGAGAACAGTTCTTGTTCGGTTCGCCAAAAAGTTCGTATTAGATTCATTCGATAAGCAAACGAGACGAACAGGAACAATTTTTTCGTTCGGTTTGTTAAACGAACCAAACAACGAACAGTGATGTGTTCGTTCGTATTCGATTCGTTATTGTCCAAAATATAAAATAATTTAAAATAATTATATATAAAAAAATTATGATATTTTAAAAATAATTATATATTATAAAAATTTATCATATTTTAAATAATTAACCTTCTATAAATTATAATATATGATAAATTATTAATAACAATAATAATATTATAGTATTAATTATATTAATATAAATATTATAATATTATAATTAATATACTATATATTAAAATAAAATCTTAATTAAAGCACTAAACGTCTTTATTCGTTTGCTTCATTTTGAGGAAGTATGGGTTACTGATGTGTACGAAATACGATCAATTTCTTCATTTTAAGAAAGTATCCTATCAAAGTTGAAATGTATCGAAAAAAACTTGTTGTTCGAGAACATTGCCAGGAAGTTCGTGTTCGTTCGATAAGCAAACGAACCAAACATGAATAGTGATGTGTTCGAACATTTCGAACACAAACAATAGCTCTGTTCGTTCGTGTTCAGTTCGTTTACACTCCTAGATATGAGTTAGAACTTTTGGATCAAATTTTTTTCGTGTTAATTTCGAGTCATGCTCGAATATGCTCGAACCGACTTCTCTTAACTTTTTTAAAAAAATATATATCGAGTCAATCTCAAGTTGGAGAAGATTAAAATAACTCAATTTAAGCCAATTAGTTTCAAATTTGAGCCACTTCAAACCCGCTCCGAGCTAAAATAGATTCAAATAACTCAATTCGAGCCAATTTGTTTCTATTTTAAGTCAGATAGCTCAGCACAAAGTTGAATATAATAAATCATGAATCGATTTTGAGCCGCACTAAATCTATTCGAACCGAACCTAACTCGATGGTAAAATTACTCTTGAGTCTAGAAATTTATTTGAAAGTGGACGGAACAAGTAATTAATTAATTAGTTGAATGGGCGGGACGTAAGGAGCTGTAAATTTAATTCTTTATTAATAATCGATGGTCGTCACACGTGTGTGCTGTCATTCCGCACATGACCCACATGGGCTGTTTGGCAGCGTTAATGTGCGAAAGCCACCTAATTTCTAACATAATTTAGATATGAAGTATTATTTAATTCTTTTTTTTTAATTTAAATGAAAAAATAACTTTCAGCATTAAAATCTTGGGACATTTACAAAGACGCCTCGTAATTTTTATTTATTTACATATCCAACACCTTAAACTTTAATTAATTTCATGTAATTTGTAGTTAACTAATCACTGCATTTGTACTGATTATGAAATGGAAAAATGATCTTTATTACTTCATTGATTGAATTAATTTTGATGACAAAATTTATTTATTTTTGAAGTTAAAATAAAAATTAACTTTAATTATTAACAATTCTAAATATTAATAAGTTTGTGTTATGTTTGATGCGTGTTAGAAAATTTGCGGCGGTAGAGTAGCAGATTACTGTCTTAGTGTTGTACGAAAATTCAACACACACGGATGAAAGAGAAACAAACGGTGACGACTCTAAAAGCTTTTACATGGAAAATTCGTAAAAGAAAAAACCACGGGGTTTGACCCAGTTGCGAAAATCCACTATTGATTGATGTTTACAGAAATCTCTTGTCCAACTTACGGGAAATGTAACTATATGTGTCAGAGTACAAAGTCGACTGACGGCGTGGTTGGTGGGGATTAACGATGATTAATAGTAATATACGGAGGTTGGCAGTAATTGAAGACGGTAGGCAGTGCTCAACGGTAGGCGGTGGTTGACAGAGGCCGGTGGTGGTCGACAGAGGTCAGTGATGGTCGACGAAGGTCGGCGGTGGTCGACGAAGGTCGAAGGAAGTCGGCGATGGTTGACGACGGTAGGCGGCGTTCGACGGATGTCGACCATTACGGTAGGCGGAGATCAAGGACGGTCGAAGGTGATGCTGAGCTGCAGCTTCTCCTCAAGGCCTGAGACTCTCTCTCCAGACTTCCCCCCTCATGTGAGGGGTGAAGGTTTATTTATAGTGTTATGGGTGCATTTAATGCACAAATATGAACAATTTTGATCAGACGGTTCAGATAGTTTCCTAAGATCATATAGTGTTTAATGGACGTTTGAGTGCCTTAATGATGTGAGATTGAGTGATCTTAGGCTTGTTCGATTCGTCTTGTCGAGACTCTTGATTAGAGTATAAGCTTGTTAGTGTCGGCATTTGTTTGCCTTCTAAGTTTATCTGGAAATATTTCAAGAGTAGTTTGATGACTTGATATGGACTTGATTTGACTTAGATTGGACTAGTTTTTATATCATGGGGTTCGTCTCATCGAGCTGGTTAGTTTAACTGTAAGTCTGCTAAAATTGGTGCTCTGAATGACTTTTTATCAATATGTGAACGTTTCTTGCTAAAAACATAGCATTGAGATTCATGTCGTGTCTTAGATTCATGCTGTATAATAAAAATTTGTTGTTATCGTATCAATGTTATTACAAATTCGTAATAATTTACCAATTCAATTTTTTGCATAATATATATATATATATATATATATATATATATATATATATATATATATATATATATATATATATATATATATATATATAGTGCGCATGACGTAATTTGTTAGTAAACTGACGTCTTTGAATTTCGTAAGCACTTCGAGTCACGGGTTCAAATCCCGTTTTGGCTGTAGTGAGGGCGGACATCAAATAGTTAGCCAGATGG
The DNA here is from genome assembly GCA_022702705.1 of Papilionanthe hookeriana x Papilionanthe teres. Taxonomy (NCBI): domain Eukaryota; kingdom Viridiplantae; phylum Streptophyta; class Magnoliopsida; order Asparagales; family Orchidaceae; genus Papilionanthe; species Papilionanthe hookeriana x Papilionanthe teres. Next base: position 147,383,258 of record CM040422.1, on the reverse strand, counting down.
CTGGGGAATATATATATATATATATATATATATATATATATATATATATATATATATATATATATATATATATATATATATGTATGTGTGTTATGTGGCAAAATTCATACTTCAATTTTTTAAAATATCTCGTTATAAGTGAGTATGAGAACAAACTATTTTTTCCTTAAATTATGGTATAATGTTAATGTTGGTGTTGTTAACTATCAAATTTCGAGTCGAACCAGGGTTGGTCGTAATCAACCCATGGCTCATTAAATTTAATTTTGAGCCAAGCCAACTTGAAATTGTAACGAGCTGGTTCAAATTGAGTTATTTGAATTCATTTAACCTCAGATTCGGCTCGATCTAGCTCAAAACTAAATCTAACTAACTCAAATTGAGTTATTTGGATATGATCTTGAAATTGGCGTGAAATTGACTCGTGACTCATTATACTCAATTTTAATAGCATTATACATATACTTTTTTATAAATTAAAAATACTACGAGCCAATCTCGAGTCTTGAACTGAATAATGTATTGCTCGAAATCGGCTCGAAATAATTCTATCCAATACTTTGCCTCATAGCCCGGCTTATTTATTTAGATCCAAGCCAACAGTCAAATAATTAACAATCTTTGAGTAAAATTCACCGCTCTAGTTTAAATTTTATTTATTTTGGTATTTATTTGTTTATCATGTATTATATTTGCAAGTCATTTTAAAAAAATGAAAATTCAAAGGTTCAATTTCAACTCAACGGAACAACGTAATAAAAATTAAATGTATTTTAATCTAATTAAAATAATATTTTTATCATTTTAGTATATAAAATTTTAGTTCCGGACAATTTATTCTACAACTATTTTTTAATATTATTCTAGATTAAATTTTGACACAAAATCTTCTATTTATTTTTTCAAACTTTTCTCAAAAGCGATTGCATTTTATTTCTATTAGAGCTATCACATTACAAATGTTACAGTTACTAAATGTCCGTTTGAGACAGTTTATTTGGTGCGGTAACGTTTTGAAAGCGCACCTGAATTGTTTGGGTAAACTGTGTTTTGGTACAACATGCGTTTTCTAAACAATGAAAACAGCGTTTTCACACCGCACTTTTATTGCGGCTTGAAACTTTTACCGAAAAGAAAAAAAAGAAAAATTTATAGTAGCAATTGCATCTAAACTTATCGGCATCTTATTTTTAATCAACTTATCAGCAGATTATTCAATAAGCTGCAACTACCCCAAAAAGACCCGAAGTCTATTAAAACAAAATACACCTTTTTATAATTAAATTTTAATATGATTATGCACTAAAATATTATAATTATAAATATCAAACTTTAGGTGTCCTATATATACATACATAATAATTAGTGTAAATTTTTCTAAAAATAATCAAGAGGATTTATTTACATATTATAATATCAGTGAACTTATTATCAAACGTGCATATTTAGCATGCAAATTTTTATATTTATTTATACAACATTAAAATATATGTATGAAAAAATGCATTTCATTTTACATTAGTTAATATGATGCCATTTGAGGATTATATAATTAAATATAAAACTTTTATGTATTATATATATATATATATATATTGATTCATATATGAAAATCTCCCAATGATTTTTTGCATTACAATTAGGGCTGTCAAAATAGTCATTGTTCACGAACAATTCGTGTTCGACTCATTAAGAAGCTCGTGTTTGATTCGTTCGTTAAATTAACGAGCCGAACATGAAGAAAAAATTATTAATTCGTGTTTAGCTCGTTTTAGCTTGAAATATATATAATTTATGAGAAATATTTTTTAAAAATTTTAATTTACATAAAGGCTAAAAAGATTTATAATTAATTAAAATTATTGATAAAATAAAATAAAATATATTAAAATGATTTTTTAATATAAATAATAAAATTAAAATCTCACCACAATCCTTAAACACTGCATGACCAAAGTTGTCAAAACGACTCTTTGTTCTTGTGTTCGCTCGCTAAGCAAAATAATAAAACAAGTCCACATTTTGTGTTTGAAATATAAATGAATTGAACACAGTGGCATTTTTAACAAACCGAACATGAGCTTTAGCCTGAACTCGCTCGTGTTTCGCTTGTTTATACCATTAATTACAACAAGCACTACATCTACCCTGTTCGAAACCTCATACAAAGCCTTCAACGGTCTTTCAAAATAATAATAATAATAATAATAATAATAAGGAAATCTCCTTTATTCAACGATGGAATAATTTCAAAAGTTCCAAAATTCTATCTACATGAACCAATAGGCATGCAGGCAACATAAAGCAAAGGGACCGTTCTACGTTTCATTCAAATATTACAGGAAAGGAAAACAAGAATCTGCTTCTATGAAGATTAAGGGTGCATTTGGGGCGAGTTTAACTCGCATTCCATGTTTAGTGTAAAAAACTAACTGCATTTTCGTATAAACCGCTCAACCGTTGTTTCCAAACAGTGAGACGGCGTATAAAAATAATAGATTAGCTGCCCCAAATGCAGCCTAAGATGCAGCATGAGCTACTAAATATGTAAAAACAGAGAGAGCTTCCTGAAGATGGGCGGCGCGAAGATCTTGTGGGATTGGAGAGTCCAGCATGGTCTCAAAGCAGCTCATTTGAACTGATGGGGTTGAGCCTTCCCCTGGAATCGACTGCAGCAGATCGCTAAGCTCCTCTGCCATTCTCGAATAAGTTGCTCTACCACCCAAAAAATTCAGAATATTACAAAAATATAGAGGGAAATTTGCATACATACCACACAAGTCCTATGCATTTACATATCCAACCCCCAAAATTTTGATATTTGTATTTCACTTTTGAAAGGATGGTGATATTAAAGATTAAGGTGTTATGCATTGTAAAATGTGCATGTTTAGGGGTTAGATAGTTAAATACATATAATAATTGCATGGTATGTATGTAAATGCACCATATAAGAAACTCCCTGTAGTTTTAATGTATGGGTGGGATCAGAAGTTTGGCATATGAAATGCATGTAAGGTAAACCATGCGAAGTATATAAGCATTGGCTGCACTTAGTTTGCAACAAGTTTATGAAAGAAATGTAACTCTGAAATATATATAAATTTTATTTTATTTCGAAACAAATTATTAAGGAAAAAAGAAACTGTGATGAAATGTATAGTGTTTAGGATTGCAAGATGTGTGCATTGAGAAGAACTCGAGATGTGTGCGTTGAGAGGAACAAATTAGCAAACTGACTAATTATTTTTTCATGGTAATGATCTGTTCTTAGAAATTTAAGTGGCAACTTGGGATCACTTTTAATTTTTATTTTGATTTGTTTATATTTTTGCCTGAAATAAAACATCTTTAGTATGTTGTAACATGTTGAGTTATTTTTAAAAATAAACAAAATAACTTTTAGATGTTTTGAATGTTTTTCAAAAATAAGTTTAGTTTATTTCTTAAAATAAAAACTAAAAACATACAAAAAAAATAATAATAAACAAATATATTTAAAAAAACAAAAAAATTAAAAATTAAAAATTAAAAATGTATTCTGAAATTGAAGATTTTTAAAAAATATTTTTTATTCTAGATGTGGATTATAGCCTAGGCATTAAATGACAAGTCATCACATTAATTCACTAAAACATACTTCAAAACTTACAATACATTTTGAATAGATATTAAATCAAGGTTGTGAAAACCGGATTGGAAGAAGGAAATGTTCAAGGTTCATTTATTTGACCGGGGTTGAACCGGATGACATAATAAATGAAAAAATTAATTAAATATGATCTAAATAATACAATAATAATATAAAAATATAAATTTAAAAATATAAAAAAATAATAAATAAAATACTTTTGAGTACATCTATAACAAAGCCATCAAACTCTCCGGTCTCTTCATAAGAGAAGCTAGCCTTATTCCTAAAATAATTTTTAAATTCAATATAAATTGCCTTAGACACTAAATGCTCCAGCTAAAATTGCTCAAACATATGAAAGTTAAATGTCTGCATGTGCTCCAACCAACATATAAAATGCTTAAATACTAGGTTTGAGAATGCTAAGCAGGCAAATCGGGCCTCATTGTCTATAGGGTAGGGTTGTAAGTCTCACTCATTAGTCCAATCCTCCTCGCAAGGATTGGAGTTGACGAGTCTAATAAGCCCCAATAAATGTCCAAATCTTGAACTAAGAGTTTACAAGTCTAAATCACCAAACTAGTATGATCCTCTTCCTTATAAAGACAGGAGTCGACAAGACTTATATTTTGAAAAGCTTAAATTGAAAAAATCAAATGCTCCACTTAAATGTAAAGTTTTTAAATGTTCAAATACCTCGATAATAACCAAGTAGAGAATATTTCAATGTAATCAGAGTTTTCAAAATAATCAATTGAAATTCAAGCTAAAATTGAATCACATAAAAGCTAAAAGTAAAATTCATCCGCCTTCCGCAAAAGTTTGTGGAGTGTGACAAATTTATGATTAACTTCAACTCACAAAGAGTTAATTTCATATCAAATGTATCCCTATATTCACAATCAAAGTAAATGTACGCAAGTAAGAACGTGGCCCAAGTCCTCTGTTTGCGTGGTTATGTCGTTAAATGACACCACAAAATAGCGGTTATGACCAGTCAAATGACCGAGTGGTTGTCGCTAAATGACATCATTATATTATGATCACAGTCGTAGCCCGTATGTTCCCCGACAGCTTTCTACCCTTGTTGTGAATAATAAATGTACAATTGATTGACACAAAGCCTTTTGTTAGCTAAAATCAACTTAAATTTGTCCCATTTGACAACAAACTATCCCAGATCTACAAGGATATCTTGGATGACGCAACTCATGGTTGTTGATAAGGATTCTTCTGTCAGGTTGGGTCGACTATCTCTTCTAAGTAAGCAGATCAGGAACTGCGACGACCTTAATGACAACCATGATGTCTTGATTGAGTTTCGTCTTTATTCGCCCACCATCCGCTTTAAGCTTCAAGTGATAAATTCTATAATTTAAATCCTAAGTCTACTGCTATTATATGTTAAATCTCAATTCTTAATGACTAGTCTTAATCGAAAGTGCTCTACTGTTATCGAGAGGGTAATTAACCGTAGGGGCTTGCGTTTATGGGAAACCTCGAATCCCAAATAAAAAAGTTCTTAGAAAATGAAGGCGAAATCTCTAGGTAGTGCTTATCTACAATCCAATCTGCAGTTCTGAAAATTTAACTCTCCAATGCTCTCACATTCAAAATAAAAATAAAAACATAGAGTTGCCTGGGGGCAGTCGTGAATTTTTGGAGCCCATAGAAAATAATAATAATAATAATAATATTATTTAACGAAGAAACTCATCCATAAATGGCTTATTGTAGCAATTAAATGATCTTAATATTAAGTATGTCAAATGCCTGATCTCAAGATTTCGATAAATTCACAACATCAAGTTATCGTCTAGCAACTAGTATATACAGATTTTAATCTCGACTCTTCTGCTGGTCAAATCATAAATGATATACATGCAGATTTTATAGTTAATGTGGTAGCAAAAATTATTGATATGAGAAACCATATACTTAATGAACTTTCTTAGATTATTTATTAGCTTATTTAAGTACTTGTTAAATTAATTAAAAAAAAATCTAGTATAAACAAAACTTGATTATAGAAATATTTGAACAAGCCCCATGTATGAAAACTTGGCTTGATATCGAACTGAATATGAACTACTTGTACTATGACAAGCCAGTTTTAATCCACAGTGTGCTCAGCTTAACTTGGCTCGCTCAATTTCAGCCCCCTGCTTTTCACCTCCATTAGAAGTCACATCCAACACATTTCTAGGGAGGCATACATCCTAACTGAAATTTATATAAAATGATGAAATTGTGTCCATTGCTAATAGTGGACACCAAAATTATTTTGTGCAATAGTTTATTAGACTTTAATGAATGACTCATGTATTAATCTAAAAGAAGCAAAACAATTATTCCAAAATCCACATAGCAAATAACAAATTGTGGTAATTCGTTGAAGCTAATTTTTTTCAAGCCAAGCATAGTTGATGCAAACCAATTCATAGTAAAAAAAAGCTACATATGTATGCTAAGACCTATAAATTGTCAAATTCAGGGATGAGTGAACTTCAACAGTTCATCTTTATTTTTAGGAATTACAATTCCTCAATTTTCCTTTGAAATATGCCTATGATAATCCAAAAGAAAATTAGGTGGTATTCTACTAATTTCAAGATTCCTCCCAGATCCATCTATGCTAACTGCTCCATGTTTTGATTGATTACTATGAGGGGCTATGAGTTGGGGTTGACTTGTCTCTTTTGGTTTCCCTATGTTTCACTATTTCATAAATAGCAGTAAAGATCACTATGAGTGATCTTTTTCACGAGGTCATCCTTTATTCAAATTCTTGTGATTCGGTTCCTCACAATTTGACCACCAAGTATTATTTCACGATGGCTACCCTACACATGTTGTCGTATGACCGTTACAATTCACTTGATTTAGATTGGGTTGCTGACTGCTACTCTGAATTTTTTATTCGAGAATTGGGAAATAATTTTATTCTAAATATGCTAGACGCAATTTCTTTAATCCTTTTAGTGTAAATATTTAAGAAGGTCGGAAGAGTTATGTCCTCATAAAGTGTGAGAAATGATTGTTACTAATAGGTGATCTCTTTGCTGAGTATATTCTACATTTTTTAATTATTAATTTACAAGTGTGATGGAAGAAGGCAAAGGCGCAAAGCTATCTTTGCCGCACACAAAGAACAACTGCGGATCTTCTTGACAAACCAGTAAAAGCAAGACGCTGACTAAAGGAGAATTTAGTTATAAAACTTGAGAAAGGAAAGAGATGAAATTTTTTTAATACCTGGCGTCAACAGGGAGTCTGCTTCCCCAAACTCGTAATGATTGATTGAGACGATTGAAGAAATCTCTGCAATCTTTATTTTTTCTTGCAAGCAGGTCCTACGGCAGGGCAAAGAAATATTTCATTAATCTGAAGTGAAAGAAAATCAGAGGTGTGATGCACCTAAAGCTAGAAACATATTTCGAGATCTTTTTCTTTCCTAATATATGTTATAAATAGGTTCATTAAATATTTTTTAACTATCTAGTGTAAAACAATAAATACTTATAACTTACATAATATTACAGGCATTGACTGTGAGATATTAGGATCTAAATCTTAATAAGCAGAAGTAAAAGAGGAGAAAAAAGCAATTTCAAGTAATAATTAAACAAATATCCACAGAATGAAAGTTAGCATTTATCAAATTAGATTGATAAAAAACATTGAAGTTTGCATTTAAACAATGCATAATTAATGTAACGCATTATGACAAGATAAAATGCAAATTAAGATTTGAAGCGCCATAAAAGATGCCCTAGTCATTGGGCTAACGCAATTCAATTAATATAATCATTTATAAGAAGAGGGTGCTAACTAAATAAGCAAGCATTTTAGTGGTACTTCTTAAGAACAAACAAGATTTTAAAGATTATCATAATTTTGGAGAATCAAACTCGATAGTTCAACGGTGAGATGTTTTGAGAGAGTAATAGAACCTAAGCATAGAAAAATAATAAAGCATTGAAGAAGAAATTTTTTGTGCCTAAAGATCTAGCATTGAGATAAATATTCTATCAAGACAATTAATCAATAAGTATAGACTTTTTTCACTGACCGAGAAAAAAAGACAAACTAATTTGGAGGGCATTAAGAATAAAAAATCTATCAAAAAGATACGTTGAAGTTATTAAAGACCTGTCTAATCGAAAAACGATAAAATATTCAAAAATCTATAGAATGATAAAAAAGTTTGTGAAACATTAAAGATAACGTTTTTGAACCTTTTGAATTGACTACATAGTAGTTCACAAAAACATTTAAACTGAGACATCATAGCATAAAACATTCCTAAATGGCATTTTTATGGATGAAAAAAAAAATCTCCAAAGTTAAAAAGTTATAACAATAAAGAAATTTGGTATAGGGATAGTAAGAAAATGATCCTAATTATCATTATTGGGATAAGAATGACGGATCTATATAAGGATCTACAATACAAGAAAAATATTTGTAAATTACTTGTCACAATAGCTTCACAATTACCCAGGTGTTTGGAGGAGGAGGAGGAGGAGGAGGAGGAGGAGGAGGAGGAGGAGGAGGGAGGGGGGGGACAAGAGCGAGAAAAAGACAGACGATAGGGAGATAGAGAGAGCAACGACGAAGAGATCTAAGGCAGAATCGAAAGCAATGATGAATTAGGGTGCGAGTGACCAATGAATTTGAAAAGAAAAAGAAGAGCAGGCGTCATTGATAAAAGCCGAAGGTGACGATGTTGACGAGCAGCTTGTGTGTGCGATTTGTGTCAAGAAAGGCTTGCCAAGAGAAATAGAAGGCAAGTCAAGCAGCACTGGAGCAATAAACGTGCGAATTTCTTGAGGGTTTCGGAGCACACAGAAAATTTTTTCTTCTCTTTTTTTAATTTGTTTGAGTTTAAACTATATGTTACAAAATAATAATAATAATAATAATAATAAATTAAGAATATTTTACAAAAATGAAAGATTTATTTGAAATATGAAATTAAAGTTTACAAGTAACTATTTAAATTAATGTAAAAATTAATTGGATCTAGAATAAAATTTAATGCAAATCGCATATATTGATTAAAGTTGTAATTTTGATAGTTAGATTAAGATGATATGGATACTTAAAATGAAGACTTTCAACAAAAAAAAAAAATACTATAATTAATTGTGAGATTAGTTATGTATATAAAATGATATAGATATGTAAATGATGTGGTAATATTTTGAACTATCTTAAACAATCATATTTAAAATACAAACTGTAAAATGCTCTTATATTGATTTATTGTAAGTTTAATTAACATGCATATTGATTTTTTTTTTAATGTTAGTGTAGTTTAAAAGTATTAGTAGTCACTAACTTTTGTTAGCTCATTGTGTTTTCATTTAACATTTTTAATTTTAGAACTTTGTTTAAAGATGAACGATAGAGGAGAAAATATATACAAAATGTGCAACAAACAGAAGTTAAACTCATTATTTAATTATTTTAATTTTAAATCATTAGCAATTTTTCCTTTAGTTCGGATTTAGAATTAGTAATTAAATTTAACTTTCACCATTTGACCATCCATAAACCCCTTGAAAATTCCAAGCCCTTGAGCCGGGCCATGACATGAAGTATAATCGTTAAAATGGATATGCCTTAAGAACACAATGTGGTTAGAGAACATCATAAAGATTTAAGCATAAATATTTGAAACTACATTTAGACTAACTTGCTTCATAGCAACCTGATTTTATGAAATTTAAGAAGACACTAACATCTAAATTTAATGAAGAAAAAAATTATAACTATCATGAAGGATGTGTGCTGGAACTAATAAAAATGTCAAAAGAATGGTTTAGAGTAATAAATATTGAGAAGAGATCGTGAAAACTAAGTTTATGTGTGATGCAAGGAAACAGATGCATTATAATTTAAATAAAGAATATGTGAAAAGATTGAAAAGAAAAAAAGGGTGGAAAAAAATCATAGGGTTAAATTGTTTTTCAAAAAGACACGCAAAAATGAATATACACCATATTGAGTACTCGACATAAATAAATGGATATAAGACATTCATAAAGCCAACCTTAAATAATTTGGATAAAGTTAATGATGATGACGATGATGAAACATTTGCAAGTTTTATCTGAATTCATCTGCATAACAAATTTGAATTTACGTTTAAGAAAAATAAATGAATAAATGCACATAAGTACTGCAAACACTATCCACCATAAAAATTTCATGCCAACATTTCACTCAATTTGATCACAATATTATCTCTCGATTCATATAGTCCAGAGAGAACAATATGCCATGGGAGTAGCAATAGTTAGAGAAGTCCATATTTTACATCAGCACTAACCCACTTCCTATTAGCATGGTTATCTGACAGGCGGTTACCAATCTTGTGCAACTGCCTCGATGCCATCCACATCTTTTCAAGCCGGTTTCCACATGCCGAGCATAAGCTCTCCTTTCCTAAGACCAAAGTGAAACTATGCCAAAATTGGAAGAAAGAGCTCTCTAAGTTTAAATGCAGACAATTTTTCATCAACACTAATGGGGACAAAATCGAGCAAAGTATGCTGCTAACTAAGAAACAATAAAATAAAGAGGAAAAAAATTGGAACAAAAAATATTACCTGTGTTAAGAGTACAAAATGAGCCTTTCCAAATGAATACGAACTTCTCTTATGACATACGAGGAAATACTACAAAAACCAATGGCTTAGAAGTCTACGAGGACAATGGAATCAGTGAAATTCGAGCCAAAGCTTTTCTTACTCATTCCTACAATAGAAAATAGATTTGAAGCACGAGTAATGGACTTGAAAAGATAACATTGTGACTCAAACTCAAGTTTACACTCCACTATCATCATAGGCCCTTAAATGAAGCAATCGACAAAACAAGAAAAATGGTTAATCGGCCAATCCCAAATCAAAGCCATATTAAAATCAATCTTAAATTTGGTACTCACATGTTTTTAAACCTGAAAAATATCAGCCTATGAGTGGGCATTCAAAAAAGCTCATTGTTCGCGAACAGTTCATGTTTGGATCGCCAGATAGTTCGTGTTCGATTGGTTCGATAAGCAAATGAGACAAATACGAACAATTTTTTTTGGTTCGGTTTGTTAAATGAACCAAACACGAACAGTGATGTTCATTCATCTTTGATTTTTTATTGTTCGAAATATAGATTAAAAATTTATGTTATTTTAAAAATAATTATATATTATAAAAATTTATCATTTTTTAAGCAAATTAAACTTCTATAAATTATAATACATAATAAATTATTAATAACAATAATAATATATTAGTATTAAATATAAAGCCCTAAAAGCCTTATTCTAAAAAGCCCTAATTCGCTTCGCTTCGTCTTCGGCAGCGTCTTTCTCCTTCGAGCCTTCTCCTTCTCCTCTCAAAATCACGAAAAGTTTTTGTCCTGCCTGCGAGAGTTTAGGGTTTGTCTTCTGTGTTCGTTCTCTAATCTCTACTCCTATTTATCTTCAAGCGGGCGTTTGGTTTGTCTGCTCGTCTGCTTGGTATTATTGCTCATTTGCTTGGTTTCTCGATATTATTGCTTGGTTGTTTGTAAGGCTACGGAACTGTCATCTTTGAGCATATTTTCTTTAATATTTCATATTTATCTTTAGGTTTGCCTCTCAGTTTAAAATTTCTTAAATTTCTTTTAGATTTATTTAGTATTATTTTTACTGGAACCTAAATTTTGAAGCTTTTGGGAGTGAGATCTTGCATATTGCCTCTAGATCGAAATTTATTATGGTTCATCCTTGATATTATGGTTGAGTAGAAAATGCCGCTTTTCCTAACTTTTGTATAAATCATTATCGTTTAAATTCAAGAAATACGCTCCTAGTTTTTTTATTGAAGAAATATATCAAAAAGATCGATTTGCGAAAACTTAAATCTAAACCAAGGTTCAGCTGCAATAAATTATACATTTTCAAAAGCTCATATGATTGCCAAAATATGTAGAAATCTGCGGAAGGAAAAGGGGAATCAAAAGCTTGGAGTCTCCATTGTTCAATAAAAAACCATATACACCAAGCAGTGACTCATAGAAGTAATGATTACCCTCAAAAGCACAAGCCTTCCAAGCATCTCCATCGCCATTGCAAGTTAGGAGTGCAGATATCTGAAGCCATATAGACAGATGGATAGAGAGAGAGGGATAGAATGAAAGAATGTGAGGAAAAGAAATATGACGTATTGGTTCTTTTGTAAAAAAAAAAAGAAACATAGCCGAAATTTTATTGCGAGCAAATTTAAATAAGAATATCTCATTTGACATTTTTAATTTAAGGTTGCTATAGTCCAACTTGCTTTGTATCTCTTCCATTAATGTCAGGAGGTTTGAAAATAAATTTCATGGGAGTGACAAAAGTTTATCTCCTGTGCCTTTGAGGGTAATCTATTCTTTCATGTGTCAATGGTTTGATAATAGCAGCTTACAAGTAGAGGGAATAGTCATGTCATTGCAAGGTACATTGAGTTTTTGGCAATTATGCGGCTGAAATTTGCATGCTTGAATGCCTTGATGCGCATCTCAATCCCATTTGAAGATGCCTATAATGTTTGTTGTTTAACAGTAAATTTTTATGCTGGTTTCCTCTTGCTTTATTTAGAGTTGAAGAAGCAAAGCAAAATGTTTGAGCTGAAAGACTTGTTGGTTGCTTCACTTGCTTGGGTACTTTGTATAATGAAAACAGTGAACGTAAAATGTTCTATTTTCCTATCTTTCTTTCACACTTCAAATATCTAAGAGCCCAATTTGCATTGTTTTGGAGAATAATGATAGTTATAATGATATTCGTTATGGTACTTCATTATTGATAATATAAAAACTTGTTACTAACAAGTTGTTAGTGAATAGATGTTATCGTTTATGTAAGTTAACAGGATATTTGTTTATCTTCCTGTTAACCTACACTAGCTAGATGGGGAAAAACATTATGGTTATGAAAGGATTGTATATGAACTTTAAGTGGAATGAGAATAATCAGGGACCCTTGAGGACTGATATTGGAAGGAGAGCTAGTTAATTTTTTGTTACTTTTTCTTAATGAATGCTATCTAAAAGTCCAACTTCTTACAATCACAATTCTTTAGCTTGAATGAGTATGCTTTTTTTTTTAGTAAGCATGTTAAATGGAAGCAAACCCTTCCATATATTAAAATTTCTTTTTCATTTGAAAGGCATTTACTTTTAGATTTTGAAATTGTACGATCGATTTGGAAAAACCAACTCCTTGATCAAATATTTGTTTGTTTGTTGTTGCTTACACATCCATGCATGAAATCTCATGTGATATCATAGTTTTGTGTATGGATATTTACAATGTCAAATGTTGAACATTCTTAATTTGTATCAAATGAAGAACAATTGTCACTTGCAACACAATAATAAATTGATAGTTCTTAACTTATTGAACTGACTGTTGGAAGCACTAATACTGAAATGCAAGGTAAGAAAGACAGGTAGAGATAATCATTTGTGTGGAAGTATTGTAGATATTAAATCAAATTCTAAGGGGGTTGAAGTATCATTTGTTCAATGCATTTGCTGTAGGGTGAAACCAAAGTTAAGTACAACCTAACAGCTTCTTAGGCATGTTAAGGAATGTTCTAAGATAAAAGACAAAAGTCAACAACAAGTTGACTTATCAGATAAGAGACAAAAGTAGCTGACTTCTTGCCTTTTGAAGTTTTGGGTGAATCATACATTCCTATTTTATATAATCCTAAAAATTATGATCAACAACTCATAAGAGAGGTAATTGAAAAAATGATAATTGTACATGAGCATCCATTCATGATGGTTAAACATATTTTGATTCATTATATTTTTGATAATATTGAATCCTAACTTTCAAAGTGTCTCAAGACACACCATAAAAAATGATTGCATGAAAGTTTACGAGTGAGGAAAAAAACTTAAATCTTGCCTTAAAGATATTCACATAGTGTCATTAACTGCAGATTGTTGGACCCCAATCAGACTACGGATATATGTGCTTGACTGCCCATTATATCGACGAAACATGGAAGTTAAATAAAATTATTATCAACTTTATTGAGTTAGAGCCTCCATAGACAGACATTTACATTTGTGATGCCATTTGTGTGTGTTTGTTGGAGTGGAAATTTCAGTATAAAATCTCCACAATTACTTTAGATAATGCGAGTAACATGACATGTCAGCTACTTCCTTAAAAACAAATTTTCAATCACGAGGAAAGCTACACTTCAGTGATTGTTTTTCATGTAAGATGCTGCGCACATATCATCAATATAATTGTCCAAGACGGGATAAAAGAGGTGTATGAAATCATCCAAAATATCAGAGAGTCAATGAAGTATCTAAAAAAATCCCCTGCAAGATTGTATAAGTTTGTAGAAGTGACAAAACAATTAGGAGTTACAACTACAAGGTCACTGTCCATTCATGTTTCCACTAGATGGAACTAAACTTTCAACATGTTGGAGTCCGCATTTATTTATCGTAATATTTTTATCACTACGCAATTAGAGATAGTAACTAGAAATAGTTGTCCGCTGATTCATAATGGGTGAAATATGAGAAAATCAAAAATTTTCTTTCAGTTTTCAACAATGTTACAAAGATGATCTCTGACACTCTATATCCCACTTCAAATATATTTTTACCTGCAGTTATGCATATTAAGAAGATTTTGATTGATGAGTCATTGTTGAGAAATATTATGAGTATGCAAATCAAATTCAACAAATATTGGAGAGAATATAATATTTTAATGTTTATTGCAGCAATTTTGGATCATAGATTGAAACTCAAATTTATTAGCTACACATTCCTGAAGATATACTCACATGACGAGATTGAGCACAATCTTAAAACAGTTCAAGATGCCTTGTGGAAAATATATGCAGATTAAGTTGTTGATTGCAATGTTTCTAATGAGGGATCTTCATCTGCAAATGATCCTACAAATTGCTTAAGTCATTTTAATGCAATGTTTATGTTTCAAGATTTTTTTGTAGCATCTGGTTTTGTAGAACCATCAAAACCTAATTTATAAATATAACTTGAGGAGGGAGTATTTGTGTGCTCGAATGAAAACTTTGATGTGCTTGGCTGATGAAAGATGAATACATTAAAGTATCACCGACTTTTAATTATGGCTTGAGATATTCTATCAATACATATAACCACAGTTGCATCAGAATCTACATTTAGTGCAGGCGGTAGGGTGTTGAATGATTACAAAAGTAGTTTATCTACTAAAACCGTTAATGCATTAATTTGTGCATCAAATTGGATTCAATCTACTCAAAAAAATGAAAAGACGTTAATGGTAATCTTTTCATTAAGTATACCGTTTTCTACTTTTTAGTGTATTTTATTTATTCGCAATACTATATATCAATATTTATTTTCATTATTACTTTTCAATGAAGAGATCTTTGGTAAGGAAAAACTTAATATTCAACTACAACACATATGAAGCCAACTTAGCCAAGTCTGCGCTATACAAATCCTTTCATTGCTAGGAATATACATTATTATTGTAGTTTTGAACCTTTGACACTTGCTATTATTTTCGCAGGACATGGCTTATCATTCCTTAAAACTGAATCTCTTGTTGTATGATTGAATATTTTGCTCAAGCTTATCATGCAGGAAAGGGCTTTATCATTTTTAAATATATTGCTCAGTATAACATGCTTGGGTTTTGTTTGACATTGTCTTTTTGGAAGATTTACATACATAACATTCAATCTCTATTTGACATTATCCTTATTTGGCTATTACTAGATCCGGGAAAGTCATTTTAGGGGTTTGGGAGGGGTGCAACAACTCCCAAAATTGGTGAGAGATCTGCTTCCCTCTCTCTTAAAATTGGTGGTGTTTTCTTTTTAATGGCCTCCATCAGAACTGAATTATATTTAATAACCCGGTAATTTTTTAAACTATGCTTGCTTCAATTATAATTTTTAAGGTATAGAATTATTTGAAATTGATGACATTACCTGTAGGGAAAATTGCAAGTTGGAATGCTTTACAATGAGACTTATTTATTGATAGAATGGAATTAGAGTGTTTCTATTGCTAAATACGTTAAGACTATCATGCAAAAATATTTTTCTTCATCTTTATTCAAAATTCTTTCTTTTGTTTTATTACAAGAAAGATGATGAAAACTTATTTGGAAGATTTATATACATGTCATTTAATTCTTATGCGTTTGCATATCAAATATTCATAAATTGAATCATATATTAAGCTTAGAGTTGGAGTTCACGGCTAAGTCAAGTTTTGGTTGTTTGATTCATTTTAATTATTGAATGCACTCTTAGTTGGCTGAAATTAAATTTTGATGGCTTCCAAGTATACACTCTTTTCTAATAATTTTATATATAAAACACTTTTGAAATGATTTGGCATTTAGTTGAGCACCTATATCAGCATTCTTTTACTAGATGTGCATAAGGGTTTTATGTAACTCTTTTTATAAGAATTGTTGCTATGTAGTTGGATCTGTTATGTTCAGCTGGTGTGGGGATTTACCCTATCCTGAAATTATATACAAATTATTAAAGTATTTATATACATGATTCTCAAATTTTTACATATTTGCATATTTGATCCTTGAACACTGAATAGTATATATCGAGCATTTAGGATTTGAACTCTTGTTTTTCTCATTTAAACTGTTGAAAGATGTAAATGGAATGTCAAAGTGGATTATAAGTTGGAAATGCGAGACAAAGACGATGATGCAAAACATTACATTCATGCTTTTATAGCTGAAACTTATTCGACTAGTAAGATTGCTATTTTCACTTCTATAGGTTGCTGGTGGCTTTAACCTTAACACTGAAAAACTTGTGAAATGTTTCTTTATAATATTAGTTACTGAAAGATTGAAAATATCATACATATAGAGACATTACATATACAAAAATATTACATATATACGACATTCGTGATTGAGAACCCTTACTTGTTCACTTGTCAATCAGCTGTTAGGGATTAGTAGTTGCCCTTCCTTAGGGAGTGTCTAGCCGATAACTGTTATTCGTTATTGGTAGAAAGACTTCAATGCTTCAGGTTACCTGTGGGATCATGACAAATAAGAATTCTAGGTTGAGTCTATCCCCAAATTGAATTCTTATTTCCCCACTTTGATTTTCATTTTCTAATAGATTAAGATCATTTTTTATACAAAATGCTCAAATTTTTTAGGTCTGCCTCTATCTTTCTTAACATAAGTCGAATCTAAAACATCTAATATGTTAACCAGATCATCTATTGACTGACGTTTAATGTGACAAAACCATTTAAGACGACTCTCTCTAATCGTGTCTATCCCTGGAGCTACACCAACCCTACCATGCATTAGCCACTCATCCACCTAAGCATTCTCATCTCAACAAGACTTAACTTTATTTTATTTTTCTCTTTTAAAGGCCAACATTCTAGGCTACATAGCATTACGGGTCTCACCACCATCTTATAAAATGTTTCTTCAAGTCTAAGCGGTAATTTAAATCACACAATAGGCTTGATGCATTCCTCCACTTCAATCAACCAACTTTGACTTCTATTAATAACATCCCCATCTATATCACCATAGACGCCTGAGATATCTAAAAGAATCACACTTTTAATCATTTGATCCTCCTTAGTTACAACTCTGCCACTAGAGCTACTACTATTAAAATTACACTCTGCATTCAATTTTAGTTCTACTCAAACAAAGGCCTTTAGACTCCAACGTAGACCTCCATAATTCAAGTTTTTCATGAACACGTTATCTAGTCTTATCCACAAGAAGGATATCATCACCTAAAAGCATACACTAAGGTACATTCTCCTATAAATGTCTAGCAAAAGCGTCCATAACTAAAGCAAAAAAGATATGGTCTTAATGTCGATTATTGATGTAATCCAACTGAAATAGAAAAATAATCGGTCAATTCTCCTCCTACTCGAAGACAAGTAACAACTCTGGTATACATATCTTTAATGACTTCAATATAAGTCATATCAATGCCTTTCTTCTCTAGAACTCTAGCCAAAGGACTTCCCTTGGAACCTTATCGTATGCTTTTTCTAAATAAATAAAAATCATATGAAGATCCTCCTTACTCTCTTTTTACTTCTCCATCAAACCTCTCAATAAAAGTATGGCTTCCATAGGAAACCTACCCGACATAAATCCAAATTGATTATGAAAAATCTTTATATCACATCTTAACCTAAGTTCAATTACTCTCTCCTATAAATTCAAAGTATGATAGATCAACTTAATTCCTCTATAATTTGCAAACTCTTATGCATCAACTTAAAAAAGGGGACCAAAATACTCTTCATCAACATAACATTTAGCATCACAATTTGTTCTTTTAGACTTTCTACAAACCCCACCTTATATTTTACTAGTTCTCTAAGCTTTTACATTTAAACTAATTTTTATAACACCTCTTATACTTTATTTTTTCTTGCAAATTATTCCATCACAAATTATTATTATTTATAAGAACTTTTTCCTTTTGATTCTTCAAGCACATCTTTTGTCATTTGTATAATAGTGTTTGTTACTTTATTCTATGTAGTATGAACTTCTTCATGAACATACAAAATCTTGAAATTTTAAAGTTTACTCAAGAAAATAATTTTATTTGTAGCTTTTAGGTGCCCCGATCTAATTCTATGACAATGTTTAATTATATTATTTATTTTACAACTTATCATCTTAAAATCCAGAACTAATAATCGACATCGAGTGATTAAATTTTCACTTGAAATGACTTCACAATTTTCACATTCCATACCATATCTTTTACTCATAAGAATAATCAATTTGTATTTTTTTTAGATCCATTCTTAAAAGTAATAATATCTTCATCACTTTTCTTAAATAAAATATTACAATAACATAATCATGCACTAAAACAAAATATAATATTATTCTGCATTCTTCATTAATAACTCCAAACCATAGCAACCATTAATATTTTCAAAATCTTGTACCTCTATCAATATGCCATTTAAATCTCCTCCAATAAAAAATATTTCTTCAAGAGGTATCATTGTATAATTCTTCTAGGTCATTTCAGAATTTTTTTTTCAAACATATATCTAAACTTACTTAAGGAGCATAAGCATTTATAACATTTAAAATCATAGTATCAACGACAATCTTTAAAATTATAATTATATCTCAATTCTACTAATTTTTACAACATCAACTTTCAAAATCTTATCTATAATTACAACTAAACAGTTTCTAGTGCGACTCCTACCAAAATACCAATTTAAAACCTAAGTTATCAATCTCTTTAGCGGTTTCTCTACCTCATTTAGTTTCTTGAATATATAAGATATTTATCTTCCTATGAACTATAATATCTAATAATTTCATTAGTTTACCTGTGAGAGTACCTATAATACAAGATTATATCCTAATATTAATTTCACAGAGTAACTTATTTACTGGCATCCGTCCGTAATATGAGAATTCTTGCTTATTTGACACTACACCCGGACGCCGATGTAGTGACACTTGGGCACTTTTCACTGTATTCAAGCCATACAACACACCAGATGCCCTGACATTCGAACAAGAATTTAAAAGATTTATGTCATGATTTTTTAACAAAAATTTTATAATGATTGTCGACAACCTAACACAAACCTCTATTCTCGACATCCAATATTTGTGACTCGACAATAGTGGTTATCTCTCCCCTGTTGGTTTAAAGCCAATATTCCTCTTTAGCTTTTTCAACTCTTTTTATATATCTAATGTCACTTTCTTGTTCAATGAAAGAGATAATCATCCTAATTTGGACAATCAAATGTAATGTGCTCAAAATCATGCCACTTGAAGCACTTTCTCGCTGGAACAAAGTTGGGAGTGTTGGCAATCTCTACTTTTTCTCCACTCTAGAATAGTTTCTTCTTAGGTGGGGTTAGTCTAAGTGTTTTATTGGGTGTACTATTGTTGCTTGATCCGATGGTTGAGCCATATTTGAAGGGTGTAATGAATCTGATACTATCGTGTTGTCTCTCTACCTTCATCACTGGGGACTGGATATCCTGTCATATCAAACAGGGTTGTAACATAACCATGTTGTTAATTGACAATCTCAATATCCCCAAATGTCAAGCTACAATGTTCTCCTCAGATTCTTCAAGCTCACATTTCAACATAAGCTGCTCGAACTCAATTACATACTTCTCTACAGGTCTGTTATAAAGAATGAAGTCTAAAGGACATCTTGCCTTTAATGTGCGAGTAGGTACTTGTGCTGCAATTTCATTTCCATCTTGTGCACTCCCACTAATGAATTTGCTTTTACCTCACGTTGGCATGGGTGCTTCAAAAATTTCCACCAACAACAAGCCTTTATCCCACTAAGTGGGGTCGGATACATGAATCCTTTTTATCCAATGCGTCCTATTGAATGTAATATTTTTCACTATAGAGACATTTTTTTTAGCTAAATGATATCTAATTTTACCCTCCTGTCATTTGAAACATCTTTGTGCTCAAAGATACCATCTATTGTCCGGAGCCACTCAATGAATTTCTCTAGATCTATGCGATAGTCAAAATCCAACAAACTAATCTTCACTTCAAAATCCTAACTTCTCATTTGATATTACATATCAAATCATTTGTGTATTGGTTCTTCTACACTAAAAATTTCATGGTGGAACAAATATACATCATTCTCTCGATTAGAGAGTCACCGTTGTAGCTATAGGTGACCAAACTGGGTCAACTCCTTTAAAAGGGAAAAACTTTTTTTTTGAGTTTAGAGAATTTCCTATTGTGCATCCTCCATTGCAAGCTCCTGAATAACTTGTTGTGGATTTCTTCTTGACTGCATGATTTCGTTTTCTCCAATTTTGGTTTGAATGTGAAATTATAATTTAGGATTAAGACAAGGAATTGCGATATGAATAGTTCGAGTATGGGGCAAGAATTTTGTCGTTGGTCAAAGGTTGAATGGGTTCTTTTTTTTTGGAGTAAAAAAATATAAATCTCTAAAATTTTAGAGTTTGTCAAACCAGGATATCTGATGGCACCATTCTAGGGTTCTTAGAAGGTTTTTAGGAAGCAATTTTAGCAGGGAGATGGTTGTGGGATTACAAGGGAAGAGGAATATGAGCGCTCGACAACATTTGGATAGGGATAGGCGCATTCGGCAGCTGTCCCAACTAAAAACAACAAAAAAAACTCAAAAAAAAAAAACAAAAAAGCATATGGATGGCAAGAAGGTTCACCACTTATTCCTAAACAAATCACAGAAACATCACTTGCAAAAAGAAGATGAAACAAACTCCTTAGCGTAGAAATCAAAAAATACAATCTCTAAAAACACCAGAACATAGCTAAAGTTCTCCCAAAAATAATACATACCACATAAAAAGGTTCCCAATAAAAAATAACCTAACTAGAAAGAAAGAAATAATTAAAAAAAATTGAAAAGAAAAGAAACATGCTGAAATAAAACAAACAGCCCATGATCTCGGGACAGTTGATTTTGTGATATATGGAATCCTGCATTGCAAGAATTCTATTTTGCGGACTTGTGGGCATGAAGGAGGATTGACCAAATATTTTCCTATTTATGTTGGATTACATCAGAGACCGGTTTTAAGCCCATATCTTTTTGCCTTAGTTATGGATGGTCTTAGTGGACATTTACAGGAGGATGTACCTTGGTATATGTTTTTTGTTGATGATATCCTTCTCGTGGATAAGGCGAAGAAAAAGCCCAGGAAAAACTTGATTTATGGAGGTCCACACTCGAGTCTAAAGGCCTTCATTTGAGTAGAACTAAAAGTGAATACATGGAATGTAATTTTAGTGGTAGTAGCTCTAGTGACAGAAGTGTAACTTTGGGTGATCAAATTATTAAAAAGTGTGAACAATTTAGATATCTCGGGTATGTTTTTCAAAGCGATGGTGATATAAATGGGGATGTTAATAGTTTGAGCTGGTTGGTTGAAGTGGAGAAAAGCTTTATGCCTTTTGTGTGATAGAAAAGTACCACTTAGACTGAAAGGAAAATTTTATAAGATGGTGGTGAGACCTACAATGCTCTGTGGCGCTGAATGTTGGCCTTTAAAAGAGAAACACAATACTAAGTTAAGTGTTGCCGAGATGAGAATGATTAGGTGGATGAGTGGCTATACAATTAGAGACAAAAGGCAAAATGAATATATCGGTGATAGGGTTGGTGTAGCTCCGGTGACAAACAAATTTAGAAAGAGTTGTCTTAGATGGTTTGGTCACATTAAACGTCGACCATCTAATGATCCAATTAGGAGAGTAGATGTTTTAGATTTGATATATGTTAAGAAAGGTAGAGGTAGACCTAGGAAGACTTGGGCATATTGTATAAAAAATGATCTTAATTTATTAGAACTAAATGAAAATATGACACTAAATAGGACGCAATGGAGAAAAAAGATACATGTAGCCGACCCCACGTAGTGGGATTAAAGCTTTAATGTTATTGTTGCTGTTGTGATCTTGCGGGCATGAGAAGCTCCAGCGTCACCATTTTTCTAAGATAAGGCTAAACTAACATCCCAATTAGATTCGCCAACTCTCTAGTAAAAAGGTTGACACAACTGACCATTCAAACTGATTTGAAATGACAAATACCCAAATTTTACTCCTTTTTCTCCTCCAATAAGGCTAAACTATCACCCACATTAAATCTCTTGTTTACGCAGAAACTGATCAATACAATTGACAATTCCAATAATATGCCAAATATTTTTAAATTATTGTCTCCAATCCTAAAATGAGATTAAGTAATCCCTTCAGATGAGGCTAAACTATCACACCAACAACATCTCTCATGTCTCCTGCAATGATGTTAATATGGCTGAATACCCCAATGATACGGCACATACTCCTAAATTTTCCCCCCTTTGTATCTCCAGATTAATGCCAAATTAGCATCCCAATCTAATCATTCACAACAAGATCTCATTTCAAACAGAGTATTTGTAATAAAATATTATCTATTAGACTAGACACAATTCACAAAAAAAAATTTCTCCTTACCCTTACAACGATTAGCAATCCAGAATGTCCTAACACTCTAAGATATTACCAAATTAACTTAGCTTCCACCATAACTGAGATAAGGTTAAACAACCCTTCTTGGACGAAGATAAATTAACCCTCCAACAAAATCTCTTCTCTCCTGTGCAAAATTTACAACCATAACAAATAATCCAAAATTTATTGCCTCCCGTTCCTCAGGAATGAAGTCCAAGTCAAAGTTAATCTAAATTACAACCGCTCACCAAAAAACACTCCCAACATATCAAATGAACCTAAATCAAAACTATCAAGTTGTAACAAGGCTAAACTAGCATCCCAATCTGATCCCTTTTCTTCTCCATATTAAGGTTGACATATAATATGCACCCCCACAATATACGTCGACACACCAATGACATGGTCATAAAAGGGAGCCGCAAGAAATATCCTGTGCTTCGTTTGTCTGGACTGAACCGGTCCGGGCCTGCGAAGACCAATTGGTACTTCTACCATTCTTTTGGGGCCTCCTTTCCATAGGAAGATTCAATCCTAGATATATAGGGCCTATAATTATGTTTCAACTGTCTTAGTTTTTCAACTTTAATTCTGTTTTTTGTCGGGAGAGCGGTTGGCGACTCCAGTTCTCCCTCCTACGGCTGTACCCAAAGACGAGAAGTTGCTCTGGCTATAACTAGTCCTGAGGTGATGTTTATCTATCGTTCCTTGCTTCCCACAACCTCCCCTCCACTGCCGTCGTCACCATATTTGCTGCCACCACCTGGAAAACCAGCCTCTTTGCTCTTTTCCTGCAGCCACATCCTTCTTTGATGTGGTCTTCACCATCCTTGCTGCGGTTGCTACCTTCCTTGCTACGGCCGCTACCTTCATTGCTGCCTCTCAATCATCCAGCCCTCTATACTTACTATTCCTCCTTAAAACACAACACCACCACCCTCAACCTAAGCCCAAGTTGAGTTCGTGCTATCTCGTTTTGTTATTTCCTAGTTCCGACCGTTTGATTGTAATCTCTACTTGCTCTCAGTAATAAAAAAAACATTTTCATTGTCATTTGGGTTAACTCTGATATCACCCAATCAACAAATGAATATTAAATCAAAATAAATCAGCCCTTCAATCCCACTAAAAATTAACTATGATTTCATGCTAAAATGCTCCCCAAATACCTTGCAATTTCAAATCGCAACTCTCAAGTGGAGCCTTAGCTCACCTATAATACCAAGCTTCCCAACCAACTTGTTGAGGAACCATAAGTTAATAATGAAAAGCAAATTAATGCAGTCTTTAAATGCTACTTACTTGCCAAATCAAATTATGTTGATCGTTAGTAAGACAGTCTACCGTCTACCGATCCACTAATCAAGTCATGTTCATCCCCAAAGGGTCTACATTTCGGTGCACTACTTGGTTTTAGGGTTGTCTCCACTCAAGTAAAACTAATTTGTACTCAATAGAATATACTGCAAATCCTACATATAATAAATTTAAAAGAATTTAAAACTCAAAGCCCTTAGAGAGTCGCCATGAAAACCATCAAACTATTCAAATGTTGTGCCCCCTAATTAATTCTACAAAAGGCTTGAAGCTAAGATCTTATCTCTAGCAAATCTCGCTGTGGACTAAAGCCTTTCCCATGAAGATTAACTGACTCAACAATGTATTCCTACTGAATCACCCATTCAACTTGAAAATTTTAAGTAATATTTGCTTTCTTAAAATCAAAATGATCGCAACCATACCCAAAAGGTCACCCTGCCAATCAATATGAGACTGACAGTAAATTTAATCTAACAAATCCCCGGGGAGTCACAATGACAATGGGCAACCCATCCATAAGAAAAAACAATTGACTTGTATATAGTAGCTTGATTATAAGCATCACTCATATGTCAAATGTGATTTATATATATATATATATATATATATATATATATATATATATATATATATATATATATATATATATATATATATATATATATATATATATGATTTTCATTCATTTAACACAATAAACACGTGCAAAAAATTATATTGTTCTTGTATAGGCATGGAATTTTATTTATAAAAACAAGCCTATTGCATTTTATGAAACATAAAAAGCAACCACAAGAAGCACATCCACCTCATGAAAATATGGCATGATTACAGAAATGTTCTGCAAGTTCATGGTATTGGGCTAAACATCACTTGTACTCAGGCATAATATATCATGGATCTTGTTTCATTTCAAACTCAAAGAACCTATTAACCTATCCTAATTCATCGAAGTTACTGAAGGCAACTACTTGTGCATAAGTGTTTCTCTAAAAATGGCCTAATTTAAGCAAAATGCAAACCCTTAAGCCTACTTTTGGGTCTGCTTCCCTCTCCACATTACCGTTATTAATGCTAAACCCCTGATATGGAACCTCACAACGTTCAAAACATTATTAGCATTTTCAGTTCTAAATAAGCAAAATTTTGAAAAAAAAACAAACAAATTAAAGTATAAATATCTAAGAAAATCGCCAAAACAACTAATAATACAATCAAATTGGCAGTTTCAGTTCTGAAGAGTGGCTTGACGAGCGGCAAGTTGATAGAAAATGCAATGTGGAGTGAAGGTTGTGGAGATTCCAATACCTTGATTTGCAGTAGAGAAAGAAAAATTGAAGAAATTCAGGGCAATGAAAACAATAAAGAAGGTATTGAGAGCTAAAAATAATCAAAAATAGGTGTAAGATTGCCTCAAAGAGGAAAGAGACATAAGGTAGATAGAAAGAACAAAGGCCAGTTGGTTATGGGCAGGGGAAAAAAGCTCACTATTTGTGTTTGGCTCCTTAAGAAGCTCATGTCCTATTTGTTTTTTAAGTAAGCTAATTGTGAGCAATTATTTTGAACTAGTTTTATCAATGAGCTGAACACAAACAAAGTTTATGTTACAAATACGTGCGTGCACACACAATAATTTCAGAATATTGAAAACTTATCAATAGGTTAGTACAAAAATAGACTGATTATATATGATTATATCATGTTCATCTTGTTATTTATTAATTTTCATAGGTTTTTCAAATTCAACTTATGTTATGTCGAGCAGGTCTACTACGAAAGCTATACAATTATTAAGAGGTTTGATGAAGAAGTACAGAGAGAATAAGTAGGATCTACGTATGATTTTTCTTGAATTAGAAAAATCTTACGATGAGGTTCCAAGAGATATTATTAGGAGAGTTCTAGAGAAGAAAGGTGTTGATATGACATTCAAGTCATTAAAGATATTTATACTAGAGCTGTTACTTATGTTCGAACATAATGAGGATTGACCAAATATTTACCTATTTCAGATGGATTAAAGCAAAGATCGGCTTTAAGCCCATATCTTTTTGCTTTAGTTATGGATGATCTTACAAGACATTTATAGAAGGACGTACCTTGGTGTATGCTTTTCGCGGATGATATCCTTCTTGTGGATAACTCTAGAGAAAGAGCTCAAGAAAAACTTAAATTATAGAGGTCGACATTGGAGTCTAAAAATACAGCTAAAACATAATACATGGAATGTAATTTCCCTAGTATGAGCTCTACTGACAGAGTTGTAACTACGGGTTATCAAATCATTAAAAGGCATGAATGTTTTAGATATCTCGAGTCTATGGCTAAAAGTGCTGGTGATATAGATGGTGATGTTATTAGTAGAATTCAACTTGGTTGATTGAAGTAGAGTAATGCTTTGGGCGTATTATGTGACAGAAAAATACCGTTTATACTGAAATGAAAATTTTATAAGATGATGGTGAGACCTGCAAGACTCTATTGCACGGAATGTTGACCTTTAAAAGTAAAGCAAAAAACTAAGTTAAGTGTTGTCGAGTAGGGTTGTCAAATTAGCTCGCTATTCGCGAACAGTTTGTGTTTGACTCGCTAAGAAGCTTGAGTTTAATTCGTTCGCTAAGCAAACGAGCCGAAAACGAACAAAGATTTGTTTGTTCATGTTCAGCTCATTTTAGCTCAAAATAATTAAATTATACATACACACTTGATGAATATTATTTTTAAATAATTTAGTTATCTACAACGCTGAAAAGATTTATAATCAATTAAAATTATTAATTACAAAAAGAAAAAATATATTAAATTATATTTAAATAAATTTTTAATATAAATAAAATGATTTAAATCTTGCTATTAACTTTAACATCTTATGGCTGCGTGATTGAGGTTATCAAAACGGCTTTTTATTCTCGAGCAGTTTGTGTTCGGCTCGATAAACAAACGAGCAAAACACGAACAAATTCTTCGTAGCCGAACACAAACAGTAGTATATTTTAACGAGTTGAACACGAGCTAAGCCCGGGCTCGCTCTTGTTCAGCTCATTTCCACTCCTATTGTCGAGATGAGAATGCTTAGGTGGATCAGTTGCTATGCGAAATGAATATATCTGTGATAGGGTTTGTGTAGCTCCAGTGGCAAACACAATTAGAGAGAGTCGTCATAGATGGTTTGGTCACATTAAATGGACCATTTGATGATCCAGTTAGGAAAGTGGATGTTTTAGATTCGACTTATGTTAAGAAAGGCAGAGATAAACCTAGAAAGAGTAGGACATATTGTATAAAAAATGATCTTAATTTATTATAACTAAATTAAAATATGACACTCAATAGGATGCAATGGAGGAAAAGGATTCATGTAGCCGACCCCACTTAGTGGGATAAAGGTTTGTTGTTATTGTTATTGTTGTTGAAATCAACTCATGTTAGACTTGATTCTAATGAGTTGAGCAAGAACACAATGTTCATGAACAATTTCAAAACAACATGAACACAACACACAAAAATACATAGTAAGCTTGTTTAAGCTCAACTCATTTACACCCCCATCATATGGATGTGAATCCAAATAAGGCTACCATTGAAAAAATACTACATCACATAACAATAAGCTATTGTTTATAACAATGGACTTTTTTGATAAAATCACCATGAAAGTACAAGTAATAACAAACAAGTCGAATCAATAAAAAATAATTTGACCAATGAAAAAGACTTAATTGGGAAGTTTAAATAAATGGAATATCCTAAAATAGAAGTATTACTTTTAAAGAAAAATAATAATAATAAAATCATAATACAACTCCATGGCCTTGTATTCATGTAGTCAATTAGATATTGATTTGCATGGAATCATGCTGCTGCAATGGGTTTCAATAAGTCTATCTAGAATAAGTAGTCCTCCAAACCTATCCCGAGCCAATTAAAAAAAAAAAGAGAGAAATAAGTAAACATGTAATCATAAAAATTGTCTTAAATTAAAATAGAAAGCAAAATGCCTCTGCCGAAAGTATTTCATTTTTAGAATAAAATAATTGTAAGAAAATATACTGGGTGTGGATTTTTTTATACCACATTCAACATATGAGAATTTACGAATAGAGTTTGAAAGAATAGATTTCATAAAATCGGTTCCAGGAAGAGTTGGTCACATCCATGAAATGAACTATCATCCATTAACATATTATACTCATTTCATTTATAAAAAGGCCTACTTGTTAAAAAAAATTATGTTAACACAAACTAGGACAAGAATTGATGATCCTCACTAAAGAAATATATAATAAAATAAATCTTGCTTAAAAGATAAAATTAGATAAATAATACATTTTTAAATGATAGGAACTTATCAAATATTTTATTAATTGGAAGTAGGGCGCAAGGCCAACTTCAGACGGAGTAGACAAGAAGCTACTTAAAGATATTGAGGTCAGAAAGCCAATTTATATATCAAAATTAATAAAAAGAGCCAGTACATATTAGTTTAGAGAATGTCACGGGCTAGGCCCACTCTAAGCTACAGATCTTTGGCAACTACATATGCATATAAATGGTGTATAATACTGCTAACTATATCACCTAGTTTAAATAAGGTTATTAAATACTATCACATCCTAAATAAGTTTCTGTAGCGGGTCTCACTGGATGCAATTTGATCAAGACTTGATCAACATAGTCTGGTCTAGTCCATCACCCTATCCCTCTACATATATTCTTAATGTAAAAAACTAAGCCCCAAAACATTGGGTCAGCAAGTGTTTAAAAGACCGAATAATGGCTTCAAAAGAATAATTTGAATTAAATATATGTGCATGCCACTACAGAAATTATAACATATTTGGATCAAGTTTTACATTGTACTTCCATGTTGTTAGGTAAAATGTACTCGAGCCAGAGATAGTTAGCTTATTTCCAGAAATCAAGGGTAATATAAGTGCTCAAGATTCTTACTGGTTCAGACTGAGTGGTATCCTCTTGTAAAGAACTTCTTAAGATGTAAAAATCGATAAAAATTCCACCTCCTATGTCCCAATCAGCAATTTGTAGTTTATGTTCCTCCATGATGCTTGCAGTACTCCAAATCTCTGAATCTTTGGCTGAAACAGTAATAATTGAATCAATAAAAGTAAAGCATCAGGAAAAATCAGACAGATCACACGCATAAAAAAAAATAGCTAAAGGGAGGAGAGTGTGTGTGTGTATAAATTCCTCTTTCATTGATTTAGGGCCTGAATTATCATGGTAATGCAAATAAAATGCAGGGGATTTCTAAAATTCAGCGTTTGGTTGGATAAAAAGTATAATAAAATATAAAATTTTGGGGAATTCAAAATTCACTCATTAGTTCAAAATAGATGTATATGGAAATTGACAGATTCGGTCAGCTTTAAATACACCACAGAAGCTACTGCCACCTCGAACACAGAATATTGCCTATGTTGTCGCCAGTTATATCGATTTCATTCTACTCCAAACCAAACACAAAGAAAACAATCTCATACATTTATTTTACATATAACCAAACAACTGTAAAATGATTCAAATACAATATATTTCTATTCCTTTTAGTCTACATTCCTCATTCAACAAATAAAACAATCAATTTATTCGAATTAGAAATATGCATGAGAAAGCATCTTATACTAATTTATTAGCTTAAACATTATGAAAATTTCCAAACACTGCAAAACTATTGCCTCTTCTTGGATAGTCTTGGAACTTAAGCATTAAAATCACATCTCTAGTGATAATTCTGGCGAAATAGAAAACAAAAATTGGACACCACTAGAGTTGTCATTATCAAATTGGCAATTACAATCTTAAGAAATCTTAAGAAAACAAGAAGTAAGGCATTTCATACTTACAAGAGAGGTACAACGAATGGGCTACTTCTGTCATGAAGATCGAATGAGCTTTTTCCCACTTAGAACATTTTAGATAGTGTTCAAGGGCCGCTGGAAGATTCCTGTAATATTCATTGTAAGTTGCCTGCAAAAATAGCATTAAGCTATCCATTACAGAAGTAATAAAAAATGAATAACAATGTCTGAATTCCAACTTGAAGAGCAAGAGAAAAAAATTAACATAAATAACATTTGCATGTATTAGAACATAAACAATACTAAAATTGAAGCCATAAAACTGTGAAAACAACCAATAAAAATAACAGCTAAACCTACCAAAGCCTCATGCATCCATGTTGATGGCACGCCAAGTTCTACGATAAACTTTTGTTGTTCTTCACTCATACTCCAGGTCTCACAATACTGCAATAAAATTTCCTTGATAAGATTGGCCTGTAAATATGGAAACTTTTCACAATAAGGCATCTGGATGACAACATAAATTGCCCAATGACATAGCCCTGAACATAGCAGCTGCGAAACAAAACTTATATCAACAACTTGAAGATCCTTCGAACTAAAAGCACCTATTGACTCTAGTACGGCACGTTGATGCCAAATCATGTGGCAATCAAGCGGATCAAATGTGGAAGAGAAGGCACTAAACATAATTTTTAGAAGACCAGAAGCCTTTTCTGCATTGGCATAAAGAAGCATGAGATAATAAGATATATCATAACGGTCACCAACATTCCACTCCACTCCATCAATAAGAGGACCCTCATCAATATAAACTGGAACAGGGTGAGGAGCTCTTCCTTCACTGAGGAGTTGTTCATAGGCATTAATAATCACAGGAAGTTGAGTATCAGGTGGTAACTGATACCACATCACCATTCCTAGGTGCCTTTTCCAGTCAACGGACCAATCCTGCAGCGAACCTTGAATGTTTCCGGCGAGTAATTCATACAACTTCAACCTCTCTTTCTCAATAAAACTGAAGTCCATTCCATTATCTTTCCATATATCTAACTGCTGAGCCATATCAGCCCTATTAACCATTGATCCACCAGTCTGACTCAGCAAAATAGCCAGGCCTACATCTCCTTCAGATGCAGCAAGTTCTACTGCTGCATCAATCTGCCTTCCAGTTAAAAATACAAGAATGTTTTCTAAATAGTTTGAATCATTCAAACAGCTGACATCTTCTTGCACACGGTGGCAAACACTATCTCGCAACCAATAGCTGAATTCAGCTCTACGTAGTAACGGGTTCGCCTCAGGATCAATATTAAGAGATTTATCCTTCTTATCAAGCACCATTTCCTCAACATCATCATCTACGGAAGATCTAAAATTTTCATTAGTCTCCCTTTCTGAGAACAAAACTTTTATCAGTTCCCATACTGTCACTTGATGCATCAAAAGGACACGAGTGGATGCAGGCAAGCCAGGCACTTCAATTTGCTTTTCAATGATGCTAATATATGCCCGGCAAATATCTGGAAGCATTGAGCGATTTGATATAATTTTCTGAAGTTTTAGCAAGGAAGAGCCAACCTTGACTTCCACGGTTTTGTGGTCCAATGATTTGTGCAAATTTAATGGTAAAGAAAAGCAGAAATCAACTAGTTCTTCTCTGAATTTATTCTGCTCATCCCTCACAGTTTTGTCTATAGCAATTTTCTCCACATGAATAATAGAAGACAATCCAGATCCAGTTTTACCAACTGGGGTACCAGTATGGACAAGTATGCCATTTGGTCCCCATCCAACTCTGAAAGATTTACCCATAAACAGAGCAGCATCAACAACATTACTAGAAAATCCTCCAGATAAAGGAGTGGCATGCTTTCCATCTAGCCTGAAGCCATCCGCCCTTTTTACCCTGAGTGGCAATCCCTTATTCTGACCTGTCATAAGAATGCCTCTAGATGGGCTTAAGTCAGAACTACTTTTATTGTACTCGAGTAATGGCACTGGTGATTTCTTCAAAGGGGAAGAACTAATCCTATTACCACCTTCTTTCAAGATTTCCCGGCCAAAAATTCTTTTATCTGATGGAAATGAACCGTCAATACGTTTATCCTCTTCTTCTGCAAACATCAACATCCTCAATTCATGCATCCTTTTAGGATCAAGTCCGAGATGAGCAGGAAGAGAATGCGATAGCACAATTTCACAAGAAGGACCTTCATGATCTTCAGCAATAGGTTGAACCAAAACATCATCCATTATTGCATCATCATCATCCTCATCCTCTCCCAATCCAAATCTACTAAAATGGTGAACAAGAAACTTCCACTCCCCAGTTGATTGCTCGAATGAAATAAATTTGGCCCCCTGTCTGTCTGTACATTTTCTCAACTTGGCTGTGATTTTAGTATATTCTAAACCATCTGAATCATCTAAGTTCAACTTAAGGATTAGTGTTACTTCAGCAGCTTTGTTAAGTCCTTGACCAATTGGCGGTTTTTCGCTCTCATTTTCGTACACTGTTACGGAATGTCTATCAAGCTTTACAATCTTCTCCAAGTTCAGCCATCTGACATCAGTATCATCAAGAAATTTAATGGAGCCAAAACCTACTCTTCCAATCACAAAGTTTGGGACTCTGCTGCAGTAACCAGGATCAATATACTCTCTGGAAGCCAATTCAGCAACTGATGGCTCCACAAAATACTCAGAAGAGAGTATAATGGGCAAGAAGGGCTGAGCATCTCGATTATGCATTCTTCTTTTCTTGATTTGAGGAAGCATTTTAGAGTCAAAGAAACTGACATCTATTTTCTTTCTCTGTAAATGTTTTTTTTTATGGTTTGAATATCAGGTACAGCGATCAATAAACTGTTTTGAGATATGTCAAAATTGAAAATTTTCATACAGAGTTTGTACAAACAGGTCATGA
The DNA here is from genome assembly GCA_022702705.1 of Papilionanthe hookeriana x Papilionanthe teres. Classification (NCBI taxonomy): domain Eukaryota; kingdom Viridiplantae; phylum Streptophyta; class Magnoliopsida; order Asparagales; family Orchidaceae; genus Papilionanthe; species Papilionanthe hookeriana x Papilionanthe teres. The sequence goes on along the minus strand of CM040422.1, from coordinate 147,350,475 downwards.
AAATTACAAATGCGGGATTCAACCAGTTTAACACACACACACTCACACACAAAAAAGGGCTTACACATATAGACCACCCAATTCCTATAGATTTACATATTTCGCACAAATTTTATTGTTTACACTTAGAGCACCCCGATGTTTCATATCCCATCAAATACCAATATTTTTACTTTTAAAAAGTGAAATACACCTTTTCAAGCATAGATGAGGTGCCCTATATGTAAAAAATTGAAGTTTAGGTGCTAAATATGTAAATCCATAGGAAACGAGTGGTGCGTATGTCAATACGTAGGAATCGAATGGTATTTATGTAAGTCTTCAAAAAAATAACAATAGTAATTGTAATAATAAGGGGGCATTTACATAAATATCACCCAATTCCTATGTATTTACATATCTAACAGCAACACTTTACTTTTAACAATTATACCACCCCAAAAATACCACTATTTAAACTTTTAAAAATTGAAACATACCTTTTCATGCATAGATAAGATGGCGCATATGTAAAAACTGAATTTTAGGTATTCGATATGGAAATACATGTGAATTAAGGGGTACGCGTGTAAACCTTCATAAAAATTTACAAACCTAGCCAGGATGCACAGCCTATGAGGTAGTAGTACAGCACTATCCTTAAATTTACAGTCAAAGTGCGTCATCTTAATCTTCCTTCTTTTTTATAACAAAGACGAGCTCTGAAACTGCATAAAAGAAGCATCAACTTGAGTTTTGAGCAATAATTAAGCAATGCAAGTGATAAAAATCACCTAAACAAGATAGGGGTTTAAATCCCAAAAGCTCCCACCCAACACAAGACCCCCGAAAGTTTAAACTTTATAATTGCTGAGTAACGCATGGAGCATAAACGATAAATTAGCTATAAAATGTGGAATAACTTTCATTCTTAATAGTTTGCATAAAACGACAACACCTCCAGCATCAAATGCCATTGTACCGGGGAACAATTAGGGCTGCCTAGTACCCAAACTTTTTAGGCAAGATTTAAGCCAGAATGAGCTTAACATAAATCGTGCCAAGAATAGCTTTGGCATTTACAAATTTCTCGCTTACACAAATCTTAAATCTTGAAACGAATCGCCAAAAAAAAAAAGAGCTTACAACATTTAGCAAGTTTTGGGGCTGTTTGGTAGCAGGATTTAACCTAAATCCTGCCAAACACCACAAATGACAACTTTAAATAACGTTTCTCGTCCCTTTGGTTTTAATCGGGGATTGAGTAAATCGACTTGGAAGGCGGATTTACGGGAAAAAGAGGAGCTGAAGCTCACGAAGGAGAGGGGCGGAAAGGGGGAGAAAGGCGATGGTTACCTTCCACAATGGTTTCCGGTAGGAAGGGAGAAAGAAGGGAGTTTTAGCCGAGCCCGTTGTCGACTTCCCAGCTAGCTCGACTGTAGCGCAAAGGTTTCCCGCCGTGAAGGTAGGCTTGGTTTCGGCCGTTTGGGCGAAACCCGGTGAGGGGGAAGAGAAGTTGGGTACTGTATCGGGCAGAGGAGGGGAGAGGGGATGATTTCCAAATTTAATAAAAAACTATTTAAGTTAATCATAATTAATTAAATTAATTAATATTTAATAATTAATATTTAATAATTAATAAGTAATAAATAGTAAAATATACTGTCATTCTATATATAATTATGCAGATTTATATGTAAAATTAAATCCAATTTAATAGTTAATTAATGTAACAAAGTTTTGACAGATTATTAATTTGTTTAATAAAAAATTATTTAATAATTAATATGTTAATGTTAAAATAATACTTAATAAATAATTAGTTTAACAAAAACATTTATTAATGAATAAGAAGTATAGTAAATAATTAATATCTAATTAATATAATTAGAAAATTAAAATAGACTTAATTTAATTATTTTTAATAATTATATCCATAATATATAATATTAAGTTTATATTTCAACTAACAAAATTAAATTTTGAAAATAAATTACAGACTGTTTCATAAAATAGAATCAGATTTAATATTTATTATACCAAAGATTTTTTAATATTTAAATATTTTAGAATTCAGTAAATTCAAATTTAATCGATTTACTAAATCCTACTCGTAGCCTAACTAATTGTCATGCAAAATAGTTTTGCATTTTAATTCTCTCAATGTAAAAACCAAAATATTGGCTTTTACTTTCTTTTTCTACAATAATGCTATCACCACCATCTTTTCTATTTGATCGATCGAGCCTTGCCACCTACCCTATTTAAGGGCAATCTTCCTTCATTTTTCTCCTCGTGTTACCCTTCCTTCAAGAATAAGCTTGCCAAGCTCCATTTCTTGTGATATTTCTTTCTCATTCATTCTTCTCACATTCAACATTGACCCTTTGTCGCCTTTGCTTCTAATATGAGGCCAAAGGATTAGGGCACACCCTCTTCTCGCTTGCCTCTGCCTACAGCTACTGATCCCCATAAATCTCTCTCTCTCTCTCTCTCTCTCTCTCTCTCTCTCTCTCTCTCTCTCTCTCTCTCTCTCTCCGTCCTCCTATGGTTCATGACTAGCCTCTTTGTTGTTTTGTTTTGACCAAAACTTAGCGTATTAGATATTCTTTCTTTAATCATTCGAACTTGCCAATTATACCTTTTGGTATGCTTTTCTTATTATTTATGATAGTATATTCCTCTCCTGCTCTTTTCTCATTTCTCATTACATACTTATAATAATTATGTGCATACATTCAAATTATTTAATATAATTAGTTTGCTTTGCTGAATTATTAATTAGATTAAAAGAATTAGTATTAAGTATGGTTAATTTTGATTAAAATCATATATTTAAAATAACATCTATAAAATAATTTATTAGAACTTATAGCTAAAATATTTTTAGTTTGTTGGACACCTACTTGGGGCAGCTTAGTGGATCTCACATAAAGTGAGAATTTGGTTCAGTCGACGCAAGTAACTGTTATTTATTAAGGGGATAAACATACCCTTCGCTGTTATGGGGTGTTATCCTTATTATTCGTATTAAATGCCTTTCTAATTGTAGGCCTGTCAATCATACAATTCAAATCTGTTAGTATATTAGCGTTAAATTTTATTTATTGTTTAAAATAAATTCAATGAGTAATTAGATTTGCTTAATTGATGTATATATTTTTGTTAAATTATTTGTCTCATGATTTCATTATTTAATTTTTTTGTATAGTATTGAGTTACAATTCATAATCATGTATAAATGTTGATGGATGGACATATTATAAGTTATATTGTTATGGTTTGTTATGCTTTGATTGTTGTGTTTGTTGCATAATATTATAATATTATTATGTCGATATTAAACTCCTTTGTTATAGCTTGTCGAACTAACGACATCTCAGAGAGATTATTGATTTTTCATGGGATCTACATTTCATTGTTTCAAGGTATCGTAGAAAATCGACTATATATGTAATTATTTGTGTGTGTGTGTGTGTAGTTCATTATCATTCATGATCATACGTATGCAATTCTTCTTTGTTTTTGCAAATTTTGTTAGCGTGCGTAAAATATTGTCTTGTTTTGTTAGTCATATCATATGTCCAACATATTGTCATTTATACATTAATAAATAGTGTTTATTTGCTGAGTTTGATTTGTTCAACTCATTTGATGATATTTGTTAGCAGGTTCCAACCAGCCACTTAGTGGACCATTCTTATTGGAGCATACATTCCAAGTTTAATTTTTTTAGTATTTACATTAGTTTCTGTATTTCTCTTTTGAGTTTTGGAAGTTGTACGTTCTATTTTAATTTATTTCAGTTAATGTTTTTATTTTTCTTCAGTTGTATCAGTTGTTAAACTTTTATTTATGAAATAAAATAAAATTTATCTTTCATTTCCCGTGAATAATCTTTTCTTTTACAATTACAAAACATGTTCAATTTATTTCATCATCCCCTTCGTTATCAGGGCGTGCAGCCTTCCAGGCCTAGGTTGTGACACACAAGGTATACAAAATTTTATTCAAATTAAATCTAAATAAATGTTATAAATGAAATGTCAATGGTATAAAAGATGCAAGGGAAATAAGAACAAAAAAAGTTGGAACTCTACGAAGAGAGAAAAGTTATATAAAAGAAATCAAGTGAGACTAAAAGAGGTAGCATTCGATTGTGAACAAAGAGGCGGATGTCATGATCAAATGGGCAATCACAAGGGTATAAGGGAAAAGGAGAGCTTAACCAACATACGATGAAGACAAAAGAACATATAAGGAATGTGACCAAAATGAAATAGATGTGGACATAACAAGACACCAATACCAAAACATAGACGAAAAAGGCTAGCTGATTACGATAAACTTGAGAGATAAGAGGAGACTCCTATTTCCTGTGAGCAGGACAACGGTGAAAAGGGAAGGTCATCAAAGAACAACATACTCTAATAGTTGTGTCGCACCACCAAAAAAAAAGGCTAAGAGAAAATGTCTAGAAAAAAATTTCACTTGTTTGATATATAAGTTTTGATTTTTTTTTTTATTTTTATTTTTATTATTTATTTAATTTTTGTGAAAACCTCAATTTACTAAAATATTTGTTGAAAAACACGACCTGAACATACATATATAAGAGTATAAGTAGGCGCGTGAGATTGCTCGGGCTGATGAACCAAGTAGACAAGTCAGAAACCAGCCCCCTTTACTTTCAGCTCATGAGATGGCTCGTTTAAAAAAATATTAAAATAAAATACACCTAAGCATATTAAAAATTAAGACTTCATCAACATGTTATTAAAATATTTTATATTTCATATAATCTAATTTATTATTATTTATCTCTTAATTATTCATTATATTTATCATTTTATTATAACACTAGCTTGAATGAATGTTATTTTCTCTCATTCATAATAAATAAGCCAGCTCATGAGCCAACTTGAACTAGCAGAATTACGATCGAACTCAAGTTCGAACTTGATTGATTAATTAAGCTCAAGGTATATTTCAAGTAAAAGACTTTAATTTAAAAATAAGTTATCAAATAGTTTCATAAAGTTTAATCAAATTTAACATCTATCATATCAAAAGGTTTTTAGGATTGACTTGTTTTGGATTTACAATATTTACTAAATCCTTCTTCGAGACAAACAACCCCTTAATAATTATCATGTCAAACAATTTTGCATTTTAATCCCCTCTAGGTTTACAAACTTCTATTAGAGTTTAATCTTAATAAATAAGCAATGAACAAACAAAAAAAATAAAAATAAAATGCAACTAGTACAACTGATGCAAAAGGAAATGAGAATGAAAATTTTGAATTTATGAGAAGAGAGATAAGTGAAATGGAAGAAATCAAGTGAGAACAAATGAGGTGGTCATTTATCATGGATAAAAAAGTGGACATTAAGCACAGCCTAAAGCAAGACTAACTTAGGCTTCCTTGATTTGAGATGAACTCAAACAACATCTTAACTTATTAGAATGAAGCTAAATTGACTATGACAAGTTCATTAAAAACTCGAAAACAAATCAAACATGTCATAAAGACCCAAGGAGCTCAAATACACTTACGACCCATGAACACTAAGGACCAAAAACTCAATTTATAGCCTCAAGGCCCATTGTATGAGTTTATGGACCTAATGTTGACTGCCCTCAAGCTAAGTTGACCCAATTAACCCAATTTGACCTTGGGATGATTAGCCGCTCAATAGTTCTAGTTCCCCAACTTTTTCAAATGTTGGGAATATTGAGGCCTCGTAGATACGTCACCTATAACCAGAGCCTGCAAGAAAGGGAAGAAATACTTGTAACAAAAAATATAGGAGCGAAATAAAGGGTACTAAAGCCTTATACCTGGTGGAATCATTTCGATGGCAGTTAGAACAACTGATTAGGACGGACCAGGACCCTATGACCCATTTAGATCTAGGAAGGTTTCTCGGATGCCTACTCTTCCTCTGAAGTCTTAGCTTTTTTGCGAGACTCCTCCGAAGCTAAGCATCTCGTTTCTTCTCTCTTCTCCAACCTTTCTAACTCCCCGGTGGTGGAGGCCTTCTCTCAGGTCCTTCAACAAGTATTTAATCCTTTTTCGTAAGAAGAAATGTCTCTAAAGGAATTTGTCCCTAACCCTATGTTCAATTTATATAAATGCGAGAAAGGGGAAGATAATCATTATGACTTTACATAAATATCACAATAAAGGCCCTTCATTATCCCTTGCTAACCTTTTGTACTTTTGTTTTTAGGTACAAATCAAATGATGAGATAGGACGAGAATTCCCATAACTATCACATACGGAGAGTCCCATTTTTACGCGTAATTAGGCATTAGAAGATTGAGAACTTATATCATCAAGAAACCTCAACAAATGTAAAGGGTAAGTCAACGTATAATATCTTCTTTTGAAAAGATGAAGTGCTCGAGGAATGAACAGATCTTTGAACCACTAAACATCAAAGCATTGAGGAGAAAGACAATTCTGGGAATTTAGGAGGTGATAACAGAAGAATCAAATTTTTTGAGATAAAAACTGAAAAACTTGTGAAAAAGCAAGGAATTCTTTGTCAAAATGTGTTTAAATCCTTCGCCTCGAATGAGAAACAACAAACAAACTCTTCAATTATTCATATTTCTCAAGGGATCATAATCGAATAAATCACAGAATCGGGGAATTGAATATACACACAAAAACGGAAATATAGAGAAGGCCGACTTGTAAGGAATCAAACTCATCTGTTGAAGTGTCGAAGTGGTTGAACCCACCTGTTGAAGTGCCGAAGTGGTTGAATCAAGTTCATCGGTTGGAGCACATGAACTGGGCTCATCGACTAAAGTGGTTAAACTCGATCCATCGGAAAGGGTGACCACTGGAACAAAGCAGCAATAATAATGTTGATTGTACTCATGGAGCACCTATAAATCCTTCATTAAGGACACTGCCAGACAATTAAACCAGGGATCATTCATTAGGCTTGCAGTAATTGTTGTAATAATCATGTCGCAGCATTCATTAAAAGTGACATCGATATTCCACAGCCCTCTTTTGAAGGTACTATAAATGGCGTCCATAACATTCATTTCTGATTATCTGACAACTCTGACGGCTGTAAATCTCATTCACATTAAAATTGTCTAGGAGCTCTTCATGTATAAAATGGGAGGACAATTGGATAGGAAGGGTTTTGGGCCAGGACTCTCTCTCTCTCTCTCCCTCCCTCCCTCTCTTGTTTACTTTTGCTCTCGACCTCTCAATTTTGTTCCAAGCTGAGGATTAATAACAACATACGCTGGAAAGGAGTGGATTCCCCTAAGAAATAGCTTCACTTGTATAGTCCCGAAAAATGTGGGCCAAAATTTCTCCATCTTCTTCTTACTTCTTCCACCATCTTATATGTCCTAATAGGTCTTTTTCGGGTCGCATGTGTTCGCAAACAACATAGGATCCTAAATCCTAAAAAAAATTCAGCAATATATATATATATATATATATATATATATATATATAATTTGTTGAATCCAATAAAGAACTACTTTAAAGAAAGCATTATCTCGTGGAATAGCTTAGCACTTTATATTCCATCATATTTTTCAAAGAGTGAGGAAGAAAAAATTTTCTAAAATAAAATTGTCGTATTTGTAACTTATTACACAATTTTCTACTCTACGGCCAAACTTGTTTGGGCAAGTTTCCTAAGCTTTAAAGATAAACAAATGAAAAAAAAATACATTTAATGGTCAAAATGTTTAAGATTATTTATGTACCTAGTTCTGTGGAGTTATTTCCCATTGTAATTTTTAGCTTGTATGTCCTAGTTTCAATAAGGCTTGGTACAAGTCTGATCTAATTTTCATATTGCTTGATTACGCAGTGAAAGATCTACCTTTTTCAATACCAAATTGTAGGCGAGTCAGTTATGATGACGTTAATCGTTGCTATGAATTGCTCGTACTTTTCTCCAAGTGGTTGATAGTGTGATGGCATTCATAGCTTCATTCTTTTCTCTAGAGAACCTAAACAAAGGTTCGAAGGTCGAGATCAGGTGTGACGACTCAAGTTCATTTTATCATAGATACTTTTGAAGAGGATGTTTACAAAGCATCCCTTGTCTATAAGAGTATTACCTATAGGGTAGTTCACAATCAATGTGGTGATGATGATTGTGTCATATGGGTTTGCTTTGATGAAATATTCATCCTCATTAAAGGCAACAAATGACTGATTAGCTGACTAGTGTCAGGATGAATCTGTAAAGCAAATATCTTCTAAGTGAAGTCTCTCAAGGCTTAACTGGCAAAAGAATTTTGGTCTATCCACGACAAGAATGGTTGGGACTACGCGTGCTATGTGAATCATTGGGCTCAAATTGGTTCGTTGAGGGTTTCCTTAGCATGTGTTTTCTCTCATTTCTAGGTGATCACTCTTGGTGCTACGAAATCTTTCAGTTCCTAAGTGTTGATGAACTCTTCAGTCATATTATGTAAATATTTTTCACTCCTCAATGTCAAAACTTTAGTCACGACAGAGAATTTTGGTCTATCAACGACAAGGATGGTTGGGACTACGCGTGCTATGTGAATCATTGGGCTCAAATTGGTTCGTTGAGGGTTTCCTTAGCACGCGTTTTGTCTCGTTTCTAGGTGATCACTTTTAATGCTACGAAATCTTTCAGTTTATAAGTGTTGATTAACTCTTCAGTCATATTATATAAATATTTTCACTCTTCAATGTCATAACTTTAGTCACGACGATATGCACATTATATTTGTGGGTCACGCAAAAGACCCGTTGCCTTCATCAACATAAATTTTTTGAAATATTCTTTATTTTGGATACCCTCCACTATCTCGGCCATTATGATTCACAAATCACAAAAGAGTCGTGTAGAAATTCTAAACTTGTAGAAATTATAAGATAACTTCAATTATAAGCTTGATAGGCTAAGCTAGGGCCTACATGTGATATTGTCATGGCAGAGTTGTTCTTCAATGAATGTTTTCAACTATGAACCGGTCGAATGGCCTCAAATGAGTTGGATCTTGCTTGATGTGCTTAGTTGATTGCATTTGAAATGCCTTAGCTAGGGTGGTTGGGCAGGTGTATCTGAGATGTTTCAAATGGATGACTTTTGGGTGAGAAATGATACTCCAAAACATCAAATAAATGTAAAGACAACTTAAATCAATTTGTGAGCAATCAAATGGACCCTGAATTGTCAAACCATTTGTAGAGAATTATACCCAAATATATGAAAAGATTGTTTGGATTGATATTTTTAAATTAAATGTATTTAAAGATATAAAATAATTAAAATGAGGATATGCAAAAAATAATAATTTATTGGGTGTGTTTGACCAAACGTCCATGGATCGGGTTCAAAGTGGGTATAAGATATGAAGGTAGATAAATCACTGAATCAGCTAGAAAGTTTGATCAGAATAGTTCAACTAATCGATCAGCTCAACGAGAAAGTTACCAACAACTCACCTTTAATGATCTTTGCATAAATATCTATTTAAACTAATCAGCTAGATAACTCGCGAAGGAAGCCTAATTCACCCCACAGCCAAATTGTCAAAACTCTCCATGAGACCTGTTGATCGGCTCAAGAGATTAACCTATCCCATAGCCGAGTTAACCGATAAAGACATCAACAACAAGCTACAATTGAGAAAAGTCATTTTATAAGGAATAGTTATTCATGTAGGGAGATACATGTAATATTAAATATAATGCCATTGCTAGAAGAAAATAAAAGAGATGGATCAAGGATCTCTCAAAATCTGAGGTTAATGAGTAATGAAGGAGGATCCCAAAAAAGATATGAAAAGGAACTCACATTTTATTTCAGTTCTCTTCTCTATTTTCTTAGCTTAAAACCCTCCTTATTTCAACTCTTTCTTAATGGTGTGGATCCATGAATAAACCAGGATCCAATATTCTAAATTGTGTGGTGAGCCAAGACTATGTCACAAACAAGACGAAAATTCACACAAGGAGCAAAGTTAAATAACAGAAAAATCACTAGCAACATGGTTTGAACAAGAGAAATTGTGAACCAACAAATTAATGTGATGTATGAGCAGATAATGAAAACAATATGAGAGACACTAAAAAAATACAAACACAACCCCAAGTGAACGAGCACTCCCTTCTTCTCCAAACTTAGCAGCATGTCAAAGAAGAGTGTTCATTGTTGGTGGAAGGAGGATCTTGCCCTCCACTCTAGCGAGGTTCCCTTAAAGTATGAGACAGAAAGAAGGCAACCTCAAATGATTTGAAATTTCATCCTTTGACCTTAAATGGGTAGAACAAACATCTTTGACTGTATTGCCGCATTTGAATTGACAATCTGCCTGTTTAGAATAAATAATACTATGAAATATTATTTATTCCTCACAACTCTAAAAAGGTTTGTACTCATGTGTTTCACTAATTTATCAATAGGAGTGATCACTTTCTACAAGACCTTCAAGTAATGTATATGGAACAGTTTGCTAATGCACAAAAGCATTTGAAGTGATTCACTCATGAGTATATCATAACAAGATAAGGCATATTTTCCTACCAGCATGCTTTCTATTCCTCGGGACACTAAACATGTATTATGAAAGTACAAAAGGTGGCATAAGATGTTGGACTTTCAGAAGAAATTCAAATTATGATCTCAAAAGTTCTTCTTCCCTTAGTTGAAAAATAACCTTCTTCTTTTCATTATCATCGTGTCCTACTTTTGTCAATCATTATCAATTGTAGATGAAGACAACCAAAACACATAATGAAACTGTGCTTTAGTGTGCTTCCTCTCTTCATCTCTCTCTCTCTGATTCTTTATCTCTTCTCCAATTTATTTATAAATCAACTCAACTAAGCTAGCATACTCCTACTTTTATTGTCTTTTTCTTCGTCAGTCATAAGGAAGAGATGAGCCTAAGTCAAAATTTGGCTCACATTAATGATTTCTCTGCAATAACAAGGTGGAACAATCAAATATGCTAGAATAAATTAGGCTTTGTGATATGATAGTTGAACAAACAATAGTGAGAAATTAGTATTATTGTTGAATTCAAATATGAAATTATAACAACACAACATGAAATCTGAAGTTGCAACAAAAGACAAACAAAACTCAAACTAGGGTTGGATTGTTGGGTGGTGGCAGTTGTTTCCCTCAGTTGTTGGTGGTGATATCTCGGGTTTCCTTTCTTCATGAATCCTCAAGGTGATCGTTTTTGTATTGTGATCGATTGCAAAGAGTATGAAACTTTTATATATTGTATCTTTTATTTGATTAGTGCATCTTATCATTGTTTTGGTTGTTTTTTTTTTCTTGGATTGCTTCCTTAGATGCTCTTGCTAAATTTTCTCATACCCCACTTTCTTCAGTATCATTTGGTATCAAAGTAAGTCTAACCCTAGTTTCATCCTAGGGTTACCAAAATCCTCTCAAACCTAAACCCACCAAACCATATCCAAATCTTGACCTAAACCTAATTCCCCCTTATTGATTTTCAAAATCAACAACCATAAATAATTTTTTTGAACTCTAAAGAAGCCCTATACACCATCTTTTAAATCCAAAATCGAAACCCACCATAACATAGCCAAATCTTAACCTAACCCTAATTATTCCTTGTTGATTTTCAAAATCATCAACACTAAATAGTTTTTTGCACCTTAAATCAGTCTCACACACACTCTTTCATCTCACAAACCAAAAACATAGCCATGCCACCAAAGAGACAACTATCGGTAGTCAAAGGCCCTCAAATCCTGAAAGATTATAGTAGTTCAACCACTTTTAACGTAGTCGACTTGATGCTTATATCATGAGAAGTCAGAAGCTTCAACAGATGAAGTAAAAGCTCCACCAACCTCAATAGATTGACACGGGGCGGTGAGAGGACCCCGAACCAGTTCGGTCCAAGTGCGAGAGTATGAAACTCTTATATATTGTATCGTTTATTTGATTAGTGCATCTCACCTTTTTCTTGTTATTACATGTTTTGGCTACATTGATTTGATTTTGGTTGAAATTAATAAAAAAATCATTGATGTTTTTTTAGCTCATTTTGGATGTTTACAATAATGCTAAGGTTAACTTAAATTTTGGATGATTCTTAAAAGTTTCACCCACATTTTGACAAATATTCAATTAAACTCTTTTAATATATATATAATTCTATGATTAAGATTTCATAAATTTCTTTTACATTATAGCATGAACTTTAATTAGATGATCCTCTTTATTTTATAAAAAGAGGGTTTGTAAGTAATAAATACTAAAAGATATCAAATTCCCAAACCAGTAAAACCATTGAAATAAATGATAGTGAAAACAAAAAAATCATGATGGGATGATAACCAAAATGAGCTTCAAAACCATGGTCGCTAATATATATGCATGTACATTATAGGAATTCTGTTTTAGAATTTAGAATGAAAGTATGGCAAGGAAGATTTACATACATACCACACAATTCCTACGTATGTACATATCACACCATTCCTATGCACGAAAAGGTGTATTTCACTTTTTAAAAATTAAAATGATGACAGATATTATGTGATAATGAATGATTTGGGTGATATAAATATAAAAAGTAACGTTTAGGTATTAGATATGTTTTAAGGACATAAGAATTGGGTGGTGTGTATGTAAATGCCCCAAGCCTTTAATTTTGAATGGTCTGAATAATGCACGTGAATGGATGCTTTCATAAATATAGGAGTTTTGCCTGTAAATATATATAAATTAAAGGATATATATATTACTTAGAATTTATTAATATAGCAATTCAACAATCAACAAATAAATGTCACCCAAATCTTTTATATCACATCAAAAATACCACCATTATAACGTTTAAAATGTCATAGGTACAGTGGTATGTATGTAAACATTATAATTTAGGTGCTAGATATATACATAGGAATTGAGTGATATAAATGTAAATCTTTCAAAATAAAAATGTTCACAAGATTATATACTAGCTCTCCAGGGACTATATTATGCTGAAAAATCAGGAATAATAAAGCTAACATGTCTTGATATCGCTAAAGGAAGTCATGGAAGCCAGGAACCTGCCATGCTATTCTGAAAATGGCAGAAAACAAAGAAGCTAAAATAAAATACAAACACAAACTTTAGGAAAAATTACATCTACCTCTTTAAATAGAACACATCCAAAGCTCATCTTCATGAACACCAACACCAACTGCCAAATTGCCATTACAAAGCATTGGGTGAAGTCTTTTCTTCAACGATAATTTCGAGCAAAAAGCAGATGGGCTGCCGGCGGAAGTCAGACAGCTATCAACCGAGCATTCTGTTATCTGTTCAAGTCTAGCCCATGGCTTATCTTCCGCGAAAATTCCGACATCTTCAGACAGGGATGGAAGTTTAACGGGCTCATATGAGACGCAACCATTGATGTTTTTGTTTGGAAATTCGGCGAATTGTTGTTTGATTGCATCGAAGCCGATTTCGGTAAGACTCGGATCGACGAGAGCGTTGCAGGCTTTGTCTAGAATGGATTGGAGATATTTCCCCTGAGCTTCTATCTTTAGTTGCAGACTTTTCTGGACCTGGATGAAGATTAATAGAGATGAATTTATGGTGTGTTTGAGTTTCATGGCAGTTAAATGTGCTACGCATATCATGAACATTTGTGAGAAAGATTTGGAAAGTGAAAGCTATTGGATTTGGAGGAAATAAGTTTTACTGATTTTGTCAAAAAAAAATTTACGGAAGCTTAGTAACGTATAGAAAGATTAACTTTAGGAAGGAATGAATCCCTAATAGTTCTAGGATGGGAACAACTCAAGGGCATTTATCTGTCAACAATTTGTTGTTAAATGGGACCCTAAAGAAGCACTCGGAAGGACATGGCAGCAAGAAGGAGTTTATGCACAGCGTAATACACCAATTTGGAATAGTTATGTCGATCCAGATGTTAACAGGACGGCGTAACCATGCTGGATCAGCCTAGCTATGCCGGGCTGTCTCGTATCCTTCGCTTTCATCCCGAGCACACAAAATAATTACGCCGATTCTGGGCGTCATCACACCATTGGGACAATTTCTTTCGTTATGATTCTTAAATCGCGATTGGAGTGACGAAGAACTTCAATCTCTCGCGTGCGGGGTTTCTTAACAAGGATTTCGTGAGTGGAAAAGAGTCGAGGAGGAGGACTTCTACGAGTGCTTTCTCTTGTGAGATCGAGAGGAAGGTTTGTAGCGAAGTTCTGCAAATTCTTATATTTGAAAAGAGTTGATCTAATTGTGTATCTCTACATACTTTTTATTCTTCATAGTAAAAATTTTTTGTGGTGTGACTCCATGGTTTTTTTCCCGTTCTCGGATTTTTCCACATAATTCATTTTGTGCTTTTCTTAGATTACTTTCTTATGCTTCTGTTTGATTTATTCTTTTCCGAATTTATAGAATTTGTGTGCTCTTATTCCACAATGTGGTTTTGATTGTAAACCGATCGAAGCCCTAAGTGCTCATTATCCATCCCAACAAGTGGTATCCGAGTGAGAATCCTTTGATTATATTGGCAACAATGATAGACGAAGTGAGGTATAAAGTGAAAAAATTCAATGGGTTGAACTTCGCATTTTGAAGGATGCAAGTGCAGGATATGTTGTATAAAAAAAATAGTATTTACAACAACAAAAAATCAACAAGAAGCCTGAATCGATGATTATGGAGGAATGAAAAGTGTCGGATCGAACGACCCTAAGTTTGATCTGTTTGTCACTTTCTTCGTCTGTTGCGTTCAATATAGATGAATCTCATCGCAGCACTGACAAGGTTGTACAGAAAGTCTTTTGCTTCTAATATTGTTTTTTTATGAAGAGATTGTTATTCAATAAGAAGATTATGAAAGACAGTTTGGTGACAGAACATCTGAACAATTTAAATACTATAACGAGCCAGATGTATTCTGTGGGGATCATATTTGACGATCGGGTCAGGGCATTGTTAATTTGACTTCATTGCCGGACAATTTGGATGAATTGTTCATGGTGGCAAGTAATTCTTCAAGGAATATGAAATTGAACTTTGATAACATCGTATGGTTAATGTTAAATGAAGTTCGCAAAAAGACAACGAATAGTGAATCATTAGGTTCTGCATTGAGTGTTAAAAATAGAAAAAATAATCTGAACATGAATATAGACAGAGAGAAATTCAAGTCGAGGAGAGGAATGTTCACATCAAACAGAGGAAATGACATATGACAATGATGAAGTTGTGAAAAGAAATAACATTTCAAGAAAGATTCCAAGGCTCGAAAGAAGGCCGATGGTGGAGGACAAGGAATCTCTACAAATATCTCCTTAGATGAAATCCAATGTGACCCCCTGATTTTATCCCTAGTCAGCACTAAATTTTGGAAACTAAATTCAGGTGCCTCTTTTCACACATGCCCTGACAAAGAGATATTAAAAAATTACACTCAGTGTAATCTATGGAAGGTTTATTTGAGAGACAAAAAGCCTACAATATCATGAGAAAGAGTGATGTGAATAACGAGTTGTCAAATAGAATAGTCTAGAAGCTTACAAGAGTTAGACATTTTTCAAGTCTGAAGAGAAAATTGATCTTGATAAGCTAGCTTGTAAAGTGTTCGTGGAAGTTGACCATAGAGGCCAATGGTAATGGCTTGAGGCAACACTGAAGGCACTCTTTACCTAATCAATAAGATAGCAAATTCATTATTGTGACTAGAACCAAGGTTGATGTCCATATAAGCAAAAAAGATACGAAGTCTTTACTTTCTAAAAATAAACTTCAGAACTTGAAATTTTCATATTTGGATTTCTGTGAAGACTGTATATATGACAAGCAAAAGAAAGTTCCTTTCTCTAAATGTGGGTCAATGGTGAAGTCAAAGAAACTAGAGTTAGTGCATACTGATGCATGTTATCCTACTCCATTTCAGTCTAATAGACGATCTTGTTATTTTGTCACTTCATAAAACAAAAATCTCAAGTATTTAAAGTGTTTAAAAAGTGGAAGGTTGTGGTAGAAAACAAGATAGGCTCGAAGTTGAAGTGTCTCAAGTCAGATAATTAAAACGAGTATTGTGATAAAAAATTTTAGAAATTTTTGTCATGCAAAAGGGATCAGACATGAGTTCAATGTTTTAAGGACACTACAATAGAATGAAGTAGTTGAGTGCATACATAAAATAATCATGGAGCATGATAGGAGCATTAGGTTGTATGCATGTTTTGCCAAAATAGTTGTAGGTCGAGCAATGAATATTTTTGTTTATTTGATTAAGTGTGGTTCATCAATATTTTTGAAGGAAGGCCTACTTGAAGAAGCTTGAAGTGACAAGAAGGAGAATCCATCTCATCTAAAAGTATTTGAATGTTCTGCATTTATTCATGTTGATTTAGGATCTAGGAGTAAGGTAGACTCGAAATCTGTCAAGTGCGCATTCATTGACTATGACTTAAATGAGTTGGGTACAAATTCTGGGACTAACAAATTCAGAAATTAATTAGGCGTAGAGATGTCGCTTTCATGAAAAGGAGATATACAAGACATGAGCAAAACTCAGAATTTCCATCAGTTACTTTTGAAGAGTCTAAGTATGTTGAGATAGAAGATATTGGCGATCAGAAGAAAAAATAAAAAGTGCTCAACCAGATGAATCACAACAAATTCCTCAGTCATTTGTTACCGAAGTTAAGAGGTCCAACATAGTGATATGACCAACATATATGTATTCTCCTTCATTACACTATTTGTCGTTAACTAATAGTAGTGAACTAGAGTGTTTTGAGAAGAACACTCAAATTGAAGATTCAACGGAGTGGGAGTTTGCCATAGATGGTGAAATGCAATCTTTGGAGTCAAACAGGACCTGAGATTTGAAGGTATTACTAGATGACCAAAGAACAATATACAATAAGTGGGTCTAAATGTTGAGAGAAGAGTCAAATTGTAGCAGACACTATAAGATAAGGCCTGTTGTGAAAGGGTTTCAACAAGAGTGGACTACATGGAGATTTTTTCTCTGATGGTAAAAGTGATAATAAGACAGAGTTATGTTGCGTTTAGTAGTAGAAGAAGATCTACATCAAGAGCAAATGGATGTAAAAATAATTTTCTTACATGGAGATCGAGACGAGGAATAATATATGGTGCAACCGCAGGGTGAGATTCCAGGGAAAGAAAATTGTCTGCAGCTTGATGAAGAGCCTTTATGACTTAAAACACACCCTGAGAAAGTGGTACAGAAGTTTTCACAAATTAATGTCAAGACAGTGGCTACATGAAAAGTATGAGACAGACCATTGTTGCTTCATCAAACACTTTGATAATCATATATCTTACACATTTTCTATGTGGATGACATGTTGATTGTAGGTGCATAAATAGAGAAAATCAGGGACTTAAAGAAATAATTATCAAGTAAGTTTGAGATAATAGATTCAGATCTGACAAAAAAAATTCTCGATATGAGAATCAACAAGGACAAGAATGCACGTGAACTGAAGTCGTCTCAAGTATTGTATGTTAAGAAAATCCTACATAAGTTCAATATGACTAAGGCAAAACTAGTTTGCACCACCTTAGGTAGTCACTTCAAGCTATCTAAGGAGTTATCGCCTAAGTACAAGCAGAGCACGTACATATGGGGAGAATTATGTATGCTTCAACAGCTGGGAGTTTGATGTACTTATGATTTGTACTAGACCAGTTATTTCATATGTAGTGTGAGTGATCAACAGATATATGAGAAATTCATACATGCATCACTGAAAGACGATGAAGTGGATTCTCAGGTATTTCAGAGAAACAACACGACACTTTGCTATGAAAGTGTAGGGATCAGTCTATAGGGATTTATAGATTCAAATATGACAGAAGATTTGGATGGTAGAAGAGGTACAACATGGTATATCTTTACTTTGGGAAACACGATGGTACGTTTCCAGACTGTAGAAGATTATTGCACTTTAAACTATAGAGGTCGTATACATTGTTATCACCAAGACTAGAAAATAGATAATTTGAAGCTTTATAGCATAATTGGGCGAAGAGCAATGAATTAGAAAGCTTCACAGTGATAGTATGAGTGCAATTTATCTACTACGAATGTTGCCCTTCATGGCAGGATAAAACACATTAAGTTAATGTATCACTTTATATGCTCTCTTCTAAAAGACGGGTAGTTTTTCTTGGAGAATACACACAGATCAAAATCTTGCAAATATGTCGACGAAGGTGGTCGCTATGGAGAAGTTGGAGCTACACTTAATTTCAGTTGGTATCTAGAAAGATTGAGACTGAGGGTGAGCCACATCACAGTACAGGACAATGAAGCTGATATAGGTGAAGGTACAATCCGGAGGACAAGCATTTCATTTTTTAAAAGATGTGCTTCACTTTGTAAAAGCTAAAATAGTGGTATATTTTATCTGATATGAAAGATTTGGAAGATATAAATGTAAACATCAAGTTTAGGCGTTAGATATATAAAGACATGGGAATTGGGTGGTATGCATGTAAATGCCCCAAAAAATTTTATTACCACACAAGTGCAAGTTGTCCACTCAGATAGACATCTGTGGCCATGTGTAGAAAACATGCTACGCATGCATCAATATTTCATAGAGCATCACTAATTTTGGTAGATTCTTGCAGTGTCTTTGAGATAGATTATAGGATGTTCATGTTTCCAATGAATCACTTCGATATGTCTTGCAAAGCCGTAGTGAGACAGACTCTAGGATGTTCATGTTTCCAATGAATCACTTCGATATATCTCACAAAACTGTAGATTGAATGAAGGTAATTTATAGTTTGTATAAGAATATTGCTTTATTTGTGAGTGATTAATATAGACAAGCATTTAAAACAGTCTAATATAAGCATTTCAAAGTAGAAAGACAAGACTAACTCGAAGCTTAAAAAACTTAAATTGTATGAATTTTGAAACAATAAATGATTTAAAACATTGGAGTGTTTACATAAATTTTAGCCTTAGCGAACAACTTCACGATTTTACAAACTCTCTCAAAGCAATTTATTAGAAATTTGAACATCCTATCATCTGTCCCACGTTATCTGCATACTATTTTAAGCAGTGTATCCACATTTAAGAAATCATAAGAAATTGCAGATATTATTAATTATTACTGCCCTCTAAAAGGACCCAATACTGGTGCAAGCGTTATATTTGTTAAATGAGATGAAGGCGCAAGTCTCCAACACAGTGGCTGCTGGCACTAAAATTTTGTTAACACTGCGCTTGCATGGCACAAGTTACCTGTCGAGCTAGTTAATGTTATAAAAAAGTTGTGAACTAACATGTAATTTGCTTATTAATCTACTGATTTATTTTTTTAGTGTTCCCGTCCTTAAGAGCTATTAGGCATTCGTTCCTTATGTAGCAAATTGGCTTTGCATTTGGAAGTTCAATAGCGATGAATGGTCAAATAATAGCTACAGAAAAGATTAAGGTTAACTAAACTTTAATTTCTTACATTTATACCACCCAAATCTTTCATATCACATCAAAAATACCACCATATTAAAAATTGAGGTTTGGCTGTTAAATATGTAAATGCATAGGAATTGAATGGTATGTATGTAAATCTTCTAAAAAAATAGGACATAAATGAGGTTGTGATTTTTAAGTCGATAATGGATGCTTAAACAGGGAAGTGCTTCCTGTCTAGTCGGCAAAATGAAAATACCGTAAAATTTTAAGGAAAAGCTAATAAAATGATGATATAACCGCCTATGCTACAAATAGAATTGAGAGGTGCCCAAAAAAAAAAAGAGCTAGCAACTTACTTGAACAAGGCCAAAATGAAAATACTAAGAGAGATTGTGGTATAACTATGAAGTAATTCAAAATTATCATATTGATAGTGTGGGAGAATAAATATTGAAGATAAGTTTTATGATGGCAGAAATTTGGAGAAGATATGGTAATAGCAGCTACAGAATGTGGTTGGCTTTTAAAATACTCGCATATCAATCATTCCTAATTAGAAATACATTTGTTACATTTGTTTTAGTTGTATCTAATGAAAGTTGGTTTAGTGATGTAATGTGGTTTAGATATTCCAAGTTTACCAACAAACGAATGGTCAGCTACACAACTGAAGCAACTAACCTCCAATTGTTCATGAAGCCTTCTCTGAAGTTCCATTTGGACTCTCATGGCCTCATTACACCCACTGCACGTGAAATACATATAATTTGCTTTTGATATAAAAAAGCATTAAATAAATGATTAAAAAATTATATACTAAATGAGCTTACTCATTAAATTCTTGAGTTACTTGTGTGGATGCTGTAGAGGTCTTACTCCCACGGCTTTCCAAAACACCAGAGGCTGAATGAGAAAAGACCGAAAGAAATATTATTATAAAGTGTTGGGCATAATTTAAGATGCATATAATGACTAGATTAAAAGAGGTTTTTTTTTTTTATTTTATGCGTTAATTTTAGATATTTTTTTAAAATTTCAACTTATTTAATTTTTTATTTTATCTGAGAAAAAGTGAAATTTTAAATTTGACTTCTTTAGCTGTCTCTTTATTTTCCCTCAAATTGTGGTTCCGCTGTTGACTATGACCAACAAACATGAAAATTTGCCACATGCTCTATATCCTTAATCTTCCCAACATGAGAAACAAAATACAAGTTTTCTCTATCTTTCCTGGAATATATGTTCATACTTTCTCTTTAAAAATTCAACGAGCCCTGAAGGTGTAGTACTTGTAGACCAAAATAACCAACAGGAATACACTAAAAGTATGAAAGACAATAACAAAAGAAAACTGAATATGAAAATTTGCCGTGATTCACATAAAAAGCAATTCACTTTAAATACTAATAAGCTAAGATATCCAAACATCTGCTAATAAGAAGCATATAAGAATAGTCTTGAATGTAGTCCCATGTTAGTACCGTTGGGAGCACTAGTGTTGAAAGGACCACCTCGAGTACTAAAAAATAATCATATTATCACATACAAATTATAAATAACTTTTCATTTATCATTCAAAAATGCATCAATTAGTTGCCCATTCTATGGTTTGTCATATACAAATGGAAGCAAGCTTATGCTAATGCACACACACGGGCAGTGGAATCATAAATGCTGTCTGTGTATGGAAGAGATGGATATATATATATATATATATATATATATATATATATATATATATATTATTGTATGTGTGTGTGTGTAGAGAGACAGAGAGAGAGAGAGAGAGACCATCATTAGCGTTTTCAAGTTCTTTTAATGATTGCTTCCCCATCCTGTATTTCTGCAAAGAAAAAAAAAAAGAAAGCACGGCATTAGTTTGGAGCAGCCATCTCATAATATGAAGTAATGAATCCGAAAAACAGATTTAAACTCATCAACATCTATTCTGTCCTGAAAATGTCATTTACGTTAAAAATATTTTTATTGCATAAGCAAAGATAACTGTTATGAGAATGTATGGAAGTTTAAGCACTTTAACAGACTTAAATGAGTTCATCTCTCTGATATGATTTCTTGAAATACGAAGAGCATATTCAATGCCTAGTCCAGGAACAACCTGAAGATGGCTCTTTAAATGATAAAGTGTGAGGCCTTTTATGTTCATCAACCTCATTAAGGTCTTCGGTGTTGCTTCTGCAAATTTAAGGGAAAAAAAAAAGAAAACTGAGGCATCATATAGAAGCATGAGCACGTTAAAAGGAACGAAAAATTATCTTAATCATTGTGCATTGGATGTAAAAGGAGTTGAATGCCAACTAAAAGCATTGACTGCATGAAACAAATGCCTTAACAGGAACAGAATTTTCACTGATGCATCTGAAGCGTATTGTACAGTTCTTTCATCATGAATTACAGAAAAAGAAAGCACTCGGATAAAATCGAAGAATTCATGAAAATCTAATCACCATAATGAGAAGACTGGCTGATTGGCTATACCTCAGATGGAAAAAAAAAAAACAGTTAAATGGAAACTAACAAAAAAACTTCAGGTTGGTGAGTCGCACTCCAGACCATCCATTGGGGAAAAGCAACTGCGCAAAAGCAATAACAAGCATGTGTATAATACCATAAAACAAAGGGACAAGAAGATTCACATGACTCAACCATGCTCGCTTATGTCCATGGCAAAGAGATACCTTTACACTACTCCAGAGATGAATACAATACAAAAATATTTGAACAAATACATCTATATGAGATCATTTAATGATGTAATATTAGCTAAAATATATTATCTTATGCCTTTCATTCTTTTTTTATGAAAACAACCTAACAAAACCACAAGTTTCTTCACCCATGGCTCCTTTCACCTACAATTCATCCAACCTTGACGATGTTGACATCAACAACTGCCACTAAGCTACTTGATGTTTGTTGGGCGCTAGCTCTGGCCATCAGTCTTGAGGATAAAAAGCTTCATCCGCCTCAAGTAAATTGTTGTTTAAGACATGACAGCTAGTCTCCTCGACATCTCCCACCAGTTGCAGCCTCCACCACCACCACCATAGGCCCTTATCAATGAAAGGGTCTCATCTACACGCCTCTGTCATTAAACATGTGCTTCCACCTAAAGACTATTTCTCAGCTCTCATATAAATCAGCTATCACCTAACATATGCTCCAACACACTGACGAAGACTGCTGGCCACCAAGGGATCTGCCCAAAGTTATTTGTTGGTCTTCTTGAGGGAAATGAGAAAATAACCTATTGTTGATGATAATATCTTAAACCAATAGCTTTTATATTTTTAGATCTTAGTGGGGATTACTATGAAAAGATTGCTAAATTTGTGACCTGAATTCGGTGGGTCACATTAGTCTCATAAAAAAATTGTGAGCACAAGGATTGAAGACCTTTATCGTTTGATTAATCTTATAATAGTTTTTAGATTTTAATCAATATGCCCTTGTTTTTTTGACTAACCCTTTCATATTTTTCCTTCGAAATTTTAAAAATAACTCTATTTATTTGTACAAGTAAAAAAAATTATTTTTCCCTTTAATTCTGTTTTATATTAGCCAAAACTTTTCACTTGTAATTTTTTATTTGACATAAAGAATTCTTCTCTCCTGTCAGTAGTTTTTCCAATCTTAAATTTTTCACATAAAATCTATATGTTCTTTTGTTTATTTTATTGTTCATCGCATGAATTATATAATCAAAGATTTTATACATGATTTTGGGTTAGTAATTAGCTCTAAATTATGTTCATATTTTTCATGCAAATAAGTAGGGAAATTTAATCATTAAAATAAGTGGAAACAAATAGTAAAATATAAAGAAAATAGGAAATAAATCTTTACATCTAGCATAAATTGATCAAACCTAACATCTAACGCACAATATAAACTATGTTAACAATAAATGAGACCTGAGCTATGAGCTCTAAAGAAAAATGACTATAGTTAAATTAACTTCTATTTAAGAGAAAAGGAGAGTTGTAATTAGGGCTGTAACGAACTAATGCACACAATGAATAACTCAATGCTCAATCCTTAAAAAACTTATTTTGTTTATTTATTCAAACATCTGAACAAGTTTGAAATGATTTTAAAAGCTCAATAACAAGCTTGAACACACTTGCTTGTTCATTTATACTCGAGAACATGTTTTCTTATTTCTTTTTGTTTTCCTTTTTTTATATAACTCGATAATAACCCAAATAAAATGCTTGTTTAATGTGGCTTAATTACCTATTCAACAACTTAAATGTATGTTCTTCTATTATTTTTTCTCTTTTTAATGCATTTTAAATTTTATGTAGATAACTAAAGGAATAACTAAAATGAAACTATCATAAAAACAGCTAGATATATAGATTGGAACTTATTAATATTTGAAGTTAATCAAACAAGTTTAAAAAATAATGAGTAAAATATAACATTTTCAATTAAAATTTATAAATCCATACACACATAGCATTAATTTAATTTGTTCAAAACATTAGTATCAAAAAGATAATTAGTTAGGCAAAATTATACCTCAAATTCAATAAAGAAATTATTAAACAAGCTTAAAAAAATTGTAAAACTCAGATCACGTTCAAGCTCCACTCAAACTCGATAAGAAAATAAATAAATGAGCTTGAACAAAATAGTATTTGATTTACTAAATTACAACAGTGTGTGTAAATAAGCTAAGTTGGTTCATGAGCTAGCACAAGCTCGACACAAAAAACTAGTTGTAAGATGAGCTCGATAAGCAAATGAGTTAACCATGAGTTTGTATGATTGCTTCTTGAGTCTTATCATTTAAAATTATTAATATGAAATCACATTTAAAAATTAAAAATTTATGAGTAAAATTAGAAGTTCTAAAAATTTTAAAATCCTAGATCCATTCTCTCTCAAATATTATCGTTCTTTAGATGATTTCATTGGCACAAAACTCCATAAATTTACATTAATTTTCTCTCTATCACAAGAAGACAAGCTAACTCGAGAGGTAGCATGAACTCATTAAATTGAGATCGAGTTCTAAACTCAAGCTTGAAGCAGGCGGCATCAAAACTTGGATAAACTCCTTCACAACCATAGAGCAAAATCAAATGTCACGCTTCAGTTGGGCACTCTATATCGGTACATATTCAATTCTACCAGGGTTATAAGCCCCTAAAAATTCCTACCCAGCTTTCAAACCTAGCATCCTCCAGCCACATTTTATATAAAAAAAAGATTATACAAACAACCACGCAATCCTGAATAACTGCGGTTTCTGGTTCTGTTAACCTTTTCAGTTGTTCTTCTCATTAACAATTTAACAATTATTGCATATCATACTTGTTAAATGGTAGAGTAAATAAGCGAGAAGGACTGTAATATTTCACATGCAACATATTTATGTCGTCACGGCGCTGAACAACACCATTCAGCACCTGTTCATCTGCACGTCTTTATTTCACAATAGCGATAAAACATTTCCGAATGAAACCGAAAACTAAGACGCCCAACATAAACAATTCCAACATTCCTGAGATTAAACCATACAAACAACTACGTTTCAATCCAAACACCCTAAGATTTTAACAATAACAGCATAAACCAAATCTAAGCAAGAGAAAAAAAAAACGAGAAAGAACGAAGCAGAAGGCTCACTCTCAGGCCCTCCGAGCTGAGCAACGGCATCGATGAAGCGGCCATGGAGCTCCACCGTCCACCGGAGACGGGGCTTCGGATCGGAGGTGAGAACTAGGTTCGCGTCGACAGGAAGGCTTGATCCTTCAATCGATCCTACGAACTCCCCTCCCTTGATGTACATTCTCCCAAAACCCTCGAATGCAATTTGGAACGCAAGCAGAGCGTCAAGGGATAACAACAGAGGCAAATTGCCGGGAAATGGGAGGGAGGAGGCAGGCGCTCGAACGGCAGAAGGGGGGCCAGCCTATATATGGATGAAGTTTTTCTCTTTATAGAAATAATAATAATAATATTTTTTTTTTTTTTTTCCTCACTGATTTATATATTCAACAAGTTCAGATCAAGTTGATAATCATTATCTTCTACTTTGGAACTATGTATGTGTTAAGCTTCTATATAATTTTATCAAAACAAATAAAAGAACAAAAACGAATGGATCAAAGATAAAAATTAAAAAAATAAATAAATTAATTAAAATCTAATGTAATAATATATTTTGCAAATAAATTGAATTAATAAATAATATATACATAACTAGTATTAATCTTGCATCTCTTATGTATATATATATATATATATATATATATATATATATATATATATATATATATAATTTGCTAGAAAATTGAGTAAGTAGCATTATCGTCTTAACAGTGTATATGAAAATTCAAGCACGACACACGGTATGAAAGAAAAATAAGTGGTGACGACTCCAAAAATTTTTACGCGGAAACTCTGTACGAGAAAAACCACGATGTATGGCCCAAATGCGTAAATCTACGATTGATTAATGATTACAGAAATATATTATCCCACAAACGAGAAAGTGTAACTATATTTTTCATATTACAGCGTCAACCGACGGTGTCTGGTTGGCGGTGCTCAGCAATGATTTGTGATGATTGACGGTGACGGTCGATAGTAGCTGACAACGATTGACAGCTATCGACGACGGTTTATGGCGATCGGCGGTGGTCGATGGAGATCGATGCTGGCAACAAGCTTTGTTGGTATATAAGTTGGTTCCTTAGCCTATTGGTACTGCTCCTAAGTGTAAGTCCCTCGTGTCAGGGGTTCGAATCCCCTCCAAATAAGTTGTCCGTTATATGAAGTGGTACTCGAATTTGGTTGTTTCGGAGAACCAATCCCAAACCTAGGGCATTAGAACCATAAAAAATTATTTATGACCAAAGGATCCAAAAGGGGCTTTAATCATGTAAAAGATATTTTGCATTCAATATCAATGTAAGCATTAAATTTATATATCTAAGAAAATATCTATTTTCTATATTTGAAAAAGTAGAAGACATATGTGAATTTTAACTTTAGAGAATATAATAGATCTTTCTACATATTATATTATTATATTTGAATTATATTTAAATGACATTAGAAATAGACACATAATAATTTAATTTGAAGAGATGTATACCATAAGACTTCATACTTTTAATTTGCAATCATATTAAAAATAATGAAGATATTTATTATTAAATATTAAATTATTTATATGTAATTAATAAAATAAATGTAATAGAAAATTGATATGAATATTAAATTATTTATATGTAATTAATAAAATAAATGTAATAGAAAACTGTTATGGGTTGATTATTTATAATTAAGTTTTTTGGATCATCTTGATGAAATTGAATTGGAAAATTTTGACCTGGATTTTTTTACCAATATTAGCATTTGTTCCTTTGATATGATTATATGATCATAGTTATAATGAAATCATCACCATTGCTACCACAAGCACTTATCATTTAGACTAATTTAATGAAATAATTATATTAGAATATCCTTATCATATTGTTAATGATAAATGCAACAAAAAAAAAATTATTATTATAACATTGAATTTAATCCCAAATTTATGTACATACCTATATACACTTGATGCATCACCAATAAATTTTTATCATCTGATACAAATCTCGAGGGTTTTTTTAGTAAAAGATATTTCAGATTTAAATTCAAGATCATCCTGATCCCTAATTTTAGTAAGTTTATATTTAAAGTGATCGTCTTGTTAAGACGAACCCGATAAAATAAAAATTGCCTCAATCTAAATCTAATCAAGCACAAATCAAGATATTAAAACATATTTGAAGATTTTGAATTGTTAATTGAATAATCAAATTAAATCCAATTTTAAAATATTTATAGTCAAATCTTGACGAAAAAAAAATCCAACGAGCCAAAGCTCTCTTAATTTTGAATCATGAAGACCCTCAATTCATTAAAAAAAATAACTATAATTAAGAGGGACCTTTGTGGGTCGTCTAATCAAGTGGTTGGGGAAATTATTAGTCATAAGAGGAAAGTGCCCCTACCCTATTGGTTATAAATAGACCCCTCTCTTCACTTGAGGGGAAGAGGAGAAGAGAAGAACTTTCAAAGCTTGCTTTTGCACTGAAGACCTGATGATAACATTCGGTCTTTATAGCTGCCAACTACTGTTGACCACCACAACCAACCCTTGCTCTCCATCGTCGACGATCCCTGCTTGTTAAAGTTTTATCTCAAATATAATTAACACCTTATTTGAGGTTAGTGATAACTTATAACCTTCGTAGCCACTGATCATCATTGACCACTGTCGACTTCCTATACTGGTCGCTATCAGTGACCCCTGCTTGCTAACGTTGTATGTCAAATAATATTGTAATGCATAACATTATATTAAAGATTCAATGATAATATTAGGCTTCCATGGTTACTAACCGCTGTTAATCACAATAGATTGCCACCATTTGTCACCACCGACAACTAGGCATTGATAACCAATGCTTATGACGCTCATAGCCAAAATATGACGGTTTACCTAACACGTATCTTTTTTTGTGTTGTACACTGAAAGTTTCCAATCTAAAACTGTGACCCTATTTTAAGAGAAGCGGTCCAATCACCGATTACGACATATGTGGCCAACCACTACTATAACTTTCAACTTTGATCTTTGAGGTTGACTAACACTAACGCAGTTCCTAATTAAGTCTTATGTGGCCAACTACTACTATATATTCCAACTATGACTTTTGTGACCAAATATTGTTATTGTAGCCCATAATTATGGCATATGTGGTCAACTACTACTATTATATTCCAAATAAGGCCTCTATTGCCAACTGAAAGTATTATAACTCTCAACTATGGCCTATATAGCCAACTATTTCTATAGATTCTAACTATGGGTTATGTAGCCAACTAATGTTATTGCAGGCCCCCGGTATAAACTATAAGGCTAATTATTAGTATAAATTCCAACTACGGATAATATGGCCAACTAACATTATTTCATACACTAACTATAACCAATATAACCAACTACTACTATAAATTTAAATTTACAGCCTCTATGACCAACTAATATTGTTACAATTACTAATTACAGTCTATATGGCCAATTGATAATATTGCAGTTACTAACTACGACCTATGTGACAAATTAACAATATTGTAATCACCAATTATGGCCTATGTGGCCAACCAATGACATTGCAATCACCAACTACTGAATATGTGGTGAACTATTATTGTTACAACTTCAACTATGACCAATGTGGCAAACGAACACTATTATGGTCATCAATTATAGTTTATATGGCCAATTAACAATATCACAATCACCTTGTTGTCACCAAGTATAATCTATGTGGTCAACTGGCACTATTTTAGTCACAAACTATGACATATGTGACAATTGACAATATTGCAGTCACCAACTACATTCTATGTGTTTAACTAATGATATTGCAGTCACCAACTATGGCCTATAAAGCCAAATGATGATATTGCAGTCATTAACTATGTTCTATGCAGCCAGTTGACGCTAATATAGTCACTAGTTATGGACTTTGTGGCCAACTCATGCTATT
Organism: Papilionanthe hookeriana x Papilionanthe teres; assembly: GCA_022702705.1. Lineage (NCBI taxonomy): Eukaryota > Viridiplantae > Streptophyta > Magnoliopsida > Asparagales > Orchidaceae > Papilionanthe > Papilionanthe hookeriana x Papilionanthe teres. The sequence goes on along the minus strand of CM040422.1, from coordinate 147,321,450 downwards.
ACAATCACTAACCACAGTCTATTTGGCAACAGAAGTTATTGCTTGTTGACCTCACTTTTAGTTGAGGTCTAGTCTCTCTTTAGAATAGCCTAGGGTCTAGCCATATGACTCTCCTGGTGAATTTCTTAGAAGACTAGTTATGGCACCCCTCCCCATAGAAATTCAAACTTTTCTTACTTCACTGGGAGTTTTCATATGCTTAAGGCCTAACCTCTAGTTTTTGGGAGGAAGAGACCAAGCATAAGGAAGCCCAGGAGAAGTCCCCTATAGGTGGTCAGACCATAGGATCTACCCTGGGAGGTTTAGAGCTTACACCACACTAACACTACACACTCACAAAGCACATCACCTTTTATCCCCTAACTCTTTGGAAACTCATGTAAATGGCTTTCCCAAGCTCATAGCCTCAGGCTAGGATTTGGTTATTACCAACACATAGAGGACCAAATGAGGGTGACCCTTGGTCCATGGCTCTATTTAAACAATTCCATATTACTCACTTCCAACCTATCCCAATTTTTCCAAAAATTCAACCCCTTTGCCCCAAAATACCCTAAATATCTAAAATACCCCTAAAACCCTAAAATCATCCAAAATCATTCAAAATTACCCAAAATTCCCAAAATTCTTCAAAATCATTTCAAAGCAGTTCCCACCTCTTAAATCCACCAAAACACCTCAATACACTCCAAATAACCTCTATATACCCTAAATACACCTTCTTGGCTCAAAATTCCAAAAATTCTCAAAAAATCCCAAAACCTCCTAAATATTCCTAATTTAATTTCTCTCAACTACCGCTTGACCCAATTTGGCCAATTTAGCCAATTTTTAACCAAAAACCCCAATTTGACTCATTTAACCCAAAAGCGCCTAAATCAAACCCAATCTTGACCCAATTGATCCCAATCTTGCCCAATTTCAATTCTAAACTTTAGTTCAATATCCTCAATATCAATATAAATCAAATTCAAGCTCATTTGACCCATATTTGAGTTCAATTTTACTTAAAACCCAAAATCCTCAATTTTGTCTAAGTAATCCAAAATCCCTAAATTTCAATCCTAAACCCTTCATAACACTCCCCTAAATTAAATTGAATCATCAATTGCCCACAATTTGAGCTCAAGTCTCACCCAAATCCAATTAAAGTCCAAAACTCCTAATTTTAACACAAATCCAATATATGCCCAAAATCTACCAAATAGATCGCCCTATTCAAAAAATTTCCACCTAATCGATGTTGGGGGCTCTTCACCACATTCCCCTAAATCATTTTGAACCCTCAATTGAGCCTAAACCCAAGCTAGCCTAACCTAAACCCAATGTAACCTAAATTGAACCTATGACCTAATGACACTTAAATTGAGCCCAATTGAACCAATTTGACCAAACCAACCTTATGGAAGCCAACCTTAGACCTCCTAGGACTGGTTTGACCTGACCCAACCCAGGCCCCTTGAGCCATGGACCAAAGGTCCACCACTTTGGACCATTGGGTTTAGCCACTTGGCTAAGCTTAAGTCCCTTCACCAAAATCCTCCTCAAGCAACCTCCCTGTCTGGTTAAATTGCACTGAGCTCCTCCCCCACTCCTCCTCAGCCGGCCAGCCACCTGCCCTGCCTTGCCGGACACCCTAGCTACCTAAACAGCTCAGCCTGAGTGCCCCCATACCCCTTTAAATCCAAAATTGGACCTTGTCAGTGAGGGATCACCTCAGTGATCAGTGGCCCTGCTCAGCCCTCACCCTAAGCGGCCCAAGGCACTCATTGCCTAGCCCTGAGCTCCCCTCTCCGACGAGTCCTATAAAATGGCTCCTCTACGGCCGAATTTAAGGAGCTAAAATTTTCTTCACGAGTCCCTCCCAAATTGCTCCCAAACCTCATTCTAGCCAAGAGAAGAAGATCTCCACTATTCTCCTGCCCTGAACTCCACCACCTGAGCTCAATTTCTCAGTTCAAATTTAGGTCAGCAACAAGACACTTCTCAAACCTCCACCAAAATCAAATTAACTTCACCCACACCATCCCCACACCAAGAGAAGAAATTCCCTAGTTTAAGCCCCATCACCAGGCCACCCATCTGTGATATCGGCTAGAGCTCCAAATCGGCTTTGGTCGAACTTGAGTCTTGACATTTCACCACAACCAGAGGCTCAATCTGTAGGCTCCTTGGACCTCCACGAACGTGTCGAGCATCTCTGATCGAGGCCTCACCTCTCAGAGCAAAGATATTGAACTTCTCCTCCTCCTGAGCTTCCATGAATTCTCTATTTCATTATACTTAATTTTAATGCATGTTAATCATATGGATATGTTCACCATGCTTAGACGAGTCCATAGGATCAAACCCCATGTGATTTGGTTAAGTTTAGCTCGAGATCTTTGGTTTTAAGTGTGGATGGCTCACGGGTTATGCCACTCGAAGACGATGAAGGAGCGTTATTGGATCAAGCGTGTAACGCTTGGATGGCCAGGATAGCGCCGGACAGGACCGCGGAACATAAAGCGTGTGATGAGTCAGATTGCAGCGCTGAATAGGGAGACGACGCCTGTGCTTTCGGAGCCGTTAAGGATGAGATGGCGCTGAGTCACTTAAGTGGAAAAATCTCTATTTTTTGATTTATTTAAATATCCAGACCTTTAAAAATTCATATATTTGCATAAAAAATTAGAAAAATAAAAGAAAAATACCCTCTTGCTCAGTGAATAGAGGAGAATAATGTGGAATTAAAATCAAAATATTTTGTTATATGCTTGATTTGTAATTATTTATTTACTGTTATGAGTCTTTCAATTCTCCATTAGCATACACAATTCACCATGACATGAGACTATAGGGTTTTTTTAGCCTCCGATATTGGGAATATTCTTTGATTTTTCCAAGGTCAGAGGCTATGCTTAGAAGGAATTGTCTATTTTCTAAGTTTAGGTCCATTTTCTTGAAGATTAATTATGGAAATTAGCATGTTGACTGTAAAAAATTAGAAAAATTAAAGGAAGTATCTTAGGACCAGATGACCCTAGGAAAATTATGGTTTGATTTAATTCACTAAAAATAACCCTAAATTAGCCAAATACTCAAGACTGAACTTAAATTAATTTGGAGCAACCATACATCAAAATGGCATGAAATTAATTCTCCACTTTGCTTTAGGATTAGGAGAACCTCACATAAAATTTTCAAGTCAACTGGAGTTAATTTAACCCACTAAATGAATCACCTAAGTGGCATAACCATATTTGAAATTAAAAAAATTCATAAAACTCAAAATATAACTAAAAAATTCACCAAATCAATTTTGGGAGTTCTCTGAGACCAGAGAAGTCCAAGAAAATTAAAATTGAAAATTTCATTAAATTTTTATTTTTAATAAATATTTAAATAATTAAAAAATCATAAAAATCATACAACAACAACAAAGCCTTAATCCCACTAAGTGGGATCAGCTACATGAATCCTTTTTCTCCATTGTGTCCTATTTAGTGTCAAATATTCGTTTAACTATAATAAATTAAGATCATTTTGTATGCAATAAGCCTAAGTTTTCCTAGGTCTACCTCTGCTTTTCTTAACATAAGTTGTATCTAAAACATCTACTCTTCTAATCGGATCATCAGGTGGTCGACGTTTAATGTGACCAAACCATCTAAGGCGACTCTCTAATTTTATCTGTCACCGGTGCAACACCAACCCTATTACGGATATCTTCATTTCGCATTTTGTCTCTAAGTGTAAAGCCACTCATCCACGTAATCATTCTCATCTCGGCAACACTTAACTTAACATTATGCTTCTCTTTTAAAGGCCAACATTCAGCACCATAGAGCATTGCAGGTCTCACCATCATCTTATAAAATTTTCTTTTCAGTCTAAGCGGTACTTTTCTATCACACAATAGGCCGGGCGCATTCCTCCACTTCAAAAATCATAAAAAAATTAAAATTTACCAAAAATGTCATATTTGGTCTCCTAATCACTTGGGAACCAACAAAATTTTTTTTTAAGTCTCTAAGTAAAGATATTAAATTTTAAAGGCTTACGGTAATTTTTAATATTAAAAAAAGAAATTTTCAAGCCTTTCACTAAAATAATTCTAATAATTCAAAGAAAATTTAGAAAAATACGAAGTTTATTTCTCTGAGTTCCTTGAGCTCAGAGAGATTTAAGAAAAATATAAAACCTAATTTTCCCCTCAATTTTATTTTATAATTAATTAATACTCCAAAACTCAAAATAATTCTAATAAATAAATTAAAATTCAAAAAATCACCAAAATTGGTCTAAGTGGTCCTCTGATCAGTAGGAACCTCCCATAATTTAAGTACGGAAGTCTTACCTTGGTCATGTTGTTGAATTTTCATTGAAAATCCTTATTTTCCATTAAAATAATTATTTAAATTAAATTGAAAATAAAAAATCAAATTTTCTCCTCTGATGTCTTAATTGACATGTGAGTCAGGTGACATAAAAATTTTATACTCATTTGAGCTAAATTTGATGAATTATGAGATGAACAAGCTTAAAAGGGCATAAAGGTAATTAAGGAACTTGAGCCTTAATTAATATTTAAGTTTAACCAAAGGGGAAAGGTTAATATTTGAATTTGATTTTCCTCTTGGATGATTGAAATATAGGGAACTAAGGGGTAGAAACTCATTAATCACCTTTAATATTAAAAAGGGAAATCCTAATTAATTAAGTCATCAAACTTTGAAAGATAATTAATGCATAAATTGTTAAGGTGAGGGATGTGATATAGGAGGATTCTAATTCTTTGAAATTGAATCCCTAACCAATGAATTGATCAAACACCACCTAACTTTTACAATGAAACCATAAAATGATAATTGGAATTAAAAAGAATAATTTTAAAATCTTAAGATTTAGTTAAAACAAATTTGAACATTTAAGATTAATTTAAAAATAATTTAAAACATTAAAATTAATCTGAAACATCATAATTAAATTAAAATAACTTAAAATGTTAAAATTAATTTGAAATAATTTAAAACTAAGTCCAAAATATTAAGATTGATTTTGAAATAACTTATAATTCATAATTAAGCTGAATCAATTTAAAATATTAAAATTAACCTGAAATATTATAATTAAATTAAAATAATTTAAAATATTAAAACTTAACTAGTTAAATGATTTAAACACTTTTCCAATTCAAAATATTTAAAAATCAACAAAAACTTTATAACTAAATTAAATCATTTTAAATCATTGATTCAACTTCAATTAAGAATAGTTAAGTTCTTTAAGGGACTAATCTGCCCCCTAAAGGTTTTCATCCTTATAACTCTTAAAAGAAATGTCACCTTACTAGTAGGATAATCAAACATCCAAGTTCACTGAGCAAGAATCAAAACTCAACTCAACCCCGGATGATCAATTCATCCAAATAATGAAATTCAAATGAACTCGAAATGATCCCAGAAGCGTTGAAAAGATATTCAGAATTCGTCCTAAGCACTTTCTCAATCTAATGGGATGATTTAGAAGAACAATTGAACTTCATTGTTCTTTGATAAAGAAAATCATCCTCAAACACACCCTAGGAATTAACTAGTGATAGGATTAGGATTTGGTAGACAACCAGGACCTTCCTTTAACTTTACCTAGGTGTTTTCTTTCAAATATTTAAAATGCTCTAACATGCTTTTTAAGTGCAGTGGGAAATGACGAGAAGTTTCACCAGGTACACTTTTATTTCATTGCAATTTACTTACCTGTGTTGTATTATACTTTCCTTTCTTGCAAGCTTGCATGTTAAAATAACAATGTCATCATGCATGAAAACTGAAACCTTTAGGATAACCACAAAATCAAAACCAAAACTAAACTAAAAATCACAACAAGATAAAATTCACCGCCACAACATTCAAAATATAAAACAACTCAAAATTTAATCACAAACAAAACAAAAACCACAATTACAACTAAATTAAAACGTCTCGTTGGATGATCGGGAATTCCTTAGAGGATGTAACCCACGTGTTGTTAACAGAGTTTTCCCACGGTCTGAATGAAAGTATGAAACTCATTAAGTTGGATTTAGTAAATTCATTTAGACTAAGTGAATCCGATGAAAATAACGGTGCTGGGATGATGGAACTGTGGGATCTTAACCGGTGTTGTTATAATCAACTTTAATGTCCCCCTAATAAAATGTTAAGACATCTCAATTTTAATATTTCTAAAACATGATACTTCTCTTTTCTCCTCAATTGACACTTATTTAAACTAAATCTACTACAACAAGGAGCTTGGAGCATGTATAGTGGGCAGCACAACCATCTTCAACAACAAAACTGGTGTACATCAACAAATCTTTTTCCTTTAGTTTAAACAACAAGCCATACGACTTCGAGGTAGCTTGCCTAGTGCAGCATAAATCATCACCTTTTCTTTAGGTCTTTGCACAGCCCTGTTGTACAATATAAGCTCTAATTCGCTTTAGGATTCCGAAGTTGTCGTCCAGTATGACATAAATCCTCCCATCTTTCAGGCCATTTGCATAATCAGATATTATGCTAATGCAATTCCTATAATTAATTGGCAGGATTGAAATTTAAATAACTTTATTTCTAAGATTTAAAGCCAAACTATAGGATAGTTCAGGAGGACATCAATGTTTCCCTTGAATCTGTGTTCTTCCCCTAGCCTCCTCTCCTTTGGATTCTGACAAAATAAAATATTCCAAAATTTGAGTCATTCACCTATTGAATTTTCGACTATCACATTTTCTTTGGAAACATTACCTTTGGAAGTCATGAATATAAATATTTTCTGATATATATCAAGAGTTTTCTTAGGTAACTTCGGTTATCTAAGATGTAATTAACTATAGGGGCTTGCCCTTATAGGAAATTTAAAGACCCTATATTAATATAAACCTTATCTAATTCCTTCATATTAGATAGGGAAAATTGTCGGTCAAAATGGTTCGGAGATCAAACGGATGTCATAAATTCTTTAGTTTATTTGATGAAGCTTCACCTCAAGTTATGTACTTATTCTTTGGGAATAATACATGTCTTGCGGCGAAATGCTTGATCATTCAAACTATTATTGATATGAGATCGGTTTGATTTCATATTCTTCAAAATAAATAATATATATTAATTTCAAAAATCCATATATATATATGTGTGTGTGTGTGTGTGTGTGTGTGTGTGTGTGTGTGTGTACATTAAATCAAATTTCTATTTTATAAAACTAAAACCATTTTCAAAACAAAACACCCAAAGACATATTTTCGAAAGACATGAAGCGAAAATTAAAACGATCGACATTGCTATCACTAATTATAGCCTATGTGGCCAACTGACGTTATTGCAGTCACCAATTATGGTCTATATGGCTAGCTAAAGATATTGTACTCACTATTTATAGCCTATATGACTAACTTATGATATTGAAATCACTAATTATATCATATGTAAATACTACGGTTACATCTTTTAACTATAACCTTTGTGGCCAACTAATATTATCGTAGTTACCAACTACGACCTCTGTGGCCAACTAATAATGTTGCAGCTTCCAATCACGACCTTTGTAACTGACTACTACATGTGCAACAACCAACTACAACCTTTGTGATTAACTACTACAACTACAGTCTCTATGACTAACCATTACTCTTGCAGGAACTGACTATAACTTATGTTGCCAATTACAACTATTACATACATGAATTATACTTCTTGTAGCTCAATTACAACTATTATACTGTTTCACATATGTAATTATTATTTTCTTAGATTCATATTCTTTAATTTAAGAGAAGAGCAACCAAATATGTATAGCTAAAGATGAGTTTCTTTATGGGACAAATAAGCTCAAGAAATCAATAGATCTTATGGGCTTAATTGATATAGCCCAATAGCCATGCATTTAATGGTCTTGTGCTTACCAGATTAATCGTACTCATTAGTTGTACTTTCAGAAGTGACAAGCTACATAGCTCATTACTGCCCATAAAGAGCCCACGAGTACCTCCAAAGCATGCCAACATTCTTATGAGTTTCTTAGAATGAATTTATCACACCTTAATCTTCAAGCAAGTTCTTTTTGTCTACCTCGCTCAAATTGTCACAATTCTTATTCCAAACTATTATGAACTAATTGGATATTCCCACCAAAATTTTTGATAACTACCCAGCTACACAACCTAGCTCAACTAACAGTTATTCAAGGAAGAAGGAAGAGAAGTTTCGTCCATTAACATATATGTTATCGTTTATTAACAGCATGCCAATCCAGATCAACAGTCTTGTCGATAATGAGTTTACTCAGGCTCCTTACTATATAAACTATAACATAGTCATCAATTTTATTTCCTTAGACCTCTATGTGGATGCATATGCTCCATAACACATAGATAAGAAGAAAAGTAAACACAGGAATGTATCTCTTGATTCTAGACCCTTAAAGGACTCTCAAATCATCTCTCTTTTATAAAAACTCAGAAAATCTCTCATTTTTTCTCACTCATTCCACAAGGAATCTCTTAATTTTGTAGGAGTTCAAGAATTATAACTGATCTCACATCTCAAAGAGATTAAAACTCCAAAAAGGTACGGTGAGCGTGGAACTCATTATGAAAATCTAGTTGGGAGATATTTTATTTCAAGGAGAAACATTGAACAATAAAAGATTGTATCAAATAATTCATGATGCAACAAATGAATGAAGTCAAAGAATAAATGAATAAGAGGATAGAAGTACGATGAGAGGCATCCCAAACCCGTTCTAGAAACTAATTAAGAATTCATATAGGATCATCAAGTTTAGTGTGCAAAGACAATAACAACTAAGATTTCTGACACCCGAAGGAGAGACACTCCAAGTTAGAGGGAGGAAAGTCCTAGCTCTAACATTAGAAGAAGTAAAGGAACATAATGATTATGTACCACCCATTTATGGGGAAGAGAAGTCGGAGTCTTCAATAGATGAGAAAAAAGAATGATAGAGAATAAGAAGAAGAAAATTATTAGTGAATGCATTCTGCTAAGAAATCATTAAAGTAGAACCCCCTATATGGATCAAAGTCCTTTCTTTGGACTCTTAAAGAGGAGTAATTTATCCTACCTAATATGTAATTTCTTTTGAATCAACAATCTGTCCGCTACAAGTAAAAAACATCCTTAAGTTCCATTTATTCCTTAAAATATTAAAGGGGTCAACTTTGTGCATGTTCAAGAACTTATTAGTAGGTTTAATTACCTCTTTCAAAAAATTCAAACAAATATTCATGGTTCAATTTGTCAGCACTCTAAAGTCGCAAAAAACTTTGAGCTTTGCTAAGGACTAGTAAGCTCCATTTGAAAGGTTAAAAAATATTTATTACTAGAATCCAACATAAGATACATGATGTGAAAACTATTAAGCCTTCCATTGCTCGTGGGCGATCACATAAGGCTTATGTGAAGGCTAGTTATGATACATGCTCGGCTTGAAAAATGAATAACTATAGCTAAAATCTTGTAATTATCCCGTGATTATATCTCGACAAAAGCATATAATTCTTTGTCAAACCACTTCAACATGAAAAGTTCAAAGGAGAAACCTCCATAAAAGAGATTCTTGCGAACATTGGGGACCCGGGTGTAGATTCACATAAGCAAATCAACGAGATATTCCCAAGTAATGTTCTTGGTCGTAACAGTAACCAGAGTAGTCCAGTCGAAGACTTATTATTAAAAAGCCAGAAAGTAGAATTGAAATTAGAAATCACTCCGCTAAGAGTATCAATGGCAAAAATCATAGAGGAGATCCAGAAAAAAAAAATCTTTAGGAGGCCTCAATCGATAATATTCAAGAGCTTCTAAAGAATCTAATAAATATTCGCTCTAACATCGTGACCATGGGCATGACATTGATGAATGTCATCACCTCCAAAATATGATTGAAGAATAATCTGAGCTGAGAAGCTCAAACAGACATTATACCATAAGCCCATACTTACAGTCATGAAAAGATGCAGTAGAGACCATTTATGATGGGACATTTCTCACCATAGTCGTGCATATTGCTAATGTTGTGTCCATGACCTTCATGATTTAAGCGAACGAATGTATGAGACATTCATTCCGCTAGCCAGACTAGAGCAAACACTTATAATCACCCACTGCTAACTTTCATGAGAGGTGACTCACTGGAGGGTGGGACCCATTTAACCATGATTGTTAAAATTGAACCGGGCATCCAACCAGAACACTCTGAAAGGTTCAAGATTTAATTGGTCGACTGAGGTTGAATTGGAGGCTAAACTAGATAATATAATAAATATTTAAATTATTTTAATATAATTTAAACAATATAATAGTGATTACCAATGCCATTTTTATCGATTCAATAATTAATATTTTAATTTAAGATAATATTTTTTAATATTTTAAATAATATTCTAACTAAAAATATAAGACATGACATTTTCTCTATTTTTAATTTAAATATTTTATATTTGGACATCCAATGAAAATTATATGATGAAATTAAAAAAACATTTAAATTTTTGGTTCTTTAAAAATCAGACCAGTTCATTGGTTATCTAGTTCAATGCCAGTTCTGATTGATTCAATCTTAATTCTATGCAGAAATGAATATGAGCTTGGATGAATCTTCTGAACCGCAGGTAGGTCAGGTTTGGTTTTTAATATCATGATTTTAACAAGGCTATAATGTTATTTAATTAATCGAAAATCATCAAATTTGAAGTATTTTGGTGGATATGAGGAGTTCCATCAACATCATTTTTTAGAAAGTATTCCAGATAATGAATATGATGATCTCTCAATTTGTTCCTACTTCAGGACCTCTCAACATGTTCTTAAAAGAGAGAAAAGAGACCTACAGAGCCATCTCCTTTTTGGTAACTTGGGGAGAAGTGGATAATGAAACATCTCCGACCACTTACAACGCCATCTTTGACAGAGCAATCCTCAATGTATTCATGGTGATAACTGTCACCCATCACATAGGTGCTAAATTTCTATGAAAATGAGAAACCATCATCGTTCAAGGGGACTTGTTCCAATCTGAAACATGCTACGTGTAAGGAGTTGGGAACATACAAAAGAATCCCCTTGAGCTCGATGTACATAAACAGATCGCTTTGGAAACCATCTAGAGTACTGAACAAATGTATGTCTAAAGGCAAATGCGCTTGAACATTTTAAATTAGTTCTAACCCATGTTATGAACACAAGGAGCACTTGATCTCAACATTAAATGATCACTACAATGTATTTACATGGACCGCAGACGAGATGCATGGAGTTAACATTAATATTGATTGCATCAACTCAACCTCAACCCTAATGTCAGACATGTCATGCAAAAAAATGTGAGTCGTGGCCACTACATTGGCTGAACCTATTCAATAAAACATTCAGAAGCTCTCTGTTGCCCTCATTTTTTGTGAGGTCTAAAATTTCTCTTACTACTTAGGATCTAGCCATAAGGTTTCCCCTTGACTATCTTAGAAGACTAAAGATGAAGCCCACCACCCATAAATCTAAACCACTTCATAGCTCTTCTTGGAACCCCTAAATATATGATTACAAACTTCCAAACCACTTGGAACGCTGAGAACAACATGTGGAGGTTCAAGAATGAGTTTCCATATGAATGATTGAACTTAGAGCAACACTGGTGACTTGGGCTTGGTCTTGTACACACACCCCTAATCCTTTGAATTCCCCACTTGCCAATTCCCCTATACCCCTTTAGGAAACTCACATGGGTGGTCCCAAGCCTATGGTCTTTAATTAAGGTTGCTAGGATTAATATGTGAAAGTTCATAAAGAGGTTACTATTTGGCTAGGCGTGGTCCCAAAATGGTTAGGCATGGCTCAGACCCATGAGCAAATACCCCAAAACCCTAATTCCAACATTTACCCTAAAATTCAAACCAAAATCCCAAAATTTACTAAAAACCTCAAAGGTCATTCCAAAATATTACCCAAAATAATTTAAAACCACCAATTGACCCAAAATCACCCAAACCTGGCAAAATTGGCCAAATTACCAAAATACCCACAAAACACCCAAATATGCAAAAATCCAAATTTCACCCAATTCAATCCCAAAAATCATTTGAAACTTCCCCACATCACCCAATTATCCCAAATTTGCCAAATTTGACCAAATTGACCAACTCAAACCAAAACCCCCAATTTTGACCTAAAATCCCAAATTCCCTAAATTAAGCTTCATAACCGATCAATTTACCCAAATTTCAATTACAAACTAAATTTTAACATGAGTAAACCCAATTTCAATCAATCCCAATCCAATTTGTCCATTCTATAATCAATTTCAAAAATCCAAATCCTTATGTGCATGTTCAAAAGGCTCATACCCTTATGCATTTTTTAATTAGGTCCATGACATCAAATATAAAAGCCCAAATCAAAGCCCACATGAAAAAATCCCTACTTTATAATCTCATGATAACTAAAGTCATCCCACCATGGCATCACATGAAGCACATCATACATCAAGCTTTATCCAAATTGGGCATATTGAACTTTTTCACTTTAAACTCATAAAATTAAATATTCCTTTCTCATGAAACAATCTCATGGTCACATACACATCATGACATGACCCATGAAGGCTCCCATGGCCATCCCAAGGTCAAACTTGCCAAAAATGTCAAAGGGAGGTAACCACTCCCTCTCCCTTCTTCATTTGAATTTCCCCCTTTCATGATACATCTTAGCCTTAGTTTCATGGCCAAACTAGCCATTTGACTTCACCAATGCCTACTCAAGGGTCTTAGGACCAACCCTAACCACCTTTGGACCAAACCTAGCCATTGGACCATGGGTTAAACCTAACCTAGCCAAAATTACCCAAACTTCAAATTCCTTTTGAATCTTCACCATGGAGCCACCTTAAACCAAAATTGACTCCACCACTCAACCTCCCTCGCTCACCTAAACTCAAAGGTGACTTGACCCTGGCTTGCCAACCACCCCAGTTGCTGGAAAACACCACACCCGAGAGGTTAAATATGACTTAAACCCAAAATTGAACCCATCTAAGCTGGCTAAGTCTCATTAGCCACTAGAGCTCTTCTTCCCTCCACCTAAGTGGCCTCTCTTCCACCATGGCCAACCCTGGTAGCCACCATAATCTCTACTATAAATTGAGCCACCCTCAACGACCTAAAAGGATGATGCATCAAACCCTAATCAAGCTCTGTAAAACTTGTTTTAAATCACTACCACAACTTAAAGAAGCTCAGCCCCACTACTTCCAACTCTAATCCCCTCTGCGTGAGCTCAATTTCATAGTCCAAAAGCAGGTCAGAAATATGACACCTCTCCAAACTCATTCAACTCCCAAGTTGAGCTGCTCCTGAGCTTGACCAAAGCAAGGGAGGAAGTTCCCTGTTCAATTCCCAATCAATTGAAGCCTCTGCACCGGACTTCCACCTCAAGCTTCCCACATATAGGAAGAATTCCTACATAGACAATTCATTAGGGCTAATCAACACATCCAAGAGGTGCACCAGACTTCACTGAAGCTTCTCCAATCATCTGATTAAGGTCTTCCCTCTCAGACAAAGGTATGGATCAAAATCCCTAAATTTGAGCTTAATTTGATCCTTTGTGAAGAGAACCTGCAATTCATACTTAATTAACCATACAGATAGGTTTGTCTCACTTAAACGAAACTCTAGGATCAAACCCCATGTGATTTGGTTAAGAATTTAGTAAGATATTAGGGTTAGAAAACATGCGGTTCTCGGTTTGAACCAGTTGGGGACGATGACCCAGAACCGTTTGATTGTGTGTGCACTTAACAGACGACACTGATGCGGTCGGATGAAGGAATGGTGTGTGGACGCTGAGCCCCATTAGTGCTGAGTCAGATGGCGGTGTCCAATAGTATGGCGCCTCATGTTCTTTTGACAGGTATGAGAATCCAGTCAACGCTGACGCGAATAAGTAGAAAAATAAGGATTAAATAGATTTATTTAATTTAGTTAAATTAGAAAATTCAGAACTTGGTGTAGAAAATTCAAAAAAATAAAATAAAAATACTCCCTTGATCAGTGAACAGAGGAGAATAATGTGGAATAAAAATTAAATTTTTTTGACATGTCTCTGTTTTTTAATTAATTAAATACCCTCTATAGTATTTTAATCATAACTCATTAAATAATAATCACCATGACTTGAAACTTTAGGGATTTATTTCTCATATTAATATGGGCATCATCTGATTTTTCCAAAGTTAGAGGGCATCTCTAGTATGACATACTTAATTTTCAAGTTAAACCACCTATGTCCAATTAAAAATTCATAATAATTAAAAAGTAAATTAGAAAAATGTAAAGTTTACTTTGGTAGGTTCATTAGGGTCAGAGGTCATAAGAAAAATAAAAAATGGATTTCATTAAGCTAAAATGACACTTTAAGTATTTAACTCATTATAATGAAAGAAAAATTAAATAATTAAAATGTAATAAAAAAATCATAAAAATTAATCCATACTAAAGTAAATAGTCAGAGGAAATTCCCATAAAAATTTGAGTTCAATATGAATTAATTTGATAACTAAACTTAATTTTCAAGTAAAATGACATTTTTAAAATTAAAATAATTATAATAGTTAAAATACAAGTCAAAAAATATAAAAATGGTTTTGGGAGTTCCTTATTACCAAAAAAATTTAAGAAAAATAAAATTGAAGTTAAAGCAAGTATTTCATTTTAACATATTTCTTAATTTTAAAATAATTAAAATATCATAAAAATCACTAAAATATTAAAATGCACAAAAATATTCCTAATTGCTTCCTCGTCACTTAGGAACAATTAAAATATTTTTTCTTAAATTTAAAAAGGCTTAAAATGAATTTTCTTAATTTTGCATTGAAATAATTCAAATAAATCAAAGAAAAATAACAAAAATATGAAATTTATTTCTCTGGATTCCTTGAACTCAGACAGATGTAAGAAAAATATAAATTTAGTTTTCAACTCAAATAATATTTTATATTTAGTTAATACTCCAAAAAAAATAATTCTAATAAATAAAATAAAACTCAAAAAAATTATGAAAATTTATTTAGATGGTCCTCCGACCTAGGTGAACCTCCAATAAATTTCTTAATGATAGATGATTAGTCTTGATTGCTTAAAAGAATTAACATGCAAAATACTTAATTATAAATTAAAATAATTACAAAAAATAAATTAAAAATATGAAAATTGTATTTTTTTTTCTCTGACATTTTAATTGACTTATGAGAAAGGTAACATAAAAATTTCAAAGTCATTTGAATTAAATTTTAAAAAATTTATGAAGTGATAAGCCTAAAAGGGCAAAATGGTAATAATGGAATTTAAGCCTTAATTATTGTTGAGGCCTGACCAAAAGGGTAAATGGGTAATGAACAATCTTTTAATTGACATTCTTAGATGATTTAAACATAACGGGCTAATAGGTAAAAACCAATTCACCACTTTTCCACATAAAGGGTAAAGTTGTAATTTCTTAAATTATTAAAATTTGGAAGTTAATCAAATTTGATGATCCTAAAGTAAGAGGTTTTGATCTAGAAAGATTTAAATCCACTAATCTAAAGCCCCTAATCAATTGTTTGATGATGATGACACCTTTAAAAAAGATCAAGTGTCACTTAACCTAATAATACCCTAAATTACAAATCTACCCATAAAAGCTGAAGGGCTAGGAAGTGAACCATGTTTGATCTCAACTTTTATTAATGAGGATTAAAAAAGAGAATGCAATCATTTATAAACATTTTGAAAACACTACTAGTCCAACCTTAATTAAATTGGCTAATCCCCCCTAATATTTAAATTTGCCCTTAAAGGCTTTCACTCACATAACTCATAAATGAAACATTAAATGAATGTTACCTCAGTCAAGGGATAATCAAAACATCTAAGTTCATTGAGAAATGATTTAAACATCATTAATAAACCTTAGTTGAACATTAGTGATTAATTAGACAACATAATGAAACCAAATGAACTGTAAGTGGACCCAAAGCTTTGAGGAAGATTCAGGGTTATGTCTCGAGCACTTCCTCAATCTAATGAGTTATCCTAGAAAAAAAAAATTGATTTCATTGTTCTTTGATCAAGAAAATCTCTTCCAGGCTATTTGCATAATCACTATTATACAAATGTAAGCTCTACTTAATAAAATTGGCAGGATGAAACATCCAACATCATTTCCAAAATTAAAACCACACAATATGATAGTTTGGGAAGTCATTAGGGTTATTCTCTAGATCTTTGACGTACCCTACCTCTCATTCCTTTAGATTCTTAAAAAAATAATTGTTTCTATTTGATCCATTCCCATTTGAGATTCTCCAAGTCCACCCTTGAAACTTTGAACTTTGAAAATCTTGAGAGTAAAATCACTGATCTTTATCGAGAGTTTTCTTGAGTTACTTTGGTCATTTAAGATGTAATTAATTATAAGGGTTTGCTTTTATAGAGAACTTTAGAACCCAGGTAATATAAACTTTGCCTAATTCTCTTGTATTAGGTAGGGGAACTTGTCAGTCAACATAAAATTGGTTCACAGACTAAACGGATGTCATAAATCTATTAGTTTATTTAATCGAGTCTCACTATCAGGTAATGTATCTATCTCTCGAGATAAGTGCGTGGCTTGTGATGTATGATTTGTTATTTAAACTATTATGGATATGAGATTAGTTTGGTTTCATATTTTCAAAATCAAACACTACTTTCCAAATTATTTAAAATTATATATACTTAAATTAAATTAAACTCGAAAAATGCAGCTAATACTCTCAGAACCCAAATTCATTTATGAAGTTCAATATTCGGATTGGATAACAAATTTGGTGGTGGTCGGTAAAACAAATAACAAATAGAGAATATGAATGAACTTTACTGACCTTAATGTGGCTTACTCTAATCATAGCTATCCTCTATCACATATCTATTCCTTCGTAGATTCAACAATAGGTCATACAGTTATGAGTTTTTTATATGCCTTCTCGAGATATCATAAAATAAAAGCATCTCACAGACAGAAAAAAATATATATTTTTATCACTACATAGGGAGTCTTTTATTATAAAGCAATGTCATTTGGCATGAAAATTTATGGGGCGACTTACTAGCGACATAGGGATATTGTATTTCAAAATAAAAAGGGAAAAAATATTGAAGCGTATATTGATGATCTTCTCATAAAAGGTAAATCATTCAAAGAACATATAACAAATTTAAAAGAAAATTTCACATGTTGAGACGATTCAATCTAAAACTTAATCCTCTTAAGTGTACTATTGAAGTAAGTGCTGAAAAATTCATAAGATACTCACGTTCGAAAGGATTAAGGAAAATGCTAAAAAGTCCGAGTTAACATAAACATGCCTTCCCCAAGGAATCTAAAAGAATTGCAAACACTGACTGACTACATCACAGGTTTGAGTAGGTTCCTCTCAAACTTGGGGGACTAATGCTCATCCTTCTTTAAAATAATGAAGAAATCTACCCAATTTACTTAACAAAAGAATGTTGCCTTACATTAAAATAATTAAAAAAACCATTGGCTTCACCTCGCCATTGCAAAGTCTAAAACCAAGGGAAGAGTTATTCATTTACCCCATGGTTGGGAAAGAAGCAATCAAATCAATTGTGGTTCACAAGGAGCTGTTTAAATTCTCTTACATGAGCAAAATTTTACAAGGAGCGGAATTAATATATGAAATCATGGATTAAATCGTATTGGCTCCTATCATTTCAATAAGAAAAATGTGTACTTACTTTTAAGCACACATTGTGTATGTGATCACAAATCATCCACATAATTTGTGTTGTTGCAGCCTCATCATTCTAGAAGATTATTGAAATGTTTCGTTGAACTAAGTGGGTTCAATTTTTTTACATACCGAGGACAACAATCACCAGATGGTCACTGACTTCCTAGCAGATTTCTCAGAGGGGGTTAATTCAAGATGAAACTAACATTGCAGATAAAATATGGACATTTTGTGTGGACAAGGCCTCGAGAACCCTAAGTAAGGAGTAGGTGTGGTTCCATAAAGTCTATAAGGACTTCTCAACATTCACTTGATTTTGATGCCACTAATAATCAAGTTGAACACAAAGCACTAATTGTTGGGTTGCACCTTTTACTAATAATTAGATTGAAATATCTTTATGCTGAATCAGACTCACAATTGGTAGTTTTTAAAATAAATAGAGTATTAGAAGTACAAGACGATATTCTGTTAATTATTTATTAAAGGTTAAAGCTTAAATTGGGAAAACCTGATTGTTTTTTAATCAAGCTCATTTTAAGATAAGAAATTTAGTTCGTTGAACTTCTCTCTAAGGTGAATATCATGTATCCAAATGGCCTATGATTCCTGAGAAGCCTATTATTGAGGAACTCAAAGTATTAAGCATAGAGCTAGAGTCTGTTACAAGTTTGGTTGGCATATAAAAGCTTATCTGACTAAAGGGTAAATTCCACATAGAGTAACAAAAATTCGAAAGTACAGATCACAAGCAGACCACTGCTTCATTATCGATGAAGAACTATTCAGAAAGTAAGAACTATTTCATAAGGTGCCTTAAGGAGGATAAAATGACAACTATACTTTAACAAATACACAAAGGAGAATGTGGAACCCCTTCAGGTGAAAAAACTCTAGCCAATTATATCATACGGTAGAGACTATCTTAGCCAACCTTACAAAATGACTCTCAGAAGTTTGCATAGAGATGCAAATAGTGTCAAAGGTTTACTCTAATGCGATAACAACCTTTTTCATAAGCTTCAATCAATCACAAGTCCATGACATGGGGAATAGATCTCCTATGTTTATTCCTCTAGCTAAATTACAACAAAAGTTCATTCTTGTAATGATTGACTACATTTTTAATTTGATTGAAGCCAAGCCACTAGCAAGAATCGCTACTGAAGAAGCCCATAACTTTATATGGAGTGATATTTTTTTGCCAATACAGACTACCTTATAATCTTCACTAACAATTATACTTAATTTGCTAAAAATTCAAATTGATTTTGCAGTTGTTGACCTCACTTTTATGATGGCCTCTTTTTTCTCTATAGAAGCTAAGCCTTAGGGTTTCCTAGTGACATTCATAGATGTCTAGAAATGGAACTTACGCAAATAGAACTTCAAACTACTTCTACATTCACTTAGATTTCATAAAGTTAAGCCCAAATGCACAAATATTGGTTGAGATGAGGTTGAAACTGAAAGAAGCCCAAATTGAATTCCTATAGGTGAAGGATGCCCTAAGCAATCTATGGAGCCTAGAGTCCTAGGAATCCCTATGATGACCTACTGACCACCCCTAAAACCCTCTTTGATCTAGAAGAAGCCAATTGGGCATGATGCTGGTTTTAGGCTAGAGAAGGGTTTAACCTTTATGTCAAAACCCTAAACTGAAATAAGAAAATCCTAACATCAAAAATTTGAATCAAAGGACACTTAGGCCACTAAGGTTAGGTTTGAGCCCACCTAAAACGTTCACTAAACTTAAAGAGAACCTAAGAACAATTAACCACTTAAATATACTAAATTCAAACCACCAAAGACTACCAAAACCACAAGTCAACTTGAGCCCATGCCAAAAACACTATGATTATCAAGTTGAACGTAGATCAAACCTAATTAAAACAAATGAAATAATAAATTAAATAGATTAATCTAATTATTTAGATTAGTTAATCATAAGGGGGTTAAATGTAAGCCTAACTATCCAAAGACAAACCAACCGTCCAAGGCTTAAACTTAAGCCCAAGCCTTGTAACCCTAAAAGGCAAACCCATGGCTCACATGAACCACATATCCCCTCATGACACTACAACCCAAATAAGAATTAACTAAAAGTAAATTAAACACAAAACAAACACTAAAAGACAAACCATGCACACTTAACTAAGAGATTCACCAAGTGTCACTTGGTCAAACCACCCCAAATAAAACTCAAGGGGAATCATGATTGACCAAAACTGAGTCAAGCCACCAAATCTAAGCCCTCCCCAATCAACTCTAGGTCTTTTCGTGTGACCTCCATGGCTATTGGAGCACCACCAGGCTCAATGCATCAAAAGCGGGGAAAGCTTCTTTACGTCTGCTCAAGCCTCTAAAATCCCTCTGGTTATTCTCTGAAGAGCCACCACATCCTCCCATGCACGCCAAGACCTCTCTCATGGCCTCTCATCGCTATTTAAAGCCCCAACCCGAGAGCCTAAGAACACACTGAAAAACTCCTAAACTCCCACTAAAACTCTCAGCCTCCAACATCAACTTTGCTTCCACATACCTTAGCAACCACCTTTCACCATGTCCAAGCTATCTCCACCACCACATAGCCCCAATTTCCCCTTTTAAATACGAGTCTTTTTATGGCCTTGACATCAACCTCATCAAAACTCAATTTCAACCCTTCCATTAGTTTCACAAGGTTCTAAAACCTCATCCTAAATTAAAATCCCTTCTTCCTGCACCCTCTAGCCTAGCTCAACACCAACTCGAACCATCCTTTGGTCTAGCACATACCTAGGCCGAACAAAAAATCAAATTGAAGAAGAAGGAGGCGTGCAATTCAAAGGTGAAGCCTCTCAACCCATTCAATTAATGCATCACCTCTTGGACAAAGATAATGGCTTGAAACACCTAAATTTCTTGTGGTTTGGTTTTCTATAATAACAATAAACAATGCATGTCTACTTAGCCATATAGATAGATTTGTCTCACCAAGATGAAGCTACAAGATCAAACCCCATGTGATTTAGTTGAGTGTAGAGCTAGATCTCAGTGTTTGAGTGCGAACGACTCTATTCTATCTCCTGTGGGGACGATGAACAAATATCGTTCGTTTTCGCTTATTTGAAATGGACGGTAGAGATCAAATTAGATGAGCGTCGAGATCATCTCATGACAATGGATTGCGGACCACCACAACACAAACGTGGAAAGGACAGCGAACCGCGGAGCTTCAGAGCGACTGAGGATCAAGTTAGCATCGTCTGTTAAGTAGATAATTTAGGATTTCCAATTTAATTAAATTCAAAAAATTAAATAAAACTTTAAAAATTCAGACATTTATAAAGAAAAATCACAAAAAAAAATAAAAAACCCTAATACTCAGCAAACAAAATAGAAATTAATAAAAATAAAAACTAAAACAGTTAATATATATTTAATTTAAATTAATTAAATACTATAAGGAATATTTTAATTATAAAAATTAAATATAGAGCATTAAAATGTAAAATTTTTCAGTGATTTTTCCGAAGTCATGGATCCTTTCAAAGATAAAAAAAAATAATTTCTTATCAAAATTATATTTATTTTAAAAAATAATTACAAAAAATAAAATAAAAATAAGAAAACTACAAATTAAAGTGGAAATTAAAAGAAAAAAATTTATGAGGCAACCCTAAACACTAAAATGATAATTTTGATCTATGAAAAATTAAAATTATAGATAAAACATTATGGTTAATTTTGTAAATTTGTAAATTTTGTATTTATAGCCTAAATTATCTCCTAAGCTTAATTAAACATAAAAAATAACTTAGAAAATCTTAAGGTTCCATCCAAATGAAAATATTAAATTAGTTAATTAAGCTTAATTTTATAATTATGCCCTTAATTATGAAATTACCTTAACAACTAAACCCTAAACTTAATTTTGTTCTAACCCGACGTAGGTCTAACTTAATTAGAATTTTAGAACTTGACTTAGGTCTTACCCAACTTAGACCTAACTTAATTCAAATTTTAAAGCTTAACATAAATCTAACCTAATTTTGACCTAACTCAATTAAACTTAAATTTAATTTTGGTCTAAATCAATTTAAACCTAACTCAACCTAATTCACCTTAAACTTAACTTAGGTCTAACCCAACTTAATTCAAATTTCAAACTTAGCTTGGGTCTAACATAAGCTTAGACCTAAATCAAGTGAACTTTAATCTTTACTCAAGTCAAACCCAAAATTAACCAAAATTTAAGCTTAGACCTAATTCAACTAAACTTTAACACAGAATACTCTTCTTATAAACATTAAAATTAATAATATGATTACAAACAATTTTTTTTTCTTATTACAAGGTCACGGCGTAAAAACTGACACAACAAGTATCATCGTAGTACTAATTCCAAAGAATTTGATATTTATTCTATGATAATCACAAAAAACTAGAATCAAAACACCCTTCATAACAAGTAAATTTTCGAAGTTTTCACAAGCCACTCCACCAATTCTCATAAGTACATATCTTTTTATGACTGAAATAAGTCGTATCTCTCATAACAGCATGTGCTTCTGCCTGGGTAACTCTACAAGGAAAAATTCTCTTCAAACATCTATGAGTAAAAACAATGAAATGAGTTACTTCCTTCACCTAAAAAGCAAAGACACTGAATGAGAAATAATTCAAAGTTACCTGAGAGTACTCATGACTACTCCCTGCAAGCGTTGCTTATGAGCTCCTAGAGGTAGAAAAGCCTAAGCCCAGTGGTAGACTCTTACAACTAATCTTCAAGGCATAAACCATAAAGCTTATTCGTGGTGGAAAGCACTGTTTCAATTGAATATGAATGAAGATGTCTCCGAACAAACATGATAGGGCAGGATGTTTGTTGATATCATCTCATCCCTCAAGTCATGAACATAGGTTACCTAGCCACTTATTTTCTCATGCTCTCATTCTTCTAGTAGTATCATGTCAAAGGGATAAGAGAATTAGCGTACCAAATATACAGCTACAAAAGAGTTTATTTTAGGAAGAAGAAAGCACAAGTATTAAATGGGTCTTATGGGCTTACTAGATCGAGTCCACCTGTCGTGCACTTAATGGTCTGACAGTAAGCAAATCAGTTGTACCCATTACTTATACTTTTGGAAGTGACAAACTACAGACCTCATTGTCGCTTAAAAGAACCCTATGAGTACTTATGAAGCACACCAACATTCCTACGAGTTCCTCAAAATGAATTTATGAAGCCTTAATCTTCAATTTAGTTATTCCAGTTGAGCTCGCTCACAGTGCTCGCTTTCTAATTCTAAACTCGCATGAACTAGTGAGACCTTCATACCAAACTCATCAACAACTACTTGGCCGCACTACCGAGCTCGAACGGGCATTTCTTCAAGCAGAAGGAAGAGAACTGCCATATGTCAACATGCATATCACTATTTATTAACCACATGACAATCCATACCAACGATCTAGTTGACAACGAGTCTACTTAGATTATGTGCTATACAACCTATAAGAAAGATTCATATTTCATTTTTTAGACCCTGAAGTGGGTACATATACATAGACTCTGTATCATATAGATAAGAAAAAAAAAAGAGACAATATGGATATACCTCTCAATTATGTAGTCATGACAAACTCAATGATTATCTCTCTCTCTCTCTCTGAAAAAATTCCTCAATTTTTTCTCACTCCTTCCACAAGCTATCTCCCACATTGTATAATTTAATGAATTATACGGGATCTCTCGTACTAAAGGGATTCAACATCATCTAATTACAATCACATTATGAATTACTTTGATTTGGCTAAGCTTCATAATTTTTTCCTTTTTGAAGGCTTTTCCACATAAAAATTAATGATCTCCTCCCGTAACTCTTCTATTATCTACGTGTGTATTGGACTCCGTGCAACACTATGACGTTAAAATACTACTCTATTGTCGTGATTCTTTTGACACGCAACCATGCTAAACGTCACACCTTAGACCTTTTAGTTGCAATCAATCCACCCAACCAATAAGACAATATAGAGAGCATACAATTTATAATTGAACTCATGGTAGAGCAAAACAATTAGTTTTGAGATCCATCTTGATTGTTTTAAGATACAAGTATTATCTATTTTTAATAATTTATTAAAATTAATTATATTTTTCATACATATATCATTAAAATTAAGGAAGTTACATTTATATTCTACTTAATTCATATATATTTACATATCTAACATAAACATTATTTTTTGCATATATATATTTATACATATCCCCTATGAAAACATGTATGTCATTTTCTTTAAAATTTAAAATAATTATATATTTGATCTGATATGTATAGATTTAAGTGACATAAATATAAAAAAATAAAGTTTTTAGATATGTAAATAAATAACACCTAAACTCAAAAAAATGCACTTACGCATAATGGAAAATTTTACATCACGACTACACACGTAGAGTTACGTGTGGAGTCCAGTAGCATCGCGCCACGTGGCGCATGTCGAAAAAAAAAATAGAATAACATAGAGAATATTCCCCCTGTGTTGTTCATGTGTTATTCATGAGTTATTGTGTGTTATTCATGTATTATTCATGTGTTATTCATGAGTTATTGTGTGTTATTCATGTGTAATTCATGTGTTATTGTGTTATTATAACACCGAGAATATTCTATGAGCAGAATAACATCTGAATAACACACAATAACACATGAATGACACGTGAATAACACGGAGGGAATATTCTCTGTGTTATTCTGGCCAAATGTTATTTTTTTTGTCACGCGCGTCACGTGGCGTGATTTTACAGACCTCCGCATGTAGCTCTACGTGCGGAGTCATGATGTAAAAATTTTTTACGCATAATAGTTGATATATTTTTTTCCGTCACAATTTAATTTGAATAGCCCGTTTTATTTTTGGGCTCCCTTCTCCTTTGAAAAAAATAAAAATAAAAATAAAAAATTAATGTTATTTCGGAGATTTATTTCGATTGCGTCGGAACTTAAAATATAATATCCCCTATAATATTATACATTCGGAATACGATATACAATATTTTAAAAATCTTTGTGAGTACGGTCACCGCTTGGAGTGGCGAGAGAATGCGGGAAAGGGGATCAGAGAACCGCCGATGCAGATATGGACAAGGACCAGGACGGAAAAAAATAAACCGGTTCGAAATTGATCAATTATTAAATTCGATTATCCTATAGTTAGTAATATCTTGTAATGTCTTGTCTTTTAAAGGCAAGTATACAACTTTTCCAACTTATTCTTCCATTATATCACATTATGAAATCGATTTAAGCTAGTTGACTCAAATTTAATGTGATTGCTTGATTTTATCTATAAGTTTTGGAGATAAAAAACTCAAACCTTCGTTTATTATGTCTTTAGAACATTCTTATAATTAAATTTAAGATTGATGAGTCATCAATAAATTTTCATTATTTAGCTTGAATTTTGAGACGTGAAATAAATCTTAAAAGTATTTTTTAAAATAAAGAACATTTAAACTTCAATTAAAAATTATTTAGAACACTATTTTCAGTAAACCTAGGGACACAATGACACCAAAATTAGCATAATCAGAGTTAAATCAAATCTGGATCACGCCACTAAGCTACTCTTAAAATGCTCCAATACTTAATTTAAAGATCAAATAAATTTCAAATCTAATAAGTTTATAATCAAATCAAGTGTCACGATGAGACGAATCAGATGAGCCAAAAATCACTCAATTCTGAGATCGCTAAGGCGCTCGAATATCTATAAAAGATCGTGTGATTAAGGGAACCTCTTTGGGTAGTCTGATCGAGTGGTTTGATTTTTCTCTTTATTTGAGAGTCCTTTCCTACACTCTATAAATAGAGTCATACCCCTCACTTGAGAGAAGAGTAAGACCTGAGCCTGAAGAAGGACGGGGAGAAGGAGCAAAACTATGATACGTTGTGAAGTAACAAAAAACTAGGCGGTGCAATAATGCACCTTGGAGACATATAACAATGCACCTTAAAGATAGAATAACAAAGCCACTTTAAAGGCAGTGCAACAATGCAACCCGTAAAACGGTGCATTAACACACCCCCGAAGACAGTGTAGTGACACCACTCTAAAGATGGGCAACAAAGCACCTCAAATATGATGCAACGATGTAGTCTGAAGATGATGCAACAATATATCTTGAAAACGGTATAACAATGCACCCCAATGATGATGCATTGATGTCGCCCAAAGATGGTGCTGCAACACACACTAAAGATGGCGCAACAACGTACCTTAAAAATGGTACGACAACGCACCCCAAAGATGTTGCATGAATGCACCAAAAAGATAGTGAAACGATGACACCGTGAAGATGGTGCACCGACACATCCTAAAGATAGTATGACAATGCACCCCAAAAGATTTTACAATGGCACGCCCCTAATATTATGTAACAATGTACCCCGAAGTCTATGTAACGATGCCACCCAAAAGATTGTGCATGAATGCACCCCGAAGAAAGTGAAGCAACATCAACCTGAGGAAAGTGCAATGAATCACCTCGAAAACGGCGTAACAACGAACCTAGTGTACAGTGCAACTTCCTATCATGACATATGTGACCAACAATGGCCTACATGGCTCACAGTTCATGTAGCTCCCAACTCTGACCTTCTGTGACTTACAAACATTATTGCAACCCCTAATTACAGCCTTTGTGGCCTACGCAAGTTTTTGCGGCTCATCAATATGACCTACATGATTAATTATAGCCCACGTGGTGCAGATATAATGCAACTCCCGAGTCCAGCCTCTATAGTTTATGAATGTCATCACAACTCAACAAAAAAGCCCATTTTATCAACTATAGCCCATGTGGACCACAACTCATGTGGCTCCCAAATTTGACTTTTATGACCTACAGACGTTACTGCAACCCCAAACTCTGACCTCCATAGCCTACGGACAATATTATAGTTCACCACTACGACCTATATGGTCCACAACTCGTGGAGCTCCCAACTCCAGTCTCTGTGGCCTACATATGTCATCCCACCTCACTACAATGCATATGATATCAACTGCAACCAACGTGGTTCACAACTCATGTAACTTCTAACTCCTGCCTTTGCAATTTATGGATGTTATTACAACTAATACAATTCCTAACTCTAACACCAGGGCCTACAAATGTTATCATAGTTTTTGCAACTCTTACTCTAGCCTTTGCAACCTACAAACATAATCACTTTTTTTTTGTAAATGAGGCAATTCATAAATTAGTCACATATTTGGGGCTTAAGACCACCAATAACCCTTGAAGGTTAGAGCAACTCTTTACTCAATGTTAGTATGTGACATGTCACTTCACACCCTCCATGGTCATCGGGGAAGGAGTTACAATATTGTTCTCATGTACCAGTACCAATGTACATTTTTCATCACTGCTCGTACCCACTAAACCCCCGCCTTATAGCCCCGCTCGATGATCCATATAAAATGGTCACCTCATGAATATTTTTTTGCTCAGATCTTGGCATTTGCACATTTGCTGTTGAGGTAAGTATATGAAAGGATTTAAGAAGGCGTGCATGCATACTGCTTGATTCCTATGTATTTACATATCTAACTTCCAATATTTGCTTCCAATAAATATGCCACCCTACCCCAAACAAGAAAAGGTGTTTGATATATGTACCCCTTTTTTATGTATCATGAAAGATTTAGGCAGTGCAAATGTACAAAACTATACTCTAAGAGTTTGATATGTAAATACCCTCGAATTTGGTGGTATAGATGCAATACTTCCAAATACTAATATATACACATATACATATTATTTCAACTTACCAAGCAACAAACATTCATGCCAAACTAATTCCAAAGCATCTCTTAGGTTTCTAAGTACCCAACCTCCTCATAGCAGGATATTATCACATTCTATTAAAAATACCACAACATTATATTCTCAAAAGTGAAAAGCATCCTTCATACACTTATCTATAGGACCAGAATGTTGTGAATAGGGCGTTAGGAACATAAATCCGCGAGAATTATGTAGTGGTGCGTGAACGTGATGGTTCATGTGAGGATTATGTAAATGAATTGTGTATGTAAAAATTCCTTCCCAACATAGTTATGTTTGAAATTATTAGGCTTCTTACAAAAAAAAGTAGGGGCATATCAAGTAGACTTACTATGCATGTACCAATATGCCTAAACTACATCCACCAAACAATTCCTTAATTGAGCCACCATTTCTATTACAGAGTTTATATCCAAAGCAAGGGATGAGATGTTTATTAACATCCAAATTACAACAACGACATACAATTATTCAGCAAATCAATATTATATATATCCAAATACATCACAATTTTAATGAAGCAACGTATCTATAACTTCACATTTAAATTTAGGTGTTAGATATGTATTACAGATGAATTGGGTGGTTTGTATGTAAATCCCAGGAATTAAAGCAGTATGTTACTTTAAAAAAAATCAAGTATTATACATGTAAATACTCAAAGAAGAGTAGTATGTCTGTAACTTTCTAGAAAACAAAAAGAACTAACAACTTAATGTAAGATTTGGTAAACTGAAATTTCGAACCATAACTTTCTTAACATATAATGCTCAAATACATAAGTTTCCCATGCTTGCAAAGGTGTGCAGGGATTAAACTAGTAAGATTATTGTCTGAAAGATCAAGGACAGTGAAGTTCGTAAATGACAAGCTCTTCAAAAGAAGTCAAATTTCCAATCGTTGCAGGTATTTGATCATAGAAAAAATTCTTACTGAGGAAAGACTTTTTTAGTGATGATAAAGAGAAGAGTTATGAGGGGATCTCACTATGAAAACTTTTTGGTATAATGGTCAAGAAATTCCAAATGCTTACAATTCACCAACTCTTTAGGAATAAAACCAGAATCGTGTGCTTTGAAACATTAAATATGGTTAGGAAATGAAGCTCGTATATACTAGTGGATAAGCTACCAGAAACATTGAACCCATGAAGTTTAATAGAGGCCATATGAAATGCCACACAACCGACATCATTCAATTAATAATATTGGACTTTGGGGAGTTCCCAGCTCTGAAGAGCACTAATGAAATCAACTATAACTCTCATAAATCGCAGGAGCAGCTACTCCTCCTGTCTCTTTCCTAAGGGTGAAGGTGAGCTCGAGATTCAAGAAAGCCAGCTCCCATCAATTATATCTTAATGATTTTTCTCTTTTTGTTTAAATTTCTTTTCTCCTCTCTTTTTTTGCTCCTCTTCTTGACTTGGATCAAGAAAAGCCAAAAGGAATACATGACTCCAATTCATTTATTCTCCTTTCTTCTTCTTCTTCTTCTTCTTCTTCTTCTTCTTCTTCTCTCTCTCTCTCTCTCTCTCTCTCTCTCTCTCTCTCTCTCTCTCTCTCTCTCTCTCTTAAAGATTATTTTCAATGGATAGGAGTAATTAATCGATAGTAACAATTTTCATCATTTGGGAATCAAATGTTAGCATTCGATGATAAAAAATTTCTCTAGTTTATGAAAAATATATTATAATGTATGTAAAAAAAATTCTTTTAACTTAATTGAAGATCCGATTTGAGAATGAGGAGAAGAAAAGATCATTAAACTTCATTCCAGTTTTATGAAAATCACAAGAAGATATACAAGGATCTTGAAAGTGAAGGGAAGATTTTAAAGAATACAAGCAAAACAACCCTTCCTAAAGAAATTGAGTTAATCGATAATGTTGCATCCCGCTCGAAGGCTTTCCTTCTCTTCTTCAAAGGAGGGGGACATGGAACGTTTATGTCCTATGCTAGCTCCTTCCCCCGTCGATGGATCCCTTTTACCTCGAGGGAAAGCGAGACCTCATCATTGGAAGATGAAACTGACTCTCCCGATGAGGAATTGGACAATGCAATAAAGGTAGCCCAGCTGGTTTTGAATTGAATCTAGCGAAGTGATGAAAGTTGACGATGCACCTAATTTTGAGGATGATGGGGTTGCAACTTCAGTCAGAATCCCATCATATTTGATCATTCTCCTGTCACTTTCCCTTATATCAACAAAATTAGAAGAATGTTCTCGAGGAATAGCATTAACCTTGTGGGTCACCTGAGCTTAAACAACAATGCTAGTTTCAGACACAGAGGCAAGGTATCTCATGGCCACGCTATAAGGGAACGGTTCCTCGTCTCCTATAGAATTACTTGATATCGGGAGACGCTTCTGCTTCTTGTGTTTGGCGGCCAACTTGTCCTTCACCACCTTTTCTCGGGTCGCCTCCTCGACTTCCGAGAGACACGACTGATCTTTTGTCATAGTGCACGTCAATGCACTAGAAATTATTGTCTCAGCAGTATACTGTGGGACTGAGAGATAACGATCGGTCAGCATCGTCGTGAAAACTTCCATACTCGAAGGAAAAGTCTTTAGCATGTGCACCACTCGCTCTAACGACTCAGTCAGGATCCCCTAGGCCCCATAGAAAGAGCAGAACTAAAACTTCTTTTTTCAATACATTATTTATTCTCCACTATGAGCAGGTCGAGTTCCTTGCCCACCAAAAAACATGGTGAAGCCCTCCTTATCAACTTTAAACAAGAAAAAAATGTTTAAATAGGTCGATCGATCACATAATATGCTCCTGACGACAATAAAGGATGAAGGTCATTATGGTAGCTATGGAGTTGGACAATACTTGTGTCGGAATAATCCAATACGTGTTAAAGACACTTTGAAGCTCATCACACATAAGTAACCGGAGACCACATTTGAACTGTTCTCAGTAGAAAACCAGATCACTACCCATGACATCCGTCGCTCGAGTCGACCTACGAAGAGCGACACTTTCAAGTAGAATATACTTCATTCGCAACTCGTTCACCTTGTTCTCCCTAAAAAATGAAGGATTAACACTCGTAACAAAGATAAGGAGGTAGAAGAATATTTCAGAGCTATTTCAAAAAACAAAAGATGATTGAAAGTTGAATAGAAAAAAAAATCAGAAAATATAGAGAATAAAACTAGAGCATGTAAAATAAAAATAAGATGTTCCTTTCCCAACTTATGATATGAGCACGTAAAATGAGGTGTCACATAATGATAAGTGTTATGTAAAACATCTTTTTAAATTTATTCAAATTATGTTTCATTTCTAAATAACATTATTATATGTTTAGAACAAAGTGCTTTATGAACGTGTTCTCCAAAGCCTCAGTTGGGACATACACCCTCTGAGAGCCTTTTGAAAGCCATCTGTCTGCTAACCTAATATGATCCATCATGTTAGCTTTCTGTTGGAATTTGCCCAGGTCATTCTACACACGAAGCTCCCCGAGACGCTCGACCATCCCACTTTGAAAGGTGGAGAACTCCACCTGCAAGGCCGATGCATTCGAGCCCATGGTCTCCAGATGGGCTGATAATGTGACCGGACCTCAGGCCGCTCCATAGAAAGAAACGATCATCACCACCAAGGGCCCAATCCTCCTAGCTATTGTTCCATGGCTACAATGAAAGCCGACCGCCACTCTGTTCGCTCTTGTTCATAGCCAGTAGCTGACAAACGTGCCCTTCCGAAGTGAATGTTGATAGAAGCCACCAATATTCGACATGCATATTGGCCACTACAATGGAGGCGGACTCCGCAGCGTCCTTCGATGGCCCACAATCTTAATAGTCCTCCGACCCGACCTATTCATGTCCAAGGGAATAATATAAAATTTTGTTGAGAACCATCAACGACGAAGTAAGATTTTTTGTACCTGTAAATCTATTTATAACAGAAAGGGCCTTGAAGAGTTTTTCTCCCTCTTTCGCCGAGGCACCTCCACCTTCCTGCAGTAAAGACTGAGGAAAGATGATGATCGCTCCTCCCGCTAGCTCCTTTCCGATCACCTCGGTGCCTTCAGCAAGTAAGGCCTGCTGGCCCTCGACGCTTACACCCATGCCGGACTCAGGGACCATGACCTCCTGATAAGGCTCATTCGCCCCTTGGGATCCCCATATGAGTCGACTTAATCAATCGACGAAGGTTCGGTCCTCAACTGCTTCCCTTTCTTAACCTTGTTTTTATTTACAGAGACCGATGGCTCGTAGCCCGCCTTGCCAGAATTTTGTGGTTCACAGTGATTCGACTCGAACTATCAACCATGATGCAACTCATTTAAATGGAAAAAAAGTGACGATAACATTTGCCATGCCAAGCCTACGACTCTATTTATAGAGCACACTAAGCACAACATCCAAGAGAAGTTGATTATCAAATTAATTTTCTTGATTTTAGCATGACCGATTATTAAATAGTTTCTCGGTTCTTATCATAGCTATCACTTTCAAGGAGCAGGAAAACTTAGGAAACTGATTTGTATACATTAGAAGTGCCACTCGAGTGGCACAGGAAATGGCTGGATGATCGATGCGTCAAATTAAAAGAGCACGGTCCAAATCATTCATTCAACGACCGACCGCTCGGTCTAAATCGATTCAATCAAAGGATCACACCTGCAGTCCTGATCACCAAAAAGCTCTTCACAAAGGCTCCTGATCGTAGCCAGTCGGCTAACTAGTTTTTTACTTCATCAGACTCGACCGTCATTTGATCTGTTACTTCAATCGACCGAACTAAAATGCATCAACTAGTTGGTTACCACCAAATTCAAATTCAAATAGCAATAAATATTTGGTATAAGATCGGCACAATTAATCATATTAAGAGCAATTTTCATAATCGTTATATCTTTTATGTAATTGTACAAATACGCCTATATAAATATGAGACAAAACGAATAAAGAGACTTCTTTCCTGGTTTCTTCTACTTGGATTTGCCAAATTACTATCTTTCTCTTTTTCCCTCATTCTCCCGAATCTAATTATCGAGGCGTGTTCACAAAAGACAACTTATGATTCAACATATTTAAATTAATATGTTAATATAAATAATGTGATTTTAATCTTGTCACTATTATTAATATCCTACAACTATGTGAGTAGGGCTGTCAAAATGGTTCGTTCACGAACAACTTGTGTTTGGCTCGAAAAGCAAATGATTCGAACTCAAATAATTTTTTTGAGCTCGATATATAAACGAGCCGAATACTAACAATGATAGTTTTTAACGAGTTGAACACGTGGCTCGGCTCGTTTAAGCCCGACTCGTTTACCCGTGTAAATCTTCCAATTTTTAAATTGATTAATTTTTATTTGCACTTTCAAGAAATATTTTCATCCTAGAATGACCTCCGGTCGGTTTGATATAATTAATAGTTCTTTCCAACAGAAAGAATGTTACAAGCAGAGTTAAGATATAAAATTATATCTACACTGCACATGATACTAGTACAATGTGTACAATATATACAACTAACATATCATCCTACTCTAATTTTTGCGATGTTCATATGTAATCTACATCAATGATTTCCTTCGAAAATGAACATGAAAAAAATATTAAGTGCAAAGTCTAAATGCCGAATTATAGAGATAAAAGATATGAGTACAATGTTATACTCGTTGTATACAATATACATATCGAAATAATTGTATTCGTTATTGATGTGTTATTGATGTGCTATTGATGTGTTATTATGTTATTATAATACCGTGAATATTCTCAGAATAGAATAACACCTGAATAACACATGAATAACACACAATAATATCTGAATAACGCGGAATAACACGAGGGAAATATTCTCTGCATTATCGGGCATTTTTTTTTGCCATGCCACGCACTATATGACGTGATTTAATTAGACTACACACATAATTCTACATGAGAGTCCTGATGTAATATTTTATGTGGATATATTTTGTAGGTGTCTAGATGTGCGAAGACCTCACACCTAATATTGTCTCCAGTAGGAGTAGCCCTCTAATTTGTCATATTTTTAGGGTTGTATTTATTTAGCGACATAGCCGCCTTTAGTTTTGTAAACTGATTTCTCAATTAGCGCACGAGCAGCTATGCAGAAAAGGGAATCGGCAAAGGCCTCTGGCTCAACCGGGACTCCGGCGAAGCGCGGCCGACCTGTCGGAAGCACCTCTGGAAGTTCTGCTGCTTCCGCCGCGGCGGCTGCTGCGGCCGCCGCGGCTGCGGCTGCCGCAGCAGCTGCCGACTCCGTGGCTCCTGCATCTCTTCTTGGCCCCACTCTCCAAGTTCCCATCTCCTTTGCTGGTAAGTTTCTGTGCATTCCTTCAATATTTGTCGCGAATTCATCCTGATTCAAAATTCTTACTCTTCGTAGTCCATCTCATTTTCTGTAGTTTGTTAGATGTTTTTGTTATGCATTTTCTTCTTCAAGCTACTCTTGCCTGATAATTGTAATTTGATTAATATTGGGGTTTATCAACTTCTGTTGCAGCAACAGAAGGGAAACATGTGCTCTTATTTATGTAACCCTATCTTCTCTGGTCTGGTCGGAGAGAAGGGTGGAAGTCTGTAGTTTCAAATGCATATTGGATGAATCTAATTGGGTCATGCCTCATAGTATTCTTCATTACCGAATTTTTCACATTAAAATCTTGCTTTCGCCTGTTATTTCTATCAGTGTGTGTGCTGCATATTACTACTGAGTTAAGATTTAATTTTTTTCTGCTGTTGATACTTATCTAGTACTCAACACTTATATTAAATCGTCAAAAAAATTTGCAAGTTCATAACTTGATTAGATCTTCCATCATTTTGCCTCATAATAGTAAGGTTTTAAAGTTAAACGATAATGTCAGCTCCAAGTTAAGAATAAGTCCAATGAGCTACTTAATTTCTTTTTGCAAAGGATGAAAACCAATGGCTTCCAACACCAATGACAGAAAGGGATGATGGAGAATTTTCATTGGGTTTCTTCCTTGTGAATAAGAAAGGCAATAAAGACTGAACAATGGAATTAACAAAACAAAAAAATAATAATAATAAATAAATAAACTGAGAAGGAGATGAGATGAAAATTTTGTAGCAATGGTTGAAGGGGAGGCGACCTGTGATGCTATGCCCGCCAAATCAGTTGAAAAAATTTGGAGTCATAACAATTTAAGATGGTAACAAAACAAATACACCATAGATTTTCAATACAAACTTTTATTCATAATATATATTCATATACACAAGAATAAATAGATCAGAGCAACTAAAACTCATCATCCATGCAATGATATTTACTGAAACATAATAGATATGTATTTATTACATTTATCCATCACAAAGTGGACCTATGATCCCATCAAATGGAAGGGTATGCATGCTAAAGACAAGTTGAAATATACCATACACAATATAATTGAATTATGCTTGTTTCAACAACTTAGCATTATCAGAGGCTAATCATATATAATCAACAACTAGGTTATGATCAACAACTAAAGGGAATTATGATTAGAATAAGTTATTATGAGGAAAAATCCATATCCAATAGATACATAATAGAATTCTTATTTAGGAGTCAAGAACTTTTGTTCTCTATAAAATAATTGTAACAACAAATGAGATATCCTTGAAACTTGATGCCTTATAACCTTAGATCACAAATCATAAGTAACTTCAAGCACTGACTCCCATAATAACTTAAAGGGAAATTTACATACAAACCGCACAATTCTTATGTATTTTCATATCTAATACTCAAAATTTGTTATTTACACTTATTGCAGCTTGATGCCATAAACCTAAGCATGAAAATGTGTATTTCACTATTTAAAAGACAATGATGATGATATTTTTGATGTGATGTTAATGAATTGAGTGCCATGCATGTAAAAATGAATATTTAAATGCTAGATAAGTAAAGGCGTCAAGATTGTGTTGTATGTGTGTAAGTGACCTTAACTTAAAATAGCAATAAATATCAAATTATTCAATTAACATTTTTAATTATTTAACTTTTAAAAATTCTAAAATTCATATAAGTTATGCTTAATTTTAACTCGAATTCTTCGCTAAGTGAATGAAGTCCTAGCTATATTAATTGAAGATTTATTGCCCCAAGAATGAATCTTTTATCCATATTTGGTCAAACCCCAAGCATCTTAGTTTTTCTTAATGGTTAATTGCTATAATCTTAATAGAATTAACATGTAATATCTACACATTATTGTTGTAGAATATTTAATCCTTATTTGGTAGAAGTAGACGGAGAAAGAGGTAAAATTTTGAGAAATAAGTCATTTATTTGGTGTTAGCCTTCCTATTGAAGATCACACGTGAATAAGAGGAATGTAAAAGGAAAAGGAGGAAATGATAAAACATGATTCCAATCTTTCAAGTGAGGATGTTCTCACAATCTCCAATAATGAGGCCCTGCTTACTATGCTATTGTACCTCAGATGTCTTAGTTGGATTGTGCTTATTGTCCCTTCCATCTATCCCACAATCTCTATGATCTCTCACTCACTCCCTCGTAGACACTTGTGTAGCCCTCTCCACTCGAAGGAATGGTGGTGAACTTCCAAGAACCTACTTTATGTCGGGGGGAGGTCAATCTTGATAATTATATGTTGGTCCTTCCCTCCAAAATTATGATATGTCCCCTCCCTTTTTGATATTTATTTGTGAGAAATCTGGTTATAAGCCAAACCAAAACTATATATTCTTGCTCCAGATTATTACGCATGATGGTTTTGAGGAGGTAGAGTACAGTGATGACTTGGTTATAGAATCAAAACTTACGAGAGAGGAAAGGGACGCTTAATGATGATTGGAATACAGCTTTCACTTCTTGCAGCTAAGATCAAGTAAGCGGAGAAAAAAAAGATGAAGGGAGAGGAACGGATGTTACGATGACAAGATTTGAAGTGGGATAGATCTTTTGCTAATAGTTGGGGCCTAGGATGGCAACGGTTGAGTTGACATCTGATTTTCAATTGTTTTTTTTCGGGTTCAATGTAAAAAAAAGGGGTACACCTCATTATTTTACCATTAGTTTTATCTATCTTTCGCTTTGTCGGTGCATCTACATTTCATTACAGGTTCCTAAATCAATTAAGTTTGGTGGACATGTAACTGCAGTTAGCTATTTGAACTAGTATGCTTGGCTTTTGCCCACCAGTTTGAAATGTTTATTAGGTAGGTTGGATATTTCACTGAGAAGTTTTTGATCCATTGATGTAATCGATAAATTTCAATGATTTTTCGGGTTTTATTTGGATAAAGAAAGTGTCATGGTCCTAGAGCTTTGAGTTTAAGAGCATACAAACTACTAGATTATGATTGTACCTCTATCATCTAGACCAAGGCCAAGGGATACAGAGTAATGCTCATGTTACTTGTTCATTTCAAAATCTCCTCTTTAAAATCATAAATTATCTCACGATAGTTAAAAATAGTTAATTAAATTTGTACCTTCTGATTTGTTTATCGTTTTATGAGATGCAGATTTGTGTGCATTGTAAATGCTTGATTGGAAATCATACATAATAAAATATAGACAGCTAAAAATGAAAAAAGCCTTTTGCAAATAATTGGTACCCTAAGATGGCAACGGTTGAGTTGACATGATTTGGTTCAATAGTTCTTTATTTCTAGGGCAGGTGTAAAAAAAGGTTACATCTCATTACTTCAGCTTTAGTTCTATCTCTTGCTTTATCGGTGCATCTCCTACATTTCATTGCAGGTTCCTAAATCACTTAAAGATTATTGGAAGTGTGACTGTTTTTAGCTATTAGAACTAGTTTTCTTTATTTTTGACTACCAGTTTGAATTGTTCTTTATATAGGTTGGATATTTCACTTACAATCTTCTGAGTCGATGATGTATTCGATAAATTTCAGTGATTTGTAAGGTTTTAGTAGGATAAAGAGAGCCTCATGGTCGTAAATATTTGAATTTTAGAGCAGACAAACTACTAGATTATGACTTTTCCTCAATCATCTAGACCAAGGTCAAGGGATAGCTAGTGCAGACTCTTTCCAAACGTTCCTCTTTAACTCTTATAAATTATCTTACGATTGTTGAATATCTTTAATTACATTTGTATCTTCTGGTTTATGTCTCTTTTTATGTTATATGGATTTGTTTGCAATGTAAAGGCTTGATTCTTTTCCTTTCTTTATCCATTGAGTATTTGGTTTCTCTATAAAGTGAATAATGCATAATAGATTTATTTCATTTTGACTGCTAATGAGAGAAAATCTAAAATTATGTTCGTTTACAATTTTGTTGCAAATTGTAATGACAAGACTCATGAATTAGTAAGCTGATATGACAATGAGCTCTTCCACTTTAGTGGATTTACTAGGCAACTTAATTTGGTACAATTGTGGCCAAGTTTCCAATGATTACATGATGCTTATATGATCTTGTTGTAACCTTATTTCTCATGAAGGAAGTATTTTACTGAAATTAAAAGATTTATTGGAATGCAAACTCCTTTCTGTTTACTTATCCTATGCAATTATTCACCAGATCAAAATAATAAAAGGATTGTCCTAGCTTTACAAAGTGGTTTGAAGAGCGAGTTAACATGGGCATTGAACACTCTGTCATTGCTTTCATTTAAAGAGAAGGATGATCTGCGTAGAGATGCGACTCCTCTTGCTAAGATACAAGGACTGCTAGATGCTCTACTTCAAGTTGTAGGTGCTGCTATATTTGCTTTTTTTGTGCATTTTTTTTCATATTAGTCTTCCAAGAGATTAACAAACTTTTTTCTATACCAAGAAGCTCTAATGATTTCTCCTTTTTTTAATTAATTAACTTTTGGGTTCATAAATTTTTGGTCTTAATTTCTTTTTGTTATATTTTTCCTATCTCATTGCATGCTTATCTTTAATCAGTTAATGCCCATTAAAGCATTAGTTTTCTTGCATGGTGCTTGCATTTGGATGTTGCTTTGTTTGTCTTCATTTTGTTTTAGTAATTTCCAAATTGTTGAGATAAGGTTAAAGATGATTGTGCTTCAGTAGTGTTTGAATTTTGATGACCTTATGGGGAGCACTAATTAATTAGACCATTAGTAACTCTTACTTTTTAATTTTGGCGTCCCTGGTTTAATTGATTCATTTTGTATTCCAAATTCTTGATTGTGCTCATTTGATTTTGTCTATCTTTTCAGATAGATGATTGGCGTGACATAGCAATTCCTAGGGATTACAAAAGGTCATTAAGGCTAAGATCACTTGGGGAAAGTTCTACAGTTACAGGTTTTGGAAATGAGTACGAGTTGACAAATTCCACTGATGTTCCTGCTCATCAAGGGTATATTACTTATCTTTTCTTGTATTTTCTTTCCACCTTTCCCATAATAACTCGTGTTTAAGTATTTACCCTTTAACATTGTCAACCTTGTTTGAAAAGTTTGGTTCAAACTTTTAGTCATTTTCTCATTTATTCATTTTTAAATTATATGTGATATCAAGTCAGTTTTGATAAATTTGAATAAATTACACTAATGTCAGCTTTTCTGCCAATTTTTCCCTTACATGTTAGTTCTAGTTTTTGGCTTTTATTTTACATGCCTGAAACTCTTATGCAATTGAGTTTATTTTATGCTATCTTATAGTTAGCAGGCGCTTCTTCCAGAATTTTATTGATATAACCATTTTTTATTTGATCCGTTCTTCAGTTTAGGCACAAATCGTGCATAATATTTTTCATTCTTATCACACTTAATTTGGCCATAAATCATTTTTCAACATTGGTTCTATGTAACACATAATTTTGATTACCTTAAAAGTATTATACAACATAGTAATCTATTATAAAAAGTTGGTTTGAAACATGGTTCTGTACTGATATACTCGATTAACATTCCCAAGTGGTGGTTCAAATTGACACATTTCAAGTTTATTTAGATTGATGCATCTCCATCTAGCCCTATGTTCCCTCCATTTTGGTGAAATGTTTGAAAAATATGGCTTGCAGGCCCTGCACCAACTTATTAAATGTTTGCACAACATTTTTCAGGAGCTTGAGGTGTAATTATGTTCCATTGACTTAATTGGGCAAAGTATAATTATGTTCAAATCATGCACAATTTCAACATGTCCCTGGATTACTATACTTGGACATAAATTGTTGGAAAACAATTGGTTTCATATAATATGTAATTTTAATTCCTTTGATATATTTTAAAAAGGCTAATTAGTTATACCAGATTGGATTGAAACATGGCTTTGTGCTGATATATACTCGATCTATATTCCCATGTAATGGTGCATTTTGACGTATTTGGAGCATATTTAGATTTACGGTACCATATAACTCCATGTTCCCTCCATGGTGCTCAAAAGTTCAATCAGATGGCCATCACCAACTCATTACACGTTTGCAACAATAATTTCATATGTTTGGGTTGTAATCAGGCACCTCTGATTCAATCATGTCCAATACAGTCATGTGTAAATAATGCAAAATCACAACAAGGTCATAAATTAGTACAGTTGGCCATAATTTCATAAATTATTTCCCAACATCTCGTTTCATATAATATGTAATTATAACTGCCTTGGATCTATTGCACAAAATAATAAGCTAATCTATCATACAGCATTGGATGGAAACTTGGTTATAGGCCAGGATGTCTGATTTACATTCCCGAGTGGCTGCTCAGATTATGGTATTTAGAGCGCATTTAGATAGATTTTCCACATATGGCCTGGTGTTCCTTCCATGGCAATCAAAGATCCAAACAAGATGGTGATCACAAACTCAATACATGTTTGTGATAACTAAATTTAACGTGGCTGTGCGGTTTCTAAATTGAATTGGGCCTAATTTCCCTATGACTACTCATTAAGTGGGCCCACACGATGGACTCTACTCCAAGCATATAAATGTAACAACCACCCCACTCCAATTAATCTTTAAAGGATACTTAGCCATACATTACAAGGAAGCAAAGCTTTTGGATCTCCTCCATAAATTTGAGAAACCCTGAAGGTCTCATGGGAAGAGAGGAGAGCTTGTATGTGAAGAGGATGAAATGCGGCATTAAGGATGCCACGATGGGCAAACATTTCCTTAAGGTATAACCTGCATTTTAAGAGTGAGCTTCATCTACTTCTATCCATTCACCATTGCCTCAAAGTTATTGCTTGTCAGTTTGCAGGAGTTTTCTTTGAGTCCTCATATATGATTTTTTCGGTGTGCACGGGGATGCTTTCTTTTTCTAAGTGCCTCATTCAATAGTTATGCCTTTTTTAGTGGGTGGGTGTCCCAAAGTAGCCTAAGTGCAATTGTAATCGCTGTTCTTGAATTGGGGGAATGACCAATTAGCATTTCCTATGCCGCTTTATAGGTGTTACTTGGAAGAGCTACTGTTAATGTCCAATTAGCTTTATAGGATTTTTACAGTAGAGGGTGTTTTACTTATTGGCCCTATCAAACTTAGCAAATGGTTGGATTCACTTTGCAACTACACCAACTAATTTGCTGATATTCCAAAGCCCTCTTTTATCACAACAACGAGGTCAATGCACCAGAGAAAGGTCATAGTTAAGAAATTTTTTTAGCCCACCAAGGAGCCTATGCCATGTTAATGTGATTAGGTTGGCTATGGTTATAGCCTTGGGACTAATAAAGACTGCTTGCTTGCTGATGAATTGATGTTCGTTGATAACATATCCCTACAAGCAAGGGTAGTTTTAAGTAATTTAGTCCAAATCAATGGCGATAACTATTTCTTATTTGAATGAGTCAAATTTAATTAGGTGTGTGCTGTTGGACAGATTCGATAGTTTTAACCCTATCAGGGAAAAGTGCCTCTGAGGACACACACAGCCTAGAGAATGATTGACTCTACTTGTCGATTACGCAGTCTGATGAGCTCCAAACTTTCTTCATGGAGTTTCCTAAGTAAAACTCCTGTATGAATTATCCATGGGAACTAATCACAAGCAAGCATCCATAAGACATGTTGTAGCAAACTCAAAATGACTCTCCACGACTCAACCAACCTCCTTGCAAAATTTGGAATGGCAAGGATGGCATCAGAACACACTTCAAGTGTGATCCGTAGAAGGGGAAATATCACATAAAAGATTGAAGATCAGATCCACAATCTCTATTTATGTTGAAAGAAGATTTTTTTTAGATCACTAAAAAACACACGTTGAAAGCAACACAACTTAGACGCTTGCTTGGAGAAGAAGGGGAGCTAGTCATCATCTGCAAAGGAAGCTGTACATGTGAAAAGTATGTTGAAGATGTAGGCTCTTATGGGCAAACAATGATCAAGTTTGATCCAAAAAGGGAAGGAGCTAGAGCTGGGTGCTAAGGCAACATGAGCTGTATAACTCGAAATTATAACAAAATTTATTTTACTTTAATGAAGCAGCTCCCTTTTGTATCATTTCTTTTGCCATCACATTGTCTCATCAGTCTTCTCCCCTATGCATCTCCTAACTCCTTAAATAGGAGCCATACTAAATGGGCCTTAATGATTATCACTTCCATCAGACACTTCTTCTCAACGACTATGGTCATTGGCTAGAAGGAGCTGGATGCATGTCTTAGTGGCACGATCTTCATCACCTTTCTGGGGAAGCAGACTAACAAATAAAAGCAGGTTGGTTCTTCTAGCTTTGTTGATGTGGGTTGAGTTGACCACCTTGAATTGCATTGGATCTGGGTTCACTTGTGTTTAGCTGTGGTAGATCTTGATCTTTTTATCCTTTTTTGTTTAAATTTTTTTAAGGTTACTTTAAAATTTAAAGTTAGGAAATTATGAAAAATATCAGGCAATTTAATTATCCAACAAGTGAGATATTAGGCTAATTTTTGGTCAATTTGATGAAGGCTATTGATTTCATAATTATGACTAACTATGCCACTTTCAGATCAATTTAAGTTAATTGAAGATAAACATGGCCATAGAAACTAACTGCATTCATGATATTCTCATCAATAATTAATTAAAGCAATCAATATATCCCTAAATCTATCTATTCACCTGAAAATTTTCATTTTTTTAAAATTTTATATTTAACATTATGTCCATTCTGTTATTATTATTAACCTTTGCTGGGATGAATAGCTTATAACCTTTTCATTGCTGTTGGATATATATATATATATATATATATATATATATGAATAACATAATAGCTCTGTGCGAGTAGAGGGCCTCAGCGGCCGCTGTCGTTCGATCTTTGCTGCAGGGGCTGCTCTGTGCTGAATTACTGCAGGGGCTGCTCGATCATGGCAGCTAAGCCATCTTATGCTTAGAGTCATAGGCGACAATTCTCATAAAAACTCGGATCATCTCGTCTTTCCACAAGAATTTCATGACATTGCGGCTGGAAAAAGACAGGATGCTTTTATCAGGCCTATTGGTGTTAAAGATGAGAAGCATAGTCATTATCTTCACTTACACGGGAAATGAAGATGTTATCCGATGATGTAAAGTTCAGCTTTAGTTGAGAAATTTCGATTCGGTCACCCCAAAATGGATTTAGTCAGAAAATTTTTTGAGAATCTGAAGCTCATTGGAGGTTGGAAGCTGGGAATTTTAGATGGCATACACTTACTTATTAGAATTCAGAAGGAAGAAGATTATGCCAGAATCTTTGCTCAACAATCTATTTTGGTTGCTGGCAGCATAATGAAGTTTATTAAATGGACGTCTGATTTTGACCGTCAAAGAACTCTCCTATCGTTCTCATGTGGTTCGAACTTCGGGACTCCCTTTTCATTTGTACAATCCACGTGTTTTGTACAATATTAGTCAAGCTCTCGGTACACCTCTCAGAGTTGATTCACCCATTTTTGATAGGGTCTCGCCAGGTGGTGTCAGGGTTCAGGTGGAGAGGGATTTCACTCTGCCAGATGTGGATCGTTTTTGGATAACAGATGATGAGGAAGGGTTTTGGCGGGGAGGCGTGGTGGAGAACGAGCATCTCTTTTGCCGACGTTGTAAAATGTTCGCAGCATCGGGGACACTTCAGCATAGGGCTGCATCCTCCCTCTAGGAAAATGGCTTCGGGCGCCTTGCATGTCGTTGGGATTTCCCAACAAAGAGTCGATGCTACCCGCAGCTCGGGAGAATAGGAGTAGCATCTCAATGCCGATAACGGTTTAAAGCTCGGTGACGAGTACGTCGAGGAGACTCCTCGACCAGGTTGTACAAATTGTCACTCCGTGACTACGGTGTTTACTGAACATCTTGAAAATGTGACTACGGTGTTTACGAACATGCTTGGAATCGAGGAGACTCCTCCTGTGGTGCAGGCCGTCCAAGGGGGGCTACTTTAGCCGTCCG
Source organism: Papilionanthe hookeriana x Papilionanthe teres (assembly GCA_022702705.1). Classification (NCBI taxonomy): domain Eukaryota; kingdom Viridiplantae; phylum Streptophyta; class Magnoliopsida; order Asparagales; family Orchidaceae; genus Papilionanthe; species Papilionanthe hookeriana x Papilionanthe teres. The sequence goes on along the minus strand of CM040422.1, from coordinate 147,277,463 downwards.
CGCTAACAGATACATCCAAACTTTCAGTAGGAAAAAAAGAAATCCCCAACCCACTGCCGAACCCACCGGTATGAATCAGTAGGATCAGTCAACGAAAGAGGAATAAGCAGAGGAAGAAGAAGCAGAAGAAGACACTGACGAAGGACATTGGCAGGTTTATCAATCTCGATGGAAGAAGAAACCTGGAGATACACTTCTACTTGATGATACATTGGTTACTCAGGGCAATGGTGTTGCTTTAAAGAGCTTACTTTATGGATCACAAAGACGCAGAGCGAGAGTATCACGTTCTCGTTCTTAGGCTTTATTTGTGTACTTTTTCTGTTTTGATCTATAAGATCTCTTTGTTTGCATTGTATCGTTCAAGCTTCTGTAACCGCTTTTTAATTCAATCAATGTGTCCCTTGGGCTTTCCTAAATATATATATATATATATATATATATTTGCTTTCTTACATAGATGTATTATTCATCATCCTCTGACCATTGTTCTGAAATAAATTTGCCCCCTGCATTCAAAATCTACAAGCAAATATGCTCTTGGTTTTAAACTTAGACACTTTTTGTTTGATGTTCGTTACGATTGATTAAGTCTGGACAATTCTCCTGCTTTACTATGATTATTGATTCATGTACTTATAGTACTTTGGTATTGCTTGCTCTTTTGTCATTATCATTGTCATTATTAGTCAATCATTTTTTGTTTTGATTTGCATTATTATTTCAAATATAAAATTTTATATCTTTAAATTTTCTTTTATAGCAACTCGGGAAATGCTTTATCAAACATGGATACCTCAGTTCGCAAGGCTTCAAAGAACCGGGTTTCAGAGTGGTGGTTTGAAGAAGATGGCTTATTTAATCTTGATGATGAAGGACGCTCAGAAAAACAGCAATGTGCAGTTGCTGCTTCAAATATCATTCGCAACTTCTCTTTCATGCCTGAAAATGAGATAATTATGGCTCAAAATAGGCATTGCTTGGAGACATTATTCCAATCCATTGAAGATCAATATATGGGTAAACATTATTTTCTTCTAATTTTAGTTGAAAACGTGCTATATTTCACATGTTTTATTATTTATAGGAAATTCTTTGGCAGTTCAGATAACTTTTTTGATGAAATGCAAGAACAAAGAGAATTATGCTTCAATAATATTGTTACTATGATTTATATATGCACAGTTTGTGTTATTACCCTTTGTTGTGATGAATGAGTTTTAACCTATAATTAATGAACAAATCTCTCCAGATTTTTTTCCATGGATCTTTTTACCTTTTAATGTTGCATGATAGATGGGCACAGAATGTACTTCTTACATGTAACTCGATTCTTTTTTCTGTTTGATTGTCATCTCTCCTGAAAGTAATGCGATGCTGTGTGATTCAACAGAAGATGAAGAGCTTATAACCAATGCACTTGAGACATTAGTAAATTTGTCACCTCTGCTTGACCTTCGAATTTTCAGCTCATCAAAGCCTTCTTTCATAAAAATAACGTATGGCAATTTCATTATAAAGACATTACTGTGTCTCTTTTATCTGTCTTGTATTCATTTAATTTAAATTCTATCAAAATAGGGAAAAAGAAGCAGTGCATGCCATTATGAGGATGCTGGAATCATCAGTTAAGGCATGGCATTGTGCAGCTGCTGAACTTCTCGGCCGTCTAATAATTAATCCTGACAATGAGCCGTTCCTTCTTCCTTCTGCTGCTCAGGTTTGTGGAATTTCTGAAATATGCTTTTCACTTAATAACTGTGGCCTATAAGAGCTTTATCCGTTTTAAAGAAACCTTAATTATCAGCCATATTTTTTTAGAGCATATGATAGTTTTTCTTCCTCGTGGTTAAAGTTTAGTGAGCGAAGAAGGCTTGGCCCGGAACATTAATGAAGGGTGAAGGTTGCTTGCACATTTTTTTTATTGCTTGATGAAGAAAATGAGCATTTCAACCAAAGTAACATACTACTTTAACACACATACATATATAGAAACCAAAGCAAAATATTATTTGAAAATTCAAAATACTCTGACCGTGAGGGGAGTACATACGAAGTAAAATGCATGATGGATGAAAATTTTAACAATTAAATTTTTAATGATTTTGAGTTCAATACATAATGCCCGTTCTAAAGTGAGACAAGTGCATGCTAGAGAATAAATACGATAAAATGATAACTGTAAGTGCAAATTTGATCAAACATGGAAGAATTTAGCCAAGGCATTGCAATTGTTATCCCATGTGGCTGTCTAATTTGACTGATTGATTAACTTGTTGGTAATTGAACATCAGCATTGATAATATTGCGTCGACTTTGAGGTACAAAGAACTCTCTGGAGAGTTTATTGTGTTGCAATCATCATTGGTATTTGGTGTAAGCTTTGCATTTGTATACAAGGCAGTTATGAGTCATTTGATAGTGGCTTATCCTTCTGCTTGATCGAGAAAGGAAAATCTATATCTTTACTTCCGGTAAATTCATCACAAATGATCTTAAATCCAATTTAAATGGGTTCATACCAAGTGCAAAATATGGAAGAATCATCTAGCAATTCTTTGGGACTTATATCTTTAAAGATGAAATTAATGTAGATAGCACACCATATTTTCCTTTAGATGATGAAATCCCAATCTGTTATGTTTAGAAAAGCGTATAATCCATAGTGATTCAAATAACTCTAAAGAATAAACTTCAATAGATTTTAGTGATTTTTAAATGTCCATAGAGATAGGCCTTGAAGAGTTGCAATCTATTAATGAGCTAGAGTTGAGTTTGATGAGAATGATTCCATGAAGATTAACTTAGATGAGATTATGGAAGTATAACGTCGGAGTGGAAATGTTCTCTAACATCGAATGGTGAATTAAACATTAGAAGAGAAAGTTAAGAAGATTAAAATGCTATAGCATTCAACCCATTTGCCTTAAATTTATGAGAAGCATGGCAACAAGGAGCCCTGTTAAGGTGGATTGTAATGTGACAGTCTATTCAGAAAACGTTCTACCATACTTAAAATATTTATATCCCTATAACTGTAGGAAGCTTTAGTGAAAGCACCGCTTTAGCTAGTTGTATTACTCACACGCCTAACTAAGAAAGACTTGAAGAAAAATTTTATCTTAAAAGGACATCCTCGAATAACATTGTTTGACGAAGAACTCTTACTAAGCCTATTGATGTGGGATGCGAATACAACGCGGAACGTCAAATCCCTCGTATTTTCAAGATCGCGTAGCAACCGCGATTGCAGGTTTGGACCGCAGTGGGAGATGCCTACTTCCAAATTAGACTTTTATTTTCTTCCCTTTTTGATTTCTTTCATATTCCTCTATTTTTATTTAGGTTTTCTAGTAGGGAACTATTGATATGTCGTTATTTTTCTGTTTTCGCAGACTTTTGAATTGTTTTGTGAGTTTGGAGATTGTCATCTCTTAGTTATATCTATGGAGTGTTGTGTCCTATTCTTGTTGCAAGTGACGTGGCCGTATTTTGCCTAGGAACATGTGGTGGAAGCTCCTCGCCTCTCTAAGATCGCCAATTCCGAGTTTTCTTTGCTGATGTCAGCCAAAATAGTTGTCGATCGGCGCCTATCTTCGGCCAAACACTGTCAAACCTTCATACTTCGTTCTCTCGCTATTTCAAAACCACCTCCCCGCAAAATCAATTTCCCAAATGCCATCTAGGAGCCTTAGATTTGTATCACCTATTATATTAAAATTTGTCTCCATAGTTTACAACAATTGTCATTATGATGAGATTGAATTTTATCTTATGAGAATTTGAGGCATTGATCAATCAATATTATGAATATGAAAACTTTAGCTTACGTATAATTTATACATAGAAGTCAAGCTTATATTAGCTCCTATTGTGTGGATGTAATGAACAAGGTGATAATGTGTTAGTTTTTATCATTCTTCCTTTATCTTTTGGAAAATTGGGAACAGTGTAAAGTTCTAAGTTATAGACTTAGATTACTCCATTCAATTCCTTGATCAGTAGGCCCGGGATCCATGAATATGAGATAGTTCTTTCAATGCTTCATCAATGGATGAAGTATCAATGTTATGAGATTGTTGACGTTTAAAAAGAGTAATATTATTAATTAAGTTAATAAAACCTAATTAATTTTAATTAGGTTAATTAAATTGGATTAATATTAGGTCCTCACATTTGTTCTCGGTCCCTCTTTGGCTCAGATTCAATAACTATTCAATCTTCTATTCAAGTGAAAGCCGCACGACAGTTTCATGATCGAGCGCTCCCCCTCATATGCACATCCGACTTCCCTAACTTTCACTTCCCCTCTCTCGACTCTCTCGACTCTCTGATTTTCTTTTCATTTACACCTACTGTAACTAACCGCTTCATCTTCTTCCTTTGTTCACAAAGCCACTAGCCTCCTTCCTCTTCGTCTGTCTTCTGCCATAGAGAACAACTAACTGTTTTGCTACAAGATCGAGTCGGTCATCTCCCCGTCGCTCTCCCTACATCGAAGGTCTTCGCTGTGTCACAACCTGCATTACCACACTTCACCACACACAAGTTTGAACTGAGTGTCCCCCTTCACCTCATCTCTTTCCTCCTATTCTAAGCCATTCAAAATCCCCGTGCGCTGCCTTCTCCCATCATTGTTTCCCCAAATTCCACTTCTTCCTTTGTCATTCTTCCCTCCTCCATGCCGCACCTTTGTGTCTATTCGCACCTCCCTAGCCTCACAACTAAGACGCTTCATTCGCTTACGTCGCCTAGTGAAGACATCACAACCAATCCCTATGTCACTATACCTTTCGTCTACCTCAACCCCACGAAACCCTTGAAGCATAGTTGCAGACCTCACTGCTTCCCTCGCTCCTTCCACTATACCCATGACACCTTCACCTCTCCTTCCTCTACAATAAACGTCGCTCTCTACTGTCAAGCACTATCCATTCTTCGCTGCCAAGCCCTCCCTACTATGCCTACCATGTCGCTCAATCCTTTGCTCTAGCTCGTGCGATCTCGAGATTCCCCTCCTTGCCCTAGCCTGCTTTCCCCCTCCTTATTTGAGCGCGACGCGATCACCTTTGCCCTACCCGATCACTTTGCCCCAAGCGAGGCCACTGTCCTCGCTTTGCCCTAAAGCTCGATGCCTCTTACCTAAGGCCCATCACTTCTGCTGCTATCAAAACCGACACCCTCGCTATTCTTGTTTGTGCACATGTCCGAGCCCAGCCCACTGAGCCTGCCCTCCTTATTGAGTCCAACTCGACACGTTAACCCCCTGTCCTAATCGAGCTACTTTTTTGTCTATTTTGCTTATTCTTTTTATTATTGTGTATTGTTGTAAAAATAAAAAAATAATCTATGTTGAACTTCTACTTTATTGTTGTTATTGATAACTTCGTTGAATTCGAAAGGTATAACAAAACGAATCATCATACAATTTCTTAAAATGTTTACTCGAGGAAGCATGAGTACTCGTTTGTGGGGATTAAATACCATTTGGGAAAAAACGCGGACTCGTTTGAAAAACTCTTTTTAAAATTGATGATTTAAAATACCCATTCTTAGTAAATGCGAGTACTGTCCATGAGAATTAAGTACCGTTCAGGAAAATTAAAGTTCCGCTCGGAGAACTCTTTGTTTGCAATTTGACATTTTTTGCAGGTATATTAAAGGAACGTTATGTCTTTTAAGATCGCAGGTGAAATACTCTATTTTTGCTTCCCGGCCGTCGTGTCTCACGATACTGACTAACATGTCTTTTAAGATAATGGGGAAGACTGACATTCTCTAATGCCCACAAATAGAGGTTAATGTTGGGAGGCTGCCAAAGTCTCTGGGCGGATTTTCAGAACACTCTTCACTTTGAAGCTCGGAAGTGGTGCCAACATTCGCTTGGCTAATGCTCTTACCGGCAACACTGGTGTTATCATCCATTTTGGTGGCCTGGAAATCTCAACCCAACTGAAGCTGCCATAGCTGTTGTCGTATTTGATCGCAGCATGCTTCCACGAGCTTATCCTGCAATGTCACGTCCTGCTACTGCACCTACACGTCGTGTTCACTAGCTCGTGTAAGAACCGAGATCTTGTGAGGCTACTACTATTGCGGTTCTCAAAAAGAAGACCTTAGTTTGTGACAGATAGACTACCGTTGAAGCCCCAACTATGAGAACTGTCACCGGACAAATGGTTTCATTGGTGTCTTCTCAGTTTTGCCCTTAAAGTGTGTGTCAAGATTCAGGAGTCCCTAATATGGCTATGAGATTTAGGGTCCACTATGGTTAAATTTTACTCTTTAGCTTCATGGAGCCTTAGCCATCGCTTAAAGCATTCATAATTAAATTTGAAGTAAAGATGAAGAACCTTTTCAGTTATTTGTACATTTTGCATAAGTCTTGATGTTTGTTTGATTGACTTGCATAAAAATTGATCTAAATTAATTAGAATTAAATTAAAATATGACATTCAATAGGACACAATGGAGAAAAAAAGATTCACATAACCGACCCCACTTAGTAGGACAAAGGCTTGTTGCTGTTGTTGTGACATTTTAGGTTCATTATTGAATATTTCTGTATAACTCGAACATGTCAGAGCAACTTATTTTTGGTTTTCAGATCTGTAAGCGTCTGGTAGATCTTCTTGGTGTATCTGCAGTGGATGGGCAAGCAGCTGCTGTCGGTGCACTCTACAATCTCGTCGAAGTGAACATCGATTGCAGGCTAAAGCTTGCTAGTGAGCGTTGGTACTGAACCTTCTATGTAAATATATAATGCTTCCAACTTATACCACCCTAGTGAGGTATATATGAACTTTTGTATTTGTTCCAGGGCTGTAGACAGAATATTGAAGTTGGTGAAAGCTCCTCATCCGGTTCCAGAGGTCTGTAGGAAGGCTGCACTGGTGCTGGAAAGTCTTGTTTCTGAACCACAGAATAGAGCACATCTTGCTTATCATGAGACTACTTTTGCAGAGATCCTCATGTCTGACGGAAAATATTCTGATACCTTTGCGCGAATTTTGTACGAGTTGAACTCGAGGCCAAGCAGTAAAGTCGTCACAGCTCGCGGTGTTTGGGGCATGTGATAATTCTCTGGCTTCTTTGTGCAGGTTCTATTTAGAGGAGTACACCAGTGGTGTATTATGCATCCCACATTTATTCTCAAAAGAAAAAATTGATGAAGTTCTGAATCTCAGATATTTTCATCCTGTTTTTAGGAAGAAAGATTTATATGCATTCCACTCAATATTTATGTATTTACATATCTAAACACCTATGCAAGTCACCTTAGTTTAGTGGTTTAGATTTTTGTCTTTCAACTAAAAAGGTCCTGGCGTTCAATATGCATTATGATTGAATGTTTATGTTAACAAAAAAAAGATACAACTAACACCTAACATTCAATTTTTATCTATGCATGAAATGATTTATTTCACTTTTTAAACGTTAAAATAGTGGTATTTTTGTGATATGTAAGATTAGGATGGTATAAATCTATAAATTAAAGTTCAGGTGTTCAAGTTGAAGATACATTAGATTTAGGTGGTATGCATGTAAATGGCCCTTTTAGGTTTTTCTTCCAGCAATGGAGAAATAAGATTTCTAGAATAAAATTAGTTGAAAAAGGGATAATTACATAATTAACACTAAAAAACTTGGCTATTTATAAAATTAGCACCTTAGTTTTTTTTTTATTATTATTATGCTTTTTTTGAACTCGTGAATTTGTATATCTACACGACAATGTGAATTTTAATATTTGAGTGAGAAAAATGGATGAAAGAGGTTGATGGTTATGTAAGTTGCAAAGTTTGAGTGCTATGCATATAATTGCCCCTAGAAGACATGGAGGTGGAAAAAAAATTGGAGGTTCTCGCCAGCAGGTGCCTCAGCCTGGTTATCTCCCTTCAAATAGATTAGAGGGACTCTGATTTCTGCTTTCATATGTTTATGTTTGTCTCCCTTCAAATAAATTATGGTTATCTCCCTTCAAATAAATTACATTCATTAAGCAAACTTATCGTATGTGCTTATTGTTGATTAAGCTCAGGATGCTTGCTAATGAACCAGCCTGTTGAGCTCTGTAATCAAAAATCTGAACTCTATAGTACATATTTGAAGTCTTGGTAATCAATTAAACTGCAAGTTAACGTTGGAACGATGTGAAGAAATTAGTACCATTAGTTTTAACCATGAACTTGATGCAATCGGATTAGCTGCAATTCAATTTAGGTTGGTCGAACGTTTGAATTACAATAATTTAACATTTTTTTTATTTTATTTTCAATTAACATGCTATGTATTTGAGTACTCTGCTGCAGTTCAACTTGATTATTTTTCCAGTGTTGGGTGCTGGAGCTATTGCATTCTAGAAGGGGAAGGATGAAGCGACGTCCCTTGGTCCTCTTGTTATTAAGTGAAGAAAATTAAAAAGGGACACTTACACAAATACTACTTAATTCTTCTGTATTGACCTTATATTAAGTTGATTTGAACATATAATGAAAAGGGATTTATTAATAAAACTCATGCAATGAATTAAAAATAAAAAATAATGTTAATCTTTGAATAGGTTTAAACAATACTATATAAAACGAATGAAAAATGAAATTTCGTAATACCAGTCCTAGAGAATGATCTATAGCCTCTTTAACCTTTATATCTAAACAGATTTTAGAACTTAATCGAACTTATGTTAAATAATCATAATTGCAAAAGAACCAAAATTCATAAAAAAATGTCTGCCGATTCATACCCGAGCCACTAAAACAGCTACTTATATTATTTCATTATATTCAAAATTTAAAACAATAATTAAGAAGTTTCAAAGCATCTTAGCACAATAATATTCATTAAAAGACCACTTATTCAAAGTCACAGATTGTTCAGATGCATAAAACGCTCGCTCTCAGCCTTTCTTCAGATCTTACTTAGCAAACCATTATGAATTGGCTTCGAGATTGCGTTCTCCTTCAACTCCATATCGCTGGGCGGCACATCCACAGCAGGGGAGCAGTTGAAGAAACCATGAGGCTGCGGAGCAGAGAAGAATTGTTATTTAAATTTTGTGATTTTTAGAATAAATAAAATAGGAACAGAAAATCACCTAAAATTTCAAAATAATTATAAAACCAAACAAGCTTCCTCTGTAAATACTGAACTGATGGATGATATGAAGCAATCATCATTAACCTTATCCCAACAGTTAGAGATTTAGATTTATGAATCCTCAATCTCTCTGTATTTCTTTCAATTGCTTCATTTAGTGGTAAAAAACCTGTTATCTGCAATTTGTTTATCAACACTTCTATCCCTTTTCCTTGTTATTAATTTTATGGGGCATTTACATGCATTTTCCTATGTATTTACATATCAACACCTAAACTTCATTTTTTTTTTTTACATTTATACCCACTTAAATCTTTTATATCACATAAAAAGAGGCCACTTTTAACAATTAAAAAGTGAAATTTAGCTCTTCCATGCATAAGGTGTCTCATATATATATATATATATATATATATATATATATATATATATATATATATATATATATATATATATATATATATATATATATATATATATATAGATGTTCGATATGCAAACACACAAGGAATGGGTGGTATGTATGTAAATCTTCCTAAATTTTATTTATCCATTTCAGTGTAATCAAAATGCAAAGAATAAAGCAAAGCGGAGCTTTTATTAACTAAAATATTAATATATTATATTAAACTATTAATATATAAATACATTTATTACAATTATAAAATATAAATTATGACTTAAAAGTTGATATAAATAGAAAAGAATGTGGTACAATGTCTAACTTGATGGCAAACATCGAGATGAACCTAGAAATTAAAATTTTAAATAATTTCTAATAATTTGTTATAATAATTAAAAACTAGAGTCATGCGCTTTACTTCACTTTGCTCGTGAAGGGCACTTCGAAGCATGCTTTTAAAAGCATTGATCCGTTTATAGGTGCTTTCTTTGCAATCAGGATGAGGATAATGATAAACATATTTTTGTGAACTGTGTTTTTGCAAAGGATATCTGGTTAAATGTTCTTAATCTCTGTGATAAAAGGATTAATAATATAAAGCTGAATTCCATTGCTGGTTTTTGCAACTGTTAGAGGAGTTAACAGTGGAGGTTTGTTCTTTGCCTCCGTTCCAATTGTAGTCTTTTGGTTCCTTTGGTTTGCTAGGAATGAAGCTAAACACAAGGGTAATTTGGTTTCTAAACTTTCCTGTTTTACTTGTATTAGAAATTTTATTTTTAAGATGCTTAAGTATGGTAGGTTAATAAGCCAATTGGAAGTGATATGTTGCAGATTTTTTATAAACTCAATATTTTTATTCCTGCTAATTGTAAACCTGTTACTAACTTGGTTATTTGGAAGAAGCCTAATAGAAGTGTTCTGAAGTTCAATATAAATGGTAGTTGGAATAATTTGATTGCAGGTATTGGTGGAGTTTGTAATAACTCCATTGACTTTTGTTTATTGTGGGTTTTTGCTCCTGCACATGCGGTTTCTTCTATTTGTGCTGAAGTTGAGGCGGTTTTTTTGGCTTTGTTTCACACTGTTAGATGCGGTTGGAATTATATCATGATTGAATTGGATTCTTTTGAATTATAGAATTATTGCAACAAGATGAAAGAGTATCCTTGGTTAACATATGAAAAGAGTTTTTGCTTTACTTGAGTTTGTACAGGTTTATTGGATGTTTATCCATCGTGAAGACAATCAATATGCAAATTGGGGGGCTAAAAGAGGTTTGGACTCTTAGAGTTTTAACTTTTCTACTATTATTTCTTTGAAGCTGGATCGATTGATTAAAAGTGACGTTTTGAACATCCCTTATATTCGTATCGATAAGTCTTTTTAAGTGTTTCTATTTTTGCGTGGAGTTGTAATCGTAACTAAATGTTCTTAGGTTTTTGTATTTCTTATGTGAGTTGTACGTGGTAGAACTATTAACCACCTCTTTGTTACTATTTATCCATGAAACGAAATTTCCTACGGGATTTTTTAGAGAAAAAAAAAAGGTGCTTTCTACGCTTTCATTGCAAAAGTCCAAATGCCCCAAATCTATTTTCCATTATAATATCTTCAATAAATATTAAATGGTCCTGATGTAAGTATTACTTATTTTATATTTCCTAGTTTCGTCATATCCATCTTAATTTTATCATTTCTGCTTTTTTTTTCCAATTTCCTACAGTTGGATTGATGCAACATAACAATATTTTAATTCTTTTATCATATAATACTCCCACGGATTTTCTACAATTAACAAGTTAAACCCTCATCTATAAATAAGACAGAATCACTAATAAAGAGTCATCAAAATTCATGTTCAAACCAATTAAAAAGCTTAAGCCTATAGATGAGGGCCGATTGCCTAATATTTTAATATCAGTATAAATTTTGCTTACCCAATGTAGGACTAAACCTAAGATTTTCATGAGCTTTATCAAGATTATCATAAAATCATAAGCTAATAATATTACATTTGATTTCCATAGAAGAGCCTCAACAAATGATAGAATAGAGTTATCCTATAGAATAGAGTTATCCTACCCTCCAACCTTACAAACCCAAATATTTTCTATATCTACTGAATTTTGACTATAACGACATTGTTCCGGGAAAATAAATCCAAAGTCCATCACTTTTCCAAGAATTACATATTCTAAATCCCTTTTTGAATGGTCACTTTAGTTGGACTTTTCTTCATATCTCAAAAATTTCATCCACGCTTACAAGGACAGAAATAAAAGATGTCAGAAGATATATTGGAACTATTCAAATAAAAATGATTAGAAATGCAATTGTATTCTAAATTTAAAAGATAAAACGTTCAAATGACAAAAACAATACCATGAGCGTAAACCCTATGCGATCAACGGGCATGACTGGCCAATCTTCCAACCTAGGAATGTGAGTAATTCCAAATACATACCTGCCACAAAAGCACAATAACACCAAACCAATATTAAAATACCAAATAACAAAAAATTCATGATATAGACAAACTTTCAGAAAAATTAGATGCAATCCTATGCTAAAAATGAATTTAACATATTATCTATGGAGCAGCCACTCCAGAAACAGGGTTAAAGAACATTTGTAATGTAAAATGATAAAATAAAAAATGCCATAGATGTTGCAAATGAAAACTCAGGAAAACAAGTGAGGAAAAATTTCCTTATTTTAAAAGTATTAGTGATGCCGGAGTTAACTCAAAAAACAATAAACTAATACAAAAAGGGCAATAGGCAATTATAAATGACACAACTAAAAGGAAAATAGCAACAACAAACACCAACAATAACAACTAACGCGGCACCGAAGGGGAATGGTTTGTTTGGTGGGTTGGAAGGTGGTTGTTGTGGCGCTGCCGATGGTGGCAGAAAAGTAGTAAGGCATCTGGAAGGATGACTGGTGTGACCGCATGTACCATGAGGTAGCAATAGGCAGGGGATGCACCAATGAGGGAGAAACTGGTAGAGGATGCGGTAGTGGTTTGAATGGTAGGAAACGAGGTTGCAGTTAAAGTTTGGAGGGGTGGTGGGGGTGTGGGGTGCAAGCTATAGCCGAAGCACCACTCGACCCTTGGAGGTCACCACCTTGGATGAGTTACACCTTTGGATACAATCCTTAAAGGGAAACAGGGGGACGCAGATGGTTGTTTGGACAGAAACACAAGAAAAGCTCAACACTAAACATTAAAAACATACATAACTACTAGCAGATAGCTAGGAGAGGTGGAACCCCCTCCTATTTTGGGTGGCAACACTATATCCTAGGGTCGGCCAACCCTATTCCCCTTTTAACTAAACCCGTACAGCCACCAGGGACAGCGCTCGATTCAGCCAAGAAAGCCTCACGTCAGTCTCCCAAGATTAGGGAAGTATCAACCTTATTCTTCGAATCATGTTTGCCTGTTGCTGGTGATGGAGCTGCTGTAACCTCCCGAGATTGAAGGCTCTTCAATTGCAGCCCTGGAAGCTCATGGATCCCGCTAACGACCGCACTGTCTCCCAAAACACTTAAAAAGCTTTCCCGATTTGTGAGCAGTGATCCATGTTTGTCCAATCTTCTGGAGGCTCACTACCGAACTGAACTGGATCTACTTGTCACTTATATATAGTTGAATCCTCCCAAAGTAACCCAAAGTTGGCTCAATCTACCTTAATCTCCTCGAACGGTGGCGGTCATGACGGTAAGCTATCAAACATGATGTCTTGGTATTGGTCGCCCTGTGTCTGAAGCTGGCTCTTTTGTCTCACTATACTCTATCGTCACAAAAACGGATCCTCTCGATGTTTCTCTGTTGGCACGAGTACATGTAATCTCAAACTCCGTAGAAGGTAAGAAAACAATGTGTTTTCCATCCTTCATTAATGAGTAGGTTTTCTTATCGCGTTGAGTTTTACGATCATAATGCCACGGTCTCCCCATCAAAATGTTGGAGGCATCCACGGGAACCACATCGCACAAAACCTAATTCTACAGTTGGCTCTATATCGAAAACTACACGAGACACATCTTGTTAATGTTGACCCTATTCTCCTTCAACAACTTTAAAGAATAGGGCTAGAAATGTCTTTGAGTCATGAGTCTCAATTTATCCACCATCTGTGTGGACACCATGTTCTTATTGCTCCCTCCATCAATGATGTGAATGCATACCCTTTCATTCAATGTGCAACTAGTGTAGAATATGTTGTGGTGAAGCCACTAGTACTGTCTCATATCCTCAGTCTGTAGGAACCTCCAAACAATCATCAGCTTGCCCTCACTGATGGGAGCTGGTACTCATCCTGTTCTTCAGCTGCCTCTTCGTCGCTCAATTCCTCCAATGTCTCCTGCTCGGCGAAGGACACAGCTCGGTTTGTCCAAAACCATGACATCCGAAACATTTCATGACCGGGACTGTAGATGCGCTACTCTTTGCAGACTTTTTCTCACTCAATGTGGCTCTTCTGATTCTTAAACAACCTTCTCCACTCTCTGAAGTGTGCTCCTCCTGAGGTTGGCAGTGGTTAATGCTCTGCTTCTATTGCCTCTCCACTCTCAGTTACTAAGGTTTTTGTGTCCCTGAGAGTTCAATACGTTTGCAGTTGGACAACATTACCGATGGCAGGCTTAAAACCTCCCGAGTATCTGGCTTTGGTGTGCTCCTATGGCTCCTTTAGCTTACACTTCAATTTAAGTTGTATAAATGCTACCGTGTACTACACTGATAGCTCATTCTACTGCAGATAGTGGAGTTTTAGGAAAATATCTCAGCGATAGTGCAAGGATAGTACATTGCATTCTTCATTTTCTACCAAGAAGTGGTTATGTCTCTCCCTCTTCAGATTCTCCCACCACAAAATGCATTCTTCTTTAGCTTTATGGCGGCAAGTTTCACTCTTCTGTCATAGAGCACTCCTTATATTCAAAGATTCACTTAGCACTCTGTATTCACTCAAGGAAAACATTTGAAACCATTCTCCCTTTTAAGTCTGGTAGGTCAACTTTTACTCCGAGTCTCGATATCCTCCAACAGACATATCATCTCTGTATCTTCCAATAGCCAATAGATCCTTCATCCATCTATCTTCCAACAGGCACCTCATATCTCGGCCTCCTTTGATACTTCAATCTTAAAGCGCTTTGGTTGATCCACTTCTCTATTGAAATCATCCCTACGAAAGGGATTCATATGGTAATCTTGTTCTCCATAAATTTCACTATAATGGTCTACCGTGATCTCTCTCGATGTCATTTCGTCAATGGAATTGAGCCATTTTAGCACTCGGTGGAGTAGCCATTGTATGTCATTCATGGTAAGTTCCTGATCGGGTTTCGCCAATTGCCTCTTTTGTGGTGTCGTGATTAAGTTTTGGTAGGTGGAAGGAGGTGTGTGGTTTGGAAGGGAAGGAAAATTTTGTTTTCTGAGAGGGGGGGGGGAGTTAACCAACAACAAATCGCAGCCAGAGGGTTGCCGACCGTGGAGATAGGGTGCGGGTGTATGACACGGGAGCTGCAATTGTGGTATGTGAGGGTTGGATGTGCGGGGACTATCGTGAGGTAGCAGTAGGTAGTAGGGGCTGTGGCAGAGGGCTGAACGACAAGAAGCGGGGTTGCGGCTAAAGTTTGGAGGAAGGAAAGGTGGTTGGTTTAAAGTGCAGGGGAAGATGGCGGGGAGGGAAGGGAAAGGTGTGGAGGACAGAGGTCAAGAATAAATGTCCCAGCATGAGCAAGCTACAGTCGGAACACCACTCGACCCGTGGAGAAGTTCACCATCTTTGATGATTTACAGTCAAAGCATTTTCGGATACAACTCTAAAAGGAAAACGCAAGGATGCCGACAATTGTCTGAATACAAGCAAAACTAAACCTTAAATACAGAAAACACACATAAATGCTAGCAGATGGCTAGAAGAGGTGGAACCCCCTCGTATGTGGGCCACAACCCTACTTCCTAGGGTCAGCCGATCTCATTCCCCTCTCAGCTGAACCGGTACAGCCTCCAGAGGCAACGACCGCTTCAGCCAGGAAAGCCAGACGTCAATTACTTTGCAAAAAAGCCCCAAAATAAGTGCAACCAAGCATTAGTATTTTAAGAACTCTATTTCACATCAGAGCATTTTTCTCATATGCTATTATTTTGTGGATCATCCTATTTCCTCTGGTTTTACTTTTTCTACACAAAAGCTAGGAATTTTCATAATAGAAACCACAATCAGAAAATAAAGCAAATAGATAAAAATTATTTTTCAAACGAAACATAAGAGCATCGGTGTGAGAACGAACCATGAAATTGTAAGGATCAAGATATCATACTACTTAAAATCCATAAAATGCTTTAAAGCGTTAAAATCAGAAAAACATTATGCTGTCACTATAATAGCAGCTAAATAAATAATATAAAAACTGCACCAAAACAATATTCCAAATAATTTTATTGGAACAGTAACATAAGATGCAAAGTTCAAATGTGAGAGGCAACTCCTCGAAATTACAAGTACTAGGTGAAAAAGGAAAAAAATTAAGAACTAATATCTACGAAATTAAAAAATAAAGAAAGCACGCTTCTGAAAGATAGAATTTTATATGGTTTCAACAACAACAATCTATTTTATATCAGCGACAATAAGATAACAATATCAACACTAAAAGTTCTTCTGCATGGATGTCCTCCAATAGCTATGTAAAATTAAAAGCTAACCAATCGTAATTAAAAAGGAGTTAAAAGAAGCCAACCAGAGAACAATATCCGTTTCCTCAAGTGATCTATTCTTCTTAACCCATGTAGCCAATCCCTCATTTATACGCGGATTTTGATTTGGAAATTCTCCTCCAGGGAACGTTTCATCACGGCTATATGATGTAACCCAAAGATTGTGCTTCAAGAAGGCAGCTCTTCTCAGAAATTTTGCCTCTGGACCAGCTAATGGCAGGCAATTTGAACCAGGTAAGAGTTTGTAGCCGGTAAACTGTCCGGTTCGATTGACAGTTCTGGTGTTCCTCACCTAAAATAGAAAAGGGAATATGCACACAACATTACCATTCACACAATTATGGCAGCATGGGATATACTATTAAAAAAAGTGTTGCTTCATATGAGGTTCTGACACCAGCGACACCTAAAGATTGTGGGAAAGATTAATTAAGATTGTTAAAGTAAAGAGAAATCAACCGCTTCTATTAGTGTCACCATAAGGAAATTCAACATCCTTCTAACATTCTAGTGTTTAATTAAACACACTGAGCAAAACAAGAAAGAAGACATACAATATTGAGGAAGGTATTATCAGTAGCTATCAAATTTCATACTGAGCAATGCTCACTCTACAAGCCTGATCTCTCCTCTAAATGCCATCAAAATTCCAACTTAACACCCATCATTTCTCTCAATAAAATTTATTGATTGGTGGACCTTCTAGAATGGCATGAAAATTGCCAGGTTTGAGTACTATTTAGTATTTTTATCAATAAGAATGACAGAAGGCCAAATCAAAAACAGCATAAGATAAAGAAAAGAGACAAAAGCACCATATATATCAAAGATTCGAAAAGCGAAGCTTAACAGTATTATGAAGGTATTTGCATGACAATACTAAGGTCCACCAAAAGATCCTCTTCGAGACAGCCAAAATTCCTAGCTCGTTCAAAATTGCCTTTCAGTTCAGTTGCTACAATCAAGTTTTCACAAAAAAGAATCTAAGTTTGCATAAAAAATTAGGTTTGATCTTAGCACACATAAATGCATCGGTTTTGTAGTTCAAAAATATCATGTGAGTGTCAAATTTTGTAGATAGCAATGTTTCGGGTGCCATGCATGTAATTATCCCAAAACTATATGCAAGGAAATCCAGTCATTTTAGGTCCAGACAATCATTTTAAAACCATTAATTTAGGACTCTGAACTCCAGTTCATTTCCTTTCAATAATTCCACAACTGCTTAAATTTTCAATTCAAGCATTGACGGCAGCTAAGAATCATCTTGTTTAGAATGCTATAGTTTGATTTGCAAGGTATGTCAAATATGTGAAATTTATGTCCGACTCTTAGAGCTAAAAAAGGAAAATAATCAAGAATAAATCAGATCATATTTTTAATGAGTTCAGCCTTCACTTAGCAGACCAAATTCTTCACTGTAGTTACTACTTCACACAAAATGGAGACATTGAAAGAGACTAAAAACATAAAACAACCTAAAATAAGAACAAAACGGTTTTATGTTTTCTTACAATCCAATGTCTTGCTGATAGAGGATTACAATCACGCATAGCTTGCAATTCTGTCCTAAGAACTGTTTCTTCTGCATAGAATGCATTATTGTGAACATTGTTTTTGCCTGGTTCTTCAACTTTAAGATTCACCTCCACGACCTATGGAATAAAAAAATATAATAAGAATATTGTCGTTCATAATAACTTTTAATATTAATATATTGAGAAGTCAAGGAAATAAACTCTATCAAAACCCATATCATAGCCATGTTCCAAGCCAAGGAAACAATGAGAGAGTACTTATCTAGGAAAATATATCCATAAATCAATTAATCTGTCTTATTAACAACAAACTTATCAAATACCAATGAAAGGAGTTTTGCACGTAATTCTCAAGAGAAAAAAATAAATATGCACGAGGGAATCAACTATTGCATTGTAGTACTCAAAGAAAACAAATATCAGAAAACACAAATGACAAGCTGCACTTAATACACAGAAAAATAGATTTGCTCTTCACATTTCATCATAACTTTCTCTTCATTTCATAGAGAAACTTGTGAGCACTCATGCTATGTGCAATATGAAATAAATGTTGACAAAATAAAGTTACCAAAATCAGTCATTCAGGTGTCCCAAATGGAAAAAATGATGGTACTCATTAATGGTTACAAGTTTTGTAAAATTTGTTTCCTTTTATTTATCACAAGCAATTCATCATAAACAGTCAAACTTATTAGTTCATTTCTTTAATGCAATGCATCTGGCTCTAGTATTCACCTTTTCTAGAATCACTAAACCTAGTTCATCCCTCTGTTTTAGAGTGTTGGACAGAAAAGTGGCTTCAAATTTTACCAAGAAACAGCTTGCATTAGAAGTCCATTATCAGATTACAGCTTAATTATTAGATTATGGCATGAATTAAATTAGATAGTCGCTTGAGTTTAAAGCAGGGCATCAGATCAATCATGATCTGACCTAGAGTTGCTACCTGTAAGAATCACGGTTTTGTCACAATTTGAATGTCAATTTTATTCTGAATCAGGTTTGTTGGTTAGTGATGAAATGAATTAGGATAAACTTCCATATAGATTCATATGCAAATTAAGCAAAAAATACAATTGATAAAGAGTACATTAGTGTTTAGAACCATTGCTACATTTTTTTAGCAATGCGCATGAACTGAAGAATCAAGAGGCATGGACCTATACCACCTTTCAAATGAGCTTTCTGCTGCTTCTTCCTTGGCCAATCAAACTTAGCCATTGTATATCAGACTCCAATAAGAAGCTGAATACATGAATTCCAGAATTCATTAATAATTTGTATAAAAAAAACATATATCGTAGACAGAGAACATCCCGTTGGATATAATGGTCGTAAGGATGAGATGCAAATTGCATGACTAGGAATTCTGAAGGCCATAATTACAGGATCTACTGGAACTCCTCAAAAAAATTAGCCAATGTTCTTGTTCTCAATAGTTATGCTGACCTCCAACTAGAAGATAGAATACATAAAAGAAGTATAGCTTCTCCATAAAAAGATGAGAAATATAAGAAATGGAACTAGCAGACAACAAACAGAAATATGTAAAAGGGCTGGCTCAAAGTTCTGCATTCGAGACTCTGGATGAGAAAAAAAAACGAAAGATGAAATGACAAATAGCTAAAATGAAGTGTAAATAAATGACACTATGCATAGAACAAAGCAAAATAAATAGTTGAAGTCCCTTCCAGGACTAAAATTCAAAATTTCTGTGGCTGGTAAAACATGATTAAAGCAGACGAAACAACTATAATGCCCTGGGTAATCTACCTGAAAACAAGTGCAAAGTGACACTATCAATCATCCTGTCACAAGCAATCCTTGCTAAATTATATTCTAAGAATGATGAATCATGCTCTGACGACTCATAAAACAACTTGTCCCTTGTGAAACTATAATGAAAAATCTGAAACAGTTATTACAAATATAAATAACACACCTGATTAAAAGTTTCATTCGGTTTGCAATCAACTGCCATGTCCATGCGAGCAACAAAGAAATGTTGATGAACAGGCGCATATAAGCCAGGAGCAATTGTAGTACCATATTTTCTTGATTCACCGGTTAGCAATGCTCCCAAGCTTAAAATTCCAGTTAGCTTTACCTCAGCTTCAATTTTTCCATCCTGTAAAAACAGTGAATCTCATTTTATCTCACATCAAGCATCGTAACAATTCACAATTACTAATCAATAATAATGAAATCAATACTTGCATGCATTTAATGTGCACCCATCAAAATGTATGGCAATACTTGCATGCATTTAATGTGCACCCATAAAAATGTATTGCATAAATGAATCGAAGCAAATTCTGTTATTGAACATGTATATGAAAGATTTTTTACAATCCTCCTAAAAATTTCATCAAGTTTAATGGAAGGCTTCTTTTGATTTTACTGGGGAGATATTTGGTCGACAGCGAAAGGAGGGCATAACATTCCTTCTGAAAAAAATTTGAAAATGTTAATGTTTGATTGGAAGAAAAACAAATGAAATGAAAAAATTATAATGCATTTGAAGTTCATGTTCTAATTAAACTTCAAATAATTTAGAATTTATTAGATTTGGGCAAATTCCAAATACACTATTTTGTGTAAAGCATTTTCCTGTTGCTGGCACCCCAGAGGGAACATGCACGCACAAAACTTCCCCCAGATCAACCACAACTCAACAAAGCCATCTCGGGCAAGACCAGAACTTCTTTAGCATATGCTGCCTTGTTCCCTGTTGCAACCAAGAACTACAGTTGGATTGGCAAACTTAAGTTTCACCCAAGGAAGAAACTCTGTTGGTGGAGATTGTTTCTGGATGCAATTCCGACCAACCTTTGGCTCAGCAAAAGGGGTCTTTCCTCTATCATTAGCTGCCCTTAGGACTGCCGGGAAGAAAAAGACCACACATACGTCACTTCCAATTATCCTGTACTAAAGACGATTTTGCTCATTTTTAACAAATGGGAAATCAGGCTACCCACCTTCAACACATTTGAGCCATCCAGAACTTGGCTAGCACTTCGAGTATGGATATTGCGGCTGCCCCCATATATTGTTATACTGTCCACCACAGTTGGCATGGAAGGAATGTGAAGAAACATGGGAATCCACACGGAACACAAAGCATCATTGCTGCCAACTTCCTCGAATCCCTCACATCAACTTATTCTTACCCAATTCAGGAGCACTAGAGCACTAGTCAGCCCCAAGACTATGTGCTACCCCTTTCTGGTGCTGCCCACCTCCCGATTGGATTGAGGCTAATGTTGATGGGGCCCTTCACTCCACCTACTTGGCTAGCTTGGGAATTATCATTAGAGATGAAGAAGGTGAGCGCTTAGCCACTTCCGGCCAAGAGCTTGTGCATTGGGATAGCTCCCAAGTGGAACTCAAAAGTTATTTTACATATTAAATAGTTTATTGAACCGTGGACCTAGGGCATTATTATCGAAGGAGATAATAACAATTTCATTTTTTTTTCCTTGGAAGCACGATGACACAACAGATGTGGAAAGCTCATCCGGGAGAGTACTCTGATTTTGTCTTTCTCACTCGATTCAGGCTGGCTCTTTTTTGTCACACCGCCAGAAACAACAATAAAGCTGCTTCTCATTGTGCCCAGCTTGCCCTTAAAAGCAATTTTGTTTTAAAACATCTAAATGATAGTCATTCTCCTTTTGTTTTATTAGAGAAGATATGGCTCATTTTATACATGCATAGTTTTATACTTTGAATTCCTTTCTAATTTTCTCTAGTTAATGCAATATATGCGCACACTTTCAAGAGAGCCACTGTCCCACTTCCCCTCTCTATCGACAGTCGCTGGCTGTCAACGCCAACACCATTGCCAGATTTTCACCGGCCACATCTCCTCATGACCAACGGCCATTGAATGGCGTATTTTATATTGATTTTGTTTTTTTTTCAGACTAAATAAAATATAAAATCTTACGTTTATTTTACATTGAACCAAATAACTCATTAATATATTTAAATGCCAACGAAATTCCAAGCTAGAACCTCATACTGAAGATTCAAATGTTGATTCCAAAGGAGGATAGCTGGAAGGTGCACTAGCCAATATAACAAGTATGGAAGACATAATTGGGAGGTTAAATTCCACTGATTAAGCCAGCTACGGTGGTGGTGGAGATCAGAAGTTGAATAGGATGTCCCAAAAAGTATAGCATGATTG
This sequence comes from Papilionanthe hookeriana x Papilionanthe teres, assembly GCA_022702705.1. Lineage (NCBI taxonomy): Eukaryota > Viridiplantae > Streptophyta > Magnoliopsida > Asparagales > Orchidaceae > Papilionanthe > Papilionanthe hookeriana x Papilionanthe teres. Next base: position 147,255,492 of record CM040422.1, on the reverse strand, counting down.
GACATGGGTGGAACTACATTATAGCCAGGGGAGGCAACTGACGACCCTCATTTGTTTTTCTCTTAAGAAAATACTATTTTATAAGTTTGTCCACTCTTAATTACCCACTTTGACTATTTCCCATGAGAAAAGGTCGAAATTACTTTTTTTTTCTATGAATTAGTTAATTAATTGAATTAAAATTCATAGTTTTTACTTTTTTATGCATGAATTATTTCTTCTTATGAATTTGGCGATATTATCATATTAATTGTTTGTTATTTTGTTAAAAACAATAATTTTATGTATTTTAATCATTTATCTATTACTATAATTATATTGTTTAAAAGGGAAATTTAAGTATGGAGCATACAATTGCAATGTAGTTGCATGTTTACATACATAGCACTTTGGTGCTTAAACACATGCATAAAAATATGAATTTCACTTTTAAAAAAGAGGTAAAAGAGTTAATTTTTCGGTGATAATAAATAGGAGGTATTAGGTATGTAAAAAGCCAAAATTAATACTTCAATAAAACATCAGCTGATTATGTTATTTCTTCTACTTAGATGATTCAATTCTTCGAAAAATTGAGAAATTAATAAATTCTAGGAGGGGTTATCAACTTGTACAAGTGGAACATTTGCTTTTAGTGAATTATTTCCACTCATTACTTTCTTCTTATATATCTTGCTAGAGGTTCGAGAGTGAGAGTGTGTTTGATTTTATTCAAATTTGAAACAATATGGTTTTCTTACAATGGCGATAATTTCAAACGCTTGTATGATTTTTCATGAGATTGAATTCTTGATTTCAATTCTGGTAGAATGTTCTCAGAATTTTGGATAAATCTATTCCTTTTGTGTGTTTTTTTATTTTTTTCATTTTCGTGAAGGTAAAGAATAATGATTAAAGCGTAATATCAATAAATTTTGTGTGCTTATGGCATGATTTTTTAAAATTGATATTAGATGTGCATTAGAAACTTATGGATCTTAAGACATCAAAGATCATACATTATACATATTATAAAATCATCTAAAGTTATTTTTAATAATTTTGTACTCCAATCGTCCCTCTATTACACTCATTTATCAATTTATCGATCTTGATTTTGGAACATATCCATCTAAGAACTCTCATTTCTGACACCTAAATTTAGCCACCAATATTTTTTTATTGCCTAACATTCAGATTCATGCAACATTAGTGGTCTAGATATAGTTTTGTTTTTATTTATTTTGAAAAAAACTCACAAGCTTGACTTCAGGAACATAAATCTAGCTCATAAGAAAATAATCACAAAAACCAATATATATGCAAAGTCAAATTCAATCAAGGAACAGAATATAAGTTTATCAAAGAGCAACTGAATTATACAAACCTAGAAGTCCACGTGCTCATAATAAAATCAGAAGCTAAACAAAATCCACGGAAACAGTTTTGAACATTTGCATATAATCTATGCATTAGTTCTTTACAATCCAACTTAACATCTGGACTACTTGTAGTAAAATAGGCTAAAAACATAAAGTAGAAAATAACTATAAAATGCATTACAATTACATCAAAGAAATAGTTATGTTGGTTTGCAAAGGTAATAAAAGTGGTTAGCACATTAGAAGAAATAAGTCAGACTAGGACGATATACCTTCAGCCAAAAAACATATTTATGAAATTAAAGCAAAAAATAACAATATTTTGTCAAATCTATAATCACGCCGACATATCATAAGAAAAGCAAAATTAAGCACGTTTGTCAATGAATATGAAGACAATAAATCAAACATGCATCTTAAGCAGTAAATATGTAGCATAACAATGAATGCATCCTAGTTACAACATCAAGTTTAGAGGCATGTAGGAAAAAAAAAAGTTTTAAGTGCTGATAAAAGAATAACAAAAAAAAGCTTTCTTTTCAGAAGAAATAAGAGAACCAAGGAAACTAGATCATTGTCTGAATGTGAGATACCTGGTAAAAATACCAAAAGAAACCATATTCATAGTTAGCCACCGTACATATAAATGACACAGAAAGCCTTCTTGAACGTCTAGCTTCTGCAAGACCAGTTCTCCAATCCTGATGCTTCCACAAAATCCCGTGGTCCTCTTCATGCAAGCATACACATTGTTCAATAGTTTCTACACCACCAGTGTAATTTGTAAAATGAGCATCAAAATATTTGATGTAACCCAAACAGTCGCAACCCTGAAACACATCTAAAATATTATCATATGAACCAAAAATTCAAGGAGAGACACAATAGAAAACAAAGTACACTTCACCTTCTTTAGAGAATGCGCATTTTTTCCAAGCCCATCTTCGCCAGCATCAAATGCATTCTTTCGGTAGTGTGGTTCATTTGGATCTCCATATGGAACAACCATTTCAACAAAACTCAACCTATGAGCTATAGACCTACGTCCACGACTACCATCAATATATGCAACAGAATGAATTACCAAACCCTCTCGAGGAGTGAAACCAATTCGGAAGTTCCACTGTTCCAGGAAAATAATACTTGTGCTCAGAATAATAATTGGTTTGACTGGCATATATTGGGAAGAGAAGAAAATGCACACAGTACATATTAAAAATACCTTCTGCCACTCAACAAAGTAACCATTGACACGAAAACTTGGGCCGTCAGGCTGAATAATGTGTAGAGGCTTCACATCACTTCGGTCAACACCTCCCCGTGTTTCCCCTGGGGTGTAGTTTCTCAACGGATCAGCAGGAGGTAGAGGTACCAGCTTTCTATCCTCAAACTCAATAATAACCATATTCTGAATATCAACGACAACATGGATGCCTTCAACAGGACGAGCATAACCATTTTCCATGGGGCAGTCACTCTCAGTTCTACAAAAGATCAACGGTTTAGCCAATCTCCGGCTAGGGGCATCCGCTTCGCCGTAGTAACCAACACACCTGCACAAATAAGTTGAAAACAACAGTAAAAAAACAAAAAACAAGAAACATCTCAACTAAATAGCAAGAATAAATCTCTAGATGACAATTAAAATGGAATATTTAAAACAGCTTCACCATGCATCAACCATAACTAGATCCATGTCCTCAATGCCTCGCTTTCGCATAGCTTCCCTGAATGGAAGGAAATCTTTTACTGTAGCTTCACATTCTGCGTATTCCATAGCATCCTGTAGTTGAGGTAACATTAAGATAAACCTATTGCATAAATCATGACCATATATAATTGATAGAACAAACAAAACAAGTTTAACCGAAATTTTCATTTCGGTTACACTATCATGGCCAAAGTTCCTGTTTCAATGTCGCAGGCAAAATTTTTATTCATAAAAAATTTGTTATTTAAAAATGCATATTACTAAAGTAATTTTAAAGGTATAAAAATTTATGCACCTGTTAATATCATGGCCAAGAGTCCTGATAATTATAAAATATATTAGCGCCCTAATATATATAAGCTTTGGGACCAGCAGGATGACAAATTTTAAAATTATATTAGTTTTTTATGTATTTTACATATTCAAAGCTATAACGATTAATAATAATTGATATTAAATTTACAATACATTTCATGAATAAATTTAAGTGATCAAAATGAATTATAATTTCAACATGTCAATTGATATTATAAATTACGAACATCTGTAATAATTATTCTTTGTAATTAATTTTTTACATTATTTAAATATTTTATTAATTAACTTAAGTGGTTGGGCACATTATCTTCCTTTTTTTTCTTTTTTTTTTTTTGAGAGCTTACCTAAAATTTGTTCTCTTAAACAAAAGAATTTATGATCTTTACTATAACTGATAACTTAAATTTTGCAACTTCATACTAGCACCTCAATATTGAAACTAAAGCTGATACACAATTAGACAACTTTAAACTTCAAACATATACTTTTCCAAAATCTTTGCAAAAGATTTACAGTACAGCACAAATTTATTTTAAATAAAAATGAATCTCAACAAAGACGTAAACTTCAAATTCAATCATACTTTAAATTGAATTTGTAATTCTTCGTGCCAAACACATAATTTTCTAAAATCACTGCAAAAGATCTCCAATACACTACAAATTCTCCCAACCAAACACAACCAGTGATTTGGTAGCCAACCAGTATATTCCTCCAATCCAACTATGAAACCAATTGGCCATGGAAAGGTAAACACTTTGTTAGGAATAAAAAAATAAACTAAGCACAAAAAATGGCCAAAACCCAATGCAAAAAAAAAAGGAAATGATATAGAAAAATAGAACATGGCTGAAACTAAAACCGATATTATTAGACAATTTTATAACAACGTTAAATGAAATCAATCCAGAAAAATTTTGGACGATTTTCAAAAACTTCATGTGAACAAAACAGCTGCATCTAAAACACAACACTATTCGCATCTACAACACAACACGACCAGAGTTGTGAGATTGGCTTAAAATTGAAACACACTAAAAAATGAGATCAATTTTCTATTTGGTCTAAGCTTAAATTAAAAGAGAACAAACCAACTAACAAGCAAAGCTCATCTTAAATTGAATTTGAATTGAATTGAGCTAGAAAATGATTGATCTACCACGATATTAGATTGAAATTTATTTTGATTTAATATACATGATACCATATGAGATTATAGGTGAATTGGTGCACTCGATACTCATTCTAATAAGAATTGTCTATGTTCGTTCATTTATAAAATTGAATAAGCTTGAATGCTAATTTGCTAGTTCATTCATGTTTGAAAAGATGTTGGGTTATTATTTAGCAAGTAGCTCACTAAAAACTTAATAAAATGCTTAATTAATGGTGGCTTAATTATTCATTTGATGATTTATTGACGTGGGAGCTCCCAACAGGACCCTTTCAGTGATCCCTGCTACAATCCCACGAGGCAACAACCTATGTTACAGTACTGCGAACTGGATCAGACGTAGAAAAGATTCTAGGGACCTGGGACTGGTCAAACTACGAATTGAGGGTTGAACGACTTTCCTTACGTCGAGTTGGCACCTCCCTTCAACAATGGGCCCAATCCTAATTACCTAGGGCGTATATATTTCATCTTTATGTTTAGGTTTTCAGCTTTTTTGTGTGTTTTGTATTGGGACAGTCACCAAGATCACTACTTCCCTTCGAGGGATGTATCCTAGGGTTCTAGGTGGTGTTTCGACTTGTATCTTAATTTCTATGTGTGTTTATCAATGTTTTAAAAACTAGACCAGATCGGCCGGTTCAACCGTTAATCATCATTCGATTGGTTCAACTCACGCTCATAATTGTTTCTGCAAAGAACTAGAATTGAATCAGTCTTAATCAAAGAACAGAGAACTGGAAAACCAACCCGATTTTTTAGAGAACCGAACGGTTCAAATATTATTCAATTTTAAACTTTTGATTTTATTCAGATGGCCAAAAGAAGATAATTAAGTTTAAAAAAATAAAATATCACGTCTTAACTTTTTTATTTAGAATGTTGTTCATAATATTCAAAAATATTATCTTAAATTAAAATATAATTTGTTAATAAATATTAATAATACCATTATTATATTATTTAAATTATACTAAAATAATTTAAATATTTATTACATCATCCGGTTCATGAATATATCCGTAATAGGGTTGGAGTTGCACCAGTGACGGATAAAATTAGAGAGTCGCCTTAGATGGTTTGGTCACATTAAACGTCGACCACCTGATGATCCGATTAGGAGAGTAGATGTTTTAAATACAACTTATGTTAAGAAAGGCGAGAGGCGGACCTAGGAAAACTTGGGCTTATTGCATAAAAAATGATCTTAATTTATTAGAATTAAACGAAAATTTGACACTAAATAGGACGCAATGGAGAAAAAGGATTCATGTAGCCGACCCCACTTAGTGGGATTAAGGCTTTGTTGTTGTTGTTGTATTACATCATCCGGTTCAACATTCAATTCAAGCCGATTGAACCACTAATCCTTCAACTCTTACTTCTTCTGGTTCAATGTCCGTTCCGGTGGTGTTTATCCTTCCACTTTGCTACCCCGCACTCCTTGTTGCAGCAATCTTTTGTTATCTTTCCTACAGTTTACTCGCTACCCAGCCATTCTCCTCGCCGCCCCCACCTAGGACAAGCTCCATCGTTGTTCCAGGCCCTCCCCCTTTGTTGTCATCATCTCGGACGATCGTGGAACGTCCATATATGTTATGTACTTGTTGTCTGGAATCTGGGAAAGCATTCTCTTGTTGTTTTTTGGTTGTTGATCACCTCGTCCACCATCCTACCACCTTCCAAACCCTTGTCGATCACCACCACCACCCCGAGATTCACCCTAGCCATGTGTTGTCAGTAGTGTTGTTGTTATTTCCTAGTTCAATGCATCGCACATGTCGTGTTTGTTGTTGTTTCCAAGTGTTGTTAGTCATGTTGCTATTTCTTATTTCAGTGTGTCGTATGATGTTTATTGTTGTTTTCTCTTTCAATTGTGTTGGTTGTAACATCCTATTTGCTTTCATTAATAATATTTATTTTTCCTATTGAGGTTTGGGATAACTAATATATAACGTATTTTATGTCTTTGTGTCAAATATCCTACTTTTCATGTGATTCAATTTTTATGTATATTATTAGAATTACAAGTACGAAGGAGAAATAGAACATGACTAAGCTAAAAACTGATGGTATTGGATAATTTTCTAACAAAATTGGATGAAATTAATCCAGATTAGTTTATAATTGTTTTCAAATTAATCCAGATTAGTTTTGAATTATTTTCAAAACCTTCATGTAAACTAATCAGCCATATCTACAAATATGACACCATTTTCATCAATAATTCAACACCATCAGGGTTTAGAGATTGGCACAAAAGTCGGAAGTCAGTCCAAATGTGACCACTTTATTTACTCTGATTAGTCACGAATCAAATATAATGATCCAACTAAACAACCAAGCTTAGCTCAAATTGAATGTACATCGAGGCAAGCTAGCATTCGACTAAAATAGCTCAAGATCAGATAGAAAAGTATAGGACTATATGCCTGATGCATAAAAATATATATATTTATGTATGTTTTTGGGTTCGATTTAATAGATATCATTTTGTATAATATCATAAAAGAATAAGTACACTAAATGAACAGCACGTATATGAATTTTTTATGCTCTTTTATTTGTAAAATTGAGTAAGATTGAACACTGACCCAGCTGTTTATTTATATTCTTAAACATGCATGGTCAATTATTCAGCATGTAGCTGGCTAAGAACTTGATAAAATACTTATTAAACAAAAACTTAGTTGTTTATTTGATGACTTGTTTTATGTCTTTGTACCGAATGTTCAACAACTTATGTACTTTAAAATTTATGTATATTATTAAAAGTACATGTAAATTAAAATATTAAAACAAGATATATAAATTAACTTTTTTTATCATTTTTAAACTTCATCAAACAACTTAAATAATATTTAGTGAATCTGTCAAGTTTGATTGAAATCCATAAATTTATTATGTCATTAAAATTCAAAAATATAACTACACTCAATTAAAGCACTATTATGGCTTGAACTCAATTGAAAAACTAACCTTAAACAATATTTATAAAACTTAAATCACACTTACACTTGATAAATAAAAAGAACAAGTTCTAAGTAATGTATTACTCAACTCCACTCTGATTCATTTACATCTCTAATTGTGTGTGTGCATATTTATGTGTTTTGTTCTATTTATGCATAATACAATGAGAATGTAACAACACATACTAAAAAAGAAGGGAGGAAGACTTGCTTGAGATTCAATGGGTGGCGGCATCTGCTACAGCTACATTCAGGTTGGTCAAGATGAGGTTAAGCAAAGAGAAAAAGGAAGAAAGATTCAGCATTAACATTTTCCTCTTGATGTGCCTAAGAATGAAAATCAGAAACTAAAAATTTAACCTATCCATTTATGTATGCATCTATATGAGAAAAGATCAATATACAAATATAACCAAGGGAGAGTTTAAGATGTTTTTGAGAAGAAATTAAGCATAATTCAATATGTTTATGTATTATAGTAAGGGTTTCACATGAAGGATTTGGGACATTTAAACCTTAGGTATTGTATCTTTGTTGTATGCATTTAACTATAAAGAGTAGCGTTAAGTTATTAAGTATGATTTTCAAGTTATAACAAACAATGTCAAGAAAGAACTTTATCAAGTTCTTAGTATAATAGAAGATCGAGAATATAGTAAAGATCATACATATATAATCAGGTTAATTCAATGTCATCTCATTAAGATCATTAATGTGTGGGAAGCCCATTATATCTTACACATGAGTATCTGGAGCACATAAATATGAATAACCTATGATTAATGATTGGATTGGTTTTAAATTGTATTGAAGATCTTATATAATTGGTGCTAAAAATATTCTATAATGAAAACAATAATTGGTCCATGATTATTTTGGGTTAATTATAGAATATAAATTAGATAATTTTTTAGACATCGTTGATTAAAAAAATATGCTTAAATTAATTGCATTGTTTAAAATTACGCAATTTGAGTCTCACCTGAGGAATTTTTTAGCAACCCTTCACACAACCGCTCTCGCTCAACCCCCTCTCCTCTTAGCTCTCACATCCTAGTTGGTTCCTTCTTCCTAGCTTTTGTGTGCTCCTAGCCAGATCTTCTTCCACGATATGGGATTCATCTCTGCCCTTTTTCTCAAACATACCTTTTCTTGCCACTAGCTATAGAAAATTTGTTTTTCTTACACCTATTATTTTCTATTTGTTTGTTTAGAATTTTTTCAAGTGTGTTTAATTTCTTGTTGCAGTTTTTTCTTTGAATTAAATTTTTTTAGGGATTTCTTTTAAATGGGAAGAGATAAGAATATTGGCACAAGAGATAGTTTAAAAGGACCATAGATCTATGGCCTAATTACTCCCACGTCTGGATGAAAACTCATTAATCCCCTAACGAGGATGAGATGAGGTTTGAACCTAGGTTTGAAGCTGTTTCACTTAAAACCATTTTTTGGACAAAGGGTGTCATCTAACAGAGGTGTGGCTCTTTAACCAAGAACTAAGTTGTTGATTTAAAGCTCTCTGCCACTCTATTCCTACGAACCAGACGTAGGAATGTAGGTTATTATCAAACTATCCAGTGTGAAATCAATGCTTCTTTCAGTAAGCCTAGTGGTAAATATTGCACTTTTTTTTATCACAGATGTCAAATAGAAGTATAAGAGAATCTATGAATAAGTGTATGATTAATATAGAGGGTGAAAAGAAACCTCATTCAATGTCCCCTTAAAATAAAAGAGAAGCTCACAAGTACGTGCGTATGGATATTAAAAGATTCTTTTATAAAGTTGTCATACCATTTAATATGACAGCCTCCCTTTCTTATATCAACATGATATTTTTCATATATTTATATAACTGAGGTTTTAAAATACCATTTATGTATGACTTGATAACTTTGGTACAGAAGAATAAATTGAAACATTGAAAATAGTTGAGAAAATTAGAACTTGAAGTCAGACCGAAGGGACGATCATGCCTAATAATTGGTCCAATATTAAGAATAATTGCTTCATCAACGTTTTGATTAAACATAAGACATTATTCTCTTATAGTTTGCTAAAACATTAAATCGAGGATTCATAGTAAATTATTGGACTTTTTGACGAAACTATAGAAGAAATTAAAGAGGATCTGATGGTATTAAGCTATTACAGATAATGCTTACAAACAGTTAAAAATAAATTGACTGTAAAGATAAAAAAATATGTATTGACCACCATGCATGACACATTGCTTAGACTTGATTTTGAGAAACTTTGTAACTATCCAGAAAACAAGAACCATGAGCAATACAAAAAAAGTTCAGCAAGCTCATTTATGGATTCCACATCTTTTTTATCACAAAGGTATTATCATATTAAACTTTATAAGTCTATCATCTAATTGTCAGCAATTTGAAAGCATAAACTATCAAATTCACTCCAAAAGGATAAAATTGTTTGACATTCTTAAGTATAAATTTCTTAGTCTACATCATGTACAACAAAAAATTAATAAATAAATATATAAGGTTCCCTCAATTTTTAATGATGTTTTATCATAATGAATGCTTTGTAAAAGATGATAATGAAATTTCACCATCCAATTTGCAATAAAAGGATCTCAATGTTAATTTCTTAAGTGAAACAAGTGCACGTAACACAAGCCAACAAGAAATAAAAGGAAAAAAGTATCTATGAAATTTTAAATATTTGAAGTTATAATAGTCACTAATTTAAACTTTAATTAATATGTTTTATTAATTATTATTGATTAGAGAAAATGAAGATGAAAAAAATTGAGAGAATATTGACAATTTAGGATGAGACCATAGGATTTGTTTGGGGCAGCAGTAGATTATTTATAATCTGCTGATAAGCAGATTATTCGGATAATCTGCAGATTATCAGAATAAGTTAGTTTGTTATTTGAGGGAGCTTATTCAGAATAGCTTATTGATAGTTGTTGCTGAATAAATGACCTTCATGCCCCTGTTTGGTGAAACTGTTTGTAACATAACTAAAGTGAGCACAGAAGTAGATAATACAGAAGCCTCAAATCATCACAGAACAGTTTGGGCCTAATTAAGCTTCCAATCAGAAATAAAATCATAAACACTTTATAAACGCTCTACCTCAATCAGAAATAAAATTAAAAAAATGCATGCTACTAACTCCTAGTACAAAAAATGCAAATTTGAAAAGCCTTACAATTGTTGCTGCTTGGGATAGAAGCCATTTCTTCATTTATAATGCAAAACGTACAAATTACCAAAAATTCAAAATCCTGAAATTCTCTAGGGCAAAGGTTTGAACACAAAACTCACAGTATGAGAAGCGTTATCTTAAGCATGGCATTACCTTCAACACTGTTGGATTTCTCTTCCAAACCAAGAGCACTATCGAAATTCTTCTTAATATTCTTGTGAAGTTATTGAAACTACGGGAGCAAGTAGGAGGATGCAAATGGACGGATAACGCACCTTAGCAAGAAAAGATCAGGAATTTGGAATCTACTCCGCAGCAGAATTTCACATTTGGATGAAGGTATGAAGATGTCAGCCCATGGGTTTCGTTGTTGGGGCGAGAGAGCGTGATTGAGACCAGCGTTGATAGCGAACGAGTGAGAGCAAGAGAGCGCGATTGAGAGGTGTGCACATGGGTTTCGCTGGTGGGGCGAGAACGCTTGCCGAATTCGTTTTTGTTTCCTCTCGAGGTTAAACCGCCGAGTACGAGAACGAAGCATAGGGTTTCGATCTCCGCTCGATCTCCGCTAGGAATTCGATCTTCGCTAGAGTGATGAATCAGAAAGGAAGGGAAAGGGCGAGGGAGAGCAGGGGTACCTCCTGAATTCGCAGGGCAACACTGGTCGCGGACGCGGGATGCGAGGTTTTACCCACGTCGAAGCCTATTAAGCATTTCTCGACGCGAAAGCAGCTGCGGCACCGATAATTTACATGAACGTGATATTCAAACAGTGCATCGACGTTTTCAAAACGCCGCCACACCCCAATAAGCTATCCCAGACTGAGCCATAATAAGATAGTGATTATTTATCATAGCAATGAATACCCACCTAGTGATTAGTGTATTAGAAACTTTTGATTTTAAAATCTCTAATCTTGATAATCAGTTATTCGTTAGATTCTTTGATGTTGGACAGTAGGAATGAAAGTGAGAAATTTATTATGTTAAACTTATTTTGAATTATTATGTACTCAATTCTTATTCTAATTGTATAATACTCTTCATTTTATGATTTGTGTTACTATAATAATATGTTACTTTTTAATATGTTAAAATGTTAGGAAGTTGCTATCTTATTTCTTACCTCAAGCTTTGATTTGTGTACTTAGTTTGCATAATTTCTTGATTATAAGGCTTATACATCATACTGAAGTTTATGCCTCACCTCACAGATAAAAAATGTCTCAATATCCAATTGCATGACTTTAAAACTTCATAAATTGCTTTGGTTATTTAGTATTTGTTGTTCATTGTTTGAATGTGTTCTTGATATGAACTTTCTGAATTTAGAATTTACTTCAGAATAAGGAATTACTGGGTCATGATTAATGCATCGGATTACATATGTTAATAAAAACCATATTAATTAATGATCAATGTAAATATATGCAAAGCATTCATATGTTAGTTAGTAATAACCATTTTAATTAATAACTATGTATTATTTACCATTAGGATATAGCATTATATAGATTCATAAAAATATCAATTAGGTAATTCAATTAACTCACAGAAATGGCATATCACTTTTTACCAAATAGCTTTAACTCTTACAACAGTTAAGAGACCAAAATTAGCAATAATTTTACTTTCTTCTGCTTAGTAAACGAAAGCACAATACTTCTCAACAGAACACAAACTAAAATATTATAATATAGAGTAAGGTAATAATGCCAAAATGTATCTATATAGAAAGGCCATCGAATTGAAGTGGTGCTAAGTAAGGAAAATTAGATGCCAAAGATTCATCGCTTAGAAGGAAATATATCTCAATGAATTCATTTTAAAAAAAAAAGAGAAAGAGTCTACATATTGTTCCCTTGGCATCAGTAAACAATCCCTAAATAGATCAAATGATGAGATAACCAAGAGAAGTTTTATGCATTTGCTATTGTAACTATTAATTTCATTTTTCCTTCCACGTAAAGAATAAACGATATAAGCATTCATAGCCACTTCTTCATTTCTATATAGCATCGGAGCGAGATTAGAGTTACCTGCTTCAAACCTTTATTTTTCTAAACTTTCATCAAAAATACTTGTGTGCATTGCTTATGTCCACATCCACAAACAACATCAGATAAGCTTTGATCCTAGAGCATTCAATATGCTATACAAAATGGGATGCAAATGAATATTTTCATTAAAATACAAAACTAATGAAAGCCGGGAGTGGTACAAAGCAATATTAGTTGCTAGTATACTCAATTATATAGAATTAAACGTCACGACCCTTTCGATAGCTTAGAATTAACCAACAAGAACTGCAGTCAGACGGTATTAACATTCCTTTACAATCATACAACAAACAATAGCATCCAGTAATAAAAAGATCCACTAAAAATCAAATAGTGCACTAATTGGAAAATTAAATTTATCCACAGCAACAACATAATCTAAAAGTAAAATAATATCGCAATCCAAAACAACAGAACAACATCAACTCAAAATAAATAGTACATGAAACTAAAATCATAACAAATAACCTACTGCCTAGTATTAATAGTTCTCCTATAACTCAAATCTCTTTTGTCAATCATTTCAACCTAATGTTTTACCTGAAAGAAGCAATTAATTTCAAGAGTTAGTTTTCTACTTGGTGAACAATTACAATTATTATGAATTGAATTAATATTTAAATGATATGCATGAAGGTCCAAAAGAAATGTGATTCATTAATTGATCAAATTGTAAACTTTCATTTTAAATTAACACTTTCACTTTCAATTTAAGTATTTATATTTTTAAACTATCTTTTTTTTAAGAAATCATATCAAAATTATCGACATATCCGTAAGTATTCTAAACAATTTATACACGCAGGTACCTTCAAAATTGTGCACCCAAATGTACACCTTTACTGTTCTATTTTCCTTTTTATGCACGGATACAAAAGCATTCCCAGCTACTATCATAAGAGAGTAAAATAGTGATTGACTTAATCTTTTAGTTATCATTTTATATCAATTTGATATCATTTAAATGTGCTTTCATATGTCAATTATTTTCCTCTCATTTATGAGATATCTTTCAAACATTCAAAATGTAAATCATAAATGAAATATTTATCATTAAAACAATATTGCAAGTTTATTTTTATCAACTTGAAATACAACTTATAATAAATCATTAATTTAATATTAACTAGAGAGTAATTACTCACCTTGACGTTATGAAATGATTCTATCAAATCCTTTAACTTCTTATCTTCAAATGGATTCTTGGAATTAATTTATAACATAACACTTCGATTGCATCTAAAGATACTTTAACTAAAATAGCAAAATCTTAATTTTATGAATGTTGCCAACTTTCTGCTTCTTCCTCCAAATCTTAATGTTCTTCTACCTATAATTCCTAATTTAATAGAGCTTAATACTAACACTTAATATCTTTTCAATTAAATAAGTAATCTAAAAATAATATGAAAAACAAACATTTTCTCACTTTCTCTTCCACTTTTGCATATTCATCAATTTCGATCACTTCAAATCCTTCTGGTTTCCGACATCAATTAAAAATTATCTCAAATTATACTTGAATTCAATTTCAATTTAATATAAAAATATCTAAATTAAACAAACCCTATTTCGCTCCTTCCTCCCCTTCTCTTCTCCATCACACAAGATGTGCACGCAAGGCGCCCCACTCTACGGCTTCCCTGCTAGTCTTTTGCACACGACTTCTATGCAAATTCGATAGTGTAGCCTAGCACAACCCTACTGTGAGCGACGACGTCAACTTCACATTTTGAGTGCATGAGCACTTCTTCCTTCTCCTTATATTTCTCTTCTTTGCACAAGACACCGGCGTTTCGCACAAGTTACGATGTCATCTTCCCCTCATTTCACAAGGCACAACTCGCCTTCAAGCCCCCAACGGACCTATCACATATGTCCTCAAGTATTTATTGTCGCGTCAAAATCACCCATTGCTCTTTGAATAATGTTCGACTCCAGTCTTCTCTCCTTCGACACTTGTCATTCTCACAAGAAGCTCTCTGCTTCTTGATTTTTTCTTACTCTTGCCTCTCTAATTTGTCTATTTCAAATGAGGCGTTCGTCTCTAAGCGTAACCATAGAGACTTTTCTTTAGAATTGACTTCATAATTAATAAATTTTATTTTATTTATTTATTGATATAAATATTACGTTAAATATCAAGAAATATTTGCCCTTCTTGTAAAAATAAATATAGTTTGTGATTTAATTTCTTACTACTAATTTTGGATGGTTGATACAATAGTATGATGAGTTCGGAATTTTAACTTCAGAATTCATAAATATAGTTCTCTACTTGGCAGTAAAAACTGGACATTATTATAAGTTTAGAATTTTAACTTAACCCCAATATCTTTGTATATAGCTGGGACATCTAACTTCCGATTCAGATGACTTTCTATGGTTAAAATTACGGGGAGGATGACAAAGTTTACAATCTATTTAAACAATAATTGAAAGTAGCTGGGACATCTTAACTTCAGATTCAACGACATTCTTTTCATGATAAAAATTACAGGGAAGTTGACAAAGTTTACAATCTCTTTAAGCGACTATTACTTTAAAAATCTTCAACAACTTGAGTAATATCACAAGAAAGAACCTCCTAAAAAAACAAGACTAATATTTTAACTTCATTAGGATATTTATTTCTTTAAAAGTGTAAAATTTCGAATATAGTCTTTAAAAAGAAGCAAATTCAAAAGCTACTTGAGTTAAATAAGGAATAGAAAATTCAATCAATGAAAAGTCTGAATTTAAACTAGAGAAATTTATATACATAACACACATTCTTTGGTATTTACATATCTAACGCCTAAACATTCATATTTACATTTATGACACTTTGGTGTGATAAATCTATAGAACAAAAAATGCATTTAACTTTTTAAAAGTTGGTAATAATGATATTTTCAATGTAATATTAAAGATTTGAGTGCTATGTACGTAAATATTAAAACTTAAATGCCAGATATGTGAATACATAAGAATTGTGTGGCATGCATGCAAATGCCCCTTTAAACTATCCGATGCATTGGACACAAATTTAATGAATAGAATTGAAATAATTTGCAAAACATAATTCTTCTATCCTAGGCCTAAACTCTTAAAAAAGCATACCATAGGAGGTTGGACATCCGGAACTACATCTGACGATATGACCTTTCCCCTGTGATGCCCGCCTCTAGTTGCTGCATGTACTTCTGTCAGCTCAACAATCCATATACTGGTCTCATTAGACTTCTTGTTGTACACAACAAGCCTAGCCCTCCTAGGCGGCAGCTTACTGGGTATGACAGGACCACCTTTTGTCCTTGGGAGCAGTGATGGTTGAAATGGAGGGAAATAGTAGGCATCCGCAAGTGCCACAACGCTCTTCTCCGGTTCCAAAAGAACTACTTCAACAAATCTCATGCTATCTCGCACCTAAACATGTATCATTTTAAAATGCTTTTAATTGCGAGATTATAAATAAATGAAACATGATTATCTACCGAATGATTAATATAAAAACAAAATTATAAATAATAGCTAAGCATCTCAACAAGCACGACACCCAACCTCAGGGGTCTTCCCAGCAGCTCTAACTGTCGCTACTGCCACAGAAATTTCAGCAGCTGATAACGGGTCTAATGGGTGGCTTGACTGAGCCCTCGGCATCACCTGGATGCCTGCATAATATTAAATAAAAAGAATTAATTAAATAAACAAAGATGCACAACACCATAATTTTCAATCTTAAAACACCAACTCATTTAGATCTAGTCACACTACACATGAAATGAGATCACGTCTCAAATGTCTGCCTTCTTATAAATGCCCTGAAATTTATTTTCCTTGTGGAAAAATTGATAATAATTAAAAAAAAAACTTATTATTTTTAGTCACTAAAATCGATCGTATTTTCAGAAACTTTATTGATAAGTTTATCAGAATATCTCAGCCGCCTAGGTTTAACATCTTTATTTAAGAAATTTTTTTTTATTTTCATCTTTAATACACTTTACTTGAATTAAATCTTTATTTTTTCTTCTCTTAATTTTAGCTAGTTTATACATATATCTTTCACACTCTTTAAAAATAAAGATTTAATTAGTAGAACCTAATTGTATCCCAAAAAATGTGTGAAAATATTTAAAAGATACGAGAATTTCTTGGGTTACTAACTTTTTAATATTATTTTAAAAGCTAAAAAATGCATGGAGAGTTGAGGAAGAATATTTTGATCCCCATTTTAAGAATAAAGAGGATGCACACAAATATGCAATTTAAAGAGAAATAAAGTTAATGTGATATACATTAAAATAATGGGAGATTAATTGAACAAAGGTTGACACGTGATACAAAGATTTCTCATAATGTCAGTTTAGATTTATGTTTGGCAAGTTTACTATAGAAGCTATACATTTATTGAGAGGTTTTATGGAGAAGTACAAAAGTGTAAGGAGGATCCACATAAGATTTTTGTTGATTTGGAAAAAACTTATGATAAGGTTCCAAGAGAAGTTTTTTTTTAGGGTTTGAGAATTGAAAGGTGATAAAATGATTTATATTCAAATCATTAAAGATATGCATACTAGAGTTGTTACTTGTGTTCGAACAGAAAAATGATTGACCAAGTATTTTCTTTAAGCCTATATCTTTTATGTTTTTATTTATGTCTTACTCGACAATTACAAGAGGATGTATCTTGATGTATACTTTTCAGTGATGATATTCTTCTTATGTATAAGGCTAGAAAAAGAGTTCGGAAAAAACTTGAATTATAGATGTCTACTTTAGAAGATAAAGGCATTTGTTTGAGTGGATTTAAAACAGAATACATGGAATGTAATTTTAGTATTAGTAAATTTAGTGGCATAGTTGTAACAATGGATGATCAAATCATTAAGAAGAATGAAGTTTTAGATATCTCAGTTCTATTGTACAAAGTGATGGTGACATAGATGGGGATGTTATTAGTAGAATTAAAGTTGAATGTTTGAAGTGGAGGAGTGCATCGGACCTGTTGTGATGGAAAACTACCGCTTAAACTTAAAGGAAAATTTATAAGATGGTGGCGAGAACTGCAATGCTTTATGATGCAGATTATTGGCCTATAAAAGATAACCATAAAAGTAAGTTAAGTTTTGCTAAGATGAGAATGTTTAGAAGGATGAGTGGCTTTACACTTAGAAACAAATTGTGGAGCGAATATATCTGTCAAAGGGTTGGTGTAACTCCAATGGAAGACAAGATTAGAAAGAGCGTCTTAGATAGTATGGTCACATTAAAAGTCGACAATCTGGTGATCTGGTTAGGAGAGTAGATGTTTTAGATTCAACTCATATTAAGAAAGTTATTCTGGTTAGGAAAGTAGATATGTTAGATTCAACTTATGTTAACAAAAGTAGAGGTAGACCAAAAAAAAAAAGGGCATGTTATATAAAAAAAGATCTTAATTTATTATAATTAAATTAAAATATGACGCATAATAGGATACAATAGAGAAAAAGGATTAATTTAGCCAGCCACCCTCAGTGGTTATGGCAAATTTGATAATAGGGCTTGTTACAGTTAAGGGTCACCTACGCAAATCTAAGAAGAGATGAGTAGAGAGACACACATAATCACACTTTCCACTTTACAACTTTCAATTTAAGAAAATATGTAGCACTTTGATGCAAATTAGAAAACAATGATTCGCATTATAAATATGGAACTCGATATGTATCAAATTTGACAAACCTTTAATCAAGCATACTAACCAATTACCCTATAGTTTAAAAGAGAGAGTAAAGATATATATCACAAATAAAAAGGTCAAGGATTTCACTTTGATACAAAGAGAATCATCAAATGAGAGTTATCATCAAAGCTTGCAAGCTCTTGAAGAATCTACGTCCATAAAAAAACCAGCTTACATAAAAAATTCAAAATAAATGATTTCTCAAAGTCTCCCGAGGTCTTGCTTTATATTTTGAGTTTCAACTTAGCGCACTTGAATTCCAACCAGAAGAGAAGTTTTCAACCATATTTTTATCAAACTAATGAGTCGAACTTTAAATTTTGTTCCTGCAATTCTCAATTTTTCAAATGGAAGGAAAGCAAACAACCTGATAACCGATCAAGCATGTTCAAGACGAAAAATAATAGTAGAAGGAGACAAGAAGGATCAATTAAATAAGGAAATAACTGTAGCGAAGCAAATGTAGAAAGCTAAGTCAAACCATGTAAAACTTCTCTTGCGATTCTTGTTATAGTGGGGGAAGTCAAACACATCTTAACCTCAGTATAATAATCATCATAGACATATTTTGCAACAAAACAAAAGTTTTTTAAAAAAATGACATAAAATCTCATGAAGATCCTATCAATATTCATTTTACGCACATCGAAATATTACGCTTACAGATTTTCCTGAAATCAGCCCATATTGGAAAATTATGACACTGGAAAATTGAGTATTTGATATATTTGTCAAGTAGATATGGGCATGACTATTGTGATTCTTATAGAATAATCCATCGATAGCAAGGAAAAGCACCATCCCCTAATTAGGTGTTCATTTTCTAAGTGGCATGATTAGTTTTAGTTTCCTTAGAGATCCCTTACTATTCAAATCAGAGCTAATTTAGATTTAGTGTTGAAACTTCCTATGGGCGTTAGCACTCCATGGTTAATTAACTCTACATCTTATAGAAGACCACTCCCGATTGACTAAAAGTTACCTAGGCTTAATCTTTTATCTCATGAACAACCTTTGAGATTTAATTAGATAAATGGTGGATGTTTGGATAGTGGAGGTAGACCCAATCAATATTACATAGTTCTTCTATCATCCCAAGAATAGTAGTAGCCCCAATTTACCAACTGTAGAGGATTTTAAGATGTAACATCCAAAAAAATCTAGTTAATCAGCAAAGCTTGCCTCCTTTTAGGTATCCTAATTAAATCAAGGTGGATATAAATTAATTTTAGTTTTAATTTATGGGTTTACTAATATAGGAACAAGCATAAGCATGAGTTGCTTATGGTTTTTCATTTACCGAAAGACTCGAGTTATATTAGAATGAGTCTTATTGTTCTATTAGTGAGTTGGCTAGAGGATTACAATATGTGCACGCCTTCGCCAAACACGCCATTATTGAGTTGGCTAGGGCCGAGGCTTACAAACTTAAGTTTAGATATACTCCAATTTGGTGCTTATAACTCAGATATTATTATAGACCCAAAGACCTTGTTGTATAGGCAAGTCGGCTTGCAGGATTAATTTTGTTTGATGAGCTTGAAGGCTATTTGTGTGTGTAGGCTTTGTGTGTGTGCGCGCGCGCTTGTGTGCGCTTAGGTTATGTCAAATGAGGTGGAGGTCATAGCTAAACTTATATGATAGCTTTGAATGTGATGAAGGGTGGTGACAAAGTAAGGACTGTAGAAGTAACCTTAGATGATAGCTAACTTACAAAAAGAAAAGAAGAAATCTATCATGTCTGAAAAACCATTATGATTTCTAAAATTATAACAAACATATGAGATATTACGAAATCAAAGCATAGAAGTTAAGAAATAAAGCGGAAAGAATATGTGGTGTAGCTGTTATATGAGAATGTTATTTCACAAAGATCACAAATTTATATTGAACACATTTAATTTATCGCTCTCCATTCTTGAGAAGAAAGTTAAAAATGAGAAAAATAGCAGAAGAAACAAAGTTGGGATAAGGGAAACGCTTATATATGCTCATACGATATATAACTTATGAGATATGTATAAAATTAAACTTTGGGGATGGATCAAGGAAATCTACAGCAGCAATATTTGGATATACACTATTGTTAGTAGCAGAAAAGCTTATTGGAATGTTCAGCAACGTTTTAGCTAGCATTCCTTGGGCTAAGTGATGATGTTCCCAAGCATTCCTCCAGTCGCCTCTTCCACCATCCTATCTTCCGAGGCCGCCCTCCAATGAGAAGAAAAAACAGTAAAAACAAACTTCAGAAAAGCGTTTATCTTAAGCATACCCATACAACTATTTCCTTATGAAAGGAAATAGAAACAAAAAGGAAAAAAACACATAAACCTGAGGCACCTCCTAAATAAGCCCTGCTCACAACCAACAAAAATGACCAAAATTTTTCTCTTCATCGTTAGTTTCAGATATTCTCTTGATCTCTTACCCCAATTTTTTGCAGCGAAATTGAATTAAAGCATCCGCCAATTCATCGAGATTCTTCTTAAGATATTCTACACTAGCCGAGTTACTACAGTCCTATGAAAAATAATGGCTAATGCACCCAAATATTTCACTCCACGTCTCTACGACCTGCCTTCCTCTATCCGCTCTTCTTTCATTCACTTCTACTCAAAAGAGTGATATCCACCATCGCTGTCCATTGCCGCACCGCAACAATATACACCACAGAAAAAAGAGTGAGAGAGAGACAGAGAGACCCAAGCACAAGAATATGGGGAGACCCTTTCCACACTCAGCATAAGAACAAAAAACATTGCATGAAACATAACAAGAGCCGATCACGGCGAGGACACGTTTCCCTTACCCTTGGTAGAAGGCTTCGCCGGAGGATCCGGCAGATCATCAACAGGCCGGATAAGAACACCGGCGTTCATAGTCTTTGCACCGCCGCCCCCTCCAGCGGCATCCTCAGCAGCCCATCCTGCCGCCGCTCCAACGCCAGCAGCCTTTCCCCTAACTGTGCCTCCGCTGACAGCGTCGGCACAAGGGAATCTGGGCGTCGCCTTTTCCTCAGCTGCGGCCATTGCAATGGGTTTGCGAGCTCGCCGAATTCGCCGTAGTATCCCTCTTCACTACGATCTGACATACAGCAGACCTCGTCACCGTCTTTCCCTTTCCCCTCCGCTTTCTCCTCCCTCTCCGCCAGCAACGCCGCCGCCAAGAAGGGAAAGCGCTCCGATGTCGCCGTAGAGACGGGTCCTTCACGTGTATTTATAATCGCGCGCAATGGCTAAACCCCGTGGGTTTTCTCCCCTCCCCCTTTTCTTTCCTTCTGCGTCTCTCAAGCTCAATACGGAAAGGTTGGCAAGATTGATTTCAGATATATCCACGCCCCATCGACTCGCATTCTCGTTTCGAAATCCACCCCTACCTGAGCTAACTGGGGGTGCGCTCGCGGTGAAATTAGAGTCTGATTAACAAAATAGCAGCTAATCTCGTCGGTTGGTCGCTTATCAGTGTGAACGGTTGCGATCATCCGATCACCGAATTTGGGCGGTGACCGAGGGAGTGAGGGGTTTCCTAATAAGGTATCAAATTATGTACTTACAAAATAAGAATGTTTTAAAGTTATGACATATCATTATAATTATGAGTGACTGTAGAAATAGAAAGAATGAATGATTCTAATAGAAATTTTTAATTAAATGGTGTTTATTAGAACATCTAATAATTGGGAAAAAAATTTACGTCTGGAGAGCGTACGCAGAAATGCATGCTTAAAAAAATATATGGGAGTTACACGGGAGTTACAAGAGGGTTACAAGCGTGTTATAACCTCTTTGTACCTCCCGTGTAACTCATTTGTAATATGTGCTTATATTTCATCCATTTGTACACGAGAGTTACGCGAGAGGTACAAGAGGGTTATAACCTCCGTGTAACCCCTGTGTAATTCTCGTCTACATTTTTACGTACGCATCTTTGCGTACGCTCTCCATACGCAAATTTTTTCCTGATATTTAGGATTTGCAAATACACTGTGTTTGAATTTGAATCACAATTTTACTTAATAAATATTTTATAAATCTCAACTTATTTTTTACTGACCTGTTGAATATGATTGTGAGCAATTATAATGTATATTATATCATCATAAATATAGCCTCTAATATTTGAGTCTTAATTATTTTAATTTATCTTAAATTAATAATAATCCATTTGACGCTTGGTGCAAGAACTTTTTGGTAATATGTTCTATACTTTTTATGTATATTTTTAAAACTAGTTATGTTGTAAATCTATTAATCTTATCGTCATTTTTACTTTAAATGTGAACAACCATCGAAATCTAAGGTTATATTTCCCATTCGAAATGACAAAATTTTACCTTTTTTTTTTTACAATGACTTGCATTTTCTTGTTTGTAACTTGGTTCATTTTAATTCTGCAAACACACCCATGTAAGTAATAATTTTAGAGAGAAACAATATTACTAGTTAGATATTTAAATTTTGCTTCAAAATCATGCTTGATGTATGTTGAAAGGGCCGTGACGATAAAGTAATGAAGTATCATCTTAGTTTTGCATGAAAACTCAGCACGCACTTAAGTATTTAAACATAAGTAAGCAGGAGGAGATACCTCGATTTTTACATAGTAAAGCTGGTAAAAGAAAAAAAAAATCATGAGGCATAGCTCAATTAAAAATAATTTGCTATGAATTGTGAATACACATGTTCAGCTTATCCTGAACTAAGGAATATAGAGTTACAAAGTTGATTATTGTAAATATACGATGGTAGTACGCTTATAATAGTTGTAGTGTTATTGTATTAAATGTAGTTCTCAATGATAATCGACTGCAAGGGTCGTAGGCAATTGCTATGAAGGCAGTAGTTGATCATGAATAAAGTAGAAGGTAGTTGTTGTGCAAACTTGTCGTATAGGTCATAGTTGAAAGTCAAGATAGTATTTGATTGTCATGGTCAAATGGTTGTTGGGAGGTTAGTTGGCGTGAGGTTGTCTAGGAGCATGTGAGCGAGTCTCATGGTATAGGTAATAGTTGAAAGTCAAGATAGTATTTGATTGTGAGGGTCAAAGATGGTTGTTTTAGGAGTGTTGGTTGGCCATGGAGGTCGTACTAGGAAGTTGTAGAAGCTGTGAGTCTCATGGGGCATAGTGGTGAGATATGACGGTCTTTATAGACCTTAGAGCCGAGAGTCGGCAGCTACAACAGTTGTAAGCCATGTAGATTCTAATGGGTCACGTGGGTCTTAGTGGTAAGTTGTGATGACGTTTGTAGGACGCAGAGGCTGGAGTCAGGTGGTGTACGAGTTGTGAGCCACGTTAGTCGTAATTGGTCACGTAGGGCATTGTGGTAAGTTATGATGATGTTTAAAGGGTCGCAGGAGTCGAAGTCGATAAGTTGCGAGCCACGTAGACTGTAGATGGTCACATATGACATAATGGTGAGTTGTGATGATGTTTATAGGTCGTCAGTTCTTGAGTCCAAGGTTGCACGAGCTATGAGCCACGTATGATGCAGTTGGTCACAAAGATCATTGTGGAGAACTGTGATGACATTTGTAGGTTACAGTGGCTAAATTAGGGATATGCATGAGCTGTGAGTTACGTAGGTCGTAGTTGGTCATGTAGGTAGTAGTGGTGATTCGTGATAACGTTTTGTAGGCCACATAGATAATTGAGAGTTGCATGAGTCATAATCCACATATATCTTAATTGGTCAAATATGGCATGGTGGTGAGTTGTGACGGTGCCCGTTGACTGCATGGACAGAAATCGGGAGCTGCATGAGTTATAAGCCATGTAGGTCCTAGTTGATCAAGTAGGTTGTAATGCCTTGTTGTGGGGTTGTTTTAAGGCCACATAAGCAACAGTCGGGAGCTGCATAAGTTGTAAGCCATGTAGGTTGTAGATGATCACATAGGTCGTAGTGGTGAGTTGTGATGGCGATCGTAAGTCGCAGGGGCCGGAATCGGGAGTTGCACGAGCTGTGAGCCACATAAGTAGTAGTTGATCACATTGATCATCGTGGCAAGCTGTAACGATGTTTTTAGCCCACAAAGACCAAAGTCGGAAGTTGCATGAGTTATGAACCATGTAGATTGTAGTTTATCACGTAGGACGTAGTGGTGAGCTACGATGACATCAGTGGTCGTAGGAGCCAGACTCGGAAGTTGCAAGACTTGTGGGCCGCATAAGTCATAGTTGGTCGCATGTATCGTAGTGGTGAGTTGTGATGATGTTCATAAAACATATGAGTTGGAGTATGGAGTTGCATGAACTTTGAGCCACGTATGTTATAATTAGTAACATAATACATAAGTGGTGAGTTGTGATGATGTGCATAAGCCACAGCGCCAGAGTCAGGAGTTGCACGAAATGTGAGCCACGTATGGGCAAAGTTGGTCATGCAGATCGTAGTGGTGATTTGTGATGATGTATGTAAGCAATTGAGATCGAAGTCGTGAGTAGGGGCGTAAAATATTCAAGTTGAGCTCGAGACACCCTCATCTTGAGATCGAGCTTGATTAATTTTATCGAGCTCCAGCTCAAGCTCGAGCTTAATTCTACGACTTCGAGCCAACTCATGACCTGACTTGTATACTGTATAAGAGAGAAAATAATATTAATTTAAGATAGTTTCAAAATAAAATGACAAATATAATGAGCAATTAGGAGAAAAATCCTAAGAAATCACTTAATATAAAATATTATTTTTAAAACATTTTTAATTCTTTATAGATAAAACAATCAAATTTAATATTTTTTACTATAGTTTTTATTAATATTTTATTGAACATATCGTTTCATGATCCAACAAGTCGAGTTGGGGCTAGCTTGAGCTTGGCGTGTTAGCTCATCGAGCTCATTTCACGAGCTACTTATCAAGTCCACTTGACTCACTTACCCCCTAGTCGGGAGCCGCACGAGCCGTGGACCATGTAAGCCGTAATTGATCTCATAAGTTATAGTGGTGAGTTGTGAAGAGAGAGTTTTAAGAGTCCAAACAAAGTCACTATCTTTGGGGTGCATTATTGCACCATTTTTTGGATTCGTCGTTATACTATATGTGATGTGAGTTATTACACCATCATTAGAGTGTGTCATTGCATCATATTAGGAATTCATTATTGCATCGTATTCAGGAGGCATTTTATACATCTATGTGGAGTGTATTTGTTTTGTAGGATGTTTTGTAAATACACAATATACGTCGGGATTATGCAGCACACATCGTGATTCCACAAGGGTTTTCATAGCAATAAGACAGGGGCGTATGATTGTGGTCGATGGGCAGTGGTCAACAATGATTGACGACTGCAGCAGTTGAAGGTATTCACCGGATTTGAATGCAAAATCAATGGTGAACTTTAACCACTCCTCCAAGCTTCAGCCGTCGTTTGGGTCGAGGTCAACCCCCCTCTCTCAACAGGGGTTAGGACACTATTTATAGAGTATGAGAGATGTCTTTCCACAAATAAGAAAGGAAGTAAGAGTACTCCATCGGACGGCTCAAAGAAATTTTATCGAACGGTATTCATATAACATTTGAGTGCCTTAACGATGTCAGATTGAGAGATATTGAGCTCATTAGATTCATCGCGTCGAGACGCTCAATTTGACTATCAACTTGTTAGATTTAGAATCCACTTTATCTTCCAATTATGCATATAAGACTTCCAAATTGGTTTAATTACTTGATTTTCGCTTAACTTGACTTGTATTAAACTAATTTTAGTAT